>JAVGWX010000020.1:18511891-19164391 GCA_036924085.1 Ariolimax columbianus | reverse complement strand
TTCGGTTCAACTGGTAGTAGGCATCGTTTTTGGTGTAACCAGGATGTTCGGTTTCCCATTTGGTCATGTATCTGGCTTTGATAAGCCGTTTTGACTCTTCGTACGTCATACTGGTATCTGTTTGTGGTAGCCTTGCACCTTCTTTTGCCAGTCTGTCTGCCTCCTCGTTGCCTTGGATGTTGCAGTGTGACGGAACCCACTGTACCACTACCCTTTTTGGTGCGGACTGCTGGCACAGTTTGCAGAGTGCTGCTCTTAAGTCATTAAGCTCAGTGTTTTTCTGGCTTTTTAGCGCTGTGACTACTTCGAGAGCATCTGTCAGCAGGACTATATGGCTCTCATTTTCACTGTGTGTTACCATTTCTTCCACTGCCGCCCTCAGTGCCTCTACCTCTGCTCTGAAATTGCTTGTGTACTTACCAGTAGCGAATGACAGTGTTATTTTTCTGCCATTTGGTAAAACCTGTCACCTGACTATATAATATTGTAATATTAAATTAACAATAGTCACACTCAGAAAATGCTCAACAAGGGAATACATTCCGTATCACGTATTTAAACAGTTTTTTTTTATTTTTTCATCAAAGACAAAAATTAACGAAAAAATAAAAGATCAGGTTAGACAACCAGCATTTAAGTTTTTACTGTTGGCTTGACCAGTCACCAAAGATGATATCAGTTTGGACATAATATCTCAAAACGGTGAGAAAGCTTTCTCTGCTGGTCTGAATGGAGACACCCAAGATACAATCAGTTTGGACAATCATCACTCAAAACATTGAGAACGTCTTCTCTGCTGGTTTTACTGGAGACATTAAAAATACAATCAGTTTGGACAATCATCTCTCAGAATATCGAGAAAGCTGTAAATGCTCGTTTAACTGAAGACACTAAAGATAAAATCAGTTTGGACATTCATCTCTCAGAATATTGAGAAAGCTGTAAATGCTGGTTTAACCTAAGACACTGAAGACAAAATCAGTTTGGACAATCATCTCTCAGAACATTCAGCAAGTTGTAAATCCTGGTTTAACTGAAGACACTAACAATAAAATCAATTTGGACAATCAGCACTCAACACGTTGAGAACGTTTTTAATGCTGGTTTAACTGAGGACACTAACAATAAAATCAATTTGGACAATCAGCAGTCAACACGTTGAGAAAGTTTTTAATGCTGGTTTAACTGAAGACACTAACAATAAAATCAATTTGGACAATCAGCACTCAACACGTTGAGAAAGTTTTTAATGCTGGATTGACCACAATCGCCAAAAAATATCATCTCATTCTCCAGTGACCAAAGGCCCAAAACTTTCTCTAGACAAGTACAAACCAAGCCGCTGTTTTGACTCATGTTCAAAACCATTAAACCTTCTAAATAACGCAAAGCTATTGGAAGCCGCGTCAGCCTGGTGCTTCTGAGAGATAAATATCTTAACTGAGTCAGACCAGCAAATGCTTCTAATGATATTTTCACGATTGGGTTAACATCTAAGGTCAGAGAATCCATCTTCGATTCTTGCGGAAAACTTGTGTCCGTCAACTCTGAGATCAAATTTTTCGTCAGATCAAGCTCCACGACACTGGACGGAACATCAATACCTGATATGCTAGCAATTGAATTCATTCCTAGTTTCAAAGTATTAAGGTGTACTGCCTTGGTCAAAAACGACTTGAGGGATCGAAGATTATTTCTCTCCATTTCCAGATTTGCTACTGTAGAAGGAATCGATCCTGAACCTGTGTCTTGTATGACGTTATCAGACATGAATAACGCTACCACTTTTGTCAGGAAAGACACGTCAGGCATAGCTGTCAATTGGTTTCCTTGTAAACGTAGATATATCAAAGAGCCGGAAACAGAATGCAGTGACTGACTGAGTTGTGTGGCATTAGTAAGGCTATTATTGTTTAAGCTCAAATCTGTTAAGTTACCAAAATTTGGAAGCGATGTAATGCGAGATATTTTGTTGTTATCTAGAAGTAACCGTTTCAAAGCTACAAGTTTGGAAACAAACACTGGAACCTCTGTCAGGAATCCATTTTCTAGTTTAAAAATAGTCAAGGTGTTTGTCTGCATGTCTAATGCATTGCTAGGTACTGATGTAAATGAAGCAGTTAACTGAAGTTCTTGCAGACGGATAAAATACTGAATCCATGTAGGCCAAGATGACAAACCAACGTTGTCTAGAGTCAGAGAGAGCATAGTTGAACCGATGTGCTTCAAAGTGTCAAGGTTCCAGTCCTTGATTTGCGTGTCCTCAAGTACGAGACTAGTTAGGGCATATAAGTGATTTAACGCAGTAGGAATTTGCGTGAAAAGAGCTCCCGTGAATGTAAGTTGGTGCAATGTATCAGATGATCCATTAAAGGCGGTGTCGTCGATGCTTGAGATCGGGTTGCCCTGGAAGTTGATTTCCGACACACCTGAAGGTAAACTTCCGGCTGGTATCACTGATAAAGGATTGCCCTGATCCGGGAGATACAATCATCAATAATTGATGTAATCGATGTTTACAGTGAGACGACTTACACGTACGCTTATAGATCTTTAACGATGTAATTCTACAATCAATCAACCGCTAAATCAATCAACCAGTAAATCAATAAATTAGACATTCAATAAATTCATTTAATTGTCTGTTAACTATAATATATATATATATATATGTATATATATAAATATATATATATATATTTTTGTCCTTTATTTATGTGTATCTATCAATCAATCTATAAAATATGCATTTATGTTTATTTCTGAGCATGTATTTATTAATATAACCCTGAAATATATATATATGTCTACTTCTTTCTTTCTATTTATTAAAAAAAAATTTGTAAAAATGAATCTTTATATTTCTTCATGTCTGTCTATTTATTAACATATTCTAGAGATATCTCTCTTTCAGAAGCTATATATGCATTTATCCCAAAAGTATATGCTTGTGTCTCTTTCTGTCTGTCTTTTTTATCAATATTTCCATAAGACAAATATTTATGTTTCTTTATGTATCAATCGATTTCTAAGATATTGTTGTTTCGAATGCCCACATTGAGTAGGTTTACTATTTTGTAAGCCTTAAAACTGACGTTAAGAAGCGGGTTGCAATATCTTTTCTTATTTTACGAGCGTGCTGGAGAACCGTGGTCATCGAGGAGGTTGTGCTATGCCTGGCTTCATCTGCGTGTTTCTCACTATTATGGGGTTCACCTCGATTCCTCACCTCGCTAGCCAATACAGCCACGGAATCAGCCCCTATTCGGAGAAGTTTGCTAGAAAGCCGAGGTGACGGTCTTGGCCAGTACATTTTTCCTGACCCCGACTAACATGTGTGATCAGTGTATTGTAACTGACCAAGCGTGAGTCTTCCTCCCTATCCCTAAAAAACTTATTATTGTTCTTTTTGTGTGCATCTACTTATCAGTCTATCTCTAAAATATATAATCAGTAGTGTATTTCTGTAAATATATTTATAAATATATATCAACAGTAAATCTGTATGTGTCATTCTCCTTAGCAGTTGAATAATTTATCCTTAAAATATATGTCTATCTATCTCTCTATCTATCTATATATCTATCTATATATATATATATATATATATATATATATATATATATATATCTATATATCTATCTATCTGTCTGTCTGTCTGTCTGTCTGTCTGTCTGTCTGTCTATATATCAATCAATCTATATATCTATCTATCTATCTATCTTTTTATCTATCTATCTATCAATCATCTATCATCTATCTATCTATCTATCTATCTATCTATCTATCTATCTATCTATCTATCTATCTATCTATCTATCTATCTATCTATCTATATGTATATATATCTATGTATATATCTATCTATCTATCTATATATCAATATATATACTATCGATCTTTCTATCTACACTTTCCGGCTGAGAATCTCACACATTTCACTGTACAAGAACCTGAACAGAATCCAACCACAACACTCTGAAGTACCATCTGTGTACCCACACATACAACACGGTTGTTCATCATCTCTTTGAGAGCTAAACGGTGCCTCTTCATCCATAGTCGAAACGATGGAACCTTTGAATGGCATTAGACAGTAACTAACATACACTTGCAAATCCCATTACATACCATTGGACCGAAGGGTGATAGCCCGGATACTGTTATATTCGTTAATGCACAGCATAAAACACAAGTTAAAAAGCAACAAACAAAGGACAAAAAAAACAACAACAATAAAAATGGAAAGGTTACAAGAGAACAACCCACGACGTATCAGAAAAAGAATCAGGCTTTCAGAATTTAACCAGACTCTAATGTCTAACATTAAAATAAAAAAACACTTAAGAAGTCAAAAAGATACAGACTTGTAAGTCCAGAGATGGTTTCCCATCATATTGTGAGCTCAGCAAAGGTGGGAGTGTCTTCCAGTTCTGCGCACCACATCCGAGGATATCATTAACACACTCACAACCCTGACAATCAAATAGGAAATGTGTGCAGGAAAGAAGGTCACGTTAAATGATCATTTAGAACACACATCTCATCCGTTAAATTTGAATTTGGAATTGTGGACACGCTTATGAACTTCAACATAGAATGATGACTGCAGATGTAGTTGTCAAACAAAAATGTAGGTCACATATGTAGGTGATGGAATAGAATGTAGGCCACAGGTGAAGCGATAAATTGTAATGTAGGACACATGGCTCAACGATAAATCACGTTATAAATCAGATGTGACTTTAAATGATAATGTAGACCATATGTAGTGTTAAGGTTCAATATGTAAGGCACACGTAGATTGTATATTATAATGTAGTTTACTGATGTTGGTTTTATAGTTCTTCTTCTTCGATCAACATATCATACGCTTCTAGCCAGAATAGGTTCACGAAGGAGACTGTGCGTTTAAGTCTCCGTAGGTCCTCCCCAGTATTTCGAGCATCTTCGTCCACGGGTGAGACTGCCTCTCTGTGGTCTGCATAAGTGGAGCAGTCCTGGAGGACAAATTCTGATGTGGCGGTGTCTCTAAGACCCATTCTCAGGTGGTGAACCTCGAGTCTGAAATGTTTTGCTCCGAGTCTGAGGATCTTTGTCTGCATGCTACCAAGTTTGTCTTTGCCATCATTTTGTGGCTTGTATTCTTTGTGCTAGTCTCTCTTTTCCGTCCTCGTGGATCTTTTGATAAGTGTATTTGCTTCTGTATAACCTAGGTGGATTTCGAGACCACTTCCAGTTTTTGCGAGCTCATATGTCTGCCTTCTCATTTATAAGGATCCTACCATGGACAAATATCCACTGAAGGACTAGATCTGTTTTTTTGGGGGACAATAGCTCAGTGTTATATTTCATTCCATGATAGATCTGGGGTAGATGTCTCGCCGCCGCGACTCAATTACAACCAGTGTTCGTAAAGCGATCTCAGTCCCGCCAGGCGGAGCGATAGCGCGGGCTTGCGGAAAACGCTCGCCTGCCTTTCCCCGTAGAGCGAATTGGGTGCAGTTTGTTGTGGCGTCTCCTCCACCGAGGTGCGCTCGTCTGGTCCGTATCAGGAAACGTGGTCCGTCCGTGGTGATTTATCTAAGGCTTATAGCAGAGCTCGACAGTACGTCTCGCTGGTGGTCCGACTCTCGCAAAGAGCTTGTGACCGGCAAATGGAAAGCAGGAATCGTGCCTCAAGGCCCTGCGTTCTCCTCCGGAGAAGGGCAGGCCGGCAGGCCAAATTGTCTCTAGTCCCAGTGAAATTCATCGCCGAGGTCGTTGGGATCCGTTCTGCACAGAGCGCTGCCATCCCTCCTCGAGCGAGCCCGGTCGGTCGGTCGTCTGGTGCGTGTATGAGGCCCCTGTCAGGCGGTCCTAGGTCAACGGAGTGAGGGACGGGTGGAACAACCGTCCGTCCGTCCCGTCAGTCGGTCCCTGCTGAGGCTTTTTACACACCCTTCCCCCGCCGACCGGTGTGTGCTGTACGTACGTCTCCGACAGATATCTGATTGATCCTGCCAGTAGTCATATGCTTGTCTCAAAGATTAAGCCATGCATGTCTAAGTTCACACTGTCTCACGGTGAAACCGCGAATGGCTCATTAAATCAGTCGAGGTTCCTTAGATGACACGATCCTACTTGGATAACTGTGGCAATTCTAGAGCTAATACATGCTTACCAAGCTCCGACCTTTGCGGAAAGAGCGCCTTTATTAGCTCAAAACCAATCGTCGTTTCCCCTCGCGGGGTTGCGGCGTCCCCACTGGTGACTCTGGATAACTTTGTGCTGATCGCATGGCCTCATGTGCCGGCGACGCATCTTTCAAATGTCTGCCCTATCAAATGTCGATGGTACGTGACATGCCTACCATGTTTGTAACGGGTAACGGGGAATCAGGGTTCGATTCCGGAGAGGGAGCATGAGAAACGGCTACCACATCCAAGGAAGGCAGCAGGCGCGCAACTTACCCACTCCCGGCACGGGGAGGTAGTGACGAAAAATAACAATACGGGACTCTTTCGAGGCCCCGTAATTGGAATGAGTACACTTTAAACCCTTTAACGAGGATCTATTGGAGGACAAGTATGGTGCCAACAGCCGCAATAATTCCAGCTCCAATAGCGTATATTAAAGTTGTTGCAGTTAAAAAGCTCGTAGTTGGATCTCATGCGCAGGCGGGTGGTCCGGCTCGCGCCGGTTCACTGCCCGTTGTCTCCTGCCCTACCGTCTGCCGGCTCTTTCCCACGGGTGCTCTTTGCTGAGCGTCCTGGGTGGCCGGCGCGTTTACTTTGAAAAAATTAGAGTGTTCAAAGCAGGCCTCGGCTGCCTGAATAAGGGTGCATGGAATAATGGAATAGGACCTCGGTTCTATTTTGTTGGCTTTCGGAACTGGAGGTAATGATTAACAGGGAGAAACGGGGGCATTCGTATTGCGGCGTTAGAGGTGAAATTCTTGGATCGCCGCAAGACGAGCTACTGCGAAAGCATTTGTCAAGTATGTTTTCATTAATCAAGAACGAAAGTCAGAGGCGCGAAGACGATCAGATACCGTCGTAGTTCTGACCATAAACGATGCCGACTAGCGATCCGCATGAGTTGCTTCGATGACTCTGCGGGCAGCTTCCGGGAAACCAAAGTGTTTGGGTTCCGGGGGAAGTATGGTTGCAAAGCTGAAACTTAAAGGAATTGACGGAAGGGCACCACCAGGAGTGGAGCCTGCGGCTTAATTTGACTCAACACGGCCAACACTGAAATGACTGACATGCCGAGACCACTTTCCTGGGGTCTAATATGGAACTGGTGCTGGATTTAGACCCTCAGAAATCTGGGGTTATGCCCCCTGTGGCTCGGTTGGTCTGCATCCAGTGTTTGATAAAGGAATTGACGGAAGAGCACTATCAGGAGTGGAGCCTGATGCTTAAATTGACTAAACACGCCAATAGTGTAGAATGACTGTCAAAAGAGAGCACCTTCGATGGGTCTAATAGGGAACATGTGCTGGTATTAGACCCACGGAAGACAGGTCAGTCTCCAAACCCCCAAATGAAAGAGCGCCTGCTACGGTAATCTGGTCTTCACCCTGCAGAAATAGCAGGCTCCAGAAACTTGGCCATTGACAAACTAAAATCCCTCTATTGATACGGTCTGGCTAATATTGAACGGGTGCTGAAAATAGACCCTCTGAAGACAGGTCAGTTTTACCCTACTAATGACAGGGCTTTGCTACAGTAATCCTGCTAAGCCCGAGAGGAGCCGCAGACATTTGGTTCACGTACTAGGCGGATAAGCCAACGGTGCAAGGTGAGGGATTACGGCCGAACGCCTCTAAGCCAAAAATCCCGCCCAAAAGCAGCCCAGCACGAATGCAATGGGAGGCTTCGATATGGTGGGGACCTGGGGGCCACGCTCCAGCCCCACCCGGTCAAGCCGCAGAATGTGGTCTCTGCCGTCCGCTGATAAAAGCGGGCGGGAAGCTGCACGATATTCACCCCATACGGCGATGAGGAATGAAATCATTTGTAGAAGACTTAGTTCTCGGTCGGGTGCCCTAAGCAGTAGATCAGCTACCTCACCGCGAACTGCTGAGACTCAACCCTTGACCGTGAGATATGTCCGCTCCCTAGGCGGACAACATATCCGTGCAAGACTAGGCTTGTCACCTGGTCAAATGCACTATTTCAAGAGGAATCACAGGTCGCTGACATTTGGTCCACGTGCTTGGCTGATAAGCTACCATCTGAGGGATTACGGCCGAACGCCTCTAAGCCAGAATCCCGCCCAAAATCTCAGCGCCGCTGAGATGGGAGGCTACGACATGGCTGGGGCGTGTGTCCCGGACCGATCGAGCCGCAGGAATGCACCTGGTAAAATGCACTCATTCCTCGCTCTTTGCATCTGTCTGCTATCAGTCATTCCAATGGACGCAGAAGAGATGCAGTCCATCGGACATTGCACCTCCTGTCCTATGGTGACAAGCTCCCGGGTGGCGGGGAATGCAAGGCGTACCTTCACTGCAGATGAGCCGAGAAAATAAAGCGAGCAAAACGATACCTCACTCATATGCATATGCTACGTTTCTGGCAGGACGTGACGATCCTGGGAAAAAGTCACACTGGACTGCCTCTCTTCCGGGATAGTACAAACTAGTACATAGTCCCTCATATCATTGCCAAACGCTATAGACACGAGTAGGGAAGACTCGATAGTCCTGCAAGACAACTTCCCAAGAGAGACAACTCTGACCAAAAACAACTGCTGCCTTGCAGTTAGGCTGGGGACAGCCAAAGGCTAAGGAGGGCAACCCTACAGAAACGCCTGTTGAAATCGGATGCACTGAGCCACTGGCTCAAAGAAGGGAACAAGCTATGGAAGCTAGTCAGAGCCATGAACGACGAAACCCCGTCAAATAAACAAATTACTATCAAGCAAGGCGAGAACTTGATCACAGGTAAGAAAGCCGCAAACGCCTTTGTCGATCACTATGCCAGAGCAAACCACATCGAGGTCCCTGCAGATAAGCATACAGACATTAGCGAAGAGCTAAAGGGGCACGAAAACAAAAATACGGCTCCTGAAGAGCACATGATGGCCAAACTAACAATGCGCGAAATGGAAGAGGCTATGAGAACACTAAAGAGAAGGAAATCTCCCGGAAAAGACGGGATAACAAACGAAATGCTGATGGGGCTGGGCCAAACAGCGAAGGAAAAACTACTGTCAGTCCTGAACCAAAGCTGGAAAAGGGGTATTGTACCCCAGGCATGGAAAGATGCAATACTGGTACCAGTACCAAAAACAGGAAAGGACAAAACAGATCCGAATGGATACAGGCCCATAAGCCTACTGAGCTGTGTCGGCAAGCTGATGGAACGGATGATAAACACCAGACTGATGTGGCATCTGGAAGAAAAACGAATACTAATTCCACAGCAAGCCGGCTTTAGACAGCACAGATCCACTGAGGACCAGGTCATCCTCATAGCCCAGGAGATAGAAGATGCCTACCAGGCACAGAAACACACAGTAGCTGTTTGGGTGGATCTGGAAAAGGCATTTGACAAAGTCTGGAAGGATGGACTTAGAGTCAAGCTAAGAAGAAGTGATGTTTGTGGGAAGATGTACAAGTGGATCAACCACTACCTCAAACAAAGAACGGCCAGAGTCCAAGTACAAGGGCAGATGAGCAAAAAGGTGACACTCGAGCAGGGAGTACCCCAAGGGGGAGTACTGTCACCCACACTCTTCCTGGTATATATAAACGATATTACAGAGAATATACCAAGAAGAGTCCATAGCTCAATGTTTGCAGACGATCTGGCTATGTAGACCTCTGAAAAGAATCTCACCATAGCAAGAAATCGGATGCAAACGGCCCTAACATCGCTGGAAGAGTGGGCGAACTCATGGCTGGTCAAAATAAACGAGGAGAAAACCACGTGCACAATATTCTCGCTCTCATTAAAACCCCAAAGTACCAAACTAAGCCTAAATGGCAAAATCCTGCAGCCAAACGACAACCCAACCTATCTGGGAGTCACATTTGATCGGCGCATGACATGGAAAAGTCAGATTGAGAGAAACCGAATGAAAGCCAGAGAAAGAATGGCGATCATGAGGAAACTTGCTGGCACAAGCTGGGGAGCAGACGAAGGCATACTAAAGAAACTGTACACTGGAAGAGTGAGACCAGTTCTCGAGTATGGCATCGCGGCATGGACAACAGCAGCGAAGGCGAACTTCGATAAAGTTAACAAACTTCAAAACCAAGCCATGAGAATCATAACTGGTGGCATGAAGTCAACGCCAATTGTAGAACTTGAAAAGATTACAAAACTGCAATCCATGACCGACAGAAGAGACTGCAGAGCCCAGCTGCAGTCAGAGAAACTCCGAAGACTGACGGACCATCCAATGTACCAGAGGCTAAACAATTTGGGAACTGGGAAACTAAAGCGGAGAAACTTTGCAGAAATAGCCAAAGCAAAGATGCACGAAGATCCCATAAACGCACTAACAACACCAAAACCCATCACTAATGTACGAAAACCTACTTGGAGGCAGGATATATTTCCAGAGGTGGTAGAAAATATACCAGGTATTGCAAACAAAAACTGCCAGACCGAAAAAGAAAGGAGAGACACTACCTTAAGCTTCATAACGAAAAGCTACCCAAGCATGGACTGGACCCATGCATACACCGACGGCTCTGTAACAAACACTACACAGAACGGAGGGGCAGGAGCATTCCTGAACCTACCAAATGGCAGAAAAATAACACTGTCATTCGCTACTGGTAAGTACACGAGCAATTTCAGAGCAGAGGCAGAGGCACTGAGGGCGGCAGTGGAAGAAATGGTAACACACAGTGAAAATGAGAGCCATATAGTCCTGCTGACAGATGCTCTCGAAGTAGTCACAGCGCTAAAAAGCCAGAAAAACACTGAGCTTAATGACTTAAGAGCAGCACTCTGCAAACTGTGCCAACAGTCCGCACCAAAAAGGGTAGTGGTACAGTGGGTTCCGTCACACTGCAACATCCAAGGCAACGAGGAGGCAGACAGACTGGCAAAAGAAGGTGCAAGGCTACCACAAATAGATACCAGTATGACGTACGAAGAGTCAAAACGGCTTATCAAAGCCAGGTACATGTCCAAATGGGAAACCGAACATACTGGTTACACCAAAAACGATGCCTATTACCAGTTGAACCGAAGAGAGCAGGTCGTTGTCTTCAGACTTCGCACTGGCCACAACAGACTGAGGTACCACCTCTTCAACAAATTGAAGATAGGGTGTACCGACGAATGCCCGTGCGGTACTGGTAAAATGACCACTGAACATCTGCTGCAGAACTGCCCGACATACGAGGATCAGAGAGAGCAGATGTGGCCATTGCCAGTGGAACTGCAAGACAAGCTCTATGGTAGTGGCGAGAGTCTCAGGATGACCGCCGCTTTTTTCGAGAAAATAATGGTTACTGTCTGACTGTGTACGCAGAAGAAGAAGAAGAGCCACTGGCTAACAAATTAAATCAGTGCAACGTAAATATCGTTGTAAACAGCGTACGATGAAGAAGAAGATTCCATGATAGAGCCTATCTTGTTTTGGGGATTTGAGTTGGCTTGGAACTACGCTTTATAAATGTGTTAAAATGACCGTTTTCCATTTAGTTGTGTTTTGAATTGCTGCATGTGCAGCTGTTGTTTTCGCTCTGAAATGTGTTATCTCTCCTGCTGATATGGAATGGTTTTCTGTGTCGCCGCTGGATGGTGTGATTTAGATTCCATTGCCTCACCCTTTTGTCTTTGTCAGTGACCGAGCCTTCTGTGTACAGGTATCGATCTAAAAATCTAGACTAGGTTAAACATCATCATCATCATCATCATCATCATCATCATTATCATCATCATCATTACATAGCGTGTCCTTGATAGAATGTCGCGCTATCATAGCGATTTGCTAAGAATCTGGATCAGCAGTCAGCTGCATGTTCATATTTAGAGTGTCATTTATGTCTTTTGTCCATCCGCTTTAGTCGATCTCTGCCTCGTCTTCCTGTAATAACGCCCTCAAAAGCAGGGTTTTGTTTTCCAGTCCGCCATGATGCTTGATGTGGACCAAAAACATCAGTTTCCGAGACATAGCGTGGCTTAAAAGCCAGTTCTCTTCGACACTTAGATCTTTCAGAATGGCTTTATTTGTTATTATCTTTACCAAAAGTATCTTTAGGATTCGTGTGTGGCAATTAGATAGTCTAATTCATGGCCTACTTTAGATAGGCCGTCTGACTCACAGAGAAATCTCTGCTACATTCTACCACGGACTAAATAACGGAACTCATAGTGTCCCAAGGTTTATAATCATCCCATGCTCCATATAGAGAAATGAAAAACATTCACGGTACAAAACACAACAAGTCACTGTTGAGAGTGATCATTTCATAGAATCCTGCCCTGAAACCAATTGCATATCCATCTTTGTGTCCCGAATATACTATTAAAGTTGCACTGGTAGTTGACACATGTTAGTTTCGTAATGTATTCAGCAGTAAAACTCGACGTTTCGTAGAGATTTCTCAAGAGTCAGAAAGCCTGTATCTACAGTAGGCTGGTGCTAATCACTAATTTAAATTATGGATCGACGAAGTCATTAAATTAGAATATACATAATATGTAGTATCCGAATTATTATGTAGGTAAGACGGAACTTCTCATTTGACACGCAGGTTTCAGATGTAACGAAGAAAAGGAAACAATGTTGGCTCGGCTTGGCTTCGTTCGTTCTCAATCTTCGGCTACCACACCCTAAAAGGGCTTAAGTAGCAAAATATAGTCCAGAGAACGGAATGCGTTGTAGTTTACAGCTTGACTGCGATATTTGCAGCTTTCTATCCAACACATCCTACTTCAGCAAGCCTTTTTTAAGTACTGGGTTAGCATTCCCTCTTCGATCCCTTCTCCTTAGCCAGTCTGCTCTCTTGCAGCCTGTTATCCAGGATCATCGCGTGGAGGTGTAGAAGGGTCTTGGCAGCTCTGGTTCGCTGGACCTGACGCTAGCAGTCAGATACGTGTCACTGACGGCTGCTGCTCATGCGCTGCTCAACATCTTGATCCCGGAAATAATGTTATTGATGTTATTGCAATCGAGAAATTGCGTGTATCGTAATGGTCACTGTGATAATGAAAGCCATATAGTCCTGCTTACAGATGCTCTCGCCGTAGTCACAGCGCTAAAAAGCCAGAAAAATACTGAGCTTAATGACTTAAGAGCAGCACTCTGCAAACTGTGCCAGCAGTCCGCACCAAAAAGGGTAGTGGTACAGTGGGTCCCATCACACTGCAACATCCAAGGCAACGAGGAGGCAGACAGACTGGCAAAAGAACGTGCAAGACTACCACAAACAGATACTAGTATGACGTACGAAGAGTCAAAACGGCTTATTAAAGCCAGATACATGACCAAATGGGAAACCAAACATACTGGTTACACCAAAAACGATGCCTATTACCAGTTGACCCGAAGAGAGCAGGTCGTTGTCTTCAGACTTCGCACTGGCCACAATAGACTGAGGTACCACCTATTCAACAAATTGAAGATAGGGTGTACCGACGAATGCCCGTGCGGTACTGGTAAAATGACCGCTGAACATCTGCTGCAGAACTGCCCGACATACGAGGATCAGTGAGAGCAGATGTGGCCATCACCAGTGGAACTGCAAGACAAGCTCTATGGCAGTGGCGACAGCCTCAGGATGACCGCCACTTTTTTCGAAAAAATAATGGTTACTGTCTGACTGCATACGCAGAAGAAGAAGAAGAAGTAATTTTCACTGTAAAGATAACTAATACAAATAAGTTGAACAAAATAGGACGATAAATTATTACAAAAAGAGAATTAAGATGAACAATATTAAAGCAGAGGATACATTTCTACCTTGTAAGGGCAATCGTTGTCATACGTTTCATCTCCTGAGATACATGCTGGAAGAATGAGATACAGGTAGCCAAATACACACATCTTCTTCAGGACAGCCATGTGATCTGATACAGGTATAAAAAGTAATGTTAATGGTCGTAATCATGTTGTTGTCATGATGATGATGTAGCAGTGCTATTGGTCTTTCATGTCTATTAAAATTATGTTTTGTCACCAGAGAAATGTTTTTTAAAATGTATTTATTCATTTATTTTTGTGTTGCGTTCGCCTTATTTCTGCAATCCAAATAGGCGGTGTGCGTTGCACTGTGGTTTTTATTTTGCGCATGTCGACCCAGTACATCCGACTTCAGCATGCATTTTATGTAAGGATCTGCGTCCTCATGAATTTTCTAAGGGTTTGCTTCCCGGGGGTAACGGCCGGTGTTGTGATGGGGATCGAACCCAGCACCTTCTAGTTGTGAGCTGTGTCACTTAGCCATTAGCCCACGCCGTCCCCATACCAGAGAAATAATAATAATGTCTTCCGGGGTTGGTGAGGACCACACAAATCTTTCTGTGTCATACTCCATCTGTCTTGTATGTGATGAAGCTAGTGTCTAATCAAGCTAATAAAAAATTAAACAAGTTATATTGCATTACAGGTAGTCATGGTTTTCACCTGGCACTAGTGCTCCCCCTGCTCTCACAAGAAAGGTATAAGAAACGCCACAGCGACTCCTTGAAAGTGTCTTTGTCAGTCATCAGCATTGATGTCATCTCGAGAGAGATGCTAGCACGAGGCCGTACTCACCTGGTACAGTAATCACCAAAGGTGCGCAGATCGCAGATATAAATACATCGCCGTTGTTCTGCAAAGGTGTACTACCCCCCAAAAACAAATAGCACAACTCCCCAGCCGCCACCTCCGCCCCCCCCCCCCAATCAAGTCATCATGCGCATCCTACGTATGTTCACTTGGTGCAGATATGTCCGGTTTCATTTGAACACGGCTCGTATTATAAATGACGCACGTCCATCTTGGGCTGAATGTACACAGAAACTATGGCCATCTATAGTTCATTCTATAGATGGCCATGTCAGAAACCCTTCCTGATTATAGTATTATTTCTATCCCGCATTTCGACACTGAACGAATTTGGAACAGGTTTTCCCAGGTGGCAGTGTCTATTTGACAGAACGTTAGAAACTCCTTCAGACTGTCAGTGGATAACTGTTTTTAAGCGTTCCTGTGATCCCATTTCTGCACTCAAACGCCACACAGACGTTTCTATTGGAGTCTTTCCGTTAGCATTAGAGCAGGGGGCCCTGCTCGTCTTAATTGATGTTGCTGACAAAGTTCATAGATTTTTGGCTTGTTGGCTTAGGGCAAGACTTTATTATGTCCTGTTCTTGTTCTTATTGGTTTTGATAATATTTTTCTTGTTCTTAAACTCCTGTTTATTATTCTTCCTCTTCTTCTTCTTCTTCTTCCTCTTCTCCTTCTTCTTCTTCTTCTTCTTCTCCTTCTTTTTCTTCTTCTTCTTCTTCTTCTTCCTCTTCTCCTTCTTTTTCTTCTTCTTCTTCTTCTTCTTCTTCTTCTTCTTCTTCTTCTTCTTCTTTTTCCTCTTCTCCTTCTTTTTCTTCTTCTTCTTCTTCTTCCTCTTCTCCTTCGTTTTCTTCTTCTTCTTCTCCTTCTTCTTCTTCTTCTTCTTCTTCTTCTTCTTCTTCCTCTTCTCCTTCTTTTTCTTCTTCTTCTTCTTCTTCTTTTTCTTCTTCTTCTTCTTCTTTTTCTTCTTATTCTTCTTCTTCTTCTGTGATTATCCTGAAACATGTGTCGTAGTTATTTAAACTAAACTAAGAAATCTGCGCCCGTCAGCACGATTTCAGCAAGGTATCTTTGGGACTTGGTTTGCCTTCCCGCTTCGATCCCTTGCTTATTTTTTAGATATGTGGATGGCGAGCCCTGCATGATTCTACTTCTTGCTATTTGTGAGCGTAATTATTTCCTTGTTTCGAATGATCCCATACTGGGCCGAAATTTGTGACAATTGTTGCAAATTGCTTAACTGTCGTTGATCGAAGTATTCATGGGCACACTGACAAGTGAATGTGTGTGCGTGCGATCGCACGTGTGGCTCTGTGTGTGCGCGTATGTGTAGTAATTTGTGAATGTATGTGGGATTAAAGCGTTTTAAAACATACATTTTTATTTATTTATTCGTTTACCTTCTGTCGAAATTTCCACAGAAATAATGTTACATACACATCAACAAATAAAAAGAATGAAGTAAAATGGAAGCAACTTTATTGACCCCCGATCTCCCTTGTTGTCGTCCGATCTATCGTTAGTTCCTCAGACTGTGTTCCGTTCTGTGGTCTATTTTGTGTTGCTGTTTCTTGCGGTCTGTCACATAATATATATCTGGATGTGTCCAGGCAGATTTCCATGTTCACACAGCCAACACTATCGACATTTGTTTTTTCTTGAAGTGGATCTAGTTTGTCTTTAGTCTGTGTATGTGTGTGTGTGTGTGTGTTAGTGCGTGTGTGTGCGTGCGCGCGTGTGCGCGTGTGCGTGTCTGTTTGTGTGTGTGTGTGTGTGTGTGTGTGTATGTCACTGTAGAACAAACAATAGAATCAAAGCGAATGAAATATATTTTTATTTTCAACTTGTAAAAGACATACTAACAAACTACTTCGAATGGTTTTCCGGTGTGTATACTTGTATCTGTGTCTATGTGTATATGTGTATACGAGTATATGTGTATATGTGTATATATGTATATGTGTATATGTGTATATATGTATATGTGTATATGTGTATATGTGCATATGTGTATACGAGTATATGTGTTTATGTGTATATATGTATATGTGTATATGTGTATATATGTATATGTGTATATGTGTATATGTGTATATGTGTATATATGTATATGTGTATATGTGTATATATGTATATGTGTATATGTGTATACGAGTAAATGTGTATATGTGTATATATGTATATGTGTATATGTGTATACGAGTATATGTGTATATGTGTGAATGTGTATATGAAAAACACAAGAATAGCACCCCTGCTCCACATGTCGTAATAGGTGACTAATTTAGTGGCATGGCATAACACCTGCCATAGTTAGGCAGTTTGTTTAGAGCAGCATATATGGCGCTTAACAGGCTGCAGGTCTACTTTTCACTAGTTTGTTTAGAGCAGCATATATGGCGCTTAACAGGCTGCAGGTCTACTTTGCACTAGTTTGTTTAGAGCAGCATATATGGCGCTTAACAGGCTGCAGGTCTACTTTGCACTAGTTTGTTTAGAGCAGCATATATGGCGCTTAACAGGCTGCATATCTACTTTGCACTAGTTTGTTTAGAGCAGCATATGGAGCTTAACAGGCTGCAGGTCTACTTTGCACTAGTTTGTTTAGAGCAGCAATATGGCGCTTAACAGGCTGCAGGTCTACTTTGCACTAGTTTGTTTAGAGCAGCATATTTGGCGCTTAACAGGCTGCAGGTCTACTTTGCACTAGTTTGTTTAGAGCAGCATATATGGCGCTTAACAGGCTGCAGGTCTACTTTGCACTAGTTTGTTTAGTCTTTTTAGATGGACTCACACATCGGTTAACATAGTGGAGAAAAAAGCTGCTCGAGCCTAGCCAGCTAAGCAGGAAATCTTCCTCATGGCTACATCTAGCTCACACCAGAGATGGGACCTGCACAAGGGATATGCCTCTAACTAGCTAGTCAATGTCAAGAGGATTGAGAAAGAGAGGCAGAGAGATGGGAAAGAGAGGCAAGGAGAGAAGGAGTGAGAAAGGGAGAGAGAGGGAGATAAATGTGTGCTACTGGAAGGGGAGAAAAGAAGAAAGAGTGGAAGACATTGGGAAAGAGAGATGATGAGAAAGGGTGAGAGAGGGTGAGAGAGGGTGAGAGACAGAAAGAGAAAAACAGAGAGAAAGGGGGGAGAGTAGAACATACAATCGATGAGTTATGTGACCAAATCTCGATAAGAAGAAAAAGAAGAAAGGGATGGATAGATTTGATGAGAAAGAGAGGCGAGAGAAATAAGTAGAGGGAGTGAAGCGGGATAGAGAATGAGGAAGAGAGAGAGAGAGGCGAGAAATACTGAAGGAGAGAGAGGTAGAGAGAGGGAGAAAATGATGGAGAGACATATGATGAAGAAGAAAAGAGATGGAAGTAGAGGGAGGACAGACAGAAAGCCGGAATGAGAGAAAGAGAATTAAACAGACGATTGAGAGAGTAAAGAGATAGTGAAAGTGAGAAGGACAGCCGAATTAGGAGCGACAGGTGCAGAGGCAGTGATGGATGGGGAGAGAGGTAGAGAGAGAGAGAGAGGAGGGTAACGAGTGACAGAGAGAGAGGAGGGTAACGAGTGAGAGAGAGAGAGAGATAGAGAGAGAGAGAGAGGAGGGTAACGAGTGACAGAGAGAGAGAGAGAGAGAGATAGAGAGAGAGAGAGACAGAGAGAGGAGGGTAACGAGTGACAGAGAGAGAGAGAGATAGAGAGAGAGAGAGAGAGTTACAGAGATAAAATGTATACCTTCTTCTTCTTCTTCGTACGCAGTCAGACAGTAACCATTATTTTTTCGAAAAAAGCGGCGGTCATCCTGAGGCTGTCGCCACTGCCATAGAGCTTGTCTTGTGGTTCCACTGGGGATGGCCACATCTGCTCTCTCTGATCCTCGTATATCGGGCAGTTCTGCAGCAGATGCTCAGCGGTCATTTTCCCGGTACCACACGGGCATTCGTCGGTACCACCTATCTTCAATTTGTTGAATAGGTGGTACCTCAGTCTATTGTGACCAGTGCGAAGTCTGAAGACAACGACCTGCTCTCTTCTGTTCAACTGGTAATAGGCATCGTTTTTGGTGTAGCCGGTATGTTCAGTTTCCCATTTGGTTATGTATCTGGCTTTAATAAGCCGTTTTGACTCTTCGTACGTCATACTAGTATCTGTTTGTGGTAGTCTTGCACCTTCTTTTGCCAGTCTGTCTGCCTCCTCGTTGCCTTGGATGTTGCAGTGTGATGGGACCCACTGTACCACTACCCTTTTTGGTGCGGACTGCTGGCATAGTTGACAGAGTACTGCTCTTAAGTCATTAAGCTCAGTGTTTTTTTGGCGTTTTTAGCGCTGTGACTACGGCCAGAGCATCTGAAAGCAGGACTGTATGGCTTTCATTTTCTTTATGTGTCACCATTTCTTCCATTGCCGCCCTCAGTGCCTCTGCCTCCGCTCTGAAATTGCTTGTGTACTTACCAGTAGCGAATGACAGTGTTATTTTTCTGCCATTTGGTAGGTTCAGGAATGCTCCTGCCCCTCCGTTCTGTGTAGTGTTTGTTCCAGAACCGTCGGTGTATGCATGGGTCCAGTCCATGCTTGGGTAGTTTTTCGATATAAAGCTTAGGGTAGTATCTCTCCTTTCTTTTTCAGTCTGGCAGTTTTTGTTTGCAATACCTGGTATATTTTCTACCACCTCTGAAATATATCCTGCCTCCAGGTAGGTTTTCGTACAGTAGTGATGGTCTTTGGTGTCGTTATTGCGTTTATGGGATCTTCGTGCATCTTTGCTTTGGCTATTCTGCTAAGTTTCTCCGCTTTAGTTTCCCATTTCCCAAATTGTTTAGTCTCTGGTGCATTGGATGGTCAGTCAGTCTTCTGAGTTTCTCTGAGTGCTGCTGGGCTCTGCAGTCTCTTCTATCGGTCATGGATTGCAGTTTTGTAATCTTTTCAAGTTCTACAATTGGCGTTGACTTCATGCCTCCTGTTATAACTCTCATGGCTTGGTTTTGAAGTTTGCTAACTTTATCGAAGTTTACCTTTGCTGCTGTTGTCCATGCCGCAATGCCATACTCGAGAACTGGTCTCACTCTTCCAGTGTACAGTTTCTTTAGTATACTTTCGTCAATACGCAATTCGATTCGACTGTACTGTTGTGTGAAATATGTCTGCGTTCAGAATGAAGTTATCAGTTTACTGTCTGCAGGATAGCGTACAGTAGACGCTAAGACACAGCTGTAGTGCTGAAGTAGCATGCTTAGTTACCTTGAAGACATCGCTGAAATTCTGAAAAGCTATGCTCAGTTACATCGAAGACATCGCTGTAGTGCTGAAGAGCCATGCTCAGTTACATCGAAAACATCGCTGTAGTGTCGAAGTGTCATGCTCATGTGAACCTTGAAGACATAGCTGTTGTGCTATAGTGCTGTCATCATCAAAATTTGCATCATCCTCTTCATCATCATCATCAATTTCCTCAACTTCATCATCATCACCACGAGCGCCTTGATCAACCTTGTAAAATTATAAAATCCACCTGATCTTCATTGATAAGAAAAAGACATTTGCCCGCGCAAACATATGTAAGCTATTGTAGGTGTTTGAAGAATGTATAATGCAGGTCCGGTTATGGGATGACATGTATGCCTTGCACATAAACAGATGTAAGCAATTGTAAGAGATGGAGGAATGTGGAGTGGAGGGCCAGTTAGGGGATGACATGTACGCCATGCATGTAAACAGTGGTGGTAAAGTGCCAACAAATGCATGTATGAGAACCTGTTTTTCACTGATGAGGGGTGTGTGGATGTTTCCCTTCTTTACTTTTGTTCATAATGTACATGGATAAAATGACACAGTTTGCTAATCCCTAAAAGAATTTGCTGTTTGCTGATAATCAGGTCATCTTTTAACAACATGGAGAAGACCTACAACATCATTTGAACTATCCCAAGCTCATGTGTACGAATATGACATGAAGATCAACACAGACAAGACCTAGACTACGATGATATCACATGAACAAGTGCAGAGACGTTTCCACACCAGTGGCATTGTTATCAACCACGAATGGGAGTTCAAATAACTAATGTTCACTGATGACGGCAGAGTAGACTGAGATATTCCACATATAATTCAGAATGCGAACAGTGTCGACTATCAAATTGCACCGATTGTGAAATGCCGTAGAGTGTTTATTTCAATTAAGAGGCTGATAAATACATTACTTATTCCTATATTGTGTTACCAATTTCAATCTTGGTCCTTAATAGAAACACATAAGATTGCGATCCAGATTTGTGATATGCGCTGTGGGAGAAGTACAGCCGGAAGGACAATCCATTACCGTGTTCGCAAATTCAAATGTGGCAGATTGTGGGGACAAGTCTTTTTACTTTCTAGATATCCGGTCAACAAATAAAAGGTTCGGCCATTTAGTCAGAATTAATTATGAACAGCCTGCATGAACAGCATATCAAATGCAGGTCTCTAGTCCGAGCAAGAAGCCGACCTCTACGTCCTGGATCGAGAGTGCCTCTGACACACTCAGGAAATTACACCTAACGACATCACAAGTTTCCCACCTGGCAATACATGTACACTTTCTTCGACGCGTATATAAACGGCAATAAGGCAAATAAAAACAATAAAAAAAGAAGAAAATCGTATCACACATACACAGATTATAAAATTCGAGTATTCGTTTTGCGACAATTAGCTTTAATTCTGAATGTTCAGTAATATATCCCGTCCATAAGACGATACCTCGCTGTACGAGTATTTACGTATTTTGTCCTTATCTCGCACTGCTTTCCTATCTAACAGTTTGCCTCTCTCTTTATTAATAACTTATATCTTATCAATAAAATTCAGTTACATTTCAAATGCATGTTTTAGCTTGCAAATATGTGCAACAGAACATGGCCGTGAGAGATAGAACAACTGACAGACTATTTATAACTTGGTCTGTTTCTAATGTTGAAATAAAATTGTTTCGTATGTTATGCGACCATGTTTTTCTCTTATGTTCTTACTGCTATCTTTGCTGTGTTTAGTATTTGCTAATATATTTTTGTAAAAAGAAACAAACATTTGAGTGGCTATTTGATAGCGCGAATTGTGGATTTACCAAGAAATATTCTTTGGCAAGTAATTCAGGAGTGTATGTTCTTGTATAATGTAAACGATAAAGCAATGTTTATAGAGGTTATTCTCGTTGGGAGGTGATGTATTACTATGTACTTTCTTAGTTTTCTTTGAGGGGAAGTGAGTAATTTACTTTTCTGCCACCCATTTCTCTAAATCGTGCACCAATTTACAGCTGTGTAGACTCATGGGAGTCCACTGAGAAAACGTATAGTTTTAGTTTCGTCATGAGAAACAAATGCAGTTACTATTCTGTTGCTAGGACATGCGTCAGTAACGTTATTATGCACATGGTCAATGAACAATTGTCTCTCGATTACGTTTCCGGTGAACTGTGTAATTTATAGTCGATATCAACCATAGTAGACAAACTATTGAATGGAAACCATTTCTATACGTAAGTTGTATAGACTATGGAAAGCCGTTTGGGTAGTTTAGATAGAAGTACACTATGCCAACTGTTGAGACACTATGGGGCACCAGAGAAGTACACTATGGCAACTGTTGAGACACTATGGGGCACCAGAGAAGTACACTATGGCAACAGTTGAGACACTATGGGGCACCAGAGAAGTACACTATGGCAACTGTTGAGACACTATGTGATACTAGAGAAGTACACTATGCCAACTGTTGAGACACTATGGGGCACCAGAGAAGTACACTATGGCAACTGTTGAGACACTATGGGGCACCAGAGAAGTACACTATGGCAACTGTTGAGACACTATGGGGCACCAGAGAAGTACACTATGGCAACTGTTGAGACACTCTGGGATACTAGAGAAGTACACTATGGCAATTGTTGGGACACTATGGGGCACCAGAGAAGTACACTATGGCAACTGTTGAGACACTCTGGGATACTAGAGAAGTACACTATGAGTCATTGAAAGATGGGGACACTTTACATATTTGGAAAGCACAATTGACACGCCAGAAGGTACAGATGCAGATGGATAGATCAGCATTGGCAAGACAAGAAGTAAATTCATGATACAATATATGGTGATCCAGATAAATCAAGATTAATTCCAAAAGTTAGAATAATCAACGCCAGTCTCAAGTCGATGCTGCTGTATGCAGGGGAAAAATGGAGAAGGACCATTGTCATACAACAACAACTCCAGTTCTTCGTAAACAATTGCCAACGAAGGCAAATGGGCATAACGAAGTTAAAAGGAAAGAAACATCAACAGTCACTGGTACAAACAATTCAGCGAAGACAATGGCATTGCCTGATTGACCAGTCTTTGCTATGTTCTTCTCTCTGATAAACGTTCGTGAGTGACGGTGTTTGATCCACTCTATCTCATAATTTCTTTAATTGATTTATTGATAACGCTCCGCAATAAGTTACTATTGAATTCGCCATATTTTTTCTTAATTTAAAAGGATATGGATTCCAATTCTTGCCAATCACATATGATGTGATGTGAGATGCACTTATAAAATAAAAAACATAATAGTCAAGGCAAAATTGATATTCCAAAGTTTAAGAGGAATCGTGTGCAACGACAGCCTATCACTGGCATTTAGAAAGAGAGTTCTTGTATACTACGGTGAACCAGTTCTGACATTCACCTGCTAGTCATGGACAATCATAAAGCAAGCAAAGGGATTATTGAAGGCAACGGAAAATGGTTTTACAGAAAGATTTTCAGAATTCCTTGCATTGTAACTAAAGCTAATAACTAAGTTAATGAAGAATCACAGACACAAACAGCGCATGACAATCATCAGGACAGGGCAGTCATCCTTTTTCGGTGTGTCATGAGAACAAACAAGTTGGAACACACATTGTCAACTGACATAATTGCCGGAAAGAGGGACACAGGGAAAAGGAGAAAGGAAGTAGCGGACATCTTGAAGGACTGGCATGGATGACTATCACCGACTTGAACTGATTATCGGCAAAGGCCGCCGTCCATTGTAGACGATGATGGCATAATATATTTTCCTAACGATCTTTTTAGGAAGGATTAAATGCGATACTTTTTATCCTCTTTCTATCTTCTCGTGCCGCCCGACCCCAATGGCATCTCAAGGACAAGACGCCTAGGGGGCGACAACAAAAAGCAGGGGACTTCGGATCAAGCACCCGTGATAAAGACGGCGGAGTCCGGAGTCGAACCAACACCACCTAATCACGAGGCCGACGACTTAACCAGTTTGCCACATAATCCCCACTGATGAAAGACACAGGTGATAATAGAAGGTCGAGATCAACGATGGCCAACGTCAACCGGCAAGGCACACTATGATGATGATGTGAAACTACATTTGACATTGCACTTGTTTGTAAGTCACTAACGGTATTGTGTTTTAATGCAGTACCTTACATGTTGATTTTTATTTGTCTGTGTGTACAGCAGATGACTGCGGAGATAGTATCACTATGGCTAGACAAGACTGGGCTAGTTATATCATTCTGTTTGGACTGATATCCGTCGCCATTCTTCAAGACCTATGTCCTTATAAGGTTTGATATAAATCACCGGGTTGTAAGGCAGGTAGATTACTTGTTTTTCATGAAGATTCTGGTTTTGATACTCGATCTCAGCGGATGCAAGATGTATATATATAGATAGATAAATAGATAGATAGATATATAGATAGATAGATAGATAGATAGATAGATAGATAGATAGATAGATAGATAGATAGATAGATAGATAGATAGATAGATAGATAGATAAATAGATAGATAGATAGATATACAGATATATAGTTATATATATATATATATAAATGAATATAGATAGATAGATAGATAACAGACAGACAGATAGATAGATATATAGATAGATAGATAGATAGATAGATAGATAGATAGATAGATAGATAGATAGATAGATAGATATATAGATAGATAGATAGATAGATTGGTATAGATAGATAGATATTGATTTACTGATTTGTCTATAAATACAATCATTACAGGAATGTCAATGTGTAGAGGACGTTATTGAATGTGAAGATTTGAACCTTAACGCCTTACCACCACTGCTAATATCAGCCGTGTCTTGGCAACCAACATTAACACTAAACGTAAGTCTGTCACACTTATTAAAATAATATGCACCTGCATTTACCTTGTTAGTCCTGTCAGATAATGTATGTGATTGTGGCTCGTCGCTGTCCTGTGATTTGTGTTGCTTGTTGATTCTGGTGGCAGCTCTCGTCAAGTTCCATTAGCCTTAGTAGCTGATGTTAAACAACATAGTATCTGTATTTCTTTATTAATTGTCGTTACACTATATATACATATACACAAATCCCGCCATCTGTCCATCTCTCTACTTGTACAGTTTGACATTCGTACAACTTACACATGGTCGGCCCCGACCAAAGTAGTGTAACAGAAGACAAAGATGAGATGACACTTTGAATTTCTTAAGACAGAGCTTATAGACGGATAACGTGGTGGATGACAATGTGTCCCTGTGGAAGTCTATGGTGTTGGAAGTGGACGATGAAGATGTGAAGGAGTTGGTGGAGAACCACAAAAAAAAGCTGGAGCACTACAGGAGGAGCTGTTAAAAGAACTGACTGTGGAATATTTTCTGGTTCAGAGGAGAGAATTAGTAACGGCAGGATGTCCACGTCATAACATACGGAACTGTGTAAACGTTAGGAGACAACCTAAAGGCTTAGGGAAAAATAGAATCATTACATTGCGGTAGTCAACGGGAACATAAGCCGGTCCAACGGCAAAGTTTTTGACCATTTGAGAACATGCAAACATAATAAGTACAGCACTTATGCGGCATGTTTCCATGGCAATCGCTTGTATGTGGTTTGGGATCAAGCAGCGCATGAGCTGCAGCGGTCAACGACATATAGCTGACTGCTAGCGTCTTGGCCAGGGAGTCAGAGGTTGAGAACGAACGAAGAAAAAGAAAAAGAAGAAGTATGCGGATTAGTGTCTTCGTTAGCTATCGTTACTTGATCCTGCTACTACTGCCTGGCTGCTGTCAGCACATTCAATCATTCGGTTACATCTTCTGCCATTGTGGCTGTGTTAGTGTGCAAATAGTGCAATGCCATCAGAACTTCGAGAGGGGTGACGTGGTGGATGATAGTGTGTCCCTGTGGAAGTATATGGGGCTGGAGGTGGACGATGAAGATGTGAAGGAGTTGGTCATCTCATCGTTGTATTCTATTAACGTACTTTGCTCGGGAGGGACCACGTGTAAGTTGTACGAATGTCAAACTGTACGAGTAGAGAGATAGAACGGATGGCGGAGTTTCACACTGTGTATTTTTATATAGTGGAACGACTCAAGGCAAAGACAAAGACCTCCGTCCATCGTAGACGATGATGGCATAATTAATTTTGCTAGCGCTATTTTTAGTAAGGATTAACTGCGCTACAGTTTATCCTCACTGTCTCGTCGCGTTCCACCTGACCCCAGTGGCAAGTCAAGGACAAGACGACTAAAGGGCGACTACGAGATGCAGGGGACTCCGCATTAAGCACCCGTGAAAAAGACGACGGAGTTCGGAGTCGAACCCACACCACCTGATCACGAGGCCTACGGCTTAACCACTTCGCCACGGAACGACTATAAATGAAGAAATAAAGATACTCAGTAGTTCAACATCAGCTACTTAAGACATTCCAGGTCGCCCATCCGTACAAAATAATGTCCGTGTCATTTCTTTTTATGTGATCATCTGGAGCATGTTACTTTAAGCAGTCAATGACAGGAATAGAATAGTTGTCATAAATATGAATTGTAGTAATAGTGTCAGCAGCTGCATCCTCGATGTCCTTTAAGTTACATGTTCATAGAAACGGTTTCGGAGTAAAACCCTTAATAAAATCTGCATCCTGTGCTATCTTCAGCCATTTCAACTATGTCCTTGCCACTGCACTGTTCGGGAAGAAAGTATGGAATTGACAGCAACGAAAACTATGTGCACTTAAATGTATTTAAGTTCATGTCACAACGCTACGCCTTAGAGACTAACCATGCAATTTACATCCTTCATGAAATATATGGGGTCACATATGGTTATACATGTTGACACTGTCACCAACTTGGGGTATACAACTACGATCAATGGTAATCATATTATTTTTTTTTTTTTCTAATTGTACGTTTGTTCTCTGTTCTATCAGTATTAAGTGTGATGGGCTACAACGGCCAGCAACCCAAAGTTGACTGATAGATCACGGCTGGCGAGCCAGAGAATCAAGATCCTTCTACAGTTCTATGTATTGATCCATGATAAAATGATGATTAATGGCAGACTAGCTAAGGAAAAGTGATCGGAAAGGGAAGGCTAACTCGGTACCCAAAATTGCACAGCTGAAGTCGAATGTACCGAACGAAAAGTGCAAATATCGCAGGGAAGATGTAAACTACTATACAGGGATGTTCTTTCACCAGACAACATCTGACTACTCGCAAAGCCCTTTTGAGACTTTTGTAGCTGTAGTTCTTCTGCCTCGTCCGTTTTAAGACATCGACTTAATGACTCTAACGAAGGCAGTTATCGACTCAAGGCTCGGTACACTTCCGTACAGTTTCTCGTAGAAGTACACTGGCTGTTGCAAAATGCTACTTCTTTTGTCGGTATACAATGGGCAGGACTGCAACATATGTTCTGCCGTCATGGGGGCTCTGTCATAGGCACAATGGTCCGTAGTGTCAATCTTGAACTTGTAGTACAGATAGCATCTCAGTATGTTGTGTCATATGCGTAGCCTGAGAATGATCACCTGGTGTCGCCTGGAGAGTTGATGGTAGGCATCGTTTTCTATTTTACTAGGGTGGTCTTTTTTCCTTTTTGCTTTGTACATTGCACTGATGAATGGGTTAGTCACTTTGCATGTGATTTCTGTATCACTCTGCTGCAGAATTCTTCCCACTCTGTTAAGTCTGTCCTTCTCATCGTTGCCTGGAATGTCGCAGTGGGCTGGTATCCACTGGACTATGCTTTTTTTTAAGCACTGGGACAGGCGATCGAGCGAGTCAACCAGAGTATCCGGAGTTCGTGAAAGAACGAGAAGATGAAGAAGATATTGTTCTTATTTAGTCGATTCTAAAGTACATCATCCATCGTAATCTTCTTTCATCATATTAAAATCTGTAACAGCGACAAAACATATGTTGTTATCATTCACAGAGTAACTCGATCAGCAAAATAACAGCTGGAGGCTTGCCATCTGGTCTTGGGGCTATTGACTTTGAAGGGAACCCAATTACTTTTGTAGATGAGTACGCATTTCAAGGATCAGAGAGCACTTTATCTGATCTCAAATTCTCCGAAATGAACATGGACGAATGCCCTTTTGCATTTTACTTTCTGGACAATCTCAAACATTTGTCCATAAAATACAGCCACATCCGTCAGTGGGACATGGATATATTCGGTCACCTGGGCGACTCACTGCAGACTCTAACCTTAGTGGATGTTGGATTCACGGAATGGCCTACCTGGATTCTAAATTTGCCACACCTTTACGATTTGGAGTTCTCCAGCGCGCAAGTGGTGGTCCCAGATTATGTTTTCGATCAATTCAATTATATCCTGTCGAGTGTTACTATGAAGAATGTTAGTCTAATGTCGACAATGAATATCTTCACGAAACTAGTATCACTTAGAGATTTAATACTTGACAACAACATAATATCGCATGTATCCGGACTGCCACAGTTTGGAAATTTAACAACTTTAAGTCTAAGAAATAACAGTATTTCTAACAAAACCCATCTTGTCGATGCATTGAATACTGTGGCTAACTCATTGGGAACTTTGTATCTGGACTCCAACAAATTAACAAGCTTTCCTGATTTGTCGTTGATGACAAAGTTAGAGACTCTGTACTTATCAAAAAATGATATTTATGATACAAATTCTGGGTCTATACCTGCTTCCCTTAGGTACCTTGAACTTCAACACAACAGAATAGCGTCACTAGCTTCACTCTTGAAAGGCGGGGTTCAATTACAATCGGTTGGGCTTAGTGACAACTCAATCACCGCAGTACGATCTGTAGATATACCAACCAGTGTATCACAAATAGACTTCACATCTAACCTGATTGTTGAGCTAACAGACTCAAGCTTTCCTCATAATTCTTCAATGGGAAATCTACGGTTTGACTTTAATCCAATTGCTTCAATATCTTCGTCAGCGTTTTCTAACCTTCAACACTTAACCTATCTTTCAATGACAAATACTAGATTAAGCCGTATACCGATCTCTGTGGCTTCTTTGCAAAGTTTAGTGACTCTTGACTTGACCGGCAATGTTCATATGGTTTGCACTTGTTTGGATACAAGCTTCCGTAAATGGTCAAAGCTCGCTTCAGTTACCATTTCCGGAGATTGTGGTCTAACAAGCATTGGCTACTTTCTGAGGACTCTCAGTGCTGATTGCCCAGCAAACTGACTGGGCGTGCTTGTGTTGCCGTTTTCTTCCTCTTTATACGTCTTCAGACCTCAACATACATGCTTCTATAGAAAGTGACAATCGGGTTGAGGAATTGGTGTTACATACTTCAACCTCTTATTTTTTCGTTTTCTTCTTTCTCTTTTTTCTTCTTCTTCTTCTATCTCATCTTCTTCTTCTTCTTCTTCTTCTTCTTCTTCTTCTTCTTCTTCTTCTTCTTCTACTCCTCTTCGTATTCCTCTTTTTCTTCTTAGACTTTTTCTTCTTCCTATTATTATGTTTCTTACTTCTCATCTCCTTCTTCTTCTTATTCTTCTTCTTCTTCGTCGTCGTCTTCTCCTTATTCGTATCCTACTCATCCGTCCCTCTTCCTTCTTCTTCTTTTTCGTCTTCTTCGTCTTCTTCGTCTGCTCCTCTTACCTCTACTTCTTCTTCCTCCATCTTGTGCTTCTACTTTCTCTTCTTCTTCCGTTTCTTCTTTTCTTCACCTTGTTCTTCGGCGTTCGTCATGAACATAATATTGTGACGCTGCTTCGTAGTTTACGGGGAGACTGCGATATATGCACCTTTCGTCCCGACACAGCCAATTTAAGCTTTATTTGCTAAGTACCCAGGTTTGTTTCCCCATTGAGATCACTATTCTCTCAGTCAGACAACACTAGATAAGTCTGTTTCAAGGGCCGCCATATAGAGATAAAATAAGGTCTTTGTCAGCTTTAGTTTGCTGACCCTGATGCAAGATGTTAATTTCCTGATCTACAGCTTCGGTCCTAGTTGTTTTCAAAGAGCTTATCTTTGAACGGTGCTTGTGTTGGCTATTGTTTTCTCATTGTTTCTGTTTTTGCTGGACACCTTTTGTAGCAAATGCTCATTGGTTATTCTACCAGTGCCAAAGTTATATATTTTGTTAGTTTCAATTTTACTTGTTTAAAGATAGTTGATGTCAATCTATTAAGACCTCTATTTCTTCGAAATCGGAGTATTACCCATGTTCCTATTTCTTACAATTATATGTCAAAGATCCTACAAATGTTCTTGTCCGTAAATATTGCAATTATCTTTCCTAGATCTTACAATTGTCATATTTCCTATATATTATATTTACCTTTCCTACATCTTACAATTGTCATATGTCCTATTTATTACAATTACCTTCATTGTCTGTCATATATTACAATTACCTTAATTGTCCTATATATTACAATTACCTGCATTGTTTGTCATTGTGAAAGAAAGTACAGAAGGGGTGGCTTAGATACGAGTGAATAGCTGATGTTGAGGCTTCAAACCTCCAGGCGTTGACATAGATCTACTGTCCTGCTCATGCCGGGGTTCATGGCAATGAAAGAGCTGACATCTTGGCTTCACAAGCTCCCATCATGGGCACTTTAGTCATGGATAGAAGTGACATTTTGAAAACAATCAATGACCGCCTGCTGGATAAAGACGCCGCAATAGATGAAACAGCATTCCACAGACTCCAAAGTTTCGATATTAAACGAGATTCGAACGGAGTGGAGCGCATGAGATGACGGCGCAGAAGAGTGTACAACCAACGAGCTACAGGGACCATCAGCATCCATAACTTACGCCATTTGATGAAAGAGACTGAGCACATATTGGTATGCCTGGAGTACAGTGACATCGATTCTTAGAAACAGAAACAGAAACAATTAAATGCATAGATCTTCCAATTGTCCTAGTTCCTATGCATTACAATTACGTTTCCACGATCTTACAATTGTCAAAATCGGTATATATTACAATTACCTTTCATAGATCTTACAATTGACGTAGTTCCTATATATCGCTATTGTTCTTGTTCGTATACCGTGCTAATTTATCACTGATTGGTAGTCAATACTGTTTGAATACGTGTCTGTATTTTGGCCATTGATTCAAGGCACCTAATGTACTGACGCCAATTGCAGAACATCATATTTAAGTCTTGGCGGAAATTTTCTACAAAAAACACAACCTCTCCAAGCAAGACCTCGAAAGCGTCGCATCGAGAAATGGCCGGACAATCAATAGCCCGTTGGATAAAGCTTCAGGAGATGGCTGACCCAGGAGTGCACCTACCATATCTAATATGGAGAACATTACATAGACTTCGGTCTAGAGGAACCTGATGTAGACAGGAATCTAAGGAAATTATGGATAGGTCGATGGTGATACGGTGCTTTCCAGGACCAAAACACATCATGGCATTCCGGTGCTGTCCAGAACAAAGAACATATCATGACATTCCGGTGCTTTCCAGAACCAAGAACACGTCATGACATTCCGGTGTTCTCCAGAACCAAGAACACCTCATGACATTCCGGTGCTCTCCAGAACCAAGAACACCTCATGACATTCCGGTGTTCTCCAGAACCAAGAACACCTCATGACATTCCGGTGCTCTCCAGAACCAAGAACACCTCATGACATTCCGGTCAGGCAAAATACACTCACCAAGACCACATTCGCTCTTCATGTAGCGTTCCCATGGAAACAGGATGTTTTAAATGCCTCCTGGCCGACGAAATGTTGATAAATGTGATCATTCTTGTAGTGTGCGTCATGCAGATGAAGCCAAGAATAGCATAACCGCTTGGAGGACCGCAGCCCACCTTCATCAGCATCCTTGGGATGTTTGGAAAGCTGCTACAATCCATCATTTATCGTCCTTTTCAGGGCGCACAAAAGGGTCAACTTAATCACTGTGGGTATTAAACAGCAACAGTAACATTTTGCCTCCAGGTCATCATATTTGTCCTTGTATTAATCATATTTTCGCTTCTATATATTATGTGTTGCCATAAAATAGTCAGATTTTCCTTTGCCTGTGTCACATTTTAACCTTCCATATGTCATATGTCACAGATTCCTTCTCTCTGTAAATATATGTGTTAGCTAATGATATTGTAATGATGAATCATTGATACTGAAAAAAACATACTACGAATTTGATAATTGCAATAAAAGAATGCATAATTGTAATATGAAGCATATAATTAATATGTGTTAGTGTTGGAGGTCTGAACGTTCAAAGCAGTACACATGTTGGTTCACATTTTCTAAATACATCTTATAAAGTTTTATGAGAACGTTAGTTGATTCAATTGTTCAAATCAAAGACTTCGCATTTTGAAATGAAAGCAACAGTCTATAAAACAACTAAATAATAGTTGAACATGGCAAGCGGAGATGGGGACTGCAAGATACGTGTGCTGAAAAATGTGTTTCCATATGGCTATTTAATTTGTTAAAATTTAGTTGGGTTTTGCGTTTGTCTTATTTCTCTATTCCCCAAGGCGGTGTGCGTTGCACTGCAGTTTTTATGTTGCGCCTGTTGGCCGATTGCATCCGACTACGGCCTTCATTTTATGTAAGGGTCTGCTTGCTCCTGCATTTTCTAAACTTTTGGTTCCCCGAGGTAACGACCGATGCTGTGATGGGGATCGAACCCAGCACCTTTGTGTTGTGAGTGGTGTCACTTAACCAGTAGCCCACGCCGTTCCCAGCATTATGGCTATAAAGTGTAACCCTCGGACGGTAGGCTTTTACCTACCTGGGACACTCGGTTGGCTGAAGAGTCGTCGCCCTCTCTGCGCTTTCCGACTGTTTGATTACTGTGCGCCTCCGAAACGAGGTTTTGGTTTGCACTCTGATTATCTCTGGTGATGCTAGGGTCCCAGAAGGAACAGTTATATGCAAGCAATTTCGTTGATATGCAATCCATGCTGAAGCTTTTCAGAGACACCTCCGAGATATTTCTGTAGTGCGTCTTCTGTTTCACTGGGGACTGAGTGGTCTCGAGGTAAGGTGCCCGCCTCGGGTGCCGGAGGTGGCAGGTTCGAATCACAGTGAAGACTGGGATTTTATCACTTGGACATTCTGGTAAAAATTCCCCTAACCGCAGAGTAGTGAGATCGAACTCCTGTGTTCAGTGTCGAGCACGTTAAAAATTCCTTGACAGTTGGAAATCGAAAATAATAGGCATAACGGCTGCTGCCTGGACAAAAATTCCAATTAAAAATCTACCCAAATTATTTGTGATTTTGCCCAGGTAGTTTGTAGAGTACCTATAGATGGCGGCTAACGCACCGCGAGTCTACTTAGTTCTAGTGTTTGAGTCTATTAAGATCGCCTCTTCATCGGTTAAACTACCTTCCAAGAAACGTGTTAAATACAGACTCTGTAGTCTTCTAAACCAGTATAAATCCGTTGTTGCTATAAACCAGCGTAAATACGTTAAGCTATAAACCAGTATAAATACGTTAAGTTAAGTCAAGTTCGTGAGCGTCTGTCATTTCTGAGCTTCAGCTGCTCGTGGATGCTCTCATTGGAACAGGCGAACAACATGTTCCGTCCATCTGATCTGAACTTCCTTCAAAAACGTTTAGACACACAAAGTGTTAGTCTTGCTAAGAACGTTAGACTTGAGAGTTAGGTCCCTTTTCAAGCCTCTCGATCCTTAGCCAAATACTCAGACAGTGCAAGTGAAAACAATTTAGCTGTATTGTGTGTCTACTATACAATGTTCATGTTTCGCAAACATGCAACAAAGTTGTTAAGAGTACATCAAGATACACGTTTATATTGATACGAGACTAATACCCAGTCAGCTCCCGTCGTTAGTTTCCAGCCTCCGAAATACAAAGTTCGCCTTTGCAATCCTTCTATTGACCTCAACGTTGCTTTTCACTTGAGGACACTGCCCATGTAGGTAAATAGGTGGTTTAATGTACGGATATGGACGATGAGGCTAACGTCTGTACAAGCAAAACACACTGATCTGAGAATGTTAGTTATTATCAGGAGAAATATACTGGCCAAGACCCTCACTTGACGTCCTCGTTGGTCGTCCTGGAAACAGGCTGTTGTCAAGGGCAACAGTCTGGCTAACAAGGTGAAGTTCGACGTGATCTCCTTAGTAGTGAGCGACACGCAGATGAGGCCAAGAATAGCACAGCCGCTTGGAGGACCCCGGTCCACCTTCATCAGCACGCTCGGGATGTGAGGAAAGCTACTGCAACCCGTCACTTAACCCCCTTTTCAGGGCGCACAAGAGTAACATACTCATTGTGGGCATTCGTCACAACAACAACAACAACAACAATGTACGGCTTCCCAGGAGCAGGACAGAAGAGTACCTCACTTGTTCTTGTGTTGGTCGTTGAACGAAAGTTCCCCCATCCCGCTGAGAACTAGGTCATGGTGAGCTGCATATCTTGTTCTGAGCGGGTGTTATGGGCACGCTCTTACTAATTGTTAGTTATATACAAATTATCTTCATCATCAATATCGGCATCATAATCAGCATCATCAGTCGTAACCTGAAAAGTCATTGGGGCCCCAATACTGCAAATTGTAGGATCAGATCTTGCCACTCCATTCGGATTGGTGCCATTATAGAAAATATTGAACATTTTATAATAATCGATAATTGTGTACTGAATTCTGTGCAGGATCTCACATACCTGAGATCAGTCATATTACCGACAAGTCCTCTCTAGATCAAGAAAAAGACAGTTGCACTGTCGAAGTTGCTGCTATATTTGCTTGCATCACAGCGCGTGTTTGGAACGACCAGAAACTGACAATTAAAACCAAAGCCGTAGTGTAGATTGCATATGACACCATGACACTCCTATATGGTAGCGAGACTTGCACAACTTGTATCAAACAAAAAGCACATGATTAAAAACGTCTATATATGGCGCCTGCGATCCATTCTTGGAATGAATGGACAGAGAGACACTAGCGGGGGTGTACCCTCGCACTGGTCTCCCAAGCACGTACACTCTACTTAAGCGGCAAAGACTACAATGGTTTGGTCATGTTTGTCGCATGGAATATGGTCGCATTTCCTAAGATACCCTCAATAGGCAATTGGCAGATGGCAAAAGAACACTCAGTCGACCACAGCTGAGGTTCAAAGATGTATGTAAGCGTGAAATCAAGACCACGTAACATCTTTGGATAACGAACCTGCAGACAGATTAGAGTAGAGATGCACGCTGACTGGCCACCTAACGCTAGCTGTAAAGAAGCTTTGCAACAAAGAAACGTGAAAAGACAACGCCGCACGAAGAACGAAAACACTAACAATTTGGGAAATATTATTTGTTTACTACTTCAAGTCGTATAATTATATGATGAGTCATGACTGAGAGGGATGCTATACAATGCATTGAAAGACAATGATATGCTATGATACGCTATACTATACTATACTATACTATACTATACTATACTATACTATACTATACTATACTATACTATACTATACTATACTACACTATACTATACTATACTATACTATACAATTTTACTATAATATACTATAATATACGATACTATACTACACTTTACTATACTATATTACACTATACTATACTATAATATACTATACTGCACTATGACATAATATAATATACTATACTAATTTCTGCTTTGCTTTACCATAATAAAATATATTATAATGTACTATACTATACTATACTGTACTATACTATACTATACTATACTATACTATACTATACTATACTATACTATACTATACTATACTATACTATACTATGCTGTACTATGCTATGCTATTTGTACTATATTATTGTATTTTCCAATATACTTTACCATACTGTAATATAATATACTGTACTATACTATACTATACTATACTGTAATATAATATACTATAATATATTATAATATTTTATATTCTATTATGCTGTAATGCACTGTACTATACCATTATTTACTAAATATACTATGCTATACTATACTATTATATTGTATACTTTAGATTACTGTAATATACTATAATGTACTATACTATACTATACTATACTTTACTATACTATACTTTACCATATTGTAATTTATTATAATGTACTATACTAAACTGTACTATACTGTATCATACTATACTGTACTATATTATACTATACTACATTATATTATATTATACTATACTATTATATACTATACTATACTATACTATTTGCTGCTATACTTTTACCGTACTTTAAAATACTATACTATACTATACTATACTATACTATACTATACTATACTATACTATTCTATACTAATTTATTCTATACTTTACCATACTGTTACTTACTATAATGTACTATACCATACTATAGTATTTTATTTTATACTTTACCATACTGTAATATACTATAATGTACTATACTATACTGTACTATACTGCACTATACCATACTATACTGTACTATGCTATACTGCACTATTACTATACATAAAATGGTGAAAATAGTACTTATGCATACATGATAACAGTAACATAAATAAATATAACTCAGTAACAGGTAGTGGCCAAAAACAGACAACAATCCTACGTCATAATGCAATAGTCACGTTACGGACAAAAAAACATGACACGGATTCATGACGCAAATGTTAATGTGCTTATTTGAATATAAAAAGGTAAATATACCTTTGAATTTGGAGTTGCAAGGCATACAAATATATATATATACATGTGTGTCTGTGTGTATGTGTGTGTGTGCGTGTGTTAGTGCGTGTGTGCATGCGTGCGTGCGTGCTTGTGTGTGTGTGTGTGTGTGTGTGTACACATCTTAGTCATCATCCTATCTTTACAATATCCATGTTTTCCTTCCAACAGTTTAGCTGAGCTATTGGAATCTTGTTGTCACTTCTTCTTTGCATTGGTCCGATTCTTCTGTCAGTCTTTACGGTTACATAATCAACCAGAAACACTCGTGCACACACACACTCACATATGCGTTATGTTAATGTGATTCATTTTGTAGAAAAGTGCTGTATAAGCTATAATCAATGCAACGAGACTGTAGTTGCAATGTAGATTAACAGTCGATCAAAATGCATATAGATAACCGCCCAGACACTTCACCACAACAAAAACAAAACGAATACTTTGGTACTGCTATAGAGTTCATTTTACAAAGTTTCCAGCACCACCTCAATTAAATAACACTGTCATTCGCTACTGGAAAATACACAAGCAAATTCAGAGCGGAGGCAGAGTCACTGAGGGCGGCAGTGGAAGAAATGGTGACAGGTAAAAGGAATAAAAGCCATATAGTCCTGCTTACAGATGCTCTGGCCGTAGTAGTCATAGCACTAAAAAGCCAGAAAAATACTGAACTTAATGATTAAAGAGCAGTACTCTGTCAACTATGCCAGCAGTCCGCACCAAAAAGGGTAGTGGTACAGTGGGTTCCATCCCACTGCAACATCCAAGGCAACGAGGAGGCAGACAGGCTGGCAAAAGCAGGTGCAAGACTACCACAACCAGATACTAGTATGACATACGAAAAGTCAAAAAGACTTATTAGAGCTAGATACATGACCAAATGGGAAACCGAACATACTGGCTACACAAAAGACGATGCATATTACCAGTTGAACAGAAGAGAGCAGGTCGTGGTCTTCAGACTTCGCACTGGTCACAATAGACTGAGGTACCACCTATTCAACAAATTGAAGATAGATGGCACTGACGAATGCCCGTGTGGTACCGGGAAAATGACCGCTGAGCATTTGCTGCAAAACTGCCCGACATACGAGGATCAGAGAGAGCAGATGTGGCCATCACCAGTGGCAACCCTAGACAAGCTCTATGGCAGTGTCGACAGCCTCAGGATGACTGCTCCTTTTTTCGAAAAAATAAAGGTTGATGTCTGACTGCGTACGATGAAGAAGAAGAAGAAGAAATTCACTAACGCACAAACTCCCCTATTACCAGCCACTCCAATGGTCCTGGAGATAAAGTAGATGTTAGTGTAACATGCTTAGTTTCTTGCCTCTCACGATCGTCATTGATTCGACGTTGAGAACAGACTGATCTCCAGCATGGGTTGCCTCCAACCACGTGGCATTAATATCTTCCATACCTTTTTCTTAAATACGCCGCTTATACCGGATAGGGATCCATTTGCCGTCCTCTTTATTCCCTCTATCGTTATCACTATTTGGTCTTTTCGGTAGTTAGCCGCCATTGGCTTTTCCAGCCGTTTCTCGCATTTTACGCCACCTGGCCACCTAACCTACGTATGTATGTTGCTTTGTATCCGGCATTTCACCTGAGGTGATGTGACTTTTTTAGATGTGTAAACCAATTTCGCCTTATATGTTGTTATTATCCATTTATGTATTCTTCCCTTCTTTTATGATTCGATATTTTATTATTGCAGTTTTATTATTGGTCGTAAAGTAGGTTTCGTTTGTGTTTCCGTTTCGTTACGGTATCTGACCATAACCATTTAAAAATATTTGTTTTCACTTAATGGTTTTCTTACATTGTAGCTGCACTGTCTGTTATACGATATTGTCCCCATTATCGAGGAAGTCGAGGTGTTTAGAAGGCTGAGGACTATAGGCCGCTTCGCCACATCTGTTGCCACGTCGTGTGCTGGCTATGTTTGTTTATTTCACCCCCAGCAGAAAAACAATATATGCCGTACCGGAGATTCGAACCGTTGCTCTCCTTGTCGATAGGCAGGCCTCGAAATCATTCGACCACGCGCTCCTCCATAAGCTACACTGTATAAGCTACTCCAATGAGATTAAACATAACAAAATTGAAAATAATACACTGACATCAAAGGTGCTCCTAGTTTAGACTGTCCGAACCTACCAGGTCAGTTCGCTGGACAAGAAACAGTTAGAACCTTCAGAAAGTAGTCAATACTTATTCTGTTACAATTCCCGGAAATGACCACCGATCTGGACATTGACCACTCGCCTAAATCTTTCTCTATGCACATGCACACTAGGTCAAGGTTACCGCTAAGATCCAGTGTATCCAAACTGTTTAAGGGAACTGCTGCCAATGGAAGCCTGGTTAGCATAACATGTGTGACAGACAAGACATTCAAGTCAACAAGATTAGAAAAAGCCATAGAAGATATTGCGGATATTGGATTGAAGTCCATCTTCAGAGATACCAAACTAGAATTATACGGAAAACTGGTATCGCTTAGTTCCGATATCAGGTTATATGATAAGTCCATATCTGAAACACTGGACGGAATATCAGCACCTCGAATTTCGTTAATAGAATTAAATCGAAGTATCAGTACACTTAAATGTAGTCCACCTTGTAAGAAAGACGACAGGGAAGATATATTATTGCTCTCAAGTGCCAGGTAATATAATAAAGCGGGTATAGCGCCGGACTGTGTGTCAGAAATCTGGTTGTTCGACAGATATACATTTTTCAACTCTTTCATGGAAGAAAGGTCAGGAAAGATCGTTAATTTGTTATCATGCATGAATAAAGTCCATAATGAATTAGCAACAGGCCGTAATGCTTCACTTAAGTGGCTTGAGTTTGAAATGTTATTATTAGTTAAGCTTAAAGTTGTCAAATTGCCGAAGTCTGGCAGTCCGTTGATCACGGAGATGTTGTTGTTATCCAGAAATAAGTCGTTAAGTGTTACTAAGTTAGAGAATATGTTTTCTGTAGAGGTCAAGGTTCCATTCTTCATTACAATAGTCCACATGATCTGAGATTGTGTGTCGAAGGCATCGTCTGGGACAGACACCCATGCTCCTGAGAGTTCAAAGACGTAGACGTGGGGCAAGAATCGAACCCAAGACGGCCAAGACAATATACCAACATTGACTAAGATCAGTGTCCTAAGCGTGAGCCCGATTTTAACAATAATATCAATATTCCAGTTACGAATAGGGGTATTCTGAATTGATAGATGTTTAAGGTCATTTAATGTCAGAGCGCAGACGGAAGTTGATCAAAGCTGCCTCCGGAAAACTTTAAACTTGACAATGTGCCTGCTGAGCCGGAAAGTGCATTATAGTCTATGCTTGAGATAGGGTTTTCTTCAAAGTCAATGCCTCCCAGACCGGACGGTAAACCAGAAGCTGTTACATTATAGATATAATTTCCCTGAAATAAAATAACTGTTCATCTTCAAATTGGTCGTATTTTGTAATAATATCATTACATTACTGAGCATATAAAGACATGTAGAGACATATACGATTTTTAGATTATAAACACATTTATAAACATATATCATTGTTTAACTTAAAACAAATTTAACAAAATATTTAGTTTTTGACTTGTAAACACATTTACAAACATACACAACTTTGAGCACATACATATTAACAAACGTGCAGTTTTTCAGCGTATAACTACATTTATAAACATATTCAGTTCTTTAACGTATAAACATATTTATAAATTGATTGAGTGTGGACCTATAAATACATTTACAAGCATACCAAGTTTTTCAGCTTTTATAAAATTAAAATACAATTCGTGTAATATTTAGAAGAAAAAAACAACAGTTTTTGAGCTTTTAAACACGAGTAGAAAAAGATGCAGTTCCGAGTGTCAAATCAGCAACAGAAAAACATATCGTCTATGATAGCATAATCACAAGAATAAACAAATACTATTTGAGCTTATAACAACACATACAAACTGATGGAACACACTTATAAACAGCATATGAGAACAGATAGCACGAACTCAACAACACGTAAAAGAAAGAGATGCCATTTGATTTGTTTAATACATACAGAAACAAAAAGAGAAATAAAAACATATTAAAAACAGTGCGAGATTTCACACATATAAACATATAATGAAAGGTATAAAAAGATACAAAACACTTAAAAAGATGTATAAACAGATAGGATGAAGCTCACAAACACAAATAGAAAGATATAGAATGACGCTTACAAACCCATTCAGAAAAAGATAGACTGAATCTTATAAACACAAGAATAGCCAAAATTGCGAGCTTGTAAGCAGTTATAAAAACACATGAAACAAAGCTTATTATCACATACGAAACATACAATTGTTTAGCATATAAACACATGTAAGACAAATCTAATGTAAGATTATATACACATTTATAAACATATGGTATTTTAGCATTTTAATTCCCCAACAGAAACATTTGGTATTTGAGCTGACAAACACATATTGAAACAGAATGTATTTCAGTTTATAATCACATAAAAGCAGATGGTATTTGAGCGAGTAAACACATTTGAAACCATATGGTAGTTTACATATAAATAGATATGGAAACAGATGGTATGTTATCACATATAAACATATTGAAATATATGGTATTTGAGCTTTTATAAACACATAGAAACAAATATTACTTGAGCTTATCTGGACATATAGAAACATAATATCTGAGATTATCCACTTTGCGAGAATAACAGTAACGTGTTGTTATGTGCTGTCCGGCTCAGTTCCCTTTCTTCCCAATGTTCGTATTTTTTTACACGTCAAATATTTAGTGACGCGCATGAAGATTTGTAGCAGTACAGACGATCAACATCTCCTTCGCATTCTTGCATATTAATACATATGTATATAGTGGATTGAGTCCACTCAATGATGTTCTTGTTTGAAATGCCACGATGGAAAAAAGTGGTTCAGTGTAGGATTGCAGCAGTTTTCATCACAGCGTGCGGATGAAGGTCGATTGTGGTTCTCCTGGCGGTTGTGGTATGCGTTGGTTTATCTGCGTGTCACTCACTACTACAGGGTTCACATCGATCACCACATCGATAGTCAGGCTGCCATGAAAAGAGCTCGTTACCAGGGAAGACAGTGAGGAATGATGGATGAGGTTCTGGTCGTCAGTATGTTTTGCCTGACCCTAACTAACATGTCTGATCAGTATGTTTTGCCTGACCCTAACTAACATGTCTGATCAGTATGTTTTGCCTGACCCTAACTAACATGTCTGATCAGTATGTTTTGCCTGACCCTAACTAACATGTCTGATCAGTATGTTTTGCCTGACCCTAACTAACATGTCTGATCAGCATGTTTTGCCTGGCCCTAACGAACATGTCTGATCAGCATGTTTTGTCTGACCCTAACATGTCTGATCAGTATGTTTTGCCTGGCCGTAACTAACATGTCTGATCAGCATGTTTTGCCTGACCCTAACATGACTGATCAGTATGTTTTGCCTGACCCCGACTAACATATCTGATCAGCACGTTTTGCCTGACACTAACTAACATGTCTGATCAGCATGTTTTGCCTGACCCTGACATGGCTGATCAGCATGTTTTACCTGACACTAACTAACATGTCTGATCAGCATGTTTTGCCTGACCCTACATGCCTGATCAGTATATTTCAGCTGAGTAGACGTAGAACTCCCTAATCCGGTTATGCAGCAATGACCAGTATTATTATGTAAGTAGTTATTTGTTTGAACCTCCTCTCACAACCTTCCACTTCTTTCACCTAGCTCCTTCTTTCCTCCTTTCTCTCGTAAAGCATTCCACCATCGCTTTCCCCAAACCTAAAATATGTCACCCATCTCTTTCCTTCTCAACCTACCGCCGATCACCCGATTCACGGACGGGAGGGACTTACCTCAACAAGGCATAACTGTGTCTATAATTGTTTTGTAGATACTCGGACTAAGTTTGACAATAGTTCATTTGTATGGTTTCGTACGACTTCCTAACACCTACACTGTTCGTCATCTCCGCCCCCCCCACCCCCCACCGGAAACTACCGTCCAATCCTTGACCCACCTTTCCTTCAGATTATTATTATCCTCCCCACTCCCTTGCTACCTTCCAGCTTATCCAAAGTATGCCGACTATTAAGCATTTTATTAGTCTTGTCATATGTAAATAATTCATATTTCTAATAAACTTTCAATGCACCACTTTGATATTAATTTTACTATGTTCCTATTTAGGGAAAAACAAACACATTAAAACAATCGATATTTTAACTAATTGTATGGGGATTTATTCTTGCCGCTTGCACATGCGACACGCGCATGATCAACACACCTTCATGCAAAATATATTGAAGCTATCGCCAGAAATGCGTGCTTGCACGAGGAACATCCGTTTGTCTTTGCGGAAATGCATACATTATGGTTTATATATATAGTTAGGAAAGTTTAAACGTTCACTTACAATGAAAGTCAGAAGCGGCTGCCAAGATACATTGTGAACGATTACAGTTGGTAATGAATCCAAGTGGAGGTGGTCGCAGGCAATTATTAAGCTGAAACACGAACATTCCTGAAATAGTATATTTTGAATGTGAATACGAATCAATCTTACGTAACATTCGCTTTCTTATCTGTGATCTCATTAATACGGTCAACTATCTTGACTGACTGTCAGTACCTTCTTCGGAAGGTAAATAAATGAATGCGTGTGTGTAAATGAATGCGTTTGTGTAAATGAATGCGTTTGTGTAAATGAATGCGTTTGTGTAAATGAATGCGTTTGTGTAAATGAATGCGTTTGTGTAAATGAATGCGTTTGTGTAAAAGAATGCGTTTGTGTAAATGAATGCGTTTGTGTAAATGAATAGCTTCTTATTATTATTATTGTGATCGCATCATATTTGTTTACACCAGCAACCAAGTTTCCACGATGAACTCGCAGATTGCCTGTAGCTGCTCTTTAGCTCTATACAGCTTTGATTGTAGTGTGGAATCATTTGGCCAGTGTATTTTCCTTAACTGACCATACAGAGGACAGCAGTAGTCCAGGAAAACGTGTTTGCCTGCCCGACATATACACAGTGCCGAAGCAGATGGACGAAGCCTGTACACGTGTTTATTCACCTTGCTGTATCCAGCGTGTTTACTATTCACTCATTCTGCACTTCAGTGCATCATGGCAAATGTGACCCTTGGGCCGTCTCCATCTGTATGTATTGGGTCAGCAGCTTCCTCCGCCGTCTATAGACTCCACAAGACGGTCTAGAGGGTCCTCCAGAGGCTGAGGGTGGGCTCTGTCGAAGCTTAGAGCCCGGTACTGCACCTGCCTGGTGGGCTCTGTCGAAGCTCAGAGCCCGGTGCTGCACCTTCCTGGTGGGGCTCCCCAGGGCGAGCATCATCATGGGATTCATGTATTCGTGCATATACGAAGATGGTTACGTGATACTGTGGTTTCTGGTGCGCCTTCTGGTCCAGTATCTACATATTTAGCACCTCGTCAATGGGAGGGTGGGCTGATCGCCATCCCAACTGACTCGGGTGTCGATTCCGTCTTTATCTCGTTTGTTGTCCCATCTTACCTCCCGTTGGGGTTAAAACCGAACCTGTGGCAGAATTGCTGGGCATAACAGGGTCCAGTACGTGTAGGTAAGGTAGACTTGGGCATAACAGGGTTCAGTACGTGTAGGTGAGGTAGACTTGGGCATAACAGGGTCCAGTACGTGTAGGTGAGGTAGACTTGGGCATAACAGGGTCCAGTACGTGTACGGGAGGTAGACTTGAGCATAACAGGGTCCAGTACGTGTAGGTGAGGTAGACTTGGGCATAACAGGGTCCAGTGCGTGCAGGGGAGGTAGACTTGGGCATAACAGGGTCCAGTACGTGTAGGTGAGGTAGACTTGGGCATAACAGGGTCCAGTACGTGTAGGTGAGGTAGACTTGGGCATAACAGGGTCCAGTACGTTTACGGGAGGTAGACTTGGGCATAACAGGGTCTAGTACGTGTACGGGAGGTAGACTTTGGCATAACAGGGTCCAGTACGTGTAGGTGAGGTAGACGTGGGCATAACAGGGTCCAGTACGTGTACGGGAGGTAGACTTGGTCATAACAGGGTCCAGTACGTGTTGGTGAGGTAGACTTGGGCATAACAGGGTCCAGTACGTGTACGGAAGGTAGACTTGGGCATAACATGGTTCAGTACATGGAGGTGAGGTAGACTTGGGCATACCAGGGTCCAGTACATGCAGGTAAGGTAGACTTGGGCATACCAGGGTCTACTACGTGTAGGTGGAGTAGACTTGGGCAGGAGAAGCCATGATACATTTCAGTTATGTAAGTGAGGTAGACTTGTGCAGTAGAGGCTATGAGGCATATGATAGAGCCCTTTATGTGAGGTAGACCTGGACAGGAGAGGCTATGAAACATATGAGTCCTGAAGGTGAGGTAGACTTGGACAGGATAGGCTATGAGATATATGAGTCATGAATTGCGCTTCACTGCCCCTTGGACCCCAATGAATAGCTGCTATAGAGTTTAAAATGAATGAGTGAAGGTTAAAAGCAGCATACTAACCAAGACCTCCACCCTGCGTCAATGACATGCAGCTAGAAACATATTATATTGCAGGATGGCTTTGATCGAGAGGTAAAGCACTAGCCTCACAAGGCTATGAACGAAACATCTTGGGTTAAAGCCCAGCAGGTTTCAAGCAACAATTGGTTTCAAAGGAGAGGGGATCTGAATGCCTGCATCCTGAATTACTTCAAGTCGTCTTGACTTATACCTTGCCACAAGCTTAGTGTAGCTCAGAACCAGAGTGTAAGGTCGATGTAACGTGCAGTTTTGTCCTCATTATAATCCAAGTACAGCGCAAATTACATCATAAAGACAAAACTATATGTTGGTGTGCGATGAGCAACCATCTTTAAGTATTGCAGTAGATTATGGGACAAGGTTAGTACCAACTCTATAAACATATATGCGTCAGCTAACATTGAATCATTGACATTACACTTCACCGAAGAGGGACCATGACCAACTTAATCTATAAGCTTCGTGATATACGAGGTATTCAAATTAAACCGGACCTAACTGCACCAGGTGAACATACGTAGAATGCGCATGATGATGTCAATTCTGGTATAAACGGCACATACCAACCGTCAAGTTTGCAAAATGACATTATCTTCTGACTCATAGTTTCCTTAACAGACCGTTGAAAACATGACGGGTGTGATACGGACCCCTTCCAGAGTTGAACAGCGAGCGGTGGTTCGGTTTCTAACAGCTGATGGATGTCGACTAGTTGACAATTCTTCGCAGAATGGAAACCTTTCAATGGAAACATTTTCATTGTATGCAGAAGTCATAACGAGAATTTTATATGACAACACAAGCAACAACATCTACAGAGGTGCTCTAATAGTCAGGGCCTTGAGTAGATCTAATGTCCTGGTCGTGCTGGGTTGTTGGAAAATATAAGAGTTGTCTGCGGTCATTGAGAATATCATTAGTGTGCACATTCATTATGGATAAGTGTGAGACCAAGATTCAAAGTAATAATAACAATAATAATAAACGTATATCGAGAGCGTTGATGACAACTGCGGTCAGACATGTTGTGTTGCACCTTATCAGTGAGTTCGGAGGTGCCTGTATAGTCCAATTCTGGAACGGGAAATCCTTCCAAATACGTAGCATTTAATGTTAGGATTGGACATGTTAGTGTTAGTTGTTTTGTCTTTTCTTCTTCTTCTTCTTCTTCTTCTTCTTCTTCTTCTTCTTCTTCTTCTTCTTCTTCTTCTTCTTCTTCTTCTTCTTCTTCGTACGCTGTCAGGCGTCAACCTGTAATTTTTTCGAAAAAAGCAGCGGTCATCCCGAGGCTGTCAACACTGCTATAGAGCTTGTCTAGTGTTGCCACTGGTGAAGGCCACATCTGCTTTCTCTGATCCTCGTATGTCGGGCAGTTTTTCAGCAAATGTTCATCGGTCATTTTCCAGGTACCACACGAGCATTCGTCAGTGCCACCTATCTTTAATTTATTGAATAAGTGTAGGTGGCCTGTGCGAAGTTTGAAGACCACGACCTACTCTCTCCTGTTCAACTTGTAATAGGCATCGTTTTTTGTGTAGCCAGTATGTTCTGTTTCCCATTTGGTCATGTATCTAGCTCTAATAAGCCTTTTTGACTCTTCGTAGGTCACACTAGGGTCTGGTTGTGGTAGTCTTGCACCTTCTTTTGTCAGTCTGTCTGCCTCCTCGTTGCCTTGGATGTTACAGTGGGATGGAACCCACTGTACTACTACTCTTTTTGGTATGGAATGCTGGCATAGTTGACAGAGTACTGCTCTTAAATCGATAAGTTCAGTATTTTTCTGGCTTTTTAGTACTGGGACTACGGCAAGGGCATCTGTAAACAGGACCATATGGCTTTCATTTTGCCTGTCACCATTTCTTCTACTGCAGCCCTCAGTGCCTCTGCCTCCGCTGTGAAATTGCTTGAGAATTTTCCAGTTGCCACTGACAGTGTTATTTTTCTACCATTTGGTAGGCTCAGGAATACGCCTGCCCTTCCGTTCTGTGTTGTGTTTGTTACAGAACCGTCGGTGTATGCATGGGTCCAGTCCATGCTTGGGTAGTTTTTCGTTTTGTTTTGTCTTTTCGAAAAGTGCGTTTTTTTCTGTGCTTCGGAGGTCGTGCGATCCTCAGCAATGAAGGTGCCTCTGATGGTGATTCTATGCCATACCTTTTGGTCCTGTGAGAGGCATTCCCATGCGTTTGCATCAATGATGAAGAGTGTCAGAGATACTTTGAGGGAGTCTTTTAGCCACCTACTTGACGCAGGACATCTTTCAGCTCAGCATGCATTAGTTGTTTAGGGATGCGGTTGTCTGACACGTGCACGACGTTACATTCTTCTTCTTCTTCTTCTTCGTACGAAGTCAGACAGTAACCATTATTTATTCGAAAAAAACGGCGGTCATCCTGAGGCTGTCGCCACTGCCATAAAGCTTTTCTTGCAGTTCCACTGGTGATAGCCACATCTGCTCTCTCTGATCCCCGTATGTCGGGCAGTTCTGCAGCAGATGTTCAGCGATCATTTTACCAGTACCGCACGGGCATTCGTCGGTACCACCTATCTTCAGTTTGTTGAATAGGTGGTACCTCAGTCTATTGTGGCCAGTGCGAAGTCTGAAGACAACGACCTGCTCTCTTCGGTTCAACTGGTAATAGGCATCGTTTTTGGTGTAACCAGTATGTTCGGTTTCCCATTTGGTCATGTATCTGGCTTTGATAAGCCGTTTTGACTCTTCGTACGTCATACTAGTATCTGTTTGTGGTAGTCTTGCACCTTCTTTTGCCAGTCTGTCTGCCTCCTAGTTGCCTTAGGTGTTCCAGTGTGATGGGACCCACTGTACCACTACCCTTTTTGGTGAGGACTGCTGGCATTGTTGGCAGAGTACTGCTCTTAAGTCATTAACCTCAGTGTTTTTCTGGCTTTTTAGCGCTGTGACTACGGCGAGAGCATCTGTAAGCAGGACTATATGGCTTTCATTTTCATTATGTGTCACCATTTCTTCCACTGCCGCCCTCAGTGCCTCTGCCTCCGCTCTGAAATTGCTTGTGTACTTACCAGTAGCGAATGACAGTGTTATTTGTCTGCCATTTGGTAGGTTCAGGAATGCTCCTGCCCCTCCGTTCTGTGTAGTGTTTGTTACAGAACCGTCGGTGTATGCATGGGTCCAGTCCATGCTTGGGTAGCTTTTCGATATGAAGCTTAGGGTAGTATCTCTTCTTTCTTTTTCAGTCAGGCAGTTTTTGTTTCCAATACCTGGTATGTTTTCTACCACCTCTGGAAATATATCCTGCCTCCAGGCTGGTTTTCGTACAGTAGTGATGGGTTTTGGTGTTGTTAGTGCGTTTATGGGATCTTCGTGCATCTTTGATTTGGCTATGTCTGCAAAGTTTCTCCGCTTTAGTTTCCCATTTCCCAAATTGTTTAGTCTCTGGTGCATTGGATGGTCAGTCAGTCTTCGGAGTTTCTCTGACTGCAGCTGGGCTCTGCAGTCTCTTCTATCGGTCACGGATTGCAGTTTTGTAATCTTTTCAAGTTCTACAATTGGCGTTGACTTCATGCCTCCTGTTATAGCTCTCATGGCTTAGTTTTTAAGTTTGCTAACTTTATCGAAGTTCGCCTTTGCTGCTGTTGTCCATGCCGCAATGCCATACTCGAGAACTGGTCTCACTCTTCCAGTGTACAGTTTCTTTAATATGCCTTCGTCTGCTCCCCAGCTTGTGCCTGCAAGTTTCCTTATGATTGCCATTCTTTCTCTGGCTCTCATCCGGTTTCTCTCAATCTGACTTTTGCATGTCATGCGCCGATCAAATGTGACTCCCAGATAGGTTGGGTTGTCGTTTGGCTGCATGAATTTGCCATTTAGACTTAATTTGGTATTTTGGGGTTTTAATGAAAGCGATAATATTTTGCAAGTGGTTTTCTCCTCGTTTATTTTGACCAGCCATGAGTTCGCCCACTCTTCCAGCGATGTTAGGGCCGTCTGCATCCGATTTCTTGCTATCGACGTTCAATGTAATAAACGATTGTCTCTCACGTGATGAGACTTTGCAATACATAATTTGGCAACCAATTGATTGTAACAAATATCTTTCGAGAAAGGAAAATCAGCTGAGAGAGTGGCGAGGAAAGAATATACGTAAGTCGATCTGTCAGTATCATTGCAGCTCACCATTTGTGATTATAAAGGAATTGCACGCGAGTTGGTAAGAGTGCCATGATGGCGTTGTTGTACACATCATAACATAACATAACAATGCAACATACGATAACATTATAGCAATATGGTATAACATAACAAAATAACAATATTACATAACATACCAATCTATCAATACAGAATACCATAACATCCTTATCATCATCTTTGGGACATTCAGTCCAAGGAATCGTCAACTAGCTCATTGATTCTGTCCCTCCATTTCTGCCTATCCCCTGCATCCGTCTTCAGCTCAGCATGCGTCTTCAGCTCAGCATGCGTCTTCAGCTCAGCATGCGTCTTCAGCTCAGAATCCGTCTTCAGCTCAGCATGCGTTTTCAGCATCCGTCTTCAGCTCAGCATGCGTCTTCAGCTCAGCATCCATCTTCAGCTCAGCATCCGTCTTCAGCTCAGCATGCGTCTTCAGCTCAGCATGCGTCTTCAGCTCAGCATGCGTCTTCAGCTCAGCATGCGTCTTCAGCTCAGCATGCGTCTTCAGCTCAGCATCCGCCTTCAGCTCAGGATGCCTATTGATCTCAGCATGCGTCTTCAGTTCAGCATGCGTCTTCAGCTCAGCATCCATCTTCAGCTCAGCATCCGTCTTTAACTCAGCATCCGTCTTCAGCTCAGCATGCACATTGAACTCAGCATCCGTCTTCAGCTCAGCATGCGTCTTCAGCTCAGCATGCCTCTTCATAGCCATAACTCGACAAGCTTACGACAAAAATGCATTTCTAGGTCTTCCCCTCCCTCCCCTTCCCAGCTACTGGCCTCCAAGACCTTTTTGACTGGGCCCTCTCTCCTTAGAGCCAAGCCATTTTTTTTTGTATCTTTCGTATCAACTTTCTCTCTTCCTTCATCTCCGCCAATACCTTTGCATTTTATTTTCTCTCTTCACACTTTCTATCTTTCGCTAACACCACATTTCAAAACCCTCAAAGTATTGTTTCTCTGTTTTTTTTATAGTCCATGTTTCAGAGTCATACATTGCCACGGTACAAACACATGTATAATATTCTTTTCTTTAGGCGTAGAGACATACTAATGTTATTGGATGTAAGGTTCCTTTGTTTCTCTCTAAACACTTTCCTAGCCATTACAATTCTAGATAGTATTTCTCTTTATCATCGTGCATCTTATATTATGGTTGGACGAAGATAAGGGAATTGTAATACCTGCAGGAGCATTCCTGAACCTACCAAATGGCAGAAAAATAACACTGTCATTCGCTACTGGTAAGTACACAAGCAATTTCGGAGCGGAGGCAGAGGCACTGAGGGCGGCAGTGGAAAAAATGGTGACACATAAAGAAAATGAAAGCCATACAGTCCTGCTTTCAGATGCTCTGGCCGTAGTCACAGCGCTAAAAAGCCAGAAAAATACTGAGCTTAAGGACTTAAGAGCACTACTCTGTCAACTATGCCAGCAGTCCGCACCAAAAAGGGTAGTGGTACAGTGGGTCCCATCACACTGCAACATCCAAGGCAACGAGGAGGCAGACAGACTGGCAAAAGAAGGTGTAAGACTACCACAAACAGATACTAGTATGACGTGCGAAGAGTCAAAACGGCTTATTAAAGCCAGATACATGACCAAATGGGAAACTGAACATACCGGCTACACCAAAAACGATGCCTATTACCAGTTGAACAGAAGAGAGCAGGTCGTTGTCTTCAGATTTCGCACTGGCCACAATAGACTGAGGTACAACCTATTCAACAAATTGAAGATAGGTGGTACCGACGAATGCCCGTGTGGTACCGGGAAAATGACCGCTGAGCATCTGCTGCAGAACTGCCCGACATACGAGGATCAGAGAGAGCAGATGTGGACATCACCAGTGGAACTGCAAGACAGGCTCTATGGCAGTGTCGACAGCCTCAAGATGACCGCCGTTTTTTTCGAAAAAATAATGGTTACTGTCTGACTGCGTACGCAGAAGAAGAAGAAGTAGAGGAATACCTGCCCGACTTGTTTTCCTTTTATGGTTACTCTTACACTGTGAGCATTGTCTTAGTCTTTTCTATGTTCATTTTTATGTCAAATCTATCAGCAGTGTTGCTAACTTCATTGAGCATTTTTTGTAGATCCTGCTCCGTTTCTGCTATAAGGGTTTTGCCATCGGCGTATTTTATTGGCTTGAGTTGTTCGTCCTTTGCCTTTACGCCCAGATTGCATTTCTTACTTGCTTCATCATAACATAACCTAACAAAAGCACATACCATAACATATCAGCAGAACAAAATAATACATACCATAAAATAATATGTCCTAACACATAACATAACATAAAATAAAGAAATATAACTCTGCGTGCAATGCCATAAAATAATATAATAAATAATACAACAAAACATAAGCTGACACATCATAACACTCAATAATATAGCATAACATTCCACTTCATAACACAACATGTGATATAATATAATATAATATACAATAATGTATTATACAGTAATATAATGAAATTTAATATAGTGAAATATAACATAATGTAAAATAACATAATGTAAATAACATAAGCTAATACAATTATAATGTAATATAACATTAACAATCACGACATAAATTAATACAACCATAACATGACATAACGAAATATAACACAACACAGCATAACATAACACAACATGACATAACATTATCGACTTTTCATAACATTACATAACAATATAACATTGCATACCAACCCATACCATAACATAATAATATAACTATTTAAATAGCGCTGCATGCAGACTTCGCCATTTTGTGAGAGAGGCTGAGAATATGTGTTTGCCCAGATATTATTTAAGTCCATTCTTAAGAAAAAAGAACAGAACGAAACCTGTCTATACGACTACTCCCTCTTTGTCGGTTCGTCTCCCAAATTCTGTAATCGATCATCCGTTATGAAAGTCTAACAAAAAACAGAACATTTACCTGATAAGGACAACTATCTCCCATGACCGACGCCATTATCCAGAAACACAAAAACAGCCAGGTGATGTGTCGTAATCTTGCCATGGTTGGTGGAACGTTTGGATCTTCGAGTGGTGAATTAGAATATACATAATGGTGGCTGTTATAGTAACTAACATGAAGATAGGATTAATGTGTTTGATTATATTCAATAAACTTAACTAGAGAAGAGCACGTCATCATCTTCAGACTGAGAACTGGGCATAACAGACTCAAGGGTCATCGTTACAACAAAATGAGGATTGGGACAAACAACGGTGTCCTTTGTAAGAGAAACCGGAACCTTGATCTGAGGATGAACGAAGAAGAGGAAGAAGATATTCAATATACTCGATTGTAGGACGTTTTCTTGCACGGTTCATTTTCTTTACCAAAACTTTATATTTCGCGATGGCAGTTCAGTTGACTTTCAAAGTGTTTAACTTTTCTGTTTGTTGGTCAATAAATTTTATTTTCTTGTGTGTAAAGACACAATTAAATAAAGAACGTGTTGGTGTTATTGTTTTTTGTGTGTGTTTAATAGTTTTTGAGATACAACAAGATGGTGAACTTGTATTGAAAAACCAAACAATATTTGGACTCAACAGCTATGCCTAGTCGCTCCGATGGAAACTCATGGAAACCATAACAACGTATTGATAATGTGTTTATAATGTCGACCCAACTGTTAGTTTCCAATTCAAACGTAGATGTTACATCTAAACAAATAAAATAAATAGATCTACCCGATAACATTCTTTCCCAACAACGAACTTCGTCTTTCTAAAAAAAATCGGCTGACTCCAATCGGGCGACATAAGAAGATAAATCGTTCTTAATCCATGTGTAATCGAAGATACAAATACTTTTACCATGCAAAAATACCTGTGTGGATGGACGTGACGTACCTAGCATTTAAGAAATAGCCATAGGTAGAGTCTCCGTCCGTAAAAAAAAAGTGGTTTCCAATTTCTAATTTGTAGGCCGAGTGTGTTAAAATTCGTTTGACAGTATCTGTACTAAAGGTCTAGATCACTATTACGCAAAAAATCAGTGGCGAGTTAATAAAATATAGTTGAAATATTATACAGGAGATAGTATTATGATATGAGAAATAGTATAAACTATTCAAGAAAAAAGAGTATAACTTTGTGAAAAATTGTGTTACAAACTGTATTATAAATAGTGCAAATTGTTGTAGGACAAAATAGAATAAAATAATGCATTATAATTAAAAGCTTTATATATTAATTGCTATCCTTAGTATCGTGTTTTGTAAGGAGTTGTAGAAGGACCAGTAGTAGTAACTGTGTTAGTAGTAGAAGTAGAAGTAGTAGTAGCAGTAATAGTAGTAGTAATAGTAGTAGTAGTAGTAGTAGTAGTAGTAGTAGTAATAGTAGTAGTAGTAGTAGTAGTAGTAGTAGTAGTAGTGGCAGTAATAGTAGTAGTAGTAATAATAGTAGTAGTAGTAGTATTAGTAGCAATAGTAGCAATGATCATTGTAATAGTAACAGGAGTAGTAGTTGCAGTAGTAGTAGTAGTAGTAGTAGTAGTAGTAGTAGAAGTAGTAGTAGTAGTAGTAGTAGTAGTAGTAGTAGTAGTAGAAATAGTAGTAGTAGTAGTAGTAGTAGTAGTAGAAGTAGTAGTAGTAGTAGTAGAAGTAGTAGTAGTAGTAGTAGTAGTAGTAGAAGTAGTAGTAGTAGTAGTAGTAGTAGTAGTAGAAGTAGTAGAAGTAGTAGTAGTAGTAGTAGTAGTAGTAGTAGAAGTAGTAGTAGTAGTAGTAGTAGTAGAAGTAGTAGTAGTAGTAGTAGTAGTAGTAGTAGTAGAAGTAGTAGTAGTAGTAGTAGTAGTAGAAGTAGCAGTAGTCGTTCTAGTGGTCATCGTTGTAGCAGCAGCAGTAGTAGCAGAAGCAAAAAAAACAGTGGATGAAGCAGGGACAAAAGCAGTTACAGTAGACTAGTAATAGCTGTATCTGTAGCAGTAGTAGTGGTAGTAATTTGTGTTGTTATTGTAGTAGTATTTGTAATAGTAGCACAAAAAATTACTACTAATAACAAAAGTACAAATAGATGGACGTAGCTTTAGTTTTAGCAGTATTTGCGTATACGGTATTAGTCGTTTTTTTTAGTAATATTAGTAATAGCAGGATTAGAGTTAGAATGGTAGTAGTAGTAGTTGTTGTTGTTGTATTAGTAGTGATAGTAGTAATAGTAGCAGTAGCATAGTAGTAGCAGTAGTAGTAGTTGTTGTTGTGTTAGTAGTTTTTGTACTAGTAGTTGTTGCTGTATTAGTAGTAGTAGTAGTAGTAGTAGTAGTGGTAGTAATAGTAAAAGTAGTAATAGTGATAGTAGTAGGAAGTATTGTTGTTTTTGTTGTAGTAGTTGTAGTAGTATCAGCAAAATTACTGCTAATAACAATAGTACACGTAGATGGATGCAGTTTTAATTTTAGCAGTATTTGCATACGGTTTTAGTAATATAAGTAAAAGCAGAATCAGAGTTAGAATAGTAGTAGAAGTTGTGGTTGTGTTAGTAGTGATTGAAGTAGTAGTAGTAGCAGTAGTAGCAGTGGCAGCAGTAGTAGTAGTAGTAGTAGTAGTAGTAGTAGTAGTAGTAATAATAGTCTTAGCAGTAGTAGTAGAAGTCGTAAATTAGAATCAGAATGAGAAGGAGAAATAGTAGTTGTGGTAATAGTATTATTTGTAGTAGTAACATTTTGTATAATTGTAGTAATACTATGAGTAGTAGTTGAAGTAGTAGTTGTTGTTATATTAGTGGTCGTAGCATTGATATTAACAGTGTGGCTATTTCAGTTGTAATCTTGATCTTGATTTTGATCTTGATGACCCATTTCTCATCGTAGCTGCTGGTACCGACGTTGTCTCCAGCGGACCTTGTCTTGGGCTTCGGTAGTCTAGTACGTGGTACGTACTCCTCTAGAGGTATATCGGATGTTGCAGCAATGGAATCTAACCAACGCATTGGAGGTCTTCCCCGCGGTCTCTTCTTACCTCAGGGGTACAAGACTGCTGTTGGTGTGCTCCATCGACCATCGTGACATGTCCATCTATGTGTTGCCTTATCTGCAGGGATTATCGTATTATTCACCAGGGACAATCGTCTTATGACAGATTTGTGGAGACCTTGCATACTTTGGTTCAATTAGTAGTAATACAATTATTTATGGAAGTAACATTAGTAGTAGTATCCCATCTAATAACAGAAGTAATTGTTGCAACAGTAATAGTAAAAGTTGAAGAAAACGTTACTTACTTAATGTGACTACCTCGTAACGGCTGGTGACTACAACATAATGTGCCGTATAAACGCAGCTGTTACGATTTCATTGAGTCACAAACAAGAACAGTAACTTATTTTTCACTGACAGATAAGACACTTGGAACTCTGACGATCCGGTTCTAAAATTTCTTATGGTTACATAAATGTTAAAAAATACCTCACAGTGCAATATATACTACAGTAAGGAGTGAAGTGTTTGACCACCAAATCAAACTACGTCTACAGGCGTAACAGGTAAGCAAATACGTTTTACACGTCAGCAGTTAGCGACATTAACATAATATATATAATGTCATATGTGTTATGAAGTACAGCGAGACGTTTTAATGTTCGTGCTAGAACGCATTCTACTAAATCTACTAATTACATTTCAGCTGCTGCTGCTTTTGCATCTTTAACTACTACTACTACTGATATTGCTGCTTCTACTGCTACTACTACTTCAGCTAATACTACTACAACTACTACATTTAATCTTACTAAAACTATTAACTGCTGAAACTGCTATCAGTACAATTACTACTAATATTTCTACTACTACTGCTACTACTACTACTACTACTACTACTAATATTACTACTACTACTACTACTACTATTATTACTACTAACTACTACTACTACTACTACTGCTACTACTACTATTACTACTACTACTAATATTACTACTACTACTACTACTACTATTATTACTACTAACTACTACTACTACTACTACTCTTACTACTTTTACTATTACTACTACTAATAAAACCCCTACTGATACTTCTACTACTACTGGTAATAATACTACTACCTCTGATGTTACTACTACATCTGCCACTACTACACCACCAATAACTACTACGACTACTATTACTAAAACTACTACTACTACTACTACTACTACTACTACTACTACTACTACTACTACTACTACTACTTCTAGCAGTGCTACTTCTTCTGTTTGCTACTTCAATTACTTCTGCAACTAATATTGTTCTAAATATTGCTGTTCTTCCGTACTGATCCCTTTAGATTGTATCACATAATATGACCTTTTTTTTTGGTTTTCTACATCAGATCGCAGGAATGATTGTGCGAATCTATATGTCGTTTGTTCCTATTCTGGTCACAGCATTCGGATACAACTGTCCCTATCAGGTTTAACTAATTGAAAGAGATATGCATTGTTGTGCATATTTATTCGTACACACATACGCACACTTACACACACACATACACATATATACGTACACAAAAAAACACATTCATATACATTTGCACGTGCACACAAATAACCAATATATACACAAACACAGACACATATTCACATCCACACACATATACTTACACATCTTAGTTCTTATTCGACCTATACTTCTACTGGAGCAGATTCTCATGTGCTGGTCTAAGCTCTGGTATGAGCTGGATATAGCCGGATTAATGGTTTCTTGCTTAGCGGACTAGGCTCGATCAGCTTAATACTCCGCTGCGTTGAGACTAGCGGTTTCGGAGGGTGGTTAACTAATGTGTGAGTCCATCTTAAAAGACTCAAACACTAGAGCAAAGCGGACCCGCAGCCTGTTAGGCGCGATCTATGTTGATCTAAACAAACTACATAACAATGGGCGATGTTATGCAATGTCACACATTTAATCGCCTCTTTCTACATGCTCGCTGTGAGGCAGTGGTGCTATTCTTGTTCTTGCCATACACAAAGAGCCCGGCAGACCACTGAGGAAATATTTACACATACAAACGCTTTATATACAAGCAGATGCACATAAAAACGTATTCAATTTTGTATTTCGTTATTTAGTTTGTGTGTTTGGGGTTATATTAGGTTTAACATACATGTATAAAATTGCCTAAAAATAAATACGTTGGTTGTTTAAAAGATAGACATAACTATAAACAGAAAGACAGACAGATAGACATGCAGACAGATAGACAGACAGACAAACAGGCAGGCAGAATGACAGTTATATAGAAAGATATATATACATAGATATATATATATATATATATATATAGATATTTATATATATATATATATTTATAGATAGCTAGACAAATAGATAAATAGATAGATTCATTAATAGATATATAGATAAAAATAAAAACAGATAAATATATAGATAGATAGATAGATAGATAGATAGATACATAGATAGATAGATATATAGATAGATAGATAGATAGATAGATAGATAGATAGATAGATAGATAGATAGATAGATAGATAGATAGATAGATAGATAGATAGATAGATAGATAGATAGATAGATAGATAAAGAGATAGATATATAGATAGATAGATAGATAGATAGATAGATAGATAGATAGATAGATAGATAGATAGATAGATAGATAGATAGATAGATAGATAGATAGATAGATAGATAGATAGATAGATAGATAGATAGATAGATAGATAGATAGATAGATAGATATATAGATAGATAGATAGATAGATAGATTAGATAGATAGATAGATAGATATAGATAGATATATAGATAGATAGATAGATAGATAGATAGATAGATAGATAGATAGATAGATAGATAGATAGATAGATAGATAGATAGATAGATAGATAGATAGATAGATAGATAGATAGATAGATATATAGATGGATGGATAGATAGATAGATAGATAAATAGATTGTTCATTGCAAATCGTCTGCTTTGCGTTCTTGCGAACATCCGACCGCTGTCTTTGAATTCATCTGCAACACAATTTCCTATAACTGAATTCAAAATGGCCAATTGTTTGTGCTCATCACCGTCACATACCATACTGAAATCTACGCCTATTTCCTAAATAGGGACTCGATTGTTGACACGGACTAACTAGTCGATCTGCCGTTTCACTGTGTCCGTTACTGTGCGTGCCGGTCACCTATGTCGGTGATCATCAAGATCGTGTTTTCATTAAATTATGAAATCTTTCTAAACATTCCTACGCTCTCCTCTGACAAACAACTGTCTCCTTACTGATCCTTTTTTTTAAATGTCGATTTCAGAACGTTTAGTCAGGGTCAGGCAAGATATATTGATCAGACATGTCAGGGTCAGGCAAGATATACTGATCAGACATGCTAGTCAGGGTCAAGCAAGATATATGGATCAGACATGTTAGTCAGGATTAGGCAAGATATACTGACCATACATATTAGTCAGGGTCAGGCAAGATATAGTGATCAGATATGTTAGTCAGTGTCATGCAAAATATGCTGATCAGACATGTTAGTCAGGGTCAGGCAAGATATACTCAGAAATGTTAGTCAGGGTCAGGCAAAATATTTTGATTAGGCATATTAGTCAGGTTCAGGCAAGATATACTGATCAGACATGTTAGTCAGGGTCAGGCAAGATATGTTGATTAGACATATAAGTCAGGTTCAGGCAAGATATACCGATCAGACATGTTAGTCAGGGTCAGGCAAGATATACTGATCAGACATGCTAGTTACTCAGGCAAGATATGCTGGTCAGATTTGTTAGTCAGGTTCAGAGAAAAAATCCTCATCAGGCATGTTAGTCAGGGTCAGGCAATATATACTAAGCAGACATGCTTGTCAGAGTCCGTAAAAACATACTTTCCAAGACCCTCATCTCCGCTTCCTAGTAGCTCTCCCTGGGAACGGGTTGTTTTCATTGCAGCCTGGCTAACGAGGTGAGAGATCAACGTGATCCCCGTAATAGTGAGTGACACACAGATGAAGGCAAGCATAGCGGAGGACGCCGGTACACCTTCTTCAGCACCCTCGGGATGTGAGGAAAGCTACTGCAACCCGCCACTTAACGTTCTTTTCAGGACACACAAAAGAGTAACATATTCAACTATACTACTACTACTACTACTATTACTACTACTATTACTGCTACTACTACTTCTACTTCTACTACTAACACAGTTACTACTACTGGTCCTTCTACAACTACTTACAAAACACGATACTAAGGATAGCAATTAATATATAAAGCTTTTAATTATAATGCATTATTTTATTCGGAAACAACAAACAACAACAAACAATTGAAAAATTAATTTTTTTATCAATTAGAACGACTGACAAAAAATTGATTAAGTTAATGCTTGCAAACCTCGATAAGATTAATTAATAGACTGAATTATTGTTTGATTAGTGTTATTGAATTTTTGATTGATCCCATAATAAACGTATTAAATATCTAGTAACTTTGGTAAATTATCTCCAGAAATGTGACTGTTTTGAAAACACCATCTCCTGTGACTTTGATGAACTTACAACTCTGCCAGAATTGTATCCTCTCAACTCTACCACATTATTATTTCTTAGTTTGAATGTGAGTTACCTTTCATTCTTCGTTTCTCAGAAAATTGTGTTTTGTTTTTTTATTCTCGGCTGGTTGACATGGCCAGCATGGAGTCTCATGAATGTGGTCCTATAACAGCGAGAACCAACTTGTACACGGTAATGCTGATAACATCATGAACATCAGTGTAAAAATAAAACGAAGGTCATGTAAATATATCGAATAGCCAGAGACATCAATATCTTAGTTGAAAAGTAGCAAATCAAAAAGGTTAAAGAATTTGAAATATATATTCAGCACATTATCAGCAGACGGAAGAATTCCAGCGAAAATCCAACAAAGATGCAATAAGGCAAATCAGATCATTGGACAATGAACTCCAATACTCGTCCCGACACTATGCCATCAATGTCAAAACTGGAAATTAACATTCAATAAAAAACAACACATTGTAACGGCAGAAGTGGGAGGTCTGCGAACAAAACATGATCAAATACTATGACATCAGGAGACTGGTATGAACAACACCAGTATTATACTACATGGAAAGACAGCAACTAAAATGTTTTGGTCACGTAACAAGGCTAGCACCACACAGCAAACCCAAACAAGCAATGCTATTTTGATACAACGCATTCAATGGCAAAGGGAAACAACAATATTTGTGTATTTTGAAAATATCTGAGGCGATGAATGCCAATGTGCATGAGACACAGTCGTGTTTGTTTTAGAGATTTATCCATAACATGACCATGAAAAGGCATAACAGGATAAACCAGAAGAAAGGAAAGTTGATAATTCTATGCAAAAATCCCTTTAAATGATTGACATGAAAGTGTTTAGAATGTTACAGTTGGCTTATTATTAATAAACAATATGCACGTCATTATACTGGTTTAAAAGACCCTCTTGGCAACTGTCAAAAGAAGGAAACTCGCTTGGTACGACCATATATTTAGATCAAATGGTCTTGCAAATAAGATCCTGCACAGAAAGGTGCAAGGCAGACGACGAAGAGGCGTCTCAAAAAGGTGGAAGGACAACATAAAAGAATGGACCAATCTCCGACCAGAAGAGACATATGCAGTGGTCGCTGAGAGAGAAGGGGGGCCTGTGGTTGTGAGGATGTCTTCATGTGTGCCCCAACGTCTTCATTGATTACATGTTGACCTGAGAAGACCATGAATAGTCTACTGACAAACAGTTCCATCCAAATCTTGTATCTTCTTGTTTTTACTCGAAGAGACACAGGCAGTGGCCGCTGACAGAGAAGGGGGACGTGGAGTTGTGAGGATGTCTTCATGTGTGCCCCAATGATCTTACCGGTTACGGGATGACCTAACCTGACCTGAGGGCAGCCGATTTCTGGTCCAGTTCTTTATGAGGTTGCCGGATACGGAAAGTCGGAAAGCAAGTACGTAAGCAAGGAAGCCGCTTAGCGCAGTGGTTAGCGCTCTGGTTTCGAATCTGAGTGGTCCCGGGTTCATTCCCGAGTTGAGGCGGTAATGTTTTTTTCAGATCGCAATGGCTCCCAGGTCGACCCAGCCTTAAATGGGTACTGGTTCGGCTACCACCCTCATATAACCGAGCCTTTGAAATGTGAGATCGCTAACACCTCACACCCCTACGGTAGTAATGCTATTGGTTACTTTACTTTACTTAACCAAGTTGTCACTGTCTTTTACTATCATGATGACATTTCACTTTTATTATTATGAATATTATTATAATATTGTTATTACCATTATAATTACTATTATTATTATTTTATTAATAGAATAATCAGCTGAAAACAATACAAGCCAGAGGACTACCTGCTCATCTCTATGGAATAGACTTTGGAATAAATCCAATTGAAACTATTGACGAGTCGGCTTTCGATGGATTATCGGACACCCTCACCGACTTGTCGTTTTCGGTGGCACTTTTCAGGGAACTGCCACGTGCTTTTCTTCATTTGAACAATCTCAAACATTTAACAATTGCGGACATGCAGATCACAACATGGGATGTTGATATCTTAAATCACATTGGTTCATCTCTTGAGTCCTTGATCTTGAATAACGTTGGACTTACTAAATGGCCCACATGGATTCAGTATCTTCCTCGTCTTGGCACACTAGTGTTGTCCGGCATGACATTTCAGGTACCTGATGACGCATTTAACAACCAAATCAATACGTTGTTTAGTCTGAACTTTGAGAACTGCAGCTTGACGGAGATTCCTAACGCTGTATCCACATTAACTAAGTTAAAGAATTTAGTTATGGACAGTAACCAAATAACTCGATTATCAGGCGTTTCAAATTCAACAACGATAACCACGCTAAGTCTCGACAACAACAATATATCAGATGCCGTACACCTTAGCGAGTCGCTACGTTCTATTGCAGGGTCGCTAACATTTCTTCAACTAAGAAACAATAAGCTAACAGCTCTGCCTGATGTATCCGCCTTAACCAACTTAGACTCTCTCTTCCTTACACAAAACGCCATCTCGTTAATCGGGTCTAGCAAAATGCCTTCCTCGCTTAAGGCGCTGGGACTGGAATATAATAATATTCCTTCGCTATATTACTTCATGCAAACTGGCACCTTTTTAACAACGTTACGCTTTCACTCCAACTTGATCAGAGAGCTCCGAGGGGAAGATATACCTGTCAGCGTGTCAGATATGGACGTCGACAACAACTTAATAACAGAACTAACCGATACAAGTTTCCCATCAAACTCTGCCATGTCATCTCTCACTTTAGACTTTAACCCTATTTCAAAGATCTCCACTTCAGCTTTTGAGAACATCCACAGACTTTCATATTTGTCCATGATGAATACAAAGTTGACAAGATTACCTTTGTCTCTCAGCGCTTTAGTTAACTTAAACACTCTGGATTTTAGCAGAATTGATGGTTTAATTTGTACATGTTTAGAGAAAAATTTGAGATACTGGTCCATGCAACGGCAACCGGAAATAAACGGCAACTGTGGAATGACAACCATTCATACCTTCCTGGACATTCTAAGTGTGGATTGCCCTGATTGACTTACAGCATCAATTTAATTTACTGTACTTAAACTGTAAAACGTAGGACATGAATATCAACACACCAAAAACAGAGAGTGAATATAAGCAGACATCACATCACACTTTATATTCATTAAAATGAGAAAAAAGTAAAACTCGTATTGGATTTAAAGTATTTTGGATTTGTTTATACTGAAGGCAAACTTGATAGTGAAATACAGGCGAGCGTAGAGAGGCCAAACATTGTTATCTACCAGATGTATCCCTACTAAGACAACCAAAGATTTCCCTTCAAACAAAAAAGTACATGATAAATAATATCTTCATCCCAATCCTGTGCTTCTAGGGCCAGACATGGACATTAAATACAGCCCAGGAACGAAAGTTATCCACCTGCAAAATGCGGTGACTACGAAAGGTCACCGCCACGCCAGAAGATTCACAAATATGAACATTCGGAAGAAGGTTGGAACAATTCTCTGCTTATATTACATCGAGCAATAGAGAATGAAATGGTTTTACCACATTGTGAGAATGCAACCAGACCCCATTGTTTATGGAACCGTCTACAGGAGAACATAAAGAAGAGGGCAACATTGTACAGGAGAACATCAAGAATAGGTCAACAATGTACATCAAAAGGAAGGACTAGAGGTAGACTTAGGAAAAGGTGGATAGACAGCGTGAACGAGATCTACTTTAAAGGGAGTATAAGAGTCGCTCGGGACACGAGAGCGGCGAAAGATAAATACTTACCACTACTATGATAGAAAGTGAGATGACACAAGAAGATCCACATCCCGCCAGCCAGACTGCCTTGAGAACAATCTGCTCCCAGTGAACGCTACACGGAAGAGAGATAGTGGTCTTGGTCAGTATGTTGTGCTTGACCCTGACGCGATGTCCTGGTCAGTATATTGTGCTTGACCGGACTAGCGTCTCAGTTTCCCACATTACTTTCTGTTTTCTTCCACTCATGTCGTGAAGCGAAATAGGGAGCTGCATATCTCGCACTTGAAACAGATGTGTTGCTGTGGTTGTTAAAAGACTATGCTAACATAGGACGACCTTGATGTTGTCTACTCATTTGCCTCGCGAACTTTCCTTGGCACTAAATCCCGATCTCCTGCTATGTATATGTTTGATGATAACCGATCTGGTGCTATTCTCATGACATTACCAAACCACTTTAATTGCTGGTTATGCATGCATTCTTGGCAGGATGGTGCTGCGACAATTAGATAATAACCTTATTAAGGCTGCATGGCCTAGGGGTGAAACTCGCTCGGTTTTCACAAAATCCAAATGTTCGATTCTCACTTGTGTCCAGTTTGGCAGACACTGGGTTTTTTTCTGGGGCGAATGCTCCTCCACGTACGGAGTGTAATGGCAACCTGCCGTACTGCACACTTGTCAAGAAACTTATAACAGCCAGATAGGTGGCGGTTGTAAGAAGCTACGTTCTGTAAAAGGACATGACACTTAACTAATAACCCCTATTGGCGGGGAAGAACTGCCTACAGTCAGGTCAGATCAGGTAATACCTTAACTGGTGGGGTCACTGCGGCACACATGAAGACATCCTCATTTTCCCACGCCACCCTTCTCTGTCAGCGGCCGCTTCCTGTGCCTCTTCTGGTCAGAGATTAGTTCATTCATTTATGTTGTCCTATCTCTTTTTGGGCCGGCCTATTCGTCGTCTGCCTTGCATCTTTCCGTGGAAGATCGTATTTTCAAGACCATTTGATCTCGATATGTGACCGTACAAAGCGAGTTCTCTCTTTTGACAGGTTTCTAGATGTCTTAAAAAGGCCCTTTGCTGTTTTAATTATATCTCGTATTTCTTTATTTCTCATTTACTCAATCTTTGTACGTGACGTTTTTTTGTTTTTTTTGCTTTTGCCTTATTTTTCTAATCCCTAGGCGGTGTGCGTTGCACTGTGTTTTTATTTTGCGCCTGTCGGCCCAGTGCATCCGACTTCAGCATGCATTTTATGTAAGGGTCTGCTTCCTCCTGCATTTTGTAAGGGTTTGCTTCCCCTGGGTAACGGTCGGTGCTGTGATGGGGATCGAACCCAGCACCTTCGGGTTGTGAGCCGTGCCACTTAACCACTAGGCCACGCCGTCCCCTGTACGTGACGTTTAAAAGTCTCAGGAAACATCTCATTTCCAAGGCCTGTATCCTTCGCTGAAGGACAGCTATAACTGTCCATGTCTCACACGCATAGAGGAATATTGACAGGAACAGTGTTTGCATTGCTCTGATTTTCGTGCATAGTGCCAAGCGTTCATCTTGCCAGATTATGTTAAGCCGTGCAAGCGCCGATATTGTCTGCGCCATTCCGGCTAACACCTCACATTTTGATCCTTCATCCCTGACAATTGAAGCCAGATATCCAAAACGGCAAACCACCTTAAGGAGACATAAACTACATGCATAATTAAGATAAATACTACCTGTATATTTTAGATAAACAACTGCATTAATGAGATAAATAATACCAGCTTTAATGAGATAAATAATACCAGCTTTAATGAGATACAAATTGCATGCTGTAATGAGATAAATAATACCAGCTTTAATGAGATAAATAATTCCAGCTTTAATGAGATAAATAATACCAGCTTTAATGAGATAAATAATACCAGCTTTAATGAGATAAATAATACCAGCTTTAATGAGATAAATAATACCAGCTTTAATGAGATAAATAATACCAGCTTTAATGAGATAAATAATACCAGCTTTAATGAGATAAATAATACCAGCTTTAATCAGATACAAATTGCATGCTGTAATGAGATAAATAATACCAGCTTTAATCAGATACAAATTGCATGCTGTAATGAGATAAATAATACTTGCTGTAATGAGATAAATAATACCAGCTTTAATGAGATAAATAATACCAGCTTTAATGAGATAAATAATACCAGCTTTAATGAGATAGATAATACCAGCTTTAATGAGATAAATAATACCAGCTTTAATCAGATACAAATTGCATGCTGTAATGAGATAAATAATACCAGCTTTAATCAGATACAAATTGCATGCTGTAATGAGATAAATAATACCAGCTTTAATCAGATACAAATTGCATGCTGTAATGAGATAAATAATACCAGCTTTAATGAGATAAATAATACCAGCTTTAATGAGATAAATATTAGATGCATTAATGAAATGAATACTATCTGAATGAACCAGGTGCATACTAACTGTGTTAATGAGATAGTAATGTCTGCATTAGAGAAATCAATAATAACTGCACTTATTAACAAGATGAATATTACGTGCATTAATGAGATGTCTGCATTAATAAGATAAATAATAACATAACTAATTAATCATATAAATAATACCTGCATTAATGAGATAAATAATAATTGCTTTAATGAGATAACAATAACTGCACTAATTAATAAGATAATTAATATCAGCATCCATGAGATGATTACTACGTACTTTAATGAGCCAAATGCTCGCTGCATTAATGAGATAAATTCTACTTGGAATAATTAGATAGTTCTACCTGAATTGGTGAGATAAGCAATATTCGAAGTGTTGAGAAAAACGCTACCTGCAATAATGAGATATATCATGTATTAATGAGATACAACATCCTGCATTAATGAGATAAATTATTCCTGCATTTATGAGATAAATACTTCCTGCATTAATGAGATAAATACTTCTTGCATTAATGAGTTAAATGCATCCAGCATTAATGAGATACATACATCCTGCATTAATGAGCTAAATACTTCCTTCATTAATCAGATAAATACTTCCTGCGTTTATGAGATAAGCACTATTCGCAGTGTTGAGAGAAACACTACCTGGAATAATGAGATAACTACTTCCTGCATTAATGAGATAAATACTTGATGTGTTTATGAGATAAGCGCTTTTCGCATTGACGAGCCACCTAACAGGTGTTGTGATACGACACGTATTGTTACTCTTTTGTGTGGAAAGTCAACTCACTGAATTAATTTAACTATCGACGACTTTTGTTTCGTGGTGGGTGACAGTGGTTCATTGTAGATAACGAGGCTTACCTGAAACCCTCCTTGTTGGCCAGACTGCTGTTACTCAACATATTTACAGTAACCACGACTAAAACGTAAGATGAGCTGTGCAACATGTTTCACCTGACCCTGATATTTTACCTGACCCTGGTTGTTTCCCCTGACCCTGATATTTCATCTGACCCTGATGTTTCACCTGACTCTGATGTTCAAGATGTTTCACCTGACCCGGATATTTCACCTGTCTCTGATGTTTCATCTGACCCTGATATTCAACATGTTTCACCTGAACATGTTATTTCACCTGACCCTGATGTTCAATATGTTTCACCTGACTCTAATGACCAATATGTTTCACCTGACCATAATGTTAAATACGTTTAGCCTGATCCTGATGTGTCAATTGGATATGATGTTGCACGTGACCATGATGTTCAACATGTTTCACCTGACCCTGATGATTCACCTGACCCTGATGTATTACCTGACCCTGATGTTTCACCTGACCCTGATGTTCAATATTTTTTAAGTGACCCTGAAGTTTAAGGTGACCCTGATGTCCAATATGTTTCACATGACTCTGATGTTTCACCTGACATTGATGTTCAATACGTTTTACTTGACTATGATGTTCAATATGTTTCAACTGACCCTGATATTTTGCCTGAACATGATATTCAATATTTTTCACCTGACCCTGATGTTTCACCTGACCATGTTCAATATGTTTCACCTGGCCCCGATGTTTCTCCTGACCCTGATGTTCACTATGTTTCACCTGGCCCTGATGTTTCACCTGACCCTGATGTTCAATATATTTCATCTGGCCCTTATGTTTTACCTGAACCTGATGTTCAATATGTTTCACCTGACCCTGATGTTCAATATGTTTCACCTGACTCTGATGTTTCACCTGACCCTGATGTTCAACATGTTTCACCTGAACATGTTTTTTCACCTAACTCTGATGTGTCACCTGCCCCTGATGTTCAACATGTTTTATCTGACCCTGATATTTTACCTGACCCTCGTTGTTTCACCTGCCCCTGATGTTTCACCTGACCCTGATGCTAGTCGATGTTTTCCCAATGTACAGAACACAACAGATGATACATTAACAACATTGTCTTCATGCATTTCTTTCCATATAAAGCTTTTGATTACGTTATTTCGTGTTGATTACTTGTAATGGGACGATGAGGCTAACGTCTGGTCAGGTAAAACTTGCTGATTAAATAATATTAGTCAGGTTAAGGAGAAAAATACTAGCTAAGACCATCACATGACCTCCTCGTCAAGGACAACATTATGACTAACAATGTGAGGTTTGACGTGATCCTCGTAGCAGTGAGCTACAGGCAGATGAAGCCAAGCATTGCACAACCACCTGGAGGACCCCGGTCCACGTCATTAGCACGCTTGGGATGTCAGGAAAGCTGCTACATTCTGCCACAAATTCCGTCCTTGTCAGGGCACACAAAAAGGTTACCAAACCATTGTGAGCAATAGAAACCAGCCAGCCAACCAACCAACTGCCAACCAACCAACTGCCCAACCAACTAGCCAGCCAGCCAACCAGCCCACCAACCAACAAAACAACCAACCAATCAACTTGCTAACCAACCAACCAACCAAATAACCAAACAACCAACCAACCAATTTGCTAGCCAACCAACCAACCAGCTAGCCAGCCAACCAACCAACGTATCAACAAACCAACCAGCAAACCAACCAACAAATTAACTAATCAGCCAGCAAACCACTCAGCCAACCAACCAAACAACCAACACATCAACCAACCAACCAGCCATCCAACAACCCAGCCAACTAACCAGCTAGTCAGCCTACCAACCAACCAACCAGCTAACAAATAAACCAACCAACAAGCCATCCAACCAACCAGCCAACCAACCAACTGGTCAGCCAACCAACCAACTTACCAACCAACCAGCTAACCAATCAACCAACCAACAAGCCATCCAACCAACCAACCATCTAGTCAGCCAACAATCCAACCAACCAACCAGCCAACCAATCAACCAACCAACCAACTAATGTACAGACACCGCAGATGCGTAGGTTAACAACATTGTCCTCATGAACCGATTCCCAGACCAAGCTTTTGCTATGTTATTTCTTGTTGATCTCTTGTAGTATAAAACTACACGGATACTAATAAGTCAATAAAATCAATGCCCGTTGTTTTTTTCGAGGCAAATGTCATTGACAATCCTCCAGCAAGTTCGATCTTGAGCTGTTATCTCTGCCTTTCTCTCGTTGATGTCCAGAACTGGAAAGTTCATTTTCGCAGTCTCTCCCATAGGTGTTTATTGGCCTATCTCACTTCCTCTTAGCCCGTGTAGCCCATGTCAAGGCCTATTTAGCCACGTCCGATGGTGCTTTCAGTATGGTGCATCAAATCCATTTTCTAAATTAAATCTCAAGCCAATATATGAATTATTTTGAGCCAGTGAGAAACCAGCTGCATCACTTCCTTTATCATTTAACCCCAATATATTTTTATTTTCTTACTTGCAATTTCCTTTTCCAAAGAATTCCAGCACATCGCATGTAAGGATATATTGCTACATTGATAAATTTGTAACACCAAAACAATTGATCTGTAAAAGATATTTTAGCAACTGATTTCCGTAGTGCTAAGGCACTCGCCGCCAACTACTTCACAAATACAGAGTTGATCACCTGTAACAGGCACCCTCTCGTCAACCCAGCTGTAAATGTTAACCTGGCTTACTAACATAGAAAGAAAAACAACGAAGGAGAAACTGACCACCGAAAATCATAAACACGTTCTGACCACGTACAATGAAGTTTCCAACACTTCATCCCCAAAAGCTGTGTATGTTTTACGATAAACTTTGCTTTGCAAGAAAGTAATTTTGAACAATTACAAAGAGTCTACTAACAGATTGTATTAATATTTATGACTTTATCATAGCCTTTCCAACATGTGTCAAGTCGTGACCGTTCTATCTGTGTCTGATAAGGACATGGGACATTAACACAGTTCACTCGTTGCAGCTAATGGCACAGGCACTCTTGCTATGTACTTTTAACGAGACTGTGTGATTTCGGGTTACAGTGACTCTCTCCGAGTTGCATTTGAGAAAGTAGAACGTTTGACCTCCTGACTTTAGTTCAGCGCGAGGCTTCTTGGTAAGCTCGTAACTATTGTGAGAACAGTAAGATATTGGTAAGGTCGGGTCATCCCGTAACCGGTGAGGTCGTTGGGGCACACATCAAGACATCTCTAAAATGTCACGCCACCTTTCTCTGTCAGCGGCCGCGACCTGTGCCTCATCTGGTCGGAGATTGGTCCATTCTTTTATGTTGTCCTCCCACCTCTTTTTGGGGACGACCTCTTTGTCGCCTGCCTTGCGTCTTCCAATGCAGGATCGTAAATGCAAGACCATTTTATCTCAATATATTCCCATACCAAGCAAGTTTCCTTCTTTTGACAGTTGCTAATAAGTCTTCTTAAGGCCCTATTGCTGTCCCAGACAAAGAATCGAATCCTTCGAATCAAAATGTTACAGAAAGATCATCAGAATACCCTGGACAGAGAAAAGGACAAATGTAGACATTCATCAAGAGTTGAGCATGGAGGAGAACTGCTTTATCAATTCCATTTTCGTTAGAAATGGCACCAAGATATCCAGAAATGCCTGGAAATGACACTGTGGCTGGAGTTTTGACAAGGGAACGAGTTTCTTTCAGACAGAATGTGCTGGGAGCGTCGTTCTATAAAGGGCATGCGACATGATAATAACGCAGATGCAACACACAAGTATAAAGTTTATGTTAATGAGTGTTAACGTGTGAATACTTTCTTTGGTTGCTTTAGCTCATTTATTTTCTGGAACCGTGGCTTTACCATTGTTTTAAAACAAAGTTGTCTCGTATCATCGTGAATCTTTCTGTTGGCTAGTGGTGTATTATGAAGAACACAACTACAGATAACAAAAATTTAGGCTCAATGTCATTTAACAAATCAATGTGATCATAAATTGGCTCTTATATCTCTCAAGTATAACCAAAATACAAAATACAAAACTACAAAATAAAAAGGGCATACTTAAAAAGGTTAAAAGCCAAGGTCTCTACTTCTATGCCGCGGGTTTCCCCATATGGCTCAGTCTCTCTCAGCAGAAAGGCATCCCCGCCTGTCGATAGCGGAGCACAAAGCACGAACTCCGTAGCTACAGCGATGAACCCAGAGATTTCAGAAAAATTGACATCATGAACGGACAACCGCATTTCTATTTCGAACCCTGACCGTCTGAACAAGAAGCAAACAACTTGACCACTTCGCCAGAGAGACACACAAGGCATTCTTGATAAATGGTAAAACACAATAGATGGTATGCGAACGAAAAAACAAAGATTATGATAATTAAAAGCGGCTAACAACAATCATAGTATAGCAGGTGACAAAATGCTTTGGTAGGGTCTCCTGCAACCGGTGGAGACGTTGTGGCATCCATGAAAACGCCCCCATAATATCTCACCACCTGTCTCTGTCAACCTTCTCTGGCTGTGCCTCTTTTGGTCGGAGATTTATCCATTATTGTATGCTGTCCATAAACTGAAGATATGTGGCACTGATAAATGCACCTGTGGTACAGGGAAAATCATCTGCTGCAAAATAGCCCGACATACGAGGGCCAGAGAAAGCACATGGGGCCATCACCAGTGGCAACACTAGACAAGCTCTATGCCAGTGTCGACAACCTCAGGATGACAGCTGCTTTCTTCGAACAAATTCAAGTTGACGTCTGACAGCGTACGAAGAAGAAGAAGAAGTATGTTGTCCTCTCACCTCTTTTCGGGAAGACCTCTTCGTCGTTCGCCTTGCACTTGTCGTGCAGGATCGTATTTCTAAGATCGTTTAATATCACTATGTCGCTGTACCAGCGGGGATTCCGTGGCGAAGTGGTTAAGCTGTAGGCCTCGTGATCAGGTGATGTGGGTTCGACTCCGGGCTCAGTCGTCTTTTTCACGGGTGCTTGATACGGAGTCTCCTGCATCTGGTAGTCGCATCCTATTCGTCTTGTCGTTGACTTGCCACTGGGGTCGGGCGGCTCGAGACGAGAGAGGGAGGATAAAAAGTAGCGCAGTTAATCCTTGCTAAAAATTGCGCTAGCAAAATTAATTTTGCCTTTATCGTCTACAATGGACGGCGGCCTTTGTCTTCCTTTTTTGTACAAAGCGAGTTTCCGTCTTTTTACCGTTTTCAAGAGGTCTTCAAACTTGTCATTGATCATTGTTATTCGTCCTGAATAAACCATTGTGACGTTATGTTGTAGTTTACAGCAACGCTGAAATGTATACGACTTCCTGTCCGCACATCCCGTTTCAGTTGGCTATTTTGCGTACCGAATTTTGCCTTTTATGTTCTCTTCGCTAGACTACACTAAAGCAACCTGTTTCCTAGATCGCCGTTTAGAGACGGAACATGATGATGGCCATTTCAACAATAGTTGTTGTTAGCTCATTCACTGTGCTCCATCTTTGGCCGCGATTACTTATTCAAGGTCTGCATGATTATAATTTATCAGTCAATCATTGTTTGTTTTCATTGTGTGTAATATCAAAGTCAGAGTTACATCTCTTCGGAGACCGTAATATTGCGATTATATATATCCACACACGTATTTACATATTTGATAATTCTATGAATATTTGAACTCGCTTACATTAAATCTCCATAAAATATTTGGCAAATTTTTAAAGGAATCTGAAATCTTAACAGCGAAGAGAGGAAAGGCCCTAAGATTTCTTCAACGTCCACAACCTCCAACTCGAACCAGTTCGAAACACGAACAGCCAGACTGAAAAAGAAAGGAGAGACATAACCCTGAGGTACATAGGGGAAAACTACCGACGGTTCTGTAACAAACACAACACAGAATGAAGGGGAGGGGTATTCCTGAGCCTAACAATCGGTAGAAAAATAACACTGTCAGTGGCAACTGGAAAATTCTCAAGCAATTTCAGAGCGGAGGCAGAGGCACTAAAGGCTGCAGTAGAAGCAATACTGACAGGCAAAAGCAATGAATGCCAGATAGTCCTGTTTACAAATGCCCTGGTCGTGGTTACAGCACTAAAAAGCCAGAAAAATACTGAACTTAATGATTTAAGAGCAGTACTCGGTCAACTATGCCAGCAGTCTGCATCAAAAATAGTAGTGGTACAGTGGGTTCCATCCCACTGTAACATCCAAGGTAACGAGGAGGCAGACAGACTGGCAAAAGAAGGTGCAAGACTACCACAATCAGATTCTAGTGTGACCTACGAAGAGTCCAAAAAGTTTATTAGGGCCAGATACATGGCCAAATGGGAAACAGAACATACTGGCTACACAAAAAATGATGCCTACTACCAGCTGAACAGAAGAGAGCAGGTCGTGGCCTTCAGACTCCGCACAGGACACAACAGACTGAGGTACCATCTATTCAATAAACTGAAGATAGGTGGCACTGACGAATGCACCTGTGGTACAGGGAAAATGACCGCTGAACATCTGCTGCAAAATTGCCCGACATACGAGGATCAGAGAAAGGACATGTGGCCATCACCAGTGGCAACACTAGACAAGCTCTATGGCAGTGTTGACAGCCGCATGTTGACAGCTGCTTTCTTCGAACAAATTCAAGTTGACGTCTGACAGCGTACAAAGAAGAAGAAGAACCAGTTCAATTTTCTCACATTTATTTCTTAAACTTACATTAAATTTGTCATAACAATATAAGAGATTTCTTTACTTCTTATTCGATTACACTTTTAATTTACTTTTTGTTAATATTTTGTGTTACATTTTGTGTTATATTTTGTGTTCTGTATTTTAATATTATATTTGTCCCTGGCATTTGATTAATCAGGACAATCGTAACTCAGGACTTGGAGAAAATTATAAATGGATGTTATACTGCACTCGCCCTTAATTTGGTACTGAAGATGCGTGGACCAATTTCTCAAATCCTTTTCCATACATGTACAGACTAAGGCACTATTGTTGCTTAAATCCGCAGTTTGTAAGTTACTTAGAGCGCTGAGAGACAACGGCAATCGTGTCATCTTTGTGTATCTTAGCGATATAAAGGAAAGTTTTAGAAGATTCGCGAAAGCTGATGAAGAGATCTTAGAAATGGGGTTAGCGTCCAAACTGAGAGTTGTCATGGCAGAGTTTGGTGGAAAACTTGTGTCTGTTAGTTCTGTTATTAGGTTGATACCGGCATCTATTAAGGACACGGTTGCAGGTATATCTTCCCCACGGAGCTCCCTCACAGAATTGGAGTGAAACCTTAAAATTCCTAAATTGACACCAGTTTGCAGGAAGTAATACAGAGATGGAAGATTATTGTATTCCAGGTCTAGAGTTTTTGTAGAGGATGGTATTTTGCTATCCCCGATAAGCGATATATCGTTTTGTGTAAGGAAAAGAGTATCTAATTTGGTTAAAGAGGAGAGGTCAGGTAAGGCCGTTAGCTTATTGTTTCTCAGTTCTAGAAATGTTAATGATCCTGCAGAATGATTTAACGACACGTTTAAATGTACTGCATCAGATATGTTGTTATTGTTGAGACTCAAAGTAGTTAGTGTTGTGGAATTAGATATAGCTGATAATCTAGTTATCTGGTTACTGTCTAGCTCTAAAGTCTTTAAAGTAGTTAATTTAGATACAGCGTTAGGAATCTCCGTCAAACTGCAGTTCTCAAAGCTCAGACTAAACAACGTTGTGGCTTGGTTGTTAAATGCATCATCAGGTACAGTAAAGGTCATACTGGACAGGTCGAGCGTTCCAAGGTGAGGAAGATAATGAATCCAAGTAGGCCAGGTCACAAGACCAACGTTACTTAAGATCAAGGTCTCGAGAGTTAAGCCAACGTGGTTTATGATCTCAACATCCCAGTCTGTAATTGATGTGTCCGCAATTATTAATTGTTTGAGAGTATTCAAATTAAGAAACGCGCTTGGTAGTTCAGTGAAAAGTGCCTCCGAAAACGACAAATCAGTGAGGGTGTCAGCTGATCCATCAAACGCAGTCTTTTCAATTGTTTTGATGGGATTCATCTGAAGTTCGATCTCAGAGAGACGAGGAGGCAAACCTCCGGCTGGAATTGCTGTCAGATTGTTATTCTGCAAAAAGTAACAATATACAGCAGTATTAACAATTGATTCACATAGCAAACACAAATATCAATGTAAACAGGAATCATTGCACGTGATGGCCATGCCATAACAACGTTTTATAAGGCACATCAGGAAGACGATGACACAATAACATCCAAGGATGACAATCGAAAGTAAGTCATTTTCTTGACTTGGCTTCGTTCATTCTCAATCTCCCGCTACCAAACCATGAAAAGGGCTTAAATAGTAGAATGTAGTCACGATAACAAAATGCGTTGTGTCGTAGTTTACAGCTTGACTGCAATATTTGCACCTTATAGTCCAATACATCGGATTTCAGTAAGTATTTTTTTACTACCGGGTTAGCCATCCCTCTTCGATCCCTTCTCCTTAGCCAGTCTGCATTGGTGCAGCCTGTCATCCGGGATCACCGCGTGGAGATGTAGAAGGGTTATGGCAGCTCAGGTTCGCTGGTCCTGACGCTTGTAGTCAGCTATGAGTCGTTGACCACTGCAGCTCATGCGCTGCTCCAAGTCATTATCTGTAAAAGTTATGCCCTAAATACTAACCGAAATACTATAACAAGGAAAGCATGTATCAGCACTGGGATGCAGTATTAAGGATACTGATGTTGGAGCGAAGTGGAGCGAGTGTATACCTGTCATGTCTGACATCATCATGTCAGATTTTTACTGACGGATGTGTCAGTGTATGAGTACAGAATAGATGTATCAGTGTATGCGTAGAGATTGGATGTGTCAGTGTATGAGTACAGAATAGATGTATCAGTGTATGCGTAGAGATTGGATGTGTCAGTGTATGAGTACAGATTCATGTAGAAAACAAACATCAAACAGGGAAAGCAAATACAAAACTATTTCAAATGTCGATCAAGCAAAGAAAAGCAGAGCAATATTAACATAGCTTGCGATTGAATGAACCCCACGTGATGTCCAAAGACTATATAATGTGGCCAATGATGAGAGCTAACAACTCATCTTATTGGGCATAGTCTCCTGGAGGTCAACATTCGAATTTACGCAGCAAGGGGCTACAGCCAGACGTCAGCTGACACCAATGATCATGGCTGAACTTCACGAGATGTGCGCTCTTTGTCCTGTTTGCATGCATTGCCGGTTTTCGTATGTCTGCGAAATGTACACACGGGTCACTACTTGACTAACATATCGCCTGGAAAAGATATTTCTCTTCGCGGATAGCAATATGGCCCAAAACACATCACTTGGAGGAGATCTTACCCAGCCAGCCTAGCAATATGGCCCAAAACACATAGCCTGGAAAAGGTCTTACCCTGCCTGGCTAGCAATATGGCCCAAAACACATCACCTGGAAGAGATCTTACCCTGCCTGGCTAGCAATATGGCCCAAAACACATCACCTGGAAAAGGTCTTACCCTGCCTGGCTAGCAATATGGCCCAAAACACATCACCTGGAAGAGATCTTACCCTGCCTGGCTAGCAATATGGCCCAAAACACATCACCTGGAAAAGGTCTTACCCTGCCTGGCTAGCAATATGGCCCAAAACACATCACCTGGAAGAGATCTTACCCTGCCAGGCTAGCAATAGGCCCAAAACAAATCGCCTGGAAGAGATCTTACCCTGCCTGGCTAGCAATATGGCCCAAAACACATCACCTGGAAGAGATCTTACCCTGCCCGGCTAGCAATATGGCCCAAAACACATCGCTTGGAAGAGATCTTACCCTGCCCGGCTAGCAATATGGCCCAAAACACATCACCTGGAAGAGATCTTACCCTGCCTGGCTAGCAATATGGCCCAAAACGCATCACCTGGAAGATATCTTACCATGCCCGGCTAGCAATATGGCGCAAAACACATCGCTTAGAAGAGATCTTACCCTGCCCGGCTAGCAATATGGCCCCAAAAACATCACCTGGAAGAGATCTTACCCTGCTTGGCTATCAATATGGCCCAAAACACATCGCCCACACGCTGAATAAATTTCTTACGACAGCTTTGGTTTGCAGGAAAGACAAGACCAGAAGCAGAAGAAACGTGTTGTATACAGACTGTAGTGCATTCTAAACATGTATAATGAAGTTTCGTTAAGTTGTGTTTCTTAGAATCAAAACAATCCACACAATTTCGTAAAAAACGCAGCACCTAGCAAACTTATTGATACCAGCAAGAAATGTGACTATCCGGTAGCTACATAGTGCCTGAAAAATACTCCAACTGAAAAAAGTGTACCCATTAACAGCGTAGCTCCACCTAAATCAAACGACCCAACGTACCCTATGTTTGGACACCACGTGCTGTTCACACGACTGAAATCTAAACAAAGTTTCTTACAGTCAATCAAAACCCTTCAGACTATCTCCGGAAAACGTGCCATTCAGAAACTGAAATGAACGAATACAGGTCCCTTATATTGAACTGCGTAATGAACCTGCAGCTGGACATCAGTTACGTTACGTAACATGGACGTCATTAAATAAACTCCTGACTGGTGTAGTAGGGACGAAAACATAATTTAAAGAGCTAAAGCTGTAGGGACGATGGCAAAACTGATCAGTAAATGTTAGTCAGAATCTGGCCAACTATACTGACCAATCCTTCCGCCTCACTTCCACGCAGTGCACTCTGGGAACAGGTGTTTTATAGTCTGGCTAACGAGGTAGGGGATCGACGTAATCACTCTAGTAGTGTGCGACACGCAGAGTAAGGCAAGCATTTCAGCCCAGAGGATCCTGGTCAACATTCTTCAGAAAGTTAGGTATGTGAGGGAAGCTACTGTAACCTTCCACATGACGTCCTTCTCAGTTCGGACAAAAGAATAAACTCGATCATTTCGAGCATGCAGCAACAACAATATTATTCTACATTTATTGTCATCTACGCCTGGCACGGGGTGATAGTGATGTGTCGTGATGTAGAGCGCAGATACACCAGCTTCGCTGTAAACTGCGACATAACTTCGCCACACGACTAACACCGAAAAAAGCAAAAGAGTAAACAGATGAAAAATAATGATAATAATAATAATAATAATAAGAAGAAGAAGAAGAAGAAGAAAAAGAAAAAGAAGAAGAAGAAGCAGAAGAAGACTAGGAAGAAGAATAAACGAAAAATAATACGAAGCAGAAGAAAATGTAGAATAAGAAAAAGAAAGTGAGTAACAATAAAAACAAGAAGAAGAAAAAAGAACTAGGAAGAAGAAATAGTAAAAAAAGAAAGCAAATATAAATAATAATAATAGTAATAACAATAATTCGGATAAATTGAAAGAAGAAGAAAAAGAAGAAAGTGAACAACAATAATAATATAGCAATAATAATGATAATAATAATTAAAGTAATAATAAAAGCAATACTACTAATTATAATAAAACGAAGAACAAGAAGAACAAGAATAAGACGAATAAGAAAAGAAGATGAAGAAAAATAATAAGAAGAAGAAGAAGAAGAGGAAGAAGAAGAAGAACAAGAACAAGAACAAGAAGAAGAAGAAGAAGAAGAAGAAGAAGAAAAAGAAGAAGAAGAAGAAGAAGAAGAAGAAGTAGAGGAAGAAGAAGAAGAAGAAGAAGAAGAAGAAGAAGAAGAAGAATCACAACATCAACAACAACAATAAGAAGAAGAATACGACGAAGATGAAAAAGATAAAGAAGAAAAAGAAAAAGAATAGGAAGAAAATGCGGGAAGAGTAGAAGAACAAGACGACGAAAAAGATGAAAAAAGAAGAACAAGAAGTATAATTATGCACTGGTCTTTTCGCTTATAAAAATCTGAAATAAAACTTACAAACAGGCTAAGAGACCATGTATTAGTGGTGCTGACTGGGTTCAGCTCTGGTAATGTTGTCAGTTTATGGTAATCACATGAGATACTAGTATCGTGGCATTCACAATCCTGAAATCAATAAATGAAATCGATCAGTTCATCAAATCAATCAAATTATAAATGCATGTTGCTACTTTTAAATAAGGAAAAGAAAAGGAAAATTCAAGGCCACTATACACGTAAGTAAACTCTATAGTAACGATAGTTGAACATACAAATGTACGTTAGTCAATGTTCGCCCGATCTAGAATGTAAGACCGCTACTATAACTCGCCGCCTTTATTTTCTCCATACACGAGCTTTTGGTGCTGGTGCCACAGTGGATTCTGTAACTATGCCTTTAACACTTTAGTCTCTTTTTTTTGACACGCCTGGTCGTATTCATTCCGCTTTGGATTCACTCAGGCAATTAATTTAATTTCTTTTCCAAGTTTTCTAATCGAACAGATTATCTCTGTCCTATTTGTAAGAGTATCACTAGATAATGCAGTACTTAAGCTGTTGAGATCAGCGACTCAAAGCTGACTGCCAGCGTCAGGTACAGCGACACAGAGCTGCCCAGACTCTTCTCAACAGGCGCGTGGTGATCCTGGATAACATGCTGCAATATGGTAGGCTGGCTAAGGTGATGTGATCGAAAAGGGAAGGCTAAGCCCGGTACAACAAATTTTATGCTGGTCAGATGTTTTGGACCGAGAGGTTCAAATATTGCAGTCAATATGTAACCTACGACGCATTCTGTTCTCCGGAACAAATCCTGCTACTTGCAAAGCCCTGTTCAGGGTTTGGTACATAAAGTTTGATAACCAACGCCGTTGAAGAAGAAGAAGAAGAAGAAGAAGAAGAAAAAGAAGAAGAAAAAGAAAAAGAAGAAGAAGAAGAAGAAGAATCTGAACTATGTTACCAAGTTTCACATTTCATAATAAAAACTGTTGTTTAATTATCAATGACCCAAACAGGATAATCTACGGTCATTGATTGAACCTCTATATCTCACAGTAATTTCAAAGCAAATGCCGTAGACACAATCTAACAGATGCAGATCCAGAAAAGATAATGGTTGTAAAAGAGAATAAGATCAACAGGAAATCGAGCAGAACACGATTGGAGAAAGTCGTTGTTGTTTGATATTGTCCACAATGAGTAGGTTTCATTTTTGTGCGCTTTGAAAAAGGACGTTAAGTGGCTGGATGCAGTAGCTATCCTTACATCCCGAGCATGCTGATGTAGGTGGACCAGGGTCCTTCAGGTGCGTATAATATGCTTGGCTTAATCTGCGTGTCACTCACTTCTACAGGGGTCACTTCGATCCCTCACCTCGTTAGCGATGCTGCAATGAAACAGGCGGTGTGCATTGAGGGCTACTAAGGAGCCGAGATGTAAATGACCTGGCCCTGTCATGATCGAGCAGGACTCATCCAATGAGCAGGCCTAGACTTTTTCTTCGAACTGCATCCCGAGCCCTCAACATAACTTTGCGCCTATTATCTGCAGTAATCACAAATTTGGTTGTTGCTGCCACCTAATGACACATTTAGAAGCTACAAATTACATTTCCTCAGCTATTCCATATCATTTTGTGACCTACTTTCTGATAATTATTCGAATGTAGGACTACTCTGTAAGTGTTTTCAGTAACGCTCTGTCGTACCGTATAAGGGCAGATGTTTCCGATTCCTGATGCCAGTACTGGAGTAAGAATCACACAAAGAAGGGCAAACATCCCTCTAGTAGGACCTATGAAAGAAATGCACAGACATACTGAGTCACTTTACTTTAAGAATCACGAAATTATAGTCAGTTTAGTTTAGTTTTGTTTAGTTCACCTTAATAGAACAACAGCAGGATAAATGCTAATGATCAGGAACTCAAAGTGGTTGACAGTTTCAAATATATGGGATCGATTGTCAGTAATGAAGGATCAAAATGTTAGGTGTAGGCCAGAATAGCACAGACAATAGCGGCGCTTACACGGCTTAACAAAATCTAGCAAGATAAACGGTTAGCACTATGCACGAAAATCAGATTAATGCATACACTGGTCCTGTCAATATTTCTCTATACTTGTGAGACATGGACAGTTACAGCTGCCCTTCAGCGAAGGATACATGCCTTGGAGATGAGATGTTTCCGAAGATTTTTTAAATCCACGTACAAAGATCGAGTTACAAATTAAGAAATACGAGATAGAATTAGAACAGCAATAAGTCCTTTTGAAGACCTCTTGGCAACTGTCGAAAGAAGGAAACTCTCTTGGTACGGTCACATATCGAGATCAACTGGTCTTGCAAATACGATCCTCAACGGAAAGATGCAAGAAAGACGTAGATGCCTGACCAAAAAGAGGTGGGAGGACAATCTAAAAGAATGGACCAATCTCCGACTAGAAGAGGCATAGGCAGCGGCCGCTGACGGAGAAAGGTGACGTGGTTTTGTGAGGATGTCTTCACGTGTGCCCCAACGACCTCTCCGGTTACGGAATGACCTGACCTGACCTGAGTCGAATAATCAACCTCATTGCACACAGTTTGGCCCATTAGTGCTCTGTTCCTCTCCCTATTTGTTTACAATTTCAGCACAATGCACGAACTCTGTTGCTGCACTCGAGACCACTCAGTCGCCTTAAATTTAACAAATGTAAACGAAGAGTAATGGCCATACAGTGACAGGTGAGGGATGAAGACCAATGAAAAATAAGCGAATAATTCATTGGAAAAACACATCGAGAGGACTCGTAGCTGGCCGCTTGCGTCAGGGTCAGCCAACCAAATATGATCAAGATCCTACTCCGCCTCCACCGTGGGACAGTACAAACATGGTGTACTAGTCACTAGTGTAGTTTAGCCATGGGATAAGGACCGCTTGGAGACTGCAAAGCAGATACTAAAAAAAGATAGTTGAATTAGGATGTGTCACGCAGAAAAAAAAGCGCACATCTCTGTGAACTACGACACATAACATTGTCCTTTTCATGATGAACTCCAAAGAAGAAAATGTACGTCAGGGCTGCAATATTTGTATGACGTTCACGTGCAGTAGTTTGTTCACCTTTGTCCTAAACAGAATACGTTGGATCAGAACAATATGTTCTTTGGTTCCTGGCGACGGATGAAATTGGGTTGTTCATGATTAAGTTCAGAAACTGGACTTGTCGAAGACCAAGGTATGGAGTAGATGCCGGAAAGTATTCGAACACACATACAATCACACTTTGTGACCATGCAACAATCTCTGCTCTCGTCACCTTGAAATTCCTACAAACCTACAATCTGAAAGAAGCGAGGTCGGTCTGCTGGTCCCGACCAGAATCTTTGCTGGCCCAATGATCGGGCCAGGCAGAGCAAATCAAATTGTCAACAGCCCCAAAGACCTACAAACCCAAATCTGATAGGAGCGATCAGAGATGAAGCAGGAGCTATGTGGCTTCCGTCCAGACCTGGACAATTTTGTGAACTTCAGCAGATCTCCGTTCAGTTGAACTGCCATATCCGCATAGAAGGCCGGCTGAAATGAATCTCCCCTCTACTCTATCTCATGATGTGATGGTGCGATATGTTAGATGCACCATGAAGATTCACCTCATTCTGGATGAAAACAAGTTCTTGCAACACGGAGAAGAGGCACGACACTTCAGCAAGGGGAAACAAAACAAAAGAGTTAAGTAGATATTTATGTTTGCCACTACAGTCTAGTATCAACCCATTCCGTCATGATCAAAATGGGTTTCTAGCTAATGTAAATAGCATGAAGGGAATATTGTGCAACACAGCCTTATATCTGTGGTTGTACAGAATAATGGTAAGACTGCCATGGACTGCTGAAAAAACTAGCGACTTGGTACTTGAAGAAGTACGGACACAATGACAACTCATTGCAAAAGTCAGGTCAAGGTATTAATCTTTTTTTCAGGCTAGTCTAGAGAAGAGGTTGGTTGAAACGTACTGTTACTACGAGTAAAATAGCGGGGAAGAGAGATAGAGGGATGCAGAGAGACAATTTTGGACTATCCGAAGAAATGGCGGGGATGGTCAACAACATAGTTGATAAACGACACATGTGATTGGAGTGGATGTAGCTCCCTAATCGCCAACGCCGACCGGCAAGGCACATGCTGGTGACATATATTGACACAGATCTACACACACGTATATACCTATATATGTGTGAATGTATTTGTGTGTTTGTGGAGCGATATTTTTCATTCAATTATTGTTATTATGCACTCACACACACACACACACACACACACACACATACACACACAGACACACATATACACTGCCATAACCGCACTTGAAAACGATTGTCAAGTTTAAAGAACTGATTAAGCAATGGTCATAGAATGGCAGATTATCGCAGAGTCATCATAACCCTAGGCAGGGAATATAGAAAGTGGTGCAACGGGAGAGCATTATGGAGATTAACCGGCTGATAAAGGCTAACACTATGGATAGTGATGACGTCATGTATACAGTTACATCGATGCAAGGCAGTAGGAAACCAGGTTGGAGTTCCTCTTTTGAGAATGGAGATGGAAGCAGACACCTCATCTTTAAGATGATTTTTGTAACAATGTCAGTTATCGTCTCAGACTCCAAATTGGGATCAAGAGATTAAGATGCTGAGCAGCGCATGAGCTGCAGTGATCAGCGACCCATAGCTGACTGCTAGCGTCAGGGCCAGCGAACCAGAGCTGCCAAGACCCTTCTACACCTCCACGCGGTGATCCTGGATAACAGGCTGCAGCAAGGCAGACTGGCTAAAGAAAAGGGATCGAAGAGGGAATGCTAACCCGGTACTCAAAAAATGCTTGCTGATTCGGATGTGTTGGACCGAAAGGTGCAAATATCGTAGTCAATCTGTAAACTACGACACAACGCATTCCGTTCTCTGGACTACATTCTGCTAATTAAGCCCTTTCAGGGTTTGGTAGCGGGAGATTGAGAGCGAACGAAGAAGAAGAAGAAGAAGAAGAAGAAGAAGAAGAAGAAGAAGAAGAAGAAGAAGAAAGACTCTAAATCGGAAGTTACGAAAGGACTAGCAACATCAGTGTTTTCCAATTTGGGACTGGTTCGCAGGGGTGTAACGAAACATTCCAATAGTTTCATGTACTGTGACTCTCAAGTTAGTTTCATGTACTGTGACTCTCAAGTTAGTTTCATGTACTGTGACTCTCAAGTTAGTTTCATGTACTGTGACTCTCAAGTCTGCTTATTTTTTCTGATTTGCTGTGTCGTGAAAAAAAAGATATGGTAAACTAAAGGTGCCGTTGACCGAAAACGTTTGGGATCCATTGATCTAAGGTATAACTGGATGTTAATTAGGACACAACAACGGGAGTTGATGTGAAAATGATTTACTCGTTATGTAAGGGTTCAGGACAACGAAAGAGCTGAAGTCCTGGTATGCCTTCTTCTTAAATTGTTTTTATTTTTATTTTTCTTCTAGCTTCTTTTTTAAAAAAAACAGAGGGAGATAAACTGTCGAAGAGACATAATTTATCAGCATTTCCGCATGCAGAATTTCTTTGGATGTTCTCAAAGTGAAGGGGCAAAACTTATGTCGGGGGCAAGTAATAGTGAACAGGTAAAACAAAATACGATAACAAACACTGCTGTCGGAGATGATGTGGAAAACACTTTATTGCACTGCGTCAACATTGTGTGATAGGAAGTTTATTACTCCCTCTAACTCTTCATTTCCGTTATTAGCGGCACGACAGGCATCAACTTATAGTTGGGTCGAAAGGATAATGTAGTTAACGGGGAGATAACCCGGCGTCTTTTTTGTGATAAGAAAGTGATCTATCACCCTGCCAATCAGGTGATCATCTGTGCGAATCACATATGTTTTGCATACAATACAAATGTAAGCATTAGTAATAGTACTGACAGTAGCAATGGTATTAGTAGTAGTAGTAGTTACACTTGTGGTAGTAGTAAAGTAGTGGTAGTAATAATAGTATAAGTATAAAAATATTAGTAGTAATAATAGAAGCAGTAGTCATAGCAGTATCAATATTAGTTGTAATAATAGTAGTAATAGTAGTAATAGTTGTAGTAGTAGCTGTAGCAAAAGTACTAATAGTAGTAGTAGTAGTAGTAGTAGTATGGGTAGTAGTAGCAGTAGTATTAATAGTAGTAACAGTAGTAGTAGTAGAATCAGTAGCAATACTTGTAGTAGTTTTAGTATTAGTAGTAGTAGTAGCAGTAGTAGTAGCAGTAGTAGTAGTAGTAGTAGTAGTAGTAGTAGTAGTACAACAAGAAGCAGCAGCATCAGCAGTAACAACAGTAGTAATAGTAGTAGCAGCAGTAATAATAGTAGTAGTAGTAGTAGTAGTAGAAGTAGTAGTAGTAGTAGTTGCAGTAGTAGTAGTAGTAATAATAGTAGTAGTAGTAGTAGTAGTAGTAGTAGTAGTAGCAGTAACAGTAGCAGTAGCAAAAGTAAAAGTAGTACTACCATAGATTACTTACGTGAGAAGAATGGTGGACACGGTAAACAATCAACTGGCGTCGTGTAGCAACATACAGACGTCACGATTTTAGGATGGGATACAATGGACAGTCACACAGAGTGTATGTTAGATAAGGGTTTGGGATTGATAGCACTTGCTCTAAATCTGTGCCTTGTAGTCGATATCGAAAAGTTGTTTATAGAATAGCTATGCAGACCAGTGCAACAATTGAGAATCGTAACGTCAGAATGTGAATGCATCAAATTACAGCCGGTATGCAAATGTAGGTATTTAGGAACTGTCTCTACTTGGGAAGGTTGACTTGATAGAGAGATAGGGACGAGGGTGCAGCGTGTAAACGCTGTCACATACCTGCGGTTTCTACTATTAAGACTACCCAAGATTTCTTTCCTAGTAAGCCAGTAGATGATAAATAAGAGCTTCATCCCAACCCTGTGCTACTAGTGACAGACATGGACATTGAATAAGCCCCAGGAACGAAATTAGCCAGGCTAGCCACTTGCGAGATCCGGTACCAACGAAAGGTCACTAACAACACTAGAAGATACATAATCACAAATGCGAGTATTCTGGAGAAGGTTGGAACAATTCCCTGCCTACAGTACATCGAGCAACAGAGAATGAATTAGTTTGGATACAGTGTGAGAATTCAACAAGACTAGAACCTTGTACAGGCGAACATCAGGAAGAAGGGCCAAAGGTAGGTGGAGGAAAATGTAGGTAGGCTTTGTAAATGAGACCTGTCGTACAATGAGACACATGTTACTCAGGCCAGGAGAGATTCGAAAGACAAATACATACCACGTCACTGGGCTACAACCGGGTAGAAAGTGATACGACAAACGAAGAAGCAGAAGAAGAAGGATCCCAGCAACCAAGGTGCTTCTGTCATTTGGCTGGAATTAGGGTTATTAACGCCAGTATTGGGAAAACCACCAGTATTAGACTATATCAAGAGACAGTAAATACAATGGTTTGGCCATGTAACAAGTCTACCATCTCACAGCACCCTCCAGCAAGCATTGCTAAGCCTTATTTAAATACAACGGATTCAAGATCAAACGCAGAACAGGTACATGGCTTACGGGAATATCTGAGGCGGTGAATGCCACTGTGCATGAGTCACTTAGACGAACTTATTCTAGAAAACTCTTCATAACCTGACGCTGAAAGGCAAACCTTGATAAGGGAAAAGAAGACAAAAAAAAAAGGTTGCCAGTTTGAACTTTTTATTGCCAAATGCCTGCCAAAGACGGCTGTGTCGGGCCAAAAGGTGCAAATATCGAAGTCAAGCTGTAAGCTAGCGACACAACGCATTTCGTTGTCTGGACTACATCCTGCTACTTATTCGGGGCTTGGTTAGCGGGAGATTGAGAACGAACGCAGAAGAAGAATAGCCAAATTATTGCACACGGAATATGAATTCATTTTCATTTTTTGTATAAACATGTTTTTTTTTATTTTCATTTTGGTGACACTGTTTAACTTCAGGCAATATGTCTGGCCCTCTCTTGTTTCATTTTATTTTTTTACATTCCGAAATTACTGCCAGGTAATTTTTGAAAATATTCCAATTTATTTTATTGGGCAGGGGTGTCTCTCTGCAGGACTGAGAGGCAGGACTGTTGCTTCCTCTTCTTCTTTCGTTCGCTTTAAAATATTGTCTATATCTGCAATGGTGTCTCTTGTATAAACGTCAGTGTTTTTTGTAATTCTCGTACAGGTCCATAAAGTCTATTTCAGTGTTGTTTCTATGGGGCATTGACATTTTCTCTGTATATCATTTTCGCGGCAGTTAGGTAGTATGTGCTCTGCTGTCTGGGACGCCTGTCCGCATGTACACATGGCTGAGTTGCTAATCTTCATTTTTGTGTACACGTGGTTGCGAGTCGGTTGTGTCCTGTTCTAGGGCGCAACACTACATTTTACTTTTATCTGTTCATCTTGTGGTAATCATCTGGTGTTACCTTTAATGGCTTTCTGATTGATTTGATCATCCTTATCTTCTGTTGGTATGCAACTGCCGGATCTAGTTGTTTGTCTGCAGCACCCTCCTTTGCCAGTCGGTCTGCTCTCTCGTTTCCTGATACTAGACAATAAAGGGATGTTGGTGAGAGGAGCGGGCCATACGCCACAACAACGTCCAGTATCAGACTGGATCTCAAGGCAGTGACAGGTGGATATCTATGACTTCATGGATGAATAATTTAACCACTTCTGACAATCCATCCTTGCTTCAGGAGATACAGAAGAGGTAGCTGGGGCAAGAGTAGGTAATGGGACTTTATTTATTATTTGTTTGGAATTGTATTATGTTAGTGAACTTAGTAGACCCTCCATAGGTTATGGGCATTTTCAAGAGTGATTCCCTGATTAAGCTATTACAGGTGAGTGTGTATCCTCATCTGCACTGATCTAACGTGCTAGACTAGGATTACAGCATACCAGGGTTCGAATTCATGAATGTACAGAAACAAAACCCTGGACATGATTCGTGCTTGGAACGACTGCTACTCCAGTCCACCCGGCTGTAAATTTGCGCCATACGTATTCTTTGAGGAAGGTAACAACAGCATTAAGTGAACTGAACACCCCACTTCACATAGACTGCGGCTTAAGTCATGAAGAGTTATCTTAATCTCGTCTGCAGTTGTTGCCATGAGACTGACCTTCACCTTCAAATTGTCAAATTTATTTCTGATTCACTAATTGATGTTAATTAAGCAATGCGTTCCAATCTACACGTTCAACTATTATCATTAGTGCAGCTGTTTCATCTACCCAGGATCGATTTAGTTGAGTTGTATGGTGATAGTATTCACCTCTTTCAATGTCACTGTGCTCCCTGCGATGAGCGATGCCGCACACAAAATCAGTCGAAGTCAAATTTAAAGTGATGCAGGCCACTCTTGAGAGACGCTTGGTTGAAATCACTCCCCGCAACAAAAGTATGCAAAATCTTCGCAAGTCTGTGTTGTTTGATGTGGTGATCTATGCAGACAAGACAAAACATGGATGGGCAGGTGACACATTGCGACGAAACGATTGTCGATTGGGCACGGCGAAAGTAATCACGTGAACCAGAGACAAAAAAGAGACTGTCCGCATATGCTGTCCGCATAAACATCCGAGACGTGTCTGGTGGACTGCTTACCTTCCCCTGGACTTCCGTGACCCAAGACATTCTCCTCTGGAGACGAAGTTAAGACGCACAGCTACACTGAAGAAAGAGTAATCAAGATCAACAAGTATACGATTATTGGGCTCCTGGTTCTTATTTCACCCCAAACAGAGTTTCATGAGTTAGCATAACACATATTTAACCGCTTTTAACTGCAACAGAACATTCTATTTTGAGTTACGAGGAGGGCAGGTCAATATCATTTTATTTTAAATAAATAATTAAAATCTTAGATACAGATCGATCTCTAGAAAATATGGTTATATGCAGTGTTGCAAAAGTGTATGCTTGTCAACTCTTGGGACCAGCGTATGCTTGTCAACTCTTGGGACCAGCGTATGCTTGTCAACTCTTGGGACCAGCAGTGTACAAAGTGCTCTGCCTAAGGGCTATTCTCGAGTCATGTAGTCAAGTGCCTTGCTCGCAGGTATGTCCTGCTGACACTGTGCCTGTCGGCGTCTCCATCTATCATGTCGTTCAGTCACGGACAACGCCATAACATGGTTGTTATTGCACTGTCTGACAGCATGGAAAAGGCCATGCTGCTGTAGAAACTGGAAGCTTCTCTCCTTATCATGGACCAACGTTGACAGGTTCAAGAGATTCATTGCTGATGTCAAATAAGCTGGTATGAACACACAGAAGCATAAGGTAAAGCAGAGATTCGAGGAAGCAGAAGCTAAAGCAGAGATTCGCGGAAGCAGAAGCTAAAGCAGAGATTCAAGGAAGGAGAAGCTAAAGCAGAGATTCAAGAAAGGAGAAGCTAAAGCAGAAATTCGCGGAAGGAGAAGCTAAAGTAGAGATTCACGGAGGCAGAAGCTAAGGCAGAGATTCGCGTAAGGAGAAGTTCAAGCAGAGATTCGTTGAAGGAGAAGCTAAAGCAGAGATTCGCGTAAGGAGAAGTTCAAGCAGAGATTCGTTGAAGGAGAAGCTAAAGCAGATATTCGCGTAAGGGAAAGTTCAAGCAGAGATTCGTTGAAGGAGAAGCTAAAGCAGATATTCGCGTAAGGGAAAGTTAAAGCAGAGATTCGTGGAAGGAGAAGCTAAAGCAGATATTCGCGTAAGGAAAAGTTCAAGCAGAGATTCGTGGAAGGAGAAGCTAAAGCAGATATTCGCGTAAGGGGAAATTAAAGCAACGATTCGCGGAAGGAGAAGCTAAAGCAGAGATTCGCGGAAGGGGAACCTAAAGCAGAGATTAGAGGAAGCAGATATTCGCGGAAGCAGAACCTAAAACAAAGATTCACGGATGCAGAACGTAAAGCAGAGATTCGTGGATGCAGAAATTCGCGGATGCAGAACCTAATGTAAAGGTTTGCGGAAGCAGAATGTTTTACACTCCCAACAGTTAAACACTGGACTATTATGTGACGTATATACCCCAAATCCGGTGCTGTAAATATATCAGGGGCTATAAATATATATTTTATTTATTTGGGGTGAATTACTTTAAAAAGTACCGATTATTGCATTTGCCTTATTCTACTTGTTAACATTAACATGATTTAAATTATATATTGGGAAGAAAAAAATCCTTGCTTTCACCTTATTTATCTATTCCCCAAGGTGGTGTGCGTTGCACTGTGGTTTTTATGTTGCGCCCGTCAGGCCAGTGCATCCGACTTCAGCATGCATTTAATGTAAGGTTCTGCTTGCTCCTGCATTTTCTAAGGCTTTGCTTCCCCGTTGTAACGGCCCCGTGCTGTGATGGGGATCGAACCCAGCACCTTCGGTTGTGAGCGTGTCACTTAACCACTATCCCACACTGTCCCCTAAAATGTATATAACTTTGGGTAGTCTGCCAAATGCTTGAACCATCTCTAGTGCCGCTTTCAGCTTGGACGAGAGGACTCGAGTTACAATGCGTGCCCCCCTCTACCCTCGTCCCCCCTCCGATCACTGTAACACAATGCCGAATAACAGCAATACAGCTCAATCAATATTCCTTCTTTGTTTGTAGCAACTTTTTGGCCTAACTTTTGACTCGCTTGTAACCAAGCACTAATAAGAGACCACACTTTAGCATGACTCCCACGGCTTGGATAATCTTCGAGCTGTTTGCCATTTGGGACCATTTCCGGCTAATCCCGGAAGCCCCTTCACGGGTTTTGCCCACGAAATTTTCAACCGGTCCCAGTGGCGTAGTGCTCAATTTCCGTACCCTAATCATTTCTTTTCACAGTCCCGCCCAAACCTGGCAGGGGCGGAAATATGGGGGAGAGGTTTGGATAGAATATGGGGTATCCATGAAACACGCCCACGTGTGCTGGGAGAGGGGGGCGGTGGGGGATATTTGTCAACAATATTACTTGTCAACTGGGGACATTAGGAAAAGTTTGAGATGGGGCGGTGGGGGGGGGGGGGGGGGGGGGACTAATACACATGTACACATTTATCGTATTAACAAACGTTTTTTACATTTAATAGCTTCAAACTGCTCCTGGCCAGCTAAACTCACGAAAACCTTCGAAAGTGTTTCTCTATTGTCAGATATTCCAATATGTAATCTCTAGACTCAAGAGTCTCTACAAGGAAACTATTGAGTAACTTGTATCCCTAATAATTAAATTAAGTCATCTATACAAAAATGATGTATTTTAGAAAAGTAAATACGATTTTAAGTTTAAGTAGCTCATTACATAATGTAATCTCGCGAACGGCATTCTCAATAAGGAAAGAGCCAATCCGAAGTTGTCATAGACGATCCGGTTGATATGACAAAATGGCGACGTCTTCTCTGAATGGCTCCTATTTTGAAAATCGATGTGAGGATAAAGACAAGCTGACTAACTAATGCACGCAAATGTTGACTCATTCATAAACCTAAATGTTGACTCAATCATAAACCTAAATGTTGACTCAATCATAAATCTAAATGTTGACTCAATCATAAACCTAAATGTTGACTCAATCATAAACCTAAATGTTAACTCAATCATAAACCTATATGTTGACTCACTCATACACCTAAATGTTGACTCACTCATACACCTAAATGTTGACTCATCCATACATATAAACGTTGACCCACTCATAAACCTTAAAGTTGAAGCACTCATGAAACTAAATATTGACCCATTCATAAACGTAGATGTTCACCCACTCACACATAAATACATGCTATTGGCATATATGGATATTGATATTTAGTGCTTCCATCGTCTCAATATGTCTGAACAATATATCTGTGAAGATGTAAAATAGTTCATGTGAAAACACATCCCATTATCTCCCACTTTTTTTTATATCAAAACCGGCTGAGAAATTGTCAGGACCATATTGTTGCCACCTGTCCAATTTATATATATTTATATATATATATATACATATATATATATATATATATATATATATATATATATATATATATATATATATATCCATATATATATATATTTATATATATTAATGTATATATATATATATAAATATATATATATTATAAATTAGTCTAATGGCTTTCTCATTGTGCCCAATCACTTAGAGGCATTCAATGAACTTGTCATGAAGAACACGTCTCACTGTAGTTTACAAAACATATGTAGATGCTATTTTGTATTTCTGTATACTCTGTGTCAAAAACATAGTTATCAAATTTTATTCGGTTCATGAGTGGTTTTAGCAGTGATGAAATGTAAGTATATGTGAAGGTTTGTTTAACATACAATGCGTCAGTGCAGATATCTATCGCGTTTTCAATTGAGATGTCTGCATCGGTAGCTAAGGATCCGATGGCAGAACAAGGTGGGTAACTCTAAAATTCTTAGCAATATTAACATGTTAAGCATTTATCCACTTCTGCAATTGGCTAAGCTACAATGGACGGAACAAGTTGTTCGTATCTCAGATGATTGCATCCTTAATCAGCTGTTATACGGTGAGTTCAAAACAAGCAGACGATCTCCAAGGAGGGAAGGCAGAAGAAACGCCACAGAGACTCATTGTATGTGTCTCTGACATGCTTCAATATTGATGTCACCTTATGGGAGATCCTTCCACATGACCGTACCCCCTGGCGAGCTAGTATCACCGAAGGTGCTCAGATTGCAGAGAGTCCATTCCTCGCAGAGACTCAGCGGAAGCGTGCAGCCCCCCTCCCCCCCCAAAAAAAAACAACAAAAAACAAACAAACAAAAACACATCTCTAAACAATTCCACAGCCGGCTCCCCGCATGTCTGCCTTGAATGTGACAGATTGTGCCATCACAGGATTGGAATTTACAGCCATAAGAGAGCAAATGTATAGCAACATCCTGATGCTGTCGCTTTCTTTGCCTGCGATGGGCAACTATTTATATTATCATTATGACGGTTCAACTTCTCTAGAAATGTTACAGACGTAGTAAAACAATTGAGCCTTTTTGGGTTGGTACAATTTACATTGCGTGTGGTTTTATTGGTGACTTGTTTATTATCATAATTACTAGGCACTGGTGCTACAATATTCGTATTTCTGCCTTCATGAGTAGGATACAGACCAGAACGCAATGTTGCAATATGTGTTGTTGCCGGGGCAAACGAATGAGTACAATTTTGTTATAGGTAAATGGATGTGTTTTATCAGAGTAAGGGGGCTGTGTTGTTAAAGAGTTAAGGGGTTGTGTTGTGGGGAGGTTGTGTTGTTACAGAGTGAGGTGGTTGTGTTGTGGGGAGGTTGCGTTGTTACAGAGTGAGGTGGTTGTGTTGTGGGGAGGTTGTGTTGTTACAGAGTGAGGTGGTTGTGTTGTTACAGAGTGAGGGGGTTGTGTTGTTACAGAGTGAGGGGGTTGTGTTGTTACAGAGTGAGGGGGTTGTGTTATGGGGAGGTTGTGTTGTTACAGAGTGAGGTAGTTGTGTTGTGGGGAGGTTGTGTTGTTACAGAGTGAGGTGATTGTGTTGTGGGGAGGTTGTTTTGTTACAGAGTGAGGTGGTTGTGTTGTGGGGAGGTTGTGTTGTTACAGAGTGAGGTGGTTGTGTTGTTACAGAGTGAGGTGGTTGTGTTGTTACAGAGTGAGGGGGTTGTGTTGTTACAGAGTGAGGGGGTTGTGTTGTTACAGAGTGAGGGGGTTGTGTTGTTACAGAGTGAGGGGACTGTGTTGTTACAGAGTGAGGGGGCTGTGTTGTTACAGAGTGAGGAGGTTGTGTTGTTATAGAGTGAAGAGAAGTGTTGTTACAAAGTTAGCGGGTTGGATTGTTAAAGAGTGAGGGATGTGTTGTTACAGAGTGAGAGGGTTGAGTTGCCACAGAGTGATGTAGCTGTGTTGTTACAGATTGAGGGGCTGGATTGTTAAAGCATAAGGATCTGTAATGTTGCAAAGTTAGGTTTTTTTTGTTACAGACAAACAGTTTGTGTTGTTACAGAGTAAATGTTTGTGTTGTTAATGAGAGAGTGGTTGTTTAGCTATAGGTTAAAAGACTATGACTGTTACAGAGTTAGGGGTTGTATTTTTACAAATTGAGGTCATGCGTTATTATATAATGATTGTTTGTATTGTTACAGATTGAATGAATAGTTGTGTTGTTACAGAGTGCGTTATTATGTTATTACAGAACGAGTGGTTGAATTGTTGCAGAGTTAAGGACTACGTTTATACAGAGTGAGGTTCTGTATTATTATAAAGTGAGGGGTTATGTTGTTACATTTTAAGTGGTTGCGGTGTTACAGATTGAGCGAATGCGTTGTTACTGAGTGAGTGAATGTGTTTTATAGGTGGAGATAAAGTGTTGTTACATATTAGACGAATGTGTTGTTACATATTGAGCGAATATGTTGTTACATATTGAGCGAATGTGTTGTTACATATTGAGTGGATTTGGTCGAAAATCATCTTTCACTCCTCTTATTACCATGGTCACGGCGTCCGTCACGTGACTGGAATAAGGACAAGAAACTCTGATCGGATCGAGTCACGAAAGAAACCACTCCAGGGCTGTTTCACTGGCCAGGGGCTGTTACTCTGACCAATCAGCCGCCGGAAATGGCTGAGTTGCCATGTTTTGCGACAAGCCATTAGCCCGTTGCTAGGGTAGTTAGTTGACCGGGTTGGAGGGAGACGATTTGTGAACGGTGGTTGATGCCCAAATGGCATTTTAATTTGTAAGTGACATCGTGCTGCATCAGAAGTCTTAGATGCGAGGCCCCCTGGCACATTCGGCTTGTTGGTTATACGTGGTCCTTCGTTCTTATATCAGGAAGATAATCACAATGTGTCAACTATATTGCAAAATAAATTACATCTGATTTTTACTGCCTTTATCCAATATTCAATATTCAGTCAAGCCCTTCCAGATCCATGTGAAACACACGCCTCAAACAGTCGCATGTTGTGTTCTCATGTCCTGAGTCATCATTTCCGGTTTCTTTACATGGTTACGCCCTCCGAATTTTTATACGGATTTGTTTGCTTCCTTGGAAAAGTTGTTATTGTTGTTGTTTTTTTTCTTGCTGTTGTTGTTATTGCTGTTGTTGCTGTTATTATTTAGTGCCCATGATGATCAATGTTATTGCTTTGTGCGCCCTAAAATTAGCATGAAATGGCTAGCTGCAGTAGTTTTTCTTACATTCCGAGCGTTATGATGAAGGTTGGCCATGATCATCCAGGCTGTTCTGCTACGCTTAATTTCATCTGCGTGTGGTTTACTACTACGGGGATCACGTCGATCCCTACCTCGCCAGCTAGACTGTCATAAAACATATATGTTTCCTCTAAGAACTAGGTGGAAATGAAGTGAGGTTTTGGTTCACATATTATACCTGGCGAGCGCTTGTTTTCATCGCCCTGGTATCCTCGAATGGATCAATCTCTCTCCGCAGAACGGTTTCCCGCCTTCTGAGAGCATCGCACAAAGCACGAACTCCGTAGCTCCAGTAAATAAGGCAGGGTTCTTCTGAAAAATTGTCAATTATGAACCGACCGTCGCAGCTCAACCTTGTCTAACATTTTGTGATCATCATGCTTTGCTGTAAGGTAATGATCTCCGACAAAACACAATGTCAACATAAATTTACAGTGGGTTGTGAGAAAATAGATCAGGTCTCACATTTTGAATATCTGGGCTCCAGAATTGACAAAAAATGGCAACTGCACAAAAGAAATCAGAAGAAGACTAGCTATGGCAATGCAGAGACTGAACAGCCTGAAGAAATTATTGCAGAGCACCAACAAAATGATAAAAGTAAAAGTCTTGAGAGCCTGTGTTTTTCCTGTGGCAGCTTATTGCTGTGAATGATGGACATTTACCAAAACTTCTAGACAAAGAATCGAATCCTTCGAGACAAAATATTACATAAAGATCCTCAAAATATTCTGGACAGAGAAATCAACAGATCTAGACATTCGGCAAGAGTTGAGCATAGAGGAGAACTGGTTTATCAATTCCATTTTGGCTAGAAAATGCAAATACTTTGGTAACATCAAGAGACACAATGATCTTGAGAGAACGGTGATGGAAGGTATGGTGCCAGGCACATGAGGAAGGGGTAGACCAAGAAGACGATGGCAACAAGATATCCAGGAATGCCAGAGTGTGACTGTGGTGGAGGCTGGAGTTTTGACAAGGGAACGAGTTTCTTTCAGACAGACTGTGATGATAGCGACATTCTACAAATGACATGCTACATGATGGATGGATGCTTTGCCTGACAAGACGTTAGTCCCCTGTTCCCGTCTGTCTCCGTAAAACGTGTGTCCTCCATCAATCTCGCCAGGACATTATTGCTCTTTCTCTTCTTGTGTGAGCGTGTAGCTTTGAAGAATGTTTTCAATGCACACCGAATGCTACCCACATGGACGTCTGTTAGCTTGTCCTCTTTAACCGTCTTCTTCGTTTTCTTCTTCATCTATCAAACCTCCGCTTCCATTCTCTGAAAAATTGTTTGCATGTAACAGAAACCTTCAAAATGATGCATTAACTCGATGGTTAAGGAAAGGAATTGAGAATAGAGACGAGTGTCTCAAAGTCAAAAGTGTTGCGCAATTGATTCTCCAATTGTGATCCAGCCCTTCCTTGGCGGGATGCAACTAGAGGATGTCAACGAGTGCATCTATCTTTGGAGTCTCCTCAATATGGAGAATAACCTGGAACCTGAATTAACAAGACGTCTTCGTGCGAGCTATGCACCGTTACTATGACCAGAAACAATGAGCCTGTCACTACATATCCACTTTGGCCCCAGCGATTAACGTCTGTGATGAGACATTGACACTAACTAATTCCCCGGAGTACAACATTAAGAGTAACCCATGCCTCTATTGAGAGACTCTTGGATCACTCTCCGGAACCAACATATGCAAAATCTCCTACATTCTGACATAAGATTGTCGTTGGTCAATGCAAAACATAAATGGACAAGTCACATTTTACGATGTCGACAATACAGCGAAAACAATATGCTACCCCTGATGTGAAAAGAGACCACGAGAAAGACCTCCAATGCGTTGGTTACTACCTTGCTGCACACAGCAACATACGAAACGCCTCTGGAGTGGAGCTTACCATGCACTGGACTTCCATGCTCAAGACAGGGATCGATAAAGACGAAGACGAGACCGCAGATACGCTGAGGAACGGATTACCAAGATCAATATTTTGAAGTAGCAGGATGTAGTTCGGAGAACGTAATACGTTGTGTCGTAGTTTACAGCTTGACTGCGGTATTTGCACCTATCCAACTTATGCATGCCAAATATTTACTTGGTTTGCCCCACCCCTTCCCCCTCCCCAATCCCCTCTTCGATCCCTACTCATTAGCCAGTCTGCCGTTTTTTCAGCCTATTCTCCAGATCGTTCTAAATGTTGTTAGAGATGCGGGTGGGTTGAGGATAGACTACCACCTAAATGCTCCCATGGGGTGTGTCTCATATATCCTCTGACAACAAAGTCCATCTCCTGGTCTTCGGGCGGCAGAACTGTTTTGACTAACAGGAGAAGGGGCGGAAGGCGAACCACTACTGGCGACTTTAAACCAGATGGGGCTCGAAAACTCGGGAGGTAACTTATTTAGGAGAAGGAAAACTCTGATTTCAAACCATCTGAAGTCTTGCAGATAAGATACTGGCGTATCTTCTCGGGTTAAGTCAGTAATGGCGGAACCACCTATTCTCTGGTAACTCTTAAAGTTTGTAAGCGTCTAACAAATCTGACAACCGACGATGTGCTTCTTCTTCTTCTTCTTCTTCATCGTACGCAGTCAGACTTTCCGACGATGTGCAATGAAGCAAAAGGAAGAGGGTGCAATGCATAATCCTAGAGAGAGGAAAGTCAGCCTCAACTGAGTGTTGTGGTAGGGCAGACCAGGCCTTTAGCCTTGGTTCGCGGATGGTCTAGGAGTGAAGCCTCGACAGGTGAACAGATGGAGCATTGCTGTACTGATCCGGAAACTTCCCCAGCTTGACTTGTTCCAAATGTATTTGTATCACCATTCAATCGGAGCAAATAAGGTAGACAGAGGGAGGGACAATACTGCATGGGCAACACATGGTCTCTATATTTCTGCCCTTTCGTTGTGCTGAAATCGCAATTACTATCATCTGCCAAGACGAAAAGAACCATTGGACGATCCAGAATCAACACGTAAAGGTACAGAAGAGTCTTTGCCGCTCTGAGTTACTGACCCTCACACTAGCAGTCAGCTTTGTCGCTGAACTATATATCACATTCACTGCTCAGCAACTTGATCATTACTTAACTCTTTACAGTCCAACCTAATTTACAAGATGTTAGTCTTAATGCCCACGGCAAGAACAGTAACTGTATGTGTGTCACAGTTAACATTCAAAAAAATAGTCTATAAAACTAAAATTATGATTTTCAAATTAAAAGATACGGCTTTTATTTAAAAATCAAATTTAGCTCAAATACAAGAAATTTTTGATATTTGACATGCGGGATCAAGACGATGGATAGCGCATGAAAAGACCTCTAGCGTTTGGGCCAGCGAACCAGACTCGCCAAGACACTTCTACACCTCCAAGCGGTGATCCTGGATAACAGGCTGCAACAGAGCAGACTGGCTAAGAAGAGGAATCGAAAAGGGAAGACTAATCAGGTACTAAAGAAAAAAACCTGCTGAAGTCGGATGTGTCTGCAAATGTCGCAGTGAAGCTATAAACAACGACACGACGCATGCCGTTATCTGCGATTACATTGTGCTACTTAAAGCCCATTTCAGGGCTTGATAGCGGGAGATTGAGAACGAACGAAGCCAAGTCAAGCCATATATGACATGTGAAATCAGATAATTGAGACTATGTGGTTCTACTCTAGTTTATTTCAATGAGCATTTTGGACTGTAAAGTGTTAACAGTAAATTTTGGACTGTAAAGTGTTAACAGTAAATTTTGGACTGTAAAGTGTTAACAGTACATTTTGGACTGTAAAGTGTTAACAGTAAATTTTGGACTGTAAAGTGTTAACAGTAAATAAGGTGCTCATTTTCTAGCGGACATTCTGGAAAACCTTAACCTTGAGAAAAAAAAACAACCTCTCTTATCTCTTATCCAAGTATCCTTAAGAAATAGACTCTCTTACACTTCTACTACGACGGCAGTTCATGTTATACACACTGCATTACACTTTTATATCTATGAAGTCAACCGCGAATGTCTACAACGACTTGCATTTATCAGACAAAGCTTTGACGATATCGATCGTCCTTAAGCTGGTCACAATTCTGTTTCATAATATCTCAAACACTTCAAGAATGCATTATGGATGATAACACATGCATAAACGAGCAGGTTCAAGCTGCATGCTTGACGCACATATAGAAGACGATCCATTTATGTATCGATGCATTATTAATTGTCAGACAAGCTACGATAACCGTCACATCAATAGGTTATGTTCAGGAACCAAGTTATACCTGTTCATAAAATTAATATCAGTCTTGTGCAAGCCTTTCTCTGCCTACGCGAGAATGAATGCTTTAAATCGTTAACACTATCAGCTTGGAAATTGTAGTCCTCTTATTGAGCTGTTGGTCATAAAATTTGATAAATATTTCACACGATTTCAAAGTGGAAGTTTTGTTCTCCTGATACCGGCTGTCGTTAGAGATAATCATTTGTAAGGGGTCGTTGAAACAGTGAATTGTAAATAATATCACATATGCAGAAATATGTAGTCGTCGCAGAATGAATCGTCTTCTTATTTCTTGTAGTCTTCTTCTTCTTCTTCTTCTTCTTCTTCTTCTTCTTCTTCTTCTTCTTCTCCTTATTCTTCTTCTTCTTCTTCTTCTTCCTCTAAAGTTTCCTGTATTTCTGTATAGTCATCTTTTTCTACCGTTCATACTACTACTACTACAACAACAACTACAACTACTACTAGTAGTACTTCTACTACTACAACTACTACTACTACTGCTACAACTACTATTACTACTACTACTACGACTACTAGTACTACTACTACTACTACTACTACTACTGCTACTACTACTATTTTGCTACAACAAGAGCTACTAATACTAGAGCATAATCTACTATTACTATCATTACTACTACAATGTATACTACTACTACAGCCCCTATCACTACTACTTATACTAAAACAATGGACTATTACTTCTACTGATACTACTACTTTAGCTACTATTACCACTACCACTACTACTACTAATACTACTACTACTCTACTAGTACTGCAATAACCACATCTACAACTACTACTAGTTTTTCTACTGCTATTTACACTACGGCTTCTAGACTATTGCTAACATCAACAGACAGTACTATTACAATTTATTTTATTTCTTCATCTTCTTCTACTTCTTTACTACCTTCTTCATCTTCTTAATTTCGCTCATTTTGAACAATAACGGCATCATTACTGTAGGTAGTTGCTTGCAGGTAGCTAGTGGCAATGAACGCTCTGTTCTGTTAGAGTGGTGGTTTCTCTAACAATCTGTTTTACACAATGACGTTGCTAGTCTCAAATTACAACCTTCATTAGTCTCATTTTACGTGAAGTTTAGATTCACGTACATTCTTTTCCGGTAGAGGACATCACAATCAAAACAGGGATATAAATATCATGACGACCAGAAAAGTTAAAATAATTTACCAGCAGAAGGGTTAAAATTCAGATTTACACCAAAAAGGATTAAACTAAAGTGTTACTCACATAAGGATTAAACTACAGTTTTACCACTAGAATCGTTAAAATACAATTTCAGCACAAGAGGTGTTAAAATAGTTTTACCACCAGAAAAATTAAAATACAATTTTGCCCCAAGGACAGTTAAAATACAATTTTACCACTGTAATAGTTAAAATACAGTTTTATTACCATATTTGTTAAAAAACACTTTTACCATCAGAAAAAGTTAAAATACCGGTTTACCATCAGATGAGTTCAAATACAATAATACCATTAGAAGTGTTAAACTACAATTTACCACCAAATAGTTTAAAATACAGGTTTACCACCAGAAGAGTTATAATACAATTGTTCCACCATAGAAGTTAAAATACAATTTTACCACCAGAACAGTAAAAATACGTTTTACTACCAGAACAGTCAAAATACGTTTTACTACCAGAACAGTTAAAATACAATGTTACCACCAGAACAGTTAAGATACAGTTTTACCGCCCGAACAGTTAAAATACAGTTTTACACCTAGAACAGTTAAAATACAGTTGTACAACCAGAACAGTTAAAATAAAGTTTTACTACCAGAACAGTTAAAATACAATGTTACCACCAGAACAGATAAAATACAGCTTTACTACCAGAACAGTTAAAGTACAGTTTTACATCCAGAACAGTTAAAATACAATGTAACCATCAGACGGGTTTAAACACGCAGTGAAGTAATTCTGCTCGAGCCTAGCTTGATAAGCATAAAAATCCTCCTCCTGGCTGAATCCAGCTTACACCAGAGCTCGGGCCTGTACAAGAGATCTGCCCCTGTAGAAATACAGGTGGATTAGGACTAAAGCTTGGCTATAGCTCATCCTGCTGGGTATACACATTTCGAAATCTTATCTTTCACTTCCATCTTCCTGTTTGTGTGTGTGTTTTTTTGTGTTTTTTTTTGCATTTGCCTTATGTATCTATTCACCAATGTGGGTATTTGTTGCACTGCGGTTTTTACTTTGTTCCTATTGGCCCAGTGCTTCCGACATCAGCATGCATTTTATGTTAGTGCATACTTCATCCTGCTTTTCTAAGGGTTTGCTTCGCCGGGGTAATGGCCGGTGAAGTGATGGAGATCAAACCCAGCACCTTCGGATTGTGAGTCGTGTCACTAAACCACTAGCCCTCGCCGACCCCCAACACCTGCATCTTAATATTCAGGCCTCTAGTGCCGTGCAAATAACATAAAATTACTTTAAATTTTAATTTTCAAGTTATTTATTTCAAGAGATACAACGGTCTTGAGAGAATAGTCATGGAAGGTATGGTACCAGTCAAAAGAGGCAGGAGTAGACCAAGAAGACAATGGTATTAAGATCTCCAGGAATATCCTGGGTATGTCTATGGCGGAGGCTGGAGTTTTGGCAAGGGAAAGAGTTTCTTTTATAGAAACTGTAATGGGAGCGACGTTCTATAAAGGGCATGCTACATGATGGGTTATTTATTTGGATGTTCTGCTTATTCTTATTTCGTTCGCTTGGAGCATGTCTACATCTGCAAAGTTGCATTTTGTTTCACTTGGAATATGTCTACATCTGCAAAGTTGCCTTTTGTATCGCTTAGAGTATGTCTACATCTGCAAAGTTAGTCTCTTGTATCGCTTGGAGTATGTCTACATCTGCAAAGTTGCCTTTTGTATCACTTGGAGAATGTCTACATCTGCAAAGTTGCCTTTTGTATCGCTTTGAGTATGTCTACTTCTGCAAAGTTGCCTTTTGTATCACTTGGAGTATGTCTACATCTGCAAAGTTGTCTCTTGAATCGCCTGGAGTATGCCAACATCTGCAAAGTTGTCTTTTGTATCGCTTGGAGTATGTCTACATCTGCAAAGTTGTATTTTGTCGTCTGGAGTTCACACATTGGTCCATACAGTTTCCCTTCCAGTGTTATTTTGTCTTGGCTAGTATGTCTGGCTATTTGATACTCTGGACAGTCCTGAAGTATATGCCTGCGGTACCTGTCCACATGTACACATACTTTAGCTGGCAACCTGAAATTGTGTATACATGTGGCTGCGGAATCGGTTGTATCCCGTTCTGAGGCGCAATATGACAATCTGCTTTTGCCTTCTTATATTATGATAGTCATATTGTATTTGTGTTGGAAGCTCTCTCATTGATTTAATCATCTTTTTCTTTTGATGGTATGCAACTGGAACATATGGTTGCTTGTCTGTAGCACCTTTCCTCGCCAGTGTATCAGCGCTCTCATTTCCTGGTATTCCTCAGTGGGAAGGTATCCACTGCATCATGGTTCTGCGCTGGCTACTCAATATTGACAATAAAACGTGTAGATCAGACAGCTTTCTGAATGATAGTTCTTACAGTACTGATTTTACAAATGTCAGAATATTGAGTCACTTCAATTAAGGAGAACTTACAAACCACTTACTCAGTTTGAAAAGCTAAACAAGCTACCTAATCTTTCTCTACACCAGAAGTTCCAAGAGTGAATAAAAAAGACTACTAAGGAAAAGCCCCAAACCTCTGGCCAGAGAAATCCACAGAAAATACGCAGACATCCGTTAAAACGAAACCAAAAAGTGTATATCACTCATTCTAGAAAATTAGACACGTAGCCAGGACAGGTCCAAAATAATCTTGGAGGTCCACGGTTAACGAAGAAAAGAGAGATTTCCGCAACAGGACAAAAAAATCCATATTCTGCAGAATCTCAAGTGACAGTACAACATACACTCTTGGACACAGATGGATCGGCCTTGTGGAGCGATAACAGAGAAGATAGTGGAATCTGCATCGCACACTCTAATGTCGACAGAGAATTTTACATCATACCAGCATGAGAAATCTGTACCAATTTCAGAGCTGAAGCAAGAGCTGTTCAAGTCAAAGCACAACTACAAGGAAAACGGCGATTCTAACAGACTCCAGGAGTGTACTCCAAGCCATCTCAAGACACAAACAAAGATAGACTGTCACATGAAATAAAATACAACATTTGATTGATGTCTCAAAAAAATCAGATTTAGCCCTAAAGTGAATTCTGGCCCACTGTGGGATCCCTGAAATCGAGAAAACAGCTGAGCTCATAAATGCCGGAAGTGGCAGCACTCAAACTTCACATCTACAGAGCAAATACAAACGCAAAGACTCATTAAACGATCCACCAGAACAGAATGGACAGACCAGCAGAAAGAAAACAAGCCCAAAAATGGCAGCATAGACAAACTCGGCAGAGATGGCAGACAAAGATCTTCAGATTTAGAACTGACATTGTAGACTCAAGGCCCACCTCGACAGATTGGGTCTCAGTGTCACCGCCACGTACGCAAACACTAGAACATATTCTGCAGGACTGCCCGACCTATACCGACCAAAGAGAGACAGTCTAGTCTTGAGGAAGAAGAAGAAAGTTTTGTTAGTTTAGCAGTTTGGGCAATTTTACAAATCTATTTTTTACAAATAACGTCCATAGGTAAGGTGTCCGCTCAGATGGCTGAGGTGGCAGGTTTGAATCACGACGGAGACCTGGATTCTTTTCTCGTAGATCGTCTGGTAAAAATGTTCCCTGATCTCTGGGTAGTGAGATCGGACTCACGTTTTCAACATCAGGTAGCATGTCTCTGGTAGAAAGTCGCTCTCATCAGTCATTCCAACGGAATCTCGATTAGTAGTCAGTCTACGCGTCTGCTCTGTGTTCACTTTTAGGGTGTCCTTGATATCTTGTGTCCATTTACGCCCCGTCAGCTTATTCCTCATCTTCCTGGAACAATGCGCTCCAGAACTGCGTTTTCCAGTCCGTCATGGCGCTTGATGTGGCCGAAAAACCTCAGTTTCCGAGAAATAATGTGGTTTATTAGCCAGTTCTCTTCGGTACTCCGATCTTGCAGGATGTCTTTATTTGTATTTTTTTTGTACCCAATGTATTTTGAGCATTCTTCAGTAGAATTTTGTCCCGAAAGCCTCGATCCTCTTTCTTAACATGTATCCGATGTCCATCTCTAGTATCTGTACATTGCCACCAATGACAATGTAAAATGGAAAGAAGTAGGCTTAACGTCCACTGCGTGGACAAAATTCAACAATTATAGTTCAAATTTATATAGATTATGTCTACCTTCCCCCAGGCCTATTACTTCGCAAAAGTTTAAAATACCTACTACGGATATCCTTCTCTTGGGGATAGTTGGAACAGACATTAAGGTTTGTATACCAGAATTCCAAGACTAAGTAGTGAAAAATATAATAACCGGATTACTAGGAAACATTGAACTTTAGGGTTTTCCCGTGGGTTATTCGTTATTCCTGTAGTTGTTATAGCCAAATTGAAATGTTATGGTCGCGTGCAAATGTTATCTTAACGGTTAAACACCCGCTTCAGAAATACAAAGAATCAACACAGAAGACATTGCACGACTATATTAAAAATCAACAAAACGCCTCCCTGGCATGAATTTACGAACAATATTTGATCAGTTACAATCAATGCCAGAGAGGCGGAGAATGCAGTGACCAGAACAAAGATTCATCAACCTTCCAAATAAAGACAGACGTATATTCGTTTAACCGTGAAATGCTAAAAGATTCATATAGTTAACGGAGTTATGACGAATCTCAAATAAACAGATTTTGGCGGCTGTTCTTCCAATTCCGATTATGAGAAAATACGAGTTATTTTGTTCGAGGAATGAAGCTTTTGTTCAAGGAATGAAGCTTTTGTTCGAGGATTGAAGCTTTTGTTCGAGGATTGAAGCTTTTGTTCGAGGATTGAAGCTTTTTTTCGAGGATTGAAGCTTTTGTTCGAGGATTGAAGCTTTTGTTCGAGGATTGAAGCTTTTGTTCGAGGATTCAAGCTTTTGTTCGAGGATTCAAGCTTTTGTTCGAGGATTCAAGCTTTTGTTCGAGGATTCAAGCTTTTGTTCGAGGATTCAAGCTTTTGTTCGAGGAATGAAGCTTTTGTTCGAGGATTCGTGCTCTTGTTAGATGATTCAAGCTTTTGTTCGAGGATTGAAGCTTTTTTCAGGATTCAAGCTTTTGTTAGAGGATTCAGGCTTTTGTTAGATGATTCAAGCTTTTGTTAGATGATTCAAGCTTTTGTTCGAGGATTGAAGCTTTTGTTCGAGGATTGAAGCTTTTGTTCGAGGATTGAAGCTTTTTTTCGAGGATTGAAGCTTTTGTTCGAGGATTGAAGCTTTTGTTCGAGGATTGAAGCTTTTGTTCGAGGATTCAAGCTTTTGTTCGAGGATTCAAGCTTTTGTTCGAGGATTCAAGCTTTTGTTCGAGGATTCAAGCTTTTGTTCGAGGATTCAAGCTTTTGTTCGAGGAATGAAGCTTTTGTTCGAGGATTCGTGCTCTTGTTAGATGATTCAAGCTTTGTTCGAGGATTGAAGCTTTTTTCAGGATTCAAGCTTTTGTTAGAGGATTCAGGCTTTTGTTAGATGATTCAAGCTTTTGTTAGATGATTCAAGCTTTTGTTAGAGGACTCAATCATCATATTTGGTGTACCATTTATTGAGCTTTCTTTCAAAGCCAGAAATCTATTTCCTGTTAACTGATTTGTGTCTATGATTTAGGGTCTTCTGCCTTTCAGAGACTAGATCAGGATGCTTGTTGCCGCCTACTCCCGACATAATATGGGTATGACAGTAATCCATTCTCGTCTCTGTCACGCACAATCTCATATACTAGATGAAGGAGACGACAAGGATGATGTTTCTTTGAACATGCAGTAGATATTGCAGTTGCCTATTCTCGTCTCTAGCATACACAATCGGCTATTCTAAAGGATCTAGACCAGCGGGTTCTGAACATGTTGTCAGGGAACACCTGAGTGTCCATAGGGCTCTAGCAAGTACTCTGCGAAGTTTTGAAAAAAATGTTTTACATTTTTACATTTAAAATCGAGATTTAAATGAACGAAAGCTCGTTGTTCTCTGTAATTTATTTTTTTTAAAGTATGGAAACCTTTTGAAAACAAAAGGAAAAAAAATGAGATAAGTCATAACTCAGAACACATATTTCAACGGCTAACCCTGACATTGCAAGCCCTTAAATTGGTTGGTTGGTTCTTTGGTTGTTTTTTTTTTTTTTAAATTTTGATTCAGCAGCCCATTGCCATATAGTGGTAAATGCAAGTGTTTGTGATATGTTGTTTGCTTCCGTACACAGTGTTCCAGTTTCTGGCCTAATAGAAATAAGCTATTTCCTAACACCGGCAAGCGCCAGACATTCACAAAGATGAATGTTCAACAGTTTCATAGGTATATGAGCATAGCCTGCATTCTGGAGTATGTTCTTGTTGGAATCTGTTTGAGACTGTGCAATTGTATGTGTTGATTGCAATGTCTGAACATGATACGTTGATCTCTCCTTGAATTTCTTTGGGATTTTAATTGGCCATACGTTTGCCGATATCTCTCCCACTATTTCCCATTGACAATCTATTCACTAAGCATATTTATTCAAAATTTGGACCGTTTTTTTTTTTTTATAATCCTTTGTAGAGTTATTGGTTTGTATTGTTGGATCTTGACATGATCTCTTCTTAGCCCTTCTATCTGTTTGTCATTGCCAGGTGTATTTTAGTGTCTAGGGGTACATTGCATAACTAGTCTGACTTCATTGATGTGAGAAGTTGACTGGCACAAGTGATACTTGGGTAAGTTCAGACTTATAATGACCACTATCTTCCATAGCCATAGTCTGCGAAAAGCTTTTGATCGAAAGACATCAAATACAGTACTCAAGTGGTACCGAGCTACTTCCAATGATGTTATTTATACTTCACAGTTTGAATATATCGCCCCAAAGGCATCAAACAGCTTATCATATGTAATGTTTGGATACTATATGTAGTCTCTTTTTCCCGTTTTTGATGGTGACTTTAGATACAGACCTATCAGTATTGGAATGTATAAATGTTTCTTTGTAGTAATCTCAAAAGTAGTATATGTTAGTTTTATTTCAATTTCTGACATTTGTAATCATGTAATAAAACAATAAATAGTTCAACTGAATTTACAACCAATATTGGCACTGGCGTAGGATTAAGTCTCAACGGATTAAAATTAACTGAAAAGATTGTCGAGTGTCAGTTGCGCTGATTCATAAGTGCATATATTTGATAAGTATAATTTAATTTTGAGGCTGCGTGACCGAGGGGTCAAGCGTCCGTTTCACAATCCCAAAGGGACGATGAGGCTAACGTCTGGTCAAGCAAAACACACTGATCAGAGAATGTTAGCCAGGGTTAGGAGAAATATTCTGGCCAAGACCTTCACCTGACCTCCTCTTTGGTCGTCTTTGAAACGGGATGTTGTTGAGGGCAACAGTCTAGCTATGAAGATGATGGTCGATGTGATCTCTGTAGTAGTGAGCAACACGCAGATGAAGCCACGCATAGCACAACAGCCTGGATAACCTAAATCCACCTTCATCAGCACCATGGAGATGTGAGGAAAACTACTGCGACCCGTCACTTAACGGCGTTTTCAGGCCACCCATAAGAGTAACTTACTCATTGTAGGCATTCGAAACAGCAACAACACATTTCCGGTTCAAATCCCATCCGTGTCCAGTTTAGCAGACATGGGATGTTTTTTTTATTCGCATCCACGTACGGAAAGTAATGGTAACCTACCGTACTGCATATTTTGCTAAGATACTTAGAACATCCACATTATAACATCCACATTATAACCACCACATTGTAACATCTACAATATAACATCCACATTATAACATCCACATTATAACATCCACATTGTAACATCAACATTATAACATCCACATTGTAACATCAACATTATAACATCCACATTATAACATCCACATTAAAACATCCACATTAAAACATCCACATTATAACATCCACATTGTAACATACACATTATAACATACACATTATAACATCCACATTATAACATACACATTATAACATCCACATTATAACATCCACATTGTAACATCCACATTATAACATCCACATTATAACATCCACATAGGTCGGCGGTTGTAAGAAACGATGTTCTGCAAAAGACATGGCTACTTACTACTTTTCTATAATGTAATGTAAAGTGAAAATTAGTGCTCAACGCTTTGCTTCACACTATGAACTTGTATTTAAATGATATTTGGGCTAAACAACTGATACTTCTTCTTCTTCATCTTCTTCTTCTTCGTACGCTGTCAGACAGTAACCATTATGTTTTCGAAAAAAGCAGCCATCATCCTGAGGCTGTCGACACTGCCATAGAGCTTGTCTAGTGTTTCCACTGGTGATTGCCACATCTGCTCTCTCTGATCCTCGTATGTCGGGCAGTTTTGCAGCAAATGCTCAGCTGTCTTCTTCTTCTTCTTCTTCGTACGCAGTCAGACAGTAACCATTATGTTTTCGAAAAAAGCTGCCATCATCCTGAGGCTGTCGCCACTGCCATAGAGCTTGTCTTGCAGTTCCACTGGTGATGGCCACATCTGCTCTCTCTGATCCTCGTATGTCGGGCAGTTCTGCAGCAGATGTTCAGCAGTCATTTTCCCAGTACCGCAAGGGCATTCGTCGGTACACCCTATCTTCAATTTGTTGAATAGGTGGTACCTCAGTCTATTGTGGCCAGTGCGAAGTCTGAAGACAACGACCTGCTCTCTTCGGTTCAACTGGTAATAGGCATCGTTTTTGGTGTAACCAGTATGTTCTGTTTCCCATTTGGTCATGTATCTGGCTTTGATAAGCCGTTTTGACTATTCGTACGTCATACTTGTATCTGTTTGTGGTAGTTTTGCACCTTCTTTTGCCAGTCTGTCTGCCTCCTCGTTGCCTTGGATGTTGCAGTGTGATGGGACCCACTGTACCACTACCCTTTTTGGTGCGGACTGCTGGCACAGTTTGCAGAGTGCTGCTCTTAAGTAATTTAGCTCAGTATTTTTCTGGCTCTTTAGCGCTGTGACTACGGCGAGAGCATCTGTAAGCAGGACTATATGGCTTTCATTTTCACTGTGTGTCACCATTTCTTCCACTGCCGCCCTCAGTGCTTCTGCCTCCGCTCTGAAATTGCTTGTGTACTTTCCAATAGCGAATGACAGTGCTATTTTTCTGTCATTTGGTAGGTTCAGGAATGCTCCTGCCCCTCCGTTCTGTGTTGTGTTTGTTACAGAACCGTCGGTGTATGCATGGATCCAGTCCATGCTTGGGTAGCTTTTCGTTATGAAGCCTAGGGTAGTATCTCTCCTTTCTTTTTCAGTCTGGCAGTTTTTGTTTGCAATACCTGGTATATTTTCTACCACCTCTGGAAATATATCCTGCCTCCAGGTAGGTTTTCGTTCAGTAGTGATGGGTTTTGGTGTTGTTAGTGCGTTTATGGGATCTTCGTGCATCTTTGCTTTGGCTATTTCTGCAAAGTTTCTCCGCTTTAGTTTCCCATTTCACAAATTGTTTAGTCTCTGGTGCATTGGAAGGTCGGTCAGCCTTCGGAGTTTCTCTGACTGCAGCTGGGCTCTGCAGTCTCTTCTATCGGTCATGGATTGCAGTTTTGTAATCTTTTCAAGTTCTACAATTGGCGTTGACTTCATGCCACCTGTTATAATTCTCATGGCTTGGTTTTGAAGTTTGCTAACTTTATCGAAGTTCGCCTTCGCTGCTGTTGTCCATGCCTCAATGCCATACTCGAGAACTGGTCTCACTCTTCCAGTGTACAGTTTCTTTAGTATGCCTTCGTCTACTCCCCAGCTTGTGCCAGCAAGTTTCCTCATGATTGCCATTCTTTCTCTGGCTTTCATTCGGTTTATCTCAATCTGACTTTTCCATGTCATGCGCCGATCAAATGTGACTCCCAGATAGGTTGGGTTGTCGTTTGGCTGCAGGAATTTGCCATTTAGACTTAATTTGGTATTTTGGGGTTTTAATGAAAGCGAGAATATTGTGCATGTGGTTTTCTCCTCGTTTATTTTGACCAGCCATGCGTTCGCCCACTCTTCCAGCGATGTTAGGGCCGTCTGCATCCGATTTCTTGCTATGGTGAGATTCTTTTCAGAGGTCCACATAGCCAGATCGTCTGCAAACATTGAGCTATGGATTCTCCTTGGTATATCCTTGTAATATCGTTTATATATATACCAGGAAGAGTGTGGGTGACAGTACTCCCCCTTTGGGTACTCCCTGCTCGAGTGTCACCTTTTTGCTCATCTGCCCTTGTACTTGGACTCTGGCCGTTCTTTGTTTGAGGTAGTGGTTGATCCACTTGTACATTTTCCCACAAACATCACTTCTTCTTAGCTTGACTCTGAGACCGTCTTTCCAGACTTTGTCAAATGCCTTTTCCAGATCCACCCAAACAGCTACTGTGTGTTTCTGTGCCTGGTAGGCATCTTCTATCTCCTGGGCTATGAGGATGACCTGGTCCTCAGTGGATCTGTGCTGTCTAAAGACGGCTTGCTGTGGAATTAGTATTCGCTTTTCTTCCAGATGCCACATCAGTCTGGTGTTTATCATCCGTTCCATCAGCTTGCCGACACAGCTCAGTAGGCTGATGGGCCTGTATCCATTTGGATCTGTTTTGTCTTTTCCTGTTTTTGGTACTGGTACCAGTATTGCGTCTTTCCATGCCTGGGGTACGATTTCCCTTTTCCAGCTTTGGTTCAGGACCGATAGCAGTTTCCTCTTCGCTGTTTGGCCCAGCCCCATCAGCCTTTCGTTTGTTATCCCGTCTTTTCCGGGAGATTTCCTTTTCTTTAATGTTCTCATAGCCTCTTCCATTTCGCTCATTGTTAATTTTGCCATCATATGCTCTTCAGGTGCCGTATTCATGTTTTCGTGCCCCTTTAGCTCTTCGCTAATGTATGTATGCTTATCTGCAGGGACCTCGATGTCGTTTGCTCTGGCATAGTGATCGACAATGGCGTTTGCGGCTTTCTTACCTGTGATCAAGTTCTCGCCCTGCTTGATAGTGATTTGTTTATTTGACGGGGTTTCGTCGTTCATGGCTCTGACTAGCTTCCATAGCTTGTTCCCGTCTTTGTCCAGGTTTAGGCTTTCCGTTTTATTTTTCCAGCTTTCTCTTGCTGTTTGCTTGAGAGTGTGTTTGTATTTCGCCGTTGCAGCTTTGAGGGCGATGTTTGCCTCCTTGGATTTTTTTCGCTCTGCCATGTTCCTAGCGCTCAGCGGTCATTTTCCCGGTATCACACGTGCATTCGTCAGTGCCACCTATCTTCAATTTGTTGAATAGGTGGTACCTGAGAAACAACTGATACAGGTTCCTGGAGTGTGAAAATATGGAAACAAGATGATAATAAATTAAGGATAGAGAAGGAGTCATTCTAATTGGAAGCTAAAAGAAAATGTTATTTCCGTTGTATTATGTTTTCATGTCGATTATTAACACATCCCCATAGTGTTAGTCGACCTGTACTTCTACAGGGGCAGATGCCTGTGTGCATGTCCCAGCTCTGCTATGAGCTGGATTTATTCTGGGGAAAGTGTTTCCTGCGTAGCGGGCTAGGCTCGAGCAGCTTAATACTCCTCTGCGTTGGGACAAGCGCTAACGGAGGATGGTTAACCTGTGCTAGTACATTTTAATAGACTCAGACATTAGAGCAAAGTATACCCACAGCCTATCAGGCGCCATCTATGCTGCTCTAAACAAACCACCTAACCATGGTCAGTGGTATGCCATGCCACACAGTTAGTCGAGTCTTACGACATGCTCTCAATGAGGCAGTGATGTTATTTTAGTCGTTGTCATACACAAAGACCCCGGCAGACCCCGAAGGGTATACACACATTCCCATTAGCGCTTTTAATTACAGATATGTTTCTCTATTGCAAAAACACAGATAATACAATCCTGTACATTTTCATATATCGAACATTGTAGGTTCTCTCGGAAAAAAAATATATTTTCCAGGGGAGGGGGGGGGGGGAGGGGGGGGGGTGTAACAGAAACGAACATACTTAGAACCACTGGTCTAGACTATACCAGTGGTCGTCTACTACGACATGCCACCGGTATTATACTTGTCAATTCTCATATCTGTCACTCAATCTTCAATACTACAAGGAAGAACAAAAAAGGTGCGATGTAAAAAAAAAAAAGTAGAACAATATATTAAACATGAGAAAATGAAGAGGAAAAAGAAATAAAATGCAAAGAAGAAAAGAAGTGGAAACAAGAACATGAATATAGTAAATGTAGAAGATGAAGTTGGACGACATAAGATGATCAAGACGAAGACAAAACAGAACAAGTTGATGAAGTAAAAGAAGAAAAAAGAGAAGAAGAATGAGAAGAAGACGAAATATAATAAGAGAAAAATACAATGGTGAGAAAAAGATTAGTAGAAGACGATGATGATGTTCATGTTAATGAAAAAAACAAAGAAGTAGAAATGAAGAAAAGGAAGACGATAAAGATAAATTTGGGGAAAAAAAGAAGAAGTAGAGGAAGAATAAGAACAAGATGAAGGGTAAAAAAGATAAAGACAAATAAGACGAAAAAAAAAAGCAGAAGAAAAAGAAGAAGCAGGAAACGGTTGGAAAAACGATTAGAAGAAAAAGAAGACGAAGAAGAAGAAGCAGAAGAAGAAGAAGAAGAAGAAGGACGAAAAATAATAATAATAAAAAGAATAAAAAGAATAAGAAGAATAAGAAAAAGAAGAAGAAGAAGAAGAGGATGAAGAAAGAGAAGAAGAAGAATGAGAAGAAGAAAAATAAGAAGAAGAAGAAGAAGAACATTAACAAAAACAAGAGTAAGAACAAGAAGAACAAGACGAAAAAGGAAACGAAAAAGAAGAAGAAGATGAATAAGAGGAAGAAGAAGAAGAAGAAGAAGAAGAAGAAGAAGAAGAAGAAGAAGAAGAAGAAGAAGAAAAAGAAGAAGAAGAAGAAGAAGAAGAAGAAGAAGAAAAAGACGAAGAAGAAGAAGAAGAAGAAGAAGAAGAAGAAGAAGAAGAAGAAGAAGAAAAAGAAGAAGAAGAAGAAGAAGAAGAAGAAGAAGAAGAAAAAGAAGAAGAAGAAGAAGAAGAAGAAGAAGAAGAAGAAGAAGAAGTGTTTCACATATTAAGAAAAGAAGAAAAAATTCGAAGAAGATGAAAAGAATACATGAATAAAAGAAAGAACATAATTGCAATATATGAGCTCTGCCCGGGAATGAATGTTTAATGTTCACGTAGAGGCAAGTCACACATTGTGTATTCGAGAAAGCATAAAATATTGCAGAACGATTTCGTGAAACACCGATGCCACAGAGGGTGACGTGGCTGTACACGCCTCGGTGGTGCTGTTATGAAAGCTTTAACTGCTCATGAACTAATGATGATGCCTTAACAAACCGAGAACATGCAAAGAAAGGACTGTATGACAGCTTGACATTCCACGTCGACAATACGCAGCGTCAATCGATCATGTACGTACAGTTGTGAACAATCCTACGCTTTGCTCTGAGCTCAGCCCTTGTCACGATTAAGTTCGAGGCGTGTTCAATTGAAACCGGACCAAACTGCAACATGTTAACATTTGTACGATGCGCATGATGAGGCCACGTATGTGTAAACATTACACACCAACCGTCAAGTTGGCAAAATTTCATTGACCCCCTACTCATAGTTTCCTCAGCAGACCGTTGAAAACATGGCGAGTGTGATACGGAATCCGACCAGTTGATCTGCAAACAGTGATTCGGTTTCTAAAATGTGAAGGACGTCTACCAGTTGACAAATATCGCAGAATGCAGGCAGTGTATGGTGAAAAAAAGTGTGTCGAAGACAACAGGGAGGAAATGGTCAACGATGTTTAAAAAAGACCGTGAGTTAAAGAAAGATCTTCCGAGACCAGGTCAGATGCATATTGTTCCGTTAACTCACGTTCTTCTTTAAACATCGTTGTCCAGTTTATCACATGTAAATTACGTTCAATGTCGTAATTGATTTAGTTGTTTGTTTTTGTAAAAAGTTATTAAGAGCTGAAGATGCTCACAGCTGGCTGTTTCAATCAGGATGAACGAACCCCACTTCTACTGGTAAGTACACGAGCAATTTCAGAGCAGAGGCAGAGGCACTGAGGGCGGCAGTGGAAGAAATGGTAACACACAGTGAAAATGAGAGCCATATAGTCCTGCTGACAGATGCTCTCGAAGTAGTCACAGCGCTAAAAAGCCAGAAAAACACTGAGCTTAATGACTTAAGAGCAGCACTCTGCAAACTGTGCCAACAGTCCGCACCAAAAAGGGTAGTGGTACAGTGGGTTCCGTCACACTGCAACATCCAAGGCAACGAGGAGGCAGACAGACTGGCAAAAGAAGGTGCAAGGCTACCACAAATAGATACCAGTATGACGTACGAAGAGTCAAAACGGCTTATCAAAGCCAGGTACATGTCCAAATGGGAAACCGAACATACTGGTTACACCAAAAACGATGCCTATTACCAGTTGAACCGAAGAGAGCAGGTCGTTGTCTTCAGACTTCGCACTGGCCACAACAGACTGAGGTACCACCTCTTCAACAAATTGAAGATAGGGTGTACCGACGAATGCCCGTGCGGTACTGGTAAAATGACCACTGAACATCTGCTGCAGAACTGCCCGACATACGAGGATCAGAGAGAGCAGATGTGGCCATTGCCAGTGGAACTGCAAGACAAGCTCTATGGTAGTGGCGAGAGTCTCAGGATGACCGCCGCTTTTTTCGAGAAAATAATGGTTACTGTTTGACTGTGTACGCAGAAGAAGAAGAAGAAGAAGAAGAACCCCACTTGACCACGATCTTATTAAGAGATTGAGAGGACCAGGAAATATGTTCTGGGTGTCTCTGAACACACTACGGTTGGTCAAGAGCACTGTATCACCACATCAGGAGACATATTCATATGCTCTGGGATGGACAAGGATGGAACAATCGAGGTCGGCTTCGTCCTGTCAAAGAAGACCGCACATTCACTATTCGGTTACAATCCAGTTAACGACCGAACAATTGTAATCAGACTAAAAATGAAGACAAGAAATTTAACAATAATTCAAGTTTATGCGCTAACATTAGCAGCAGATGATTGCAAAATGCAAGATTTATATGACACCTTACAAGAAATAATGGAAAAAGTAGAAAAAGGAGACATCTTGATTATCACTGGAGATTTTAGTGGAAAAATAGAAGAGGGAAGAACTGAAAAAAATAGAAGAGTACGAGGACCGTTTGGTTTGAGACACAGAATTGAGCGAGGAGAACCATTGTTTGAATTGGTTCTATTGCCAACACCTTATTTAAACTACATCCATGAAGACTATACCCGAGGACCTTCCATTATGGTAACAGCAGAAATTAAATAGATTACATGATTGTTCAACAAAAATGGAGATCAAATATGCTGGCAACACAAACGCTGCCAAGACCGGACTACGACACGGACCATGAATGAGTTTGTAGTTTTCAAGTCAAGACTACGTAGGATGCGCAGATTCTAATCAATTCGCTTCGATGTAACAGCAATACCTACTGAATACAACATGAAAGTAAAAACAAATTTGAGGCGTTGTTTGCGGTACATGAAGAAATGACATATGATGAGTTCACTTCACGACAGCCAACAAAAGGATTCCCAGGATGTGGCACAAGAAACAGCTATGTGTCAGCAGAAAAAAAAGAATTCATTGAATAAAGGAATTAAAGCAAATGTAACGTGAGCGGACCAACACAACATAATTAAATTGCGCAAGAAAAGTTTAAAAAATAATAAAAGATAAAAGTGGACACTTATGCGGGCATATAAAATCTACAACAAGGCAGAGAGAGATACGCCTTTAAGACAATCAGAAAACTTACAATGGAATTCCGTTCGGTTCCGCGTGTCATCAATGTCAAAGAGGACAACAGACTAAGAGAAACCAAAGATACACTGAATAGATGGAGAGAGTACTGAAGGATCATGTTTGAGAAAACCCCAAAGTGCTCAGTTACAATCCAATCAAAAGATGAGAAAGAACCTGAACCAACATTGGAGTACGTACGCTCAGCAATCATAAGCCTGAAAAAGGAAAGTCCCCAGGACATGATGATATTCAATCAGAGCTAATATAAGCAGGAGGGGAGGCCAGTGCTCAAGTTTATCAAAAGATGTATAAACAGATATGACACAGAGCAGAAAGGCCAGAAGCGTGGAATAAATCAATTTATGTTCCCCTACAAAAAAATGGAAATCTAAAGATGTGCACAAACTGCCAAACCATTGCGCTAATCTGTCACGCTATCAAGATACGCTTGCGGGTCCTATTGAGAAGAATAGAGAACAGATTTGAATCTGAAATTCACGAAGTCTAAGCAGGTTTTAGAAAGGACAGAGGGTCCTGAAATAACAAATTCAATATGAGAAATATCTACGAATAATGTAGAGAATTCAATGTAGACCTGTGCACGTATTTCATTGTTTACACCAAGGCCGTCGATTCGGAAAAAACATCAGAGTTTTTGGAACATCATGAAAGAAATGGATTTTCATGTACATATGGTCCATCCCTTTAAAACATTATACCAAGATCAACGATCCGCTGTCTGAGTACCTGGGCAAACATCTGATTGGCTCGCAGTTCAGTAAGACAGGGATGTATCCTCTAACCGTATCTATATTACATCAATGTGTAATGTACAATGAGAAATGTTATAGAAGACGAGAACATTGGCAATCTCGATATAGTAACGATTGGCGATTACGAGATTCCAGAGTTACGATACACAGACAACACAGTGATACTACCAAGACGTGCGACGCAGCTAATTTCAGCCGTAAATGGACACAGTAAAGATAAAAACAGGTTTATAAATATAAATAAAACAAACATAATGACCATCGACAAAACACGATGTAACCAAAATTTGCAGTGAGTGATGAGAAAATATATCAGGTCACGCATTTTGAATATATGGACCTCCAGAATTGACACGAATGGCGACTACTCGAAAGCAATACGAAGAATACTAGCCATGGCAATGCAGAGACTGAACAGCCTGAAGAAATTATAGCGGAACACGAACAAAAAGATTAAAGACCTATCGCTCTCGAGTATGGAGATCAGAGATTCCAACTGCATAGTAGTTGGAGATTTCAACAGCCACTCAGAGAGATGGAGATACTCTGACACAGACAGCAGAGGTGACGTAGTGGAAGATTGGGAGATAGATACAAATCTCTCCCTAATTAATAGGCCAGAGGATAGCCCTAGTTTCTATTCTAGAACATGGCGTACCACCTCGACTCCAGATTTGGCCTTCTCCACACAGGACATACACAATAAAATAGACCACCAGGTGCTAAACCAACGGGCAGGTAGCGACCACAGGCCGATCAGGCTAGACATTGATATGGAAGTAGGCCCACAGGAAACAAAACCGCTCCCACGTTGGAATTACAAACGAGCCGACTGGGACAGATTTGCAATTCTGACAGATGGGCTGTGTGAAACCATCAACACACGAAACAACAAAATGAAGCCCATGGTGGAAAGCCTAAGCAAGACAATAATGCAAGCCGCCACTGAAACCATCCCAAGAGGAGCTAGGAAAAACTATAAGCCCTATTGGAATGATGAGTTGCAGAAAGCGGAAGATGCAGTAACAAATGCTAGGAACATGACAGAGCGAGAACAATCTATGGAGGCAAACATCGCCCTCAAAGCCGCCACGGCGAAATACAAATACACTCTCAAGCAAACAGCAAGAGAGAGCTGGAAAAAACCAAACGGAAAGCCTAAACCTGGACAAAGAAGGGAACAAGCTATGGAAGCTAATCAGAGCGATGAATGACGAAACCCCTTCAAACAAACAAATTACCATCAAGCAGGGCGAAAACTTGCTCACTGGTAAAAAAGCTGCAAACGCTTTTGTCGATCACTATGCAAGAGCAAACCACATCGAAGTCCCTGCAGATAGGCATACATACATTACTGAAGGGCAAAAGGGGCACGACAACATCAATACGGCTTCTAAAGAGCATATGATGGCCAAATTAGAAATAAGCGAAAGGGAAGAGGCCATGAGAACATTAAAGAAAAGGAAATCTCCCGGAAAAGATGGGATAACAAACGAAATGCTGATGGGGCTGGGCCAACCAGCGAAGAGGAAACTGCTATCGGTCCTGAACCAAAGCTGGAAAAGGGGAATTGTACCCCAGGCATGGAAAGACGCAGTACTGGTACCAGTACCAAAAACAGGAAAGGACAAAACAGATCCAAATGGATACAGTCAAGCTAAGAAGAAGTGATGTTTGTGGGAAAATGTACAAGTGGATCAACCACTACCTCAAAAACAGAACGGCCAGAGTCCAAGTACGAGGGCAGATGAGCAAAAAGGTGACACTCGAGCAGGGAGTACCCCAAGGGGGAGTACTGTCACCCACACTCTTCCGGGTGTATATAAACGACATTACAGAGAATATACCAAGAAGAGTCCATAGCTCAATGTTTGCAGACGATCTGGCTATGTGGACCTCTAAAGAGAATCTCACCATAGAAAGAAATCGGATGCAGCAGGCCCTAACATCGCTGGAAGAGTGGGCGAACTCATGGCTGGTCAAAATAAACGAGGAGAAAACCACATGCACAATATTCTCGCTTTCAATCAAACCCCAAAATACCAAATTAAGTTTAAATGGCAAATTCCTGCAGCCAAACGATAACCCAAACTATCTGGGAGTCACATTTGATCGGCGCATGACATGAAAAAGTCAGATCGAGAGAAACCGAATGAGAGCCAGAGAAAGAATGGCAATCTGGGGAGCAGACGAAAGCATACTAAAGAAACTGTACACTGGAAGAGTGAGACCAGTTCTCGAGTATGGCATTGCGGCATGGACAAAAGCAGCAAAGGCGAACTTCGATAAAGTTAGCAAACTTCAAAACCAAGCCATGAGAGTTATAACAGGAGGCATGAAGTCAACGCCAATTGTAGAATTTGAAAAGATTACAAAACTGCAATCCATGACCGATAAAAGAGACCGCAGAGCCCAGCTGCAGTCAGAGAAACTCCGAAGACTGACTGACCCTCCAATGCACCAGAAACTAAACAATTTGGGAAATGGGAAACTAAAGCGGAGAAACTTTGCAGAAATAGCCAAAGCAAAGATGCACGAAAATCCGATAAACGCACTAACAACACCAAAGCCCATCACTACTGTACGAAAACCTACCTGGAGGCAGGATATATTTCCAGAGGTGGTAGAAAATATACCAGGTATTTGAAACAAAAACTGCCAGACTGAAAAAGAAAGGAGAGATACTACCCTAAGCTTTATATCGAAAAACTACCCAAGCATGGACTGGACCCATGCATACACCGACGGTTCTGTAACAAACACTACACATAACGGAGGGGGAGGAGCATTCCTGAACCTACCAAATGGCAGAAAAATAACACTGTCATTCGCTACTGGTAAGTACACAAGCAATTTCAGAGCGGAGGCAGAGGCACTGAGGGCGGCAGTGGAAAAAATGGTGACACACAAAGAAAATGAAAGCCATATAGTCCTTCTTACAGATGCTCTCGCCGTAGTCACAGCGCTAACAAGCCAGAAAAACACTGAGCTTAATGACTTAAGAGCAGCACTCTGCAAACTGTGCCAGCAGTCCGCACCAAAAAGGGTAGTGGTACAGTGGGTCCCATCACACTGCAACATCCAAGGCAACGAGGAGGCAGACAGACTGGCAAAAGAAGGTGCAAGACTACCACAAACAGATACTAGTATGACGTAGGAAGAGTCAAAACGGCTTTTCAAAGCCAAATACATGACCAAATGGGAAACCGAACATACTGGTTACACCAAAAACGATGCCTATTACCAGTTGAACAGAAGAGAGCAGGTCGTTGTCTTCAGACTTCGCACTGGCCACAATAGACTGAGGTACCACCTATTCAACAAATTGAAGATAGGTGGTACCGACGAATGCCCGTGCAGTACCGGTAAAATGACCGCTGAACATCTGCTGCAGAACTGCCCGACATACGAGGATCAGAGAGAGCAGATGTGACCATCACCAGTGGAACTGCAAGACAAGCTCTATGGCAGTGTCGACAGCCTCAGGATGACCGCCGCTTTTTTCGAAAAAATAATGGTTACTGTCTGACTGCGTACGAAGAAGGAGAAGAAGAAGAACAACAAAAAGATAAAAGTAAAAATATTGAGAGCCTGGGTTTTTCCTGTGTCAGCATATTGCTGCGAATCAAGGACAATTACCAAAACTTCCAGACAAAGAATGGAATCCTTCAAGTCAAAATGTTACAAATAGATCATCAGAATACCCTGGGTGGAGAAAAGGCAAATGTTGACGTTCGACAAGAGATAAACATAGAGAAGAACTGATTTATCAATTCCATTTTGGTAAAAAAATGTGAACGCTTTGGTCACATCAAGAGACACAACCGTCTCGAGAGAACAGTGATGGAAGTTATGGTGCCAACCAAAAGAGGCAGGGGTAGACCAAGAAGACGATGGTACCAAGATGATGTAGTTTTGGCAAGGAAGACGAGTTTCTTTCAAACAGACTGTGATGGGGGCGACGTTTTACGAGGACATGCCACATGATGAAGATGGTGAACAAAAGTAACCATACTGCATCCCTGGCGTGATGTTTATTTTCGTGAACTAACAGGATTAGCGACATTGCCTCACTACTGTGATGTTTAGTTCAAGAGTACTGCTATTCAAGACGCGAACATATCAAATGATACCTTGACGTGTTCTAAATTAAAACGGTGAGACCAGCGATCCTAAGTCAAATCTTTTGTTTAACTTCTCTGATCGTCAGAAGTTGAAACAGCCGTTCCTCCAGTCAAGTATCAAAGTGGTTGAAATAGTTTCCTCTAAAATATTAATGTTTCGCCCAGCAGGAGCGAGAACTGTGACTGGTTTGTTGATTCTAGTAGTATAGACGATTTGAACCCAACTGTTCCGTTGTAGCCACAGTATTGTTACTGACTCGACCACAACAATGGACAGTTTGTTATGGTTTCCGTGCCAGGTTTTCAAAGTCCCAAACAATAGTCATCGATTTAAGTTTGAGGTGGGATAAATGGCAAGGTCGCAGATACGGATAGAGATATCAAATTAAGAATACAAAAGCCGAAACCCGTTTTTTGTTGCTTTACGGAATTTGTGCGCATTAAATTAAGTCTTGTCATATCATGTGAGTTGTTCATTTCAGAAGGAGGCCTCCTTTACAGCAGCCCTCCTTTACAGTAATCCTCCTTTACAGTAGTCCTAACTCATCTGGACTTCTTGCAAGACGACCAGCGACACACACGGATATCTTCAAACTGACAGTGATGTCCTGCCACCATCTTCTTCTGGTACGATCACTTCCACTTTTCCCAGGGCTGAGGCTTCCACTGCCTACCTAAAGCTGGTGTATCATTTTTTAAATGAACGAAATAGCCTAGCTTCTGTATTGTGATGTTATTTATAAGTCAGTTTTCCTTTATATGTAGTTGTTGCAATTAAAAAGGTCAAGCTATTATCATTAAACGTGTATATACGTGGAGAAATAAAAATGAAAAGATTCAGAAATGAAGACATTAAGAGCCAAGTAGGTACAACACCAGTGCTAAACCTTATTAAGAAACAGAAAAACAAAATGGTTCGTCACGTGACTTGTCAAACACCGGATATTTTCCCTCAGAAAACAATGCTATACGTATACAATTAATACATGACCAGGGACCGACAACGTAAAAGATCGCTAGCTGAAATAACAGAAAGAGTAAAGCGTCCAGTGTACGAACACATACTAGGGCCCGGTCAAGAAACATATTAATAACCTGACGATGAATGATACAAGCAGGAGAAAAAGCTAAAATAAAAGAAAGAACACATACTTCATGTCGTAAGACATTTTGTTGTTGTTGGAAATAGTGTTTTTTAATATCTTTGTTTCGCACCCATATGTTGATATCATGATTAGTTTGATCGTCTTCTTCGTTACAGTCCTCTGTTATACATTTTCCTTGTGCATATGGCAGTTCAAGTCCAGGTAGCAGTAACAAAGGCAATGGTAGGTACAATACAAAGACAAATTTAACATAGGAGCATGGAAGTGATAGTCAAACTGTGTAACGAATTTGTTAGACCTAGATTGGAGTACTCTGTACAGGTGTGCGGTCCTTATCCTAGAGGGGATATAAAGATGCTGGAAAAGATATACAGAAGAGCAACAAAACTGATAATGAGATTCCAGAATTATAGTTGTGAGCAAGACTCAGAAAAAGAGAAGAATTCGGGATGATTTAATACAAGTTTATAAGATAATCAACGGAAAGGATACATATTATATAACAAGTGTTTTTTTCCAGATACAGCAGCCTACAACAAGAGAGCACAGCCAAGCATTTATTAAAATAGATGAAAATAGATATGAGGAAATATTTCAAGGCAGGGTCGATTAATGCATTCAAAAGTAGGTATTTTTTTAGATCAAATGAATGTGAAAGAAACCTGTGGTATACACACTCTGCACAGTCTTCTAAGCCAGTAAATACAGACATGAAGTTAAGTTAAGTTAATAGCAAACTTTCTATTTCTACCGAACAAAAAGTCCGCTGCAAAAATACATATCTTTAAAGCCAATGTCAAGTCTGTCCTACGGTATAACTCTAGGACAACGAGGAATAAAAAAAATAGTACACATTAAAACATCCAAGCTTTCATCAACAGATAATTACGCCGAAACGACGGAATAACATAGTATGATAGAGTCAGTAATATAGAACTGTGGAACAGAACCAGATAGAAATCGATTGGACTAGACGTTAAGAGAGGGCGCTAGCCAATAGAAACAACACATACAACAGAAACCAAAATGATAATATTACAAGGCAGTCATTGTTTTGGAGTCATAAAGGCATAATAAGTAGAGGTAGACCTAAACACTCATGAAGAAATGAAGTCGAGACAAAACGATAGGAAAGACGCGATAGTGTGGGCAGAAATCGGAAATTTCGGTGTACGCCAGGATGACTTGGCAATTATTTTTTAGGACCTTTGCTTCTCAAGTAGTTTTAGGATGGTTTGTTTGATTGATTTATTGATTAATTGATTGATTGGTTGATGGGATACATGTGCAATTAAAAAATTAGGCACAAAAAGCCTGCAAAACAGTAATTATTTCTCTGAGGACACTAAAGAGATTGTTGAAGTAAAACATGCACGATTCTCATCAAGACGCGAGTAGGACTCGGGTTGAAAAGAATATGTTTTTGTATCTTTCTAAACGTTTATCAACAGACGACTAAATTGTTTGAGATTAACAGCCTCATCATGTACAATTATTGTTATCAAAATCACGACTAAACATTTTCGGATACCCGCTTCCTGTGAAGTGGTGCTTGTCTATGAATGCGCACCATGAGCAGAATTACTCTTTTGTGCGCCCTAAAAAGGACGTTAAGGGCGTGTTGTCGTAGCTTTCGTCAGATCACCAAGCGTACTGATGAAGGTGAACCGGGGTTCTCCGTGGGGTTGTGCTATGTTTTGCTTCATCTGCGTGTCGCTCATTACTACGGGGTTCATGTTGATCGTTCACGTTGTTAGTCAGACTGAAATGAAAACAGCCCGTTTCCAGGAAGGGCTACGAGAAAGCTAAGGTGGGGGTCTTGACCAGTATATTTTGCCTGACCCTGACTCACATGTCTGATCAGTATATTTTGCCTGACCCTGACTAACATGTCTGATCAGTATATTTTGCCTGACCAGACGTTAGTCTTCCTTCAACTGTAATGTGGTAAACTACAGTAATTCCTTTATGCTTCGTCTGGAAAAAATAAAGAGAATCGTTGAATCAATTAATTAATTAGTCATTCAATCCATTGTTGTCTTCAAGGCACAGCGCTTCTCCATCTTATGAATCAAGAGACTCTTATTGATTTGGGAAGGATAATGTTAACGTTGTCACTTTTTTGGATGGAATACACCGAGAATTAAATAATTCAATCCATGTTGATTATGTAGACATCGGACTCTTTTTTGTATTATGTAAATTGTTGTTGTTCAAAGCCAACAATGAGACAGTTTTCTCTTTTGTGCGTCCATACAAGAACATTTAGTGACGGGTTGTAGTAGCTTTCCTAACATATCGAAGGAGTTGATAAAGGTAGGCCACGGTCCTCCAGGCGGTTGTGCTATGTTTGGCTTCATTGCGTGATGCTCACTATTACGAGAATAACATCGATCCATATATGTTCAGCCAGACTGCCTTCAAAACAGCAGGTTTCCAGAGAGAAAGAGAGAAAGAGAGAGAGAAAGAGAGAGAGAGAGAGAGAGAGAGAGAGAGAGAAAGAGAGAGAGAGAGCTGCACGGAAGGGAAATAGTTGTCTTGTGAGTATATTTTGCTTTTCCCTGACGCGATATGCTGGTCAGCATGTTTTGCCGGACCAAGCTATAGTCCCAGTTCCCCACTACAAAATATATGTAACTGTCATTGCTAGTGCGTTAAAGTGACAGGACAGTCAAAATATTTCGTTCAGGTGTGACCAGCACCATTCAGCTTAGCTGAAAATGCGCACTAATCAATCAATCAATCCAAATCGTGTGATCTCCCTTCGGAGTGTTTGTCCTCAACAAATGCATGGTTTGTCCTAAAATAGTGATCTATCTTATAGGCTTGGAGTTTCCATAATTAGCCAATCCCATACACAACACTCCATAGTCGCCTCATTGGACAAGCCCCCCCCCCCCCCCCCCCCCACATTGCGGCGGTGTAATATTATTTCCGCCACTTTACAGCGCCGCTAACACTCGGTCGAACGCGTTCTGTGTTTACAGCAAATTCAATGAATTATAAACAATTTTTTAAACAGGATTTGATTTTAAAATGCACTAAAAAGCGTTCATTTATGTATTTCTTGTAACTTAGCTTCACTTTTTCGTCTTACGTCAATCACTCACGATTTTTCATTTAACATATAAAACGCGAGCCTCGGAATACTTGACAGCAATAATGCCTACATGGCGCCTAGCTGGCCGCGATCTAGTGTTGTTCTCGTTGTTGAGTCGATTATGAATGTGGCCAGGCTGCTGATTTGACTGGAATTCACACGTTGACGACTTATACTTGTGTCATTGGAAACGTCTTGTGGTTTTCCATTTCGATTAGTTGGTCGTTGTTACTGTGGTTTTTGTTATCATGACACCGACTAAGGCTATTTGCAATAGTGTTTTGGCTACCTTGTGTCGTATTTCAACGGTTAAGGGCACAAGGCTGAACTTTCCGAGGTTTGCCTCCTTCGTCGTTTTTTCTAACAGTGCCGGCATTAATTTTTGTCTAGGAAAAGTACACAAAGGCCAATGAAAATGGAGTAGCACATCGCCTTTGAGAAATTTGGCACTGTCCGGTCATCACACTGTGACTGAAGTTATCAAGAGGTAAGGCAATCGTCTCTCTAAACTGTGGGGGAGGAAGACTAACGTCTTGTCAGATAAAATATACTGATTAGACATGTTAGTCAGGGTCAGGCAAAACAAACTGGCAAAGACACTCACTTTGGTTTCCTAGTAACCCTCCTTGGAAACTGGATGTTTTCATGGCAGCCTGACTAACGAGGTGAGGATCGATGTTATCATCGTAGTAGTGAGCGACACACAGATGAAGCCAAGCGTAGCACAACCGCCTGGAGATCCCCAGTCCACCATACCCACGCTCGGCATGTGAGGAAAGCTACTGCAACCACTTAAAGTCCTTTTTAAGGTGCACAAAAGCGTAGTTTACTCTTTTGTGCACCTTGAAAAGGACTTTAAGTGGTTGTGGGCATTCGCAAACAACAACTGAAAGCGATAAACGGAAACAGTGTGCGATCGAATTCCACAAGATGAAAGCGACTTATGGTCTCAAGTAAAGCCGAACGAGAGTTTCTGCATACTGAAAACCGTCAGTCGTCTTATCACTAGTTTATGGTAGTTCGGGACCAGAGAGTGAAATTGATGACCAGCGCAGTTTTTTCCTCTCTATAATACAAATACAGCGCAAGTTAAATCATCAATACAAAACCGTATCAGGATATCGTAACAATCGCTTGCTATGGACAACAAACTAACATAAATGCAAAATATATTTAAGAGTTTTCTTTTCAAGATTAGACACATTTTGACTTGCTTCTATTAAAGAATACATGCACACACAACCATACATACACACGCACTCACACAAACATAAACAGTCACACATACACATACACGCACACACAAACGTGAACACTCACACATACACATACACGCACACACAAACGTGAACACTCCCACATACACACAAACATGAAGCCACACATAGTCATACAACCGTTTGTTCATGAATACACAAATCAACAAAATGATATTCAGTTAGCAAGAATTGTCTCAAAATATCCCAATATTTTATCAAAAGTATATTGTTGTCAGATATGGTCTTGTTCTGAAAGATTAATCTCTCTAGCTTATAGGGAAGGGACTGAATTTTCAAATTCAAAATTTGACCCTAATTACAAGTGAAAATGCATGTTATGTCATAAAATAGTGATCTATCTCTAAGGCTTGAAGTTTCTATAATTATCAGCAAAAAAAGTGTCTAGTAAAGCCCGACTGGTCTGCTGGGGTCTTTGTGTAGGACAAGAACAAGAAAAGCACCACTGCCTCACAAGGAGCATGTCGTAAAAGGCGACTCTGTGTGACATGGCATAGTACCGGCCACGGATAAGTGGTTTGTTTAGAGCAGCATAGATGGCGCCTAACAGGCTATGGGTCTAATTTGCTCTAGTGTTTGAGTCTATTAAGGTGAACTCACACATCTGTTAACCACCCAACGCAGCGGAGTATTAAGCTGCTAAAGCATTGTCCGCTACGCAGAAAGTCCTTATCTCAACTAAATCCAGCTCATACCGGAGCTGGGACCTGCACATGCATCTGCCCCTGTAGAAGGGCAGGTCGACTAAGACTAAGACATAGAACTAAGATTAAAGCCAATGCAGTGAGATAGTAATCAGATCACCTACTTCAGCGAAACTTAGTACCAGAAATGGTTGTGGTAACCTGCTTCAGTGTAATTTAAAAGCAGAACGATTACTGGTTTTCCTTTTTGTTTCCCGGAGAGAGGGAACATAATGAATCAAATGTATGGCAATGTTGTCTATTGTTCCTTGGAAATATGGAACACAACCAATGCAATGATTACCATTGTTCCTGATTATTCTCAGGATAAATCACTTTAACATAAGGATATAGCACATATCTCATGGCTAGAACATAAAGATATAGCACATATCTCATGGCTAGAACAAAAGGATATAGCACATATTTCATGGCTAGAACATAAGGATATAGCACATATCTCATGGCTATAACATAAGGATATAGCACATATCTCATGGCTAGAACATAAGGATATAGCACATATCGCATGGCTAGAACATAAGGATATAGCACATATCTCATGGCTAGAATATAAGGATACAGCACATATCTCATGGCTAGAATATAAGGATATATCACATATCTCATGGCTAGAATATAAGGATATAGCACATATCTCATGGCTAGAACATAAGGATATAGCACATATATCATGGCTAGAAAATAAGGATATAGCACATATCTCATGGCTAGAATGGTTGCCTTTTGTGAAAAAGACATGGATATGTCGACTGAATAACTGAGTAGTCAAACATTCTAAGGTAGAAGGTCTTACAAATCTTGACAATGCATTTTGCGTCATTCAGACATGCAAAGTAACATTATGTTTTTATCAGAAGGTATCCAAAACAATGATTTATTATGTCACTGTCTCTGTTTATATTTCTACTAATCGATATCACAGCACTCCAGGCATACCCAAAGATGGTCAGTGTCTAATCAAATAGCACAGGGTCTGAAATATTATCGCCTATGTAGCTGGCTGGTTGTACATTCTTCATATCCATCCTCTCATGCCCCCCACTCCACTCGAACCTCGTTCAATGTCCTAACTCTGCAGTCTGTTGATTATTGATACATCTATTTCGGTGTCCTCATCCAACAGACGGTCGTTGATTGCTTTCAAAATGTCACTCACGACCACCAGTTACGTGCTCATGATAGAATATTGTGAAAACAAGATGTCCGCTGTTTTGCTGCCCTGAGCTCCATCATGACCGCGATAGTAGATCATTGGAGGTTTGAAGCCTCAACAGCTGAAATCTACTCGTACCTGGACCATTATGTCTGTACCTTCTGAAGTACAGCATGCGCAGACTGATTAGACGGACAATGGGAAATACTAGTAGAGAAATCTACAAACATATGACCACACCAAATTCCAAAGACAACTTCAACCTCCTGAAAAGGAGAGACCAAAGCACCATTTTCCGACTTCGCACTCAACACATACAGCCACTAACAACCACCTTAACAGAATCCAACCAGAACACCCCTTCAGATTGCCTAAGAGCATCAAATCCTCCAACGGCCCTACGCAAGACGGCACCAATGCGTTAGACCGCTCTCTGCTTAAGGTAATCAATACGCACGAATGCGCGCGACGGACCTATGTCAGAGGGCACCAATGCGCCCGACAGACCTACGCCTGGGGGCACCAATGCACCCGACGGGCATGCGCCTGAGAGTTCCGATTTTCCCGACGAACCTTCGGATGAGGGAACCGATGCGCTCAAAGACCCTTCACCAGAGTGCACAAATTTCGCCCGAAGGCTCTATGTCTGAGGGCAAAAATTTCGCCCGACGGCCCTATGTCTCAGTGCACTTTTGAACATCGTCTTTTTTAATAATGGCGCTTGCAACTGTTAGGAAAGAGTTTCTTCCTCCGGTATCAGCTACTTTGTACGGAACTAAACAACACCTTACAAACACTTGCAGATACCACTACATGGCGTTGGGCCAAAAGGCAGGAGCCCATACGCCGCTGGATCAATAACCAACCAACCACTCTAGCTGAGAGGTCCCAGCCAGATATCCCTACTGCGCAGCACCGATTCGTCTGTGTATATGACAACATCACAATCCTGTGTTTTCTCAGTTATCGACTGATTCGCCTCGAGCTCTTATTATGTATTATAAGTAAATGCAGCCATATAGAATACACTGCTGTCAGGGTTGAAGTGTTAAAGTATTGTTGTACTAGATCTTGTACTGAGCTTGTTAATGATGTGGGATGGTCAGTTGTCTTCCTCGCTGACGTTCCGTCCGTAGTAGTAATTCATGTACTGACTTACAGCTATGTCAACTGGAGCGTACCATAACGGGAGGCACATTTGTTGTGAAGACTGATCACCTAACCACAACGGTAGTACACATGTATGACTCAGGAACAAAGTGGAGTGAACAAATGGTTCTTGGAGATTGGAAAAATACGAGAAGGTAATTCAGGCAAGAACATCTTGGCGCTGTAACTTCTAATTTGTCCCATTTGAGTCACACTCGCTCGATGACCAACTACCCGTTAGCCGAAAACGTGGCAAACAGATAACAGAGTGCCTCGTTTCCTTTCAAACGCGTCGGTGTTTCCTCTTCAGAAATCCATTGCTAACTTTCTCAGATCTGAAGCCGACTTGAAGCATGATAGACAGATTGAAAGGAGACCTGACAAATAACTTTTAGCTTAGAAAATCGCTTGTTCTGTTCCGGAACGTTAGCATTTAAATCCGGATTTCTCTGAGCATTCCTAAACCTCTTTGAGGATCTAGAGAATGTTTAGTATGAACAATTTGATTTGTTAAAGAAATAATATGTTTTTTTTACAACTAAATTTTTCGGTACAAGCTTTTGTTTGTACTAAGATATGTTTTTCTCTGTTTTGGGGACAAAGGCGACTGCATTAAAAAAAAATTGTTGATGTTTCTTTTGTGAATTGGTATGTTGGAATATATATATAGATATATATCTTCTTCTTCTTCTTTTTCTCCTTCTTCTTTTTCTCCTTCTTCTCTTCTTCTTCTTTTTTGTTTGCATTTTGTGTATACATATATATTGGTATGTGTTCAAATCGATTTGTATGTGTTTAGATCTTTTTTTTAATCATGTCTCATTTTTACGTCAATATTTCGTAAATGTTAGTTTCTATATATCTTATATTTGTGTGTCAATATCACATATTTATGTGTTCATATTTGTTATTTATGTATAATTATTTGCTATTTATGTGTTCATATTTGTTATTTATGTATAATTATTTGCTATTTATGTGTTCATATTTGTTATTTATGTATAATTATTTGCTATTTATGTGTTCATATTTGTTATTTATGTATAATTATTTGCTATTTATGTGTTCATATTTGTTATTTATGTATAATTATTTGCTATTTATGTGTTCATATTTGTTATTTATGTGTTTATAGTACTTATTAACCTTGTTCTTATATCTGATCTATGTGTTAATATATATAAATATATATACACATATATAAATATATGTATGTGTGTATATATATATATATATATATATATATATATATATATATATATATATATATATATATATATAATGTGTTCATATCTCCCGTTATGTTTGCATTTAATTAACTATTTTAATATTTTCATTTATAATTATGTGATGTGTTCGTTTTTTTAAATATATAATACACTTGTCCTTGATGAAAGCCGTTTAGTTGCGACGTCGGTCCAGTCTTATTTTCTTTCAAGCGAGGTATCTGAGCCATATCTGTCCATGTTGTGATGTTCTTCTTGTGTGTTGCAACTGTACCTACTTTGACACACGACATGGGCTTACGAAAAACCTGCAGAGTCCTTGTCGACCATCTTGATAGTTCGCTCTTAAATAAATGCAAATAAAATGGTAGTAAATATTATTTAATAGCTGCTGTCAGGGGTGAAGTATTACAGTCTTCATTTTACAAGCATGGAGTTGGCGGACGTAATGGTGTTCCCAGGTACGGGGCCAGGGCTTTATGACGTCTTCAGGCGTCATGATGTGCGCAGGGAAATATTTTCATGTGCAAAGGAGTTTTCAGGCATAGAGCCGTAGGATGAAATTTGTGCCCTCGGAAATAGGGCCGTCGGGCGAAATTTGTGCACTCCGTTGAAGGGTCTTCGAGCGCATCGGATCTCTCAGGCGCACGTTCGTCTGGAAAATCGGATCTCTCAGACGCAGGTCCGTCGGGGACATCGGTTCTCTCAGACGCATGTCCGTCGGGCGCATTGGTGCCCTCAGACGTAGGTCTGTCGGGCGCATTGGGGCTCTCAGACGTAGGTATGTCGGGCGCATTGGTACTCTGAGACGGTGGTCCGTTTGGCGCATTGGTGCCCTCTGACATAGGTCCGTCGAAGGCATTGGTGCCCTCTGACATAGGTCCGTCGGGCGCATTGGTGCCCTCAGACGTAGGTCCGTTGGGCGCATTGGTGCCCTCAGACGTAGGTATGTCGGGCGCATTGGGGCTCTCAGACGTAGGTATGTCGGGCGCATTGGTACTCTCAGACGGTGGTCCGTCGGGCGCATTGGTGCCCTCTGACATAGGTCCGTCGAAGGCATTGGTGCCCACTGACATAGGTCCGTCGGGCGCATTGGTGCCCTCAGACGTTGGTCCGTTGGGCGCATTGGTGCCCTCTGACATAGGTCCGTCGGGCGCATTGGTGCCCTCAGACGTAGGTATGTCGGGCGTATTGGGGCTCTCAGACGTAGGTATGTCGGGCGCATTGGTGCCCTCTGACATAGGTCCGTCGGAGGCATTGGTGTCCTCAGACGTAGGTCCGTCGGGCGCATTCGTGCGTATTGATTCCCTTAAGCAGAGAGCGGTCTGACGCTTTGGTGCCGTCTTGCGTAGGGCCGTTGGGGGATTTGATTATCTTAGGCATGGCCGACGAACGCATGATGATTTCAGGCAGAAGGCTGTCGGGAGCATTGGTGCTCTCAATCGTAGGACAGTTGTGCTCCCCCCCCCCCCCCCAGTCTCCGTGCACCATAGGGTCTTCAGGTATGGGAAAGAAAAGTGCAATGGAGGTTTGCAGGTCCAAAGGTCCTTCAGAAACTCAGTTGGTGAACGCCAGCGTAGAAGATGACGGTGGAAATAGAAGAATAAACAAAAAAGACTACAGCTAGGCAGTGGTAAGTGATAATAACCGTCTCGACACAATGAACAAAGATAATGACAGAATGAGTACAAATACAGTCAAACGAGATGTAGCTGGATTGTAAAATGTAATAATAAATATATTTATGACAACAAGTCATACAGGTGGGGAAAAAGAAGAAGAGATCGTCTTATACAAAGAAACATGAATCAGAAAACGCGGATAACGAACTAACATACGAGAGCAATTTAGTAAATATGTCACATGAACGTTTTAGAAAAACATTAAGATACTAACTTGAAAACCATAATCATAGGCATCTCGGTCTTTGTAGATGATGCACGTTGACGCCCTGTGAGTAGTGTCCTCAGATCGCAAGCCTGGGCACTGAATATGGAGACCCTGGGCTGCCCAAACTACATGAACTCCCTCTGGGCCTCTCTGGTGTAATCCAAATGAAGGCAAATCATGACAATTTGGCACCAGCTCAGGTGCAGGAGCTGCCGGATGAGTTTGCAATTGTGAAACCATCTGCCTGAGTTGCTGCAACTCCCAATTTGTTTCTGGGTTTACTCCCGCAGCCCTACCCTTTACCGAGATTTCTACAAGTCAGTGGAGTCGTTGCCCACAGATGCTAGTTACTTGAGACATTCAAAGATGCTCTCATCGTTGGATGACTAGCCAGCTCTCTTTGGCACTAATGGGTTTATAATCAGATTTCCCTTCTCCTAGGCAAATGGCCTGAACACGTTAACGAGCTTCCTCTATTCGGGTTTTAAATCAGAGTTACCTTCTCTTAGATTGGCTTACAACCAAGGCTAATGAGCCCAATATCTCCGCCCAGTTATACCATCGGGTACTCAACCGTGCCCCACATCAGGCGATATAAGAAACAGGGAATCCTTCATAATGTTGTTTCTGGGTAGATAGTAATGTAGGAAAGGCCGTTGGCATGGAAATTTCTGCCAGGCAAGACGAACAGCGAATCCAGCAGCGATCTCTACACCTGGAAATAAGAGCCTATAAAAGACGTTTTATTTTCCTATAACGAGCTGAACGTCCAGCCCTAACCTCGCTACCCCCAACCATATATAATTGCACCTATAGTGTCCATTATTTGTACCACCTAATTGCTCCCAATGTTGATACACGTATCACATCGCTGTATCAGTGTAAGTACATTTGCAATCGGTTCATTTTGTGTTGGTAATGTAGTTGCTTTGATACGTACCGTTAGCATACTTTCCAGAAAATCAACTGAAAATGCTTTAGACTGTAGACTAAACAATGCGAGTACTCGTTATATAATCTACACTGTCTATCGCTCTTTTCGTGTCAGATCGAATCGTCTTCCTTACTCGCTGCATATATTCTGCGCCAAGTGCGTTGCGTCGGTCAATGTGAGCCTTTATCACTCCGCAATGACTCTAATGCCATATATCCACCTACTGAGCTGGTTTTGCACAGCTTATCGGGACAAGCGGGGACCCAGTGGACTCGAGATAAGGTGTTCGCCTCGGATGCTGGAGGTCGTGGGTTTAAATCCCGGTGGAGTAACCGTGATTTTTTCACCTGGATCATCCGGGAAATATGTCCCCTGATATCTGAGTAGTAAGACCAGACACCCGTGTGCAGTGGCGCGTACGTTAAAAACACCTTAGCTGATGGAAATCGAAAAGAGCAGGCCTAACGGCCACTGCCGGGCAAAATTCAAGTCAAAAATCTACTCAAATTATTCTAGGGATTCTCGCCCTACAGAGAATATGTCGCAAAAAAGGGGACTGTGAGGTCACAACAACAGGTCATGGTTATGTGGTTAGCGAAGACGCTTAGGTGTCGCCTGACAGGTTCCGGGTCTATATTGTTCTAATTTATGCTTCCATCTCCACCAGCCTCATAAATAGGCGATGGTATATTCCAGAGGCTAACATATGCTGGGATTGAACTGGCAAGTCACCAGTGGATTTTCACCTGCCAAAAAATATGACACAAAGAGTTCGCACCTCTCCACGACGTTTAACGACATACGTGGTCTAAGGATAGATAGATCGCGGCAAGCTTTTCTCACGTCGCACTTCATTTTGTTTATCTTTTGCATCTAGTCCTTTTGTCCCTGTCCACTTCCCTCAAATAACCCCCCCCCCCCCCATCCATAAAACATCTCCCCCTTACCAAATTACCCCCCCCCACACAAAATAACACTACCCCCCAATAACACCCCCCCCCCAAAAAAAAATAAAAGCATAACATGACGTTGTTCGTGTTCTTGATTGTACACTATGTTAACACGCACGTCATTTTGTATCTCAGCTACGCACGTGTATGTGACACAGCATTTGATACCTACGACAAATACATCGCTGGTTGCTGCAGTCACAAAATGACACCTTTGGAAACTACCAGCAACATTGCTCAGCTATCCATTATTTGCTTCTTACATACGCTACTGACTAACCCTCGTAAAGCTGAGAATCGTGGAAATTGTCAAATGAGAAATCGTACTTCTGTGAAGCTTCATGTAGCTTATGTTTCTTTACATTGTGAGTCACTCTTGCGGATGTCTTAATATCACCACAATTTCTACAAAACACCAACACAAATAGCGAAATCTCTTTGAGAGAAAACATTAAAAAATTATAATAATCGTCATGGATAGACTACCAGAGCATGCCGTGCGTAGCCTAAACAATATGAAGGACATTATCACAAGAATTTTGACAAGGGATTATAACTTCGTGAACTCTGTTTAGTCCAGGTTTCTATAGCTTTGGACTTCATGACCTTGTCAAAGGAATGTCCGAGTCAGAATATTAATATTTTAGGCACCTAAACTTCTAGGAATTTTTGGTGACGCAATCTGGGGAGGTAAAGTTGTTTGATTTTAGCAGAGACACTGAGGGTGGCAGTGGAAGAAATGGTGACAGGCAAAAAGAATGAAAGCCATATAGTCCTGCTTACAGATGCCCGAGCGTAGTCACAGCACTAAAAAGCCAGAAAAATACTATGCCAGCAGTCCGCACCAAAAAGGGTGGTGGTACAGTGGGTTCCATCCCACTGCAACATCCAAAGCACCGAGGAGGCAGACAGACTGGCAAAAGAAGGTGCAAGACTACCACAACCAGATACCAGTGTGACATACGAGGAGTAAAAACGGCTTATTAGAGCTAGATACATGACCAAATAGGAAACAGAACATACTGGCTTCACAAAAAACGAGGCCTATTATCAGTTGAACAGAAGAGAGCAGGTCGTGGTCTTCAGACTTCGCACTGGCCACAATAGACTGAGGTACCACCTATTCAACAAATTGAAGATAGGTGGCACCGACGAATGCACGTGTGGTACCGGGAAAATGACCGCTGAACATTTGCTGCAAAACTGCCCGACATACGAGGATCAGAGAGAGCAGATGTGGCCATCACCAGTGGCAACACTAGACAAGCTCTACAGCAGTGTCGACAGCCTCAGGATGACTGCTGCTTTTTTCGAAAAAAAATAAAGGTCGACGTCTGACAGCGTAAGAAGAAGAAGAAGAAGTTTGATTTTAGTGCAAGGCTGGAAATAAGGCTGTTTAAGTCGTCTGATAGTCGAACCACGTTCGATTCCATTTTAGCTGTAACATGCAAATATGTGGTCACATCAAGAGACACAACGGTCTAGAGAGAACGGTGATGGAAGGTATGGTGCCAGGCAAAAAAGGAAAGGGTAGACCACGAAGACAATGGCACCAAGATATCCATAAGTGTCTGGATATGACTGTGGCGGAGGCTGGAATTCTGGCACAGGAACGAGTTTCTTTCAGATAGTGTGATGGGAGCGACGTTCTATAAAGGACATGCTACATGATGATGATTGTCAAGTTTTGCTAATGAGCGTATTGATTTTTTGTTTAATGAACAATTTGGTTTTTTGTTCAAGGAACATTGACATTTTTTGTTCAATAAATATTATTGTGAATTACTCGTATTAAATGCACATTGTGATTCGCTGTTTCAAGAACACTTTGACTAGCTGTTTACAGAACATTGTGATTAGCTGTTCAAAGAACACTTTGACTAGCTGTTTACAGAACATTGTGATTAGCTGTTCGATGGATATTTTGATTAGATGTTTACAGAACGGTGTCATTAGCTGTTTACAGAACATTGTGGTTAGATGTTTAAAGAACACTTTCATTAGCTGTGTACATAACATCTTGATTAGATGTTTACAGAACACTGAGATTAGCTGTTAAACGAAAACTTTGATAAGGTGTTTACATACAATTTTGACTACTTCTTTGATCAACATTTTGCGTAGCATGTTTGCAGAACATTGTGATTAGGTCTTTAATAAAAATTAAGATTTGCCGTTTAATAAACATTTTAATTATCTTTTTAATTAAAATTGTGATTAGCTATTTACAGAACATTTTAATTAGCTGTTTAATGAACATTTTGATTAGCTGTTTGATCAACATTTAGATTTTGTTGTGGTTTAATGAACATTTTGGGTACTTTTTAAATGCATATGTTGATTGTTTTTTGTTTATTGAACTTGTTGGCTTGTTGTTTAATTCACATTTCGACTAGTTGTTAAATTAACCTTTTGACTAATTGCTTAATTAACATTTTAAATAGTTGTTTTGTGAAAATTTTAAATAATTATTTATTGAGCATCTTTAGTGATTGTTTAATTAACATTTTGACCAGCTCTTGAATCAACATTTTAACTAGTTGTTTAATACACATTTTAATTATTTTGTTTAATGAACGTTTTCAGCAGTTATTTAATTAACATTTTGACTAGCTGTATAATGAACATTTTGATTATTTTCAGATGAACTTTTTTCAAAACGAACTAAATGGACGTGACAGTAATAGCATTGCCCTCATTTGTACGTATTTTTACTGAAAATGAACGAAAATTACACAAATTCGTGACTCAAGTTACCACAAGAAATGATATAGATTTGGCATAAACAACTAAATAATAACACCGCTACCGTATTGAAGAGGTTGTTGTTGTTATTGTTTGCAAATGCCCCCAATGAGAAAGATGCTCGTTTGTCCGCCCTGGAAAGGGCATTAAGTTGGCGGTTTGTAGTAGCTTTCCTCACATCTCGAGAGTGCTGATGAAGGTTAACCGGGGTCCTCCATGCTATGCTTGTCTTCATCTGCGTGCTGCTCACTACTACGGGGATCATGCCGATCCCTCACTTTTTTAGTCTGGATGTCTTGAAAACATCCCGTTTCCAGGAAGGGTTAGGAGGATAGCAAGGTATGGGTCTTGTCCAGCATGATTTGCCTAAACCTGACTAGCATTTCTGATCAGCATATTTTGCCTGACGAGTCGTTAGTCTTCCTTCCCGTATTTAAGAGGCAAATGGGACGTACAAGTAAAGTAAAGTAAAGTAAAGTAAAGTAAAGTAAAGTAACCCATAGCATTACTGCTGTAGGGTTGTGAGGTGTTAGCGATCTCACATTTCAAAGGCTCGGCTATATGAGGGAGGTTGCCATCTCCTCTCCCTCACCGCTTTTACTTCCCGGAATGATCCGGTACCTATTTAAGGCTGGGTCGACATGGGAGAGATTGTGTTCTGAAAAAAAACATTACTGCTTCAAATTTGGAATAAACCCAGGACCACTCAGATGCGAAGCCATCGCGCTAACCACTGCGCTACGCGGCTCCACAATGGGACATAAGCGCATGATGATGGTGATGCTGATAACTCTTCTCCGAATTTATATTTCACATCTTCTAATCTTTTTTCGAAGTTTTCCAAAAAAGAATAATCTGGATACGTTCAGCCGTTTATCACTTAAATCTAATCAAATGGGACATAAGATCTGTTGATTAGATTTACGTGATAAACGGATGAACATATCCAGATTATTCTATTTTGGAAAACTTCGAAAAAAAGATTAGAAGATGTGAAATAGAAATTCGGAGAATGGTTATCAGCTACACCATCATCATCATCAAGTGCCGTCTCTATGAGCTGCAGCAGTCAGCGACCCATATCTGACTGCTAGTGTCAGGGCCAGCGAACCAAGGCTTACAAGAGCCTTTTGCACCTCCACCCGCTGATCCTGAATAATGGTCTGCTATAGGGCAGACTGGCTAAAGAAAAAGGATCGAAGAGGGAAGGTTAACCCAGTACTCAAAAATTGCCATTAGAGTCGGATGTTCTAAGTTCCTAGTCGACCTGCCTCTCTGCCCATGGCAGATATCCCTTTGCAGGTCCCAGCTCTGGTATGAGCTGGATGTAACCATGAGAAAGATTTCCTGCTTACGAGGCTAGGCTCGAGCAGCTTAATACTCTGCAGCGTTGGGACAAGCGCTAACGGAGAGTGGTAAACCGATGTGCGAGTTCATCTTAATAGACTCAAACACTAGAGCAAAAAAGACCCGCAGCCTGTTGGGCGCCATCTATGCTGCTCTAATCAAACCACTTAACCATAGCCGGTGTTATGCCATGTCACACAGTTAATTGCCTCTTACGACATGCTCTATTTGAGGCAGTTGTGCTTTTTTTGTCCTTGTCCTACACAAAGACAGCAGACGACTCGGGCAGCCAAGTTGTAAACATCGATTCAACGTATTCCGTTCTCTGAACAACATCTTGCTACTTTCAAAGCCCTCGACAGGGCTTCGTAGTGGGAGATTGAGAACCACCGAAGCAGAAAAGGAGGGAGGGTGTCTCCGCAAATTGACGGGATTGAATCTCCGGGGTCTTCTCCGTGCTACGTCTGTACACATAGTCAAATTGTGTTCGGACGACATCTTGATGTTGCTTATCTATTATATGAATCCTGCCTTCTGGCTGTCTTGTTCTCCACTCTTCCCGTCAATATATCATTTAGCAGACTGCCATGTCGTTTGGGGATTCCGTGGCGAACGAGTTAAGCCGTCGGCCTCGGGAACAGTTGGTGTGGTTTCGACTCCGGACTCCACCGTTTTTTTCACGGGTGCTTGACGCGGAGTCTCGTAGTCGCCCCCTAGTCGTCTTGTCCTTGACTTGCCACTGGGGTGGGGCGGCTCGAGACGAGAGAGTGAGGATAAAACGTACGATTTTTACGATGTCTACGTCAAAAAGTCTACGATGGACGGCGACCTTTGCCTTTGCCATGTCGCTTGACATGCCCAGAATATGTTGTTTTTCTGCATTATATTTCTAATAGAATCACCTTCTTTCCCTTGAGTTGTTCCAGAACCTAACTATTGATTTTCCTACATTTCCAAGAATCTTTTTCATGTCTTCTAAAGACCGACATTTCAAAGGCGTCAGGACTCTTCTCTAATTTCTTTGTCGGGCTTCAGGTTTCTACTCCACACAATAAAACTTAATGCACATAACATTTAATGATTAGTTTATACAATACATTTAAAGACAAGAAACATGGGCGACGATAGAGATGAAGAATGTTATTTTTACCATCATGATTCAAGTAATGACATCAAACAATTAACTCATCGCTTGAAACAAAAACAAAATGTCGAATAAATTTGCAAATAGATATATCCACATTATTGTTACTTAACCCCAGTTAGATGACGGCACCGCAATATATAAATCAGCAATTCTCAGACTGCAGATCTTTGACATCAAACGAGGTTCACGTGGACAGGAATAAAAGGCAGGACGGAGCCGAATTGTGTACATCCAGCGAGCTGCAAGAGCCATCAGTATCCACACCATTCGGTAGTTTCTTAGAGATACTGAGCACCTATGGGTATGCTCGGGATGCAGTGATGTCGATTTGTTAGAACAAAACCGAACCGAATGGGAGTGCATTATAAGAGGCTTCAGTATACTAAGTCACAGCTTGTGTGAGGACGGGTGACCAGCTCCCTTCCTCGCTGCCTTTTTTTCCATGGCCGTAATTTAGGTACCCATTTACAGCTGCTTGGGGAAAGGAGACTAACGTCTGGTCAGACAAATCACACTGATGACATGTTAGTCAAGATCAAGCCTAGACCCTCAATTCGCTTACACGTAGGTCTTTCAGATCGACATCATCCCCGTGGTAGTGAGCGACATGTATATTAAACCAAACACAGCACAATTGCTTGATGACCCGCCTCACCTTAATTTGCACGCTCGGGATGTGAAGAAAGCTACTACACAACGCCACTTTACGTCCTTTTCAAGGCCCACAAATAAGTAAACACACTCATATTGCGCATTCACAGCAACAACATCAAGAACAGCAACAATAACATCTGGGTAGACCAAAGTGGGCTGCTAATGCCAGTTCATTACCGTAGCTTTGCCGTGATAAGCTAGAGTTCTAACACTACACCAATCAGACGCTCTTTACTACTTCGGTGCTATACATTTTTAAGATTTTTACATCTTTCTATGTTATCTGCTCCCTAAATGCGGCGAATAAGGCAGAAACACATAATCTCCAGTTGGAACGGTGTGACGCCACTGTTTTTAGATCTTGTATAGTGATGAGGTCCATAGTTGAGCCCTCTCGGATGATTGTTCTTCTGAGTGTTTTCTTTGGTCTCACTCTTTTCCGACCGCCCCTTGGTGTCCATTCAAGTGATTGTAATGGAACACGGTTGTTGTTCATTCTAAGGACATGGCCGATGTATATCCATCGTTTTTTTCACAATGATGGTCGACACGTATAGTTGGTTTGTCTCTGTTCTAATCGATTCATTAGTTATTAACTGATTCCAGCGTATATTCAATAATTTTCTTAAACATTTTTTTTAACGACATTTAGTTTGTTTTCTAGCTTTGTTGATGTCTTTCAGCTTTCACATCCAAATGGCAGGACTGATAAAACGATTGAGTTGAATAGTCTGAGCTTCGTGCGTTTGCTCAGTGTCGTTGACTTCCAGATGTTGGTGAGGTGATTAAAGACGCACGAGGCCAAAGCAATTCTAGTGAAAATTTATTTTCTGGCATTTCCATCTTGTGCCATTCTGCTTCCCTGAAATGCGTAGTGTTGGACATTTTGTAGAGATTTTTCCTGTAGCTTTATACCTACCGCTGTGATTGTGGAAGCCATGATTTTCGTCTTTGTGGTGTTTACTTGAAGCCATATCTGTTCTAAGGAACGGCGTGCCCTAGTGGTTCAGTGGACGGCTCACAACTCGAAGGTTCGATCCCCATCATAGCACCGGCCGTTACTCAAGGAAGCAAACCCTTAGAAAATGCAGGAGGAAACAGACCCTTACATAAAATGCATGCTGAAGTCGGATGCACTGGGCCGACAGGAGCAAAATAAAAACCACAGTGCAACGCACACCGCCGTGGGGGGGGGGGGGGGGTTAGAGAAATAAGGCGAACGCAAAGAAACAAAAACAAAACAAAATATATGTTCTGACCATTAGCATAGTTTATTTATATGTTCTTGAGTGTTTTCATTAGTGGTACTTAGTAGCGCTAGGTCGCCTGTCTAATCAAGATCTTCTAGGGTCGTGTTATGTATCCATTAAATGCCTAAAAGCTTATCATGGGGCACAGTGTTTCATAATCCAATCTTTAGATATGCCAAATAGTAGAGGTGATAAAATAGATTCCTGTTTTACTCCTGTTTTTATAATTTTGTGATTTTTACATGCGTAACACATTTTGATCAGTTAGATATTGGACATCTTCATCAGTTATGTGACATAACGAACAGAATAACCAAGGCGAAATCAGTGTTTCACAGGAAAAAGGGAATCATATGCAACACAAATATATCACTAGAATTAAGGAGTAAGAAAGAATAATTGAAAAAATATTTAAATTTATTACAATTTAATTACATAAAAATTTAAAAAAGATAGATGCAGCACAATGAAGGAAACACAAACAAAACATATATGTAACATATATGTGGCCATGATCGCTTCGCGATGGGCAATAACAACTTTAAAGGAGACACCAGTGTATGTATCTGATAAAACGTCTCACATCATCTCTTATCAGGTCGGAAGCCGAACTCCAAGTGACGGACAAATGTCAGATGAGTTGGCATGGTGAGCGAAACAAGTGGGAAACGGTCAGATAAAGCAATGGCGGCCAAATACGGAAATGACAAAATGTTGATATAAGTGTGTGGGAGGGAGAGAAATACGGAAAGCAAATGTTTAGGGGCCGGTATGAGATAAGAATTGAATAAAAGGTATGGAATATATTATGTTATATGGTTGGAGGCAACCTATGCTGGAGATTAGTCTGCTGTTAAAAGCCGAATCAATGGCGATCGTCAGAGAAGCAAGAAACTAGACCAGTGACACTAACATCAGCTTTAACCAATGTTCCAGGACCATATAAATGGCTGGAAATTAGAGAACACGAGCGGTTATGGATTTCATTGAGGTTTTGTTGGAAACAGGCAGACAGTTCTGTACCAGTTTTCTTAATGTATGTCATACCACACTGGCGACACATGATATAGTAGATGAGACCTTAACCAGTCTTCTCAATGTATGTCATACCACACTGGCGACACATGATATAATAGATGATACCTTAACCAGTCTTCTCAATGTATGTCAAACCACACTGGCGACACATGATATAATAGATGGGGACTTAACCAGTCTTCCCGATGTATGTCATACCACACTGGCGACACATGATATAGTAGATGAGACCTTAACCAGTCTTCTCAATATATGTCAAACCACACTGGCGACACATGATATAATAGATGGGGACTTAACCAGTCTTCCCGATGTATGTCATACCACACTGGCGACACATGATATAGTAGATGAGACCTTAACCAGTCTTCTCAATGTATATCATACCACACTGGCGACACATGATATAGTAGATGGGGCTGCGGGACTTACATGTGAACCGCAATTAGGGAAGGGAGTTCAATGGATCCTACGTGGAATTAGTACTGACATACGGCAGCGAGTAATGGGCTGTCAGCAGGAAGGTACAGGGATCATTGAAGACAAGGGACATGTGGCTTCACAGATGAACGTATTCTCTCACTATCTCATTTTTTTTATTTTGGTCTGTAATAATGTTGCCTAGTTTATCTTGTATGGCATGCGGCTGAACTCTCTTATTTTGTGAGCTGGTTTGTTTTATTTTTCTATACATCAGGTCCGACCTCCCTTCTTTGTCTATTTGTTCGATTTCTCTAAAGCGTTCATCCCACCACTCGTATCTTGCTTTTTTGCACTCTCTATTTCCTTCTTTTGTTTCTTGTAAGTCTCTCTGCCTGCAGTGGTTTTTATGTTTACGATACTGTGTATGTTACTTGTTGACCACACAAGTGGGTAAAGGTGCGAAGGTTGCAGCGACAAATAAATTGAAACGTATAAAAATTAAGGAGAATTAGAGCGCACAATGAAATCTAGAACTTTTCTATGTTGTGTTGGGAGGAAGTGTGAGGGGAGGAAGATGGAGCGTCTAAATGAGGAAAAAACTAATGCGTTGACAAGGAGGCGCGTGTGGTTAAGGTGTGTAGCAGAAGAGATATACGAGTTTGACGTAGGCAATGGTTGCGGGAATGGGAGATTTTTCAATTGTTTAGCTACTGTAGCTTCTTTCATATTGTGCAGTTGGATTGGCAGGCAGAGGATCTGCATGGGTATAGCTAGTCACTAGTATAATAGCAGTTATCCGCGCATGACCGGGCCTCCAGTCACCTGCAGGGGTCTCGTCTCGACAAATAGTTATTTGGTGGTCGTCAACACCGAAACGGCAAGTGCCCGGCCGCTTCAAACTCGCTGACCGGTGAATGTGTCAACAGCGTGTCCGGTAACCCAGTCGCATGCTGGTACCACACCAAGTACGACAGCAGACTCATGCTTGATCACGTTTTGTCTCACCTGGGACAGCCTATTCTCTTTCACCTGGAGAATGATGAACTCCTCTCTCTTTCACCTGAGGACAGGTCCGTATGTGCAGGTGTTATCGTTTACCTTCTACCTGCGACATCTGCACAGGTAGGCCCGAACGATACATTGCTATTTGGTATTTATTTTTTCCCCCTGCCTTTATTGCGACTATTGTTGTATTGTTCTGTAAGTTCTTCTCATTCGTTCCTAGATTTCTGTTCTGATATTCCTACCTCCTGAACCACCAGTTCCTATCCCCCACCCCCATATCTTCCTTTCCCATCCCTCTTGGCCACCCAATGTCTTGTTCGAGAATCTTTCATTTTCCCATTCGTCTATTCTTCTCTCACTTTTTAAATCGTACCCCCTTGCCTTCTGCGTCTTTCATTCTCTCTCGCTCTCCCTATTTCTCTCTCTCACACACACACAACTCTCTCTCACTAATCTTACCGTATTTATGTCTGTATCTCACTCTCTCACTCCGTTATCTTATATCCTCTCTGTCTGTGTGTCTCACTCACTCTGTCTCTTATTTTAGCTACTTTTTGTCTTTCATTCTGTCACTCTCGGCTGTATGTGTCTATCGCTCACTCTATCGCGCCTTTAACTGTCTCACTCTGTCTGTCTCACTCACTCTCTAACTCTCTAATCGTATCTCCACTTTGTATCTGTCTCTCACTCACTCGATTGCGCCTTTAACTGTCTCACTCTTTCTCACCCACTCTCTAACTCTCTAATCGTATCTCCACTTTGTATCTGTCTCTCACTCACTCTATCGCGCCTTTAACTGTCTCACTCTTTCTCACTCACTCTCTAACTCTCTAATCGTATCTCCACTTTGTATCTGTCTCTCACTCACTCGATTGCGCCTTTAACTGTCCCACTTTCTGTCTGTCTCTCACACACTCTCGAACTCTCTTATCTTAACTCCTTTATCTATCTTTATGTATCTCTTTCTTTCACTCCCTTATCTTATCTCATATCTGGTTAGCTGTCTGTGTATCTCACTCACTCTATCACTTCTTTAATTGCCTCACTCTCTCACTGCGTTGCCTAGTTTCTTTATGTGTCTCTCCCTCTGTCATTCCCTCATCTTACATCCTCTCTGTCCGTATCTTTCACTCACTCCTTCACTGCGTTGCCTCCATTCAATACGTGTATGTTCCTCTCTCACTCCCTGATCTTATCCAGTCTTTCTAAGTGGCTCCCTCTCTTCAACTCTCACTCCTTTATTTTATCTCTTCTCTTTTTCGGTAAATCTCACTCTTGTAATCTCTCACTCTCTGTTCTCTCCTCCTGCCATGTCTCCAATCTCTTCCCCACACATTTTCTTATTTCTCTCTGTCTCACTCCTTTTTCTGACTTCCTTTCGTGTTCCCACTATCTTTCTTTTCATCTCCCATTCCCTGTTAGTTCTAATTTTTCTCACTCAGTCTCCGCTCTCTCATTTCTGCCCTCTTCTCTGTTTGTCTCTTTCATTCTTGTCAATTCGCATTCCCTATCAGTTCTCTTTCTCACTCCATTCCATTTCTCCCTCGTGTCTGCCTCTTCTCGTTTTGTCTGTCTTTACTGTCTTCACCAATCATTCTTTTTTTGTTGTTGCGTTCGTCCTATTTCTTTATTCCCTAAGACGGTGTGCGTTGCACTGTGGTTTTTATTTTGCGCCTCCTGGCCCAGTGCATCCGACTTCGGCATCCATTTTATGTAATGGACTGCTTCCTCCTGCATTTTCTAAGAGTTTGTGATGGGGGTCAAACCCAGCAGCTTGGGATTGTGAGCGTGTCACTTAAACACCGCCCACGCCGTCCCCCCACTACTCACTCAATTCTTCCAGCTTTTAATTTTCTCTCCTTCTCTCTCTTTCCCTCTCTCTTTTTCTTTCTCTATCTCTCTCTCTCTCTCTCTCTCTCTCCATCTCTTTGTCTCTCACTTTCTCTGCTTTTGTTTTAAATGGAAACATGGAATTCTTCGTTAGCAGATTTCCGCGAAGATATTGGGCATAAAGTGGTAGGAAATGGTGAGGAATGAATACTTATGGGAATTATTTTTTTTGTAAATCCACTGGAACAACAAATAAGGAGATGGAAATAGAGCTGGATTTGATATTTGTTCGGGAAAGCACCTTTCAACATAGAAGAGAAAGTCTCTCGCGTGTAATCCAAGGGTAGAACTAATAATGCATCAAGAACAAAAAAAAGGGATAGATAATTACGATGAAATGATTACACATGGAGAGAGGAACTATAGAGCAGCATAGCCTCGTGTATGCTGGCGACATTTGGTCAATGACCCATGAACCGTTGGGGGTGAGGGTCTTTGATTGACTTGATCTTTCCCCTTCTCCAAACATTTCTTGGAGCTCCTCTCGACCGACAGCTCAGCCTCATGAAACGAATTCAGAATGTTAGAAATTAAAATCGAGATATGGATTCCACATGGTGTATCCACACAAAACAGGTGATAAGCTGTTTAATGCCTGTGGTGAGATATGTTCAAACAATGAGGCAGACATTATTGCACTGATAGAAGATCTGTGCCAATTGAACACTGAATTTGATGCTTTCCTATTTTGATGATTCCAATATGGCTTGGATTGGCTTCGTTCGTTCTCAATCTTTCGCTACCTAACTCTGACACGGGCTTATGTAGCAGGATGTAGTCCGAAAAACAGAATGCGTTGTGTCGTGGTTTACAGCTTGGCTGCGCAATTTGTACCTTTTGGTCCAACACATCCGACTTCAGAAACATTTTTTGAGTACCGGGTTAGCATTGCCTATTCGATCCCCTCTCCTTAGCCAGTCTGCTCTGTTGGAGCCTGTTATCTAAGATAACCGCATGTAGGTGTAGAAGGGTCTTCTCATGTTCGTAGGCCCTGACGCTAGCAGTCAGCTGTTATTCGCAGGCCCTGACGCTAGCAGTCAGCTATGGGTCTCTGACCGCTGAAGCTCTTGATCCCTGATGCTTCTAATATATTCCCAATGCTGAGGTCCACCGGAATAATAACAGGCGTGTTCAAATGAAACCGAACCAAACTGCAACAGGTAAACATACGTACGATGCGCATGATGACGTCACTACTGGCGTAAACAGCACATACCAACCGTCAAGTCTGCATAATTCCATTATCCTCCGACTCAAAGTTTTCTCAGCAGGCCGTTGAAAACATGGCGGGTGTGATACGGAATCCGTCCAGAGTTGATAAGTGAGCGGTGATTCTGTTTCTAACAGCTGAAGGATGTCGACCAGTTGACATTCATCGCAGAATGAAGGCAGTGTATGAGGACCACAATTACTGCATCAATTTTGGCGATGGCATCTTCCGACGCAACAAAATGCGCCTGACCTGGTCTCGGAAGATCGTTGGTTAACTCACGTCCTTCTTTAAACATCGTTGTTCAGTTCTTCACTGTTGTCTTCGACACACTTTTGTTACCATACACTGCCTGCATTCTGCGAGGAATGTTAAATGGTCGAACAGCTGTTGGTATGTGCTTTTTACACCAGAAGTGACGTCATCATGTGCATCGTACGTATTTTGACTTGTTGCAGTTTGGTCCGGTTTCATTTGAACACGCCACGCATTTTAGGATATAAACAAGAAACACACATACAAATGAAAATGATCCCGTATAAAGTATATGTGTTATTTTTCTAGGAGAGGAGACTTTTGTTTGGTCAGGGAAAGCATACTGATGGAACATGTTAGTCAGGTTCAGGCAAAACATACTGATAGGACATGTTAGTCAGGGTCAGGCAAAACATACTGATAGGACATGTTAGTCAGGGTCAGGCAAAACATACTGATAGGACATGTTAGTCAGGGTCAGGCAAAACATACTGATCGGACATGTTAGTCAGGGTCAGGCAAAACATACTGATAGGACATGTTAGTCAGGGTCAGGCAAAACATACTGATCGGACATGTTAGTTAAGGTAAGGTAAACTATTCTGGCCAAGAACCGCATCTTCCTTCCCAAGTAGGTCTCCCTAGAAATGGGATGTTTGAATGACAGTCTGGATAACGAGGTGATGGATCGATGTGAGCCTCGTAGTAGTGAACGAAACGCAGATGAACTCAAACATAACACAACCATATGGAGAACCCCTGTCACCTTCATTAACACACTCGAGATGCGAGGAAAGATACTACAGCCAGCGACTTAGAAAGAGTAATCTTACTCCTTGTGGGATGTTAACAACAGCTACAGCATCAACAGGGGAGCCACGTAGCCCAGTAGTTGGCTTCGGATCTGAGTGGTTCTGGGTTCATTCCCCAATTGAGTCGGTAATGTTTTTTTTAGACCGCAACGGCCCCCGGGTTGACCCATCCTTAAATGGGTACCGGTTCAGTCCGGGAAGTAAAAGAGGCGAGAGAGAGGAGATGGCTTACGCCCTAATATAGCCGGGCTTTTGAAATGTGAGATCACTTACACCTCTACGGCAGTAATGCTATGAATTACTTTACTTTACTTTTCACAGCATCAACACGTCTTTAGTGCTGCCGCGAATCACTGCATAAGACTAACCATTATCTTACAGAACCAACGTCTCAGGGCAGGTTATAGCTTTATCTGCCTAGGCGACATCTTCATCAGAGAAGCAAATATAACGTTGAGGTCCACAGTTGGATTTTAAAGAAAAACTATGAAGCTGACAAGGCATGATTGTCGCCACCAAAGTAAATGGGTATCGTTCTGCAATGTTAACAACTCTGATGCGCGCTTGTGAAACAGCGACATTGCATAACAGATACGTAAGACAGCTAAATCGTTTTCACTTGAGCTGATGGAGCAAGATGCTGATCAGCGCATGAGTAGCAGTTAGCCTCAATGCCAGCGAACCAGAGCTGTCAAGACACTACTACACCTCCACGCGGTGATCCTGGAGAACAGGCTGCTACACAACGCAGGAGTGATCCCCTTATTCAAAAATGGAAAAAAAATCAGATCCAGCGAGTTATAGACCGGTGAGTTTAACGAGCATAGTCTGTAAATTATTAGAGTCAATAATCAAAGAAAACGTTGTAGTGCATTAAGACAAATATAATCTAATCAGAAATAGTCAACATGGGTTTACTAGAGGGAGATCATGCTTAACAAATATATTATAATTCATGGATGAGGTTACTTTGATAGACAAAGGAGAGCCAGTAGACGTTATTTATCTAGATGTTGCAAAAGCCTTATAGAGTACCTCATCAAAGAGTATTTAGAAAGTTAAAATCAGATGGAATAGGTGGGGAAGCAGAGGGTGGGCATAAATAAGGAGTACTCTGAGTGGAGTGAAGTGAAAAGTGAAGTGCCACAGGGTGATCGGTTTTGGGACTAATTTTGTTCAACATCCAAGGCAACGAGGAGGCAGACAGACTGGCAAAAGAAGATGCAAGACTACCACAAACAGATACTAGTATGACGTACGAAGAGTCAAAACGGCTTATCAAAGCCAGATACATGACCAAATGGGAAACCGAACATACTGGTTACACCAAAAACGATGCCTATTACCAGTTGAACCGAAGAGAGCAGGTCGTTGTCTTCAGACTTCGCACTGGCCACAATAGACTGAGGTACCACCTATTCAACAAATTGAAGATAGGTGGTACCGACGAATGCCCGTGCGGTACCGGTAAAATGACCGCTGAACATCTTCTGCAGAACTGCCCGACATACGAGGATCAGAGAGAGCAGATGTGGCCATCACCAGTGGAACTGCAAGACAAGCTCTATGGCAGTGGCGACAGCCTCAGGATGACCGCCGCTTTTTTCGAAAAAATAATGGTTACTGTCTGACTGCGTACGAAGAAGAAGAAGAAGAAAAACAATTCGAGAATGGTCTGTGAGAGTACAGATAAAGTTTAATGTAGATAAATGTACAGTCCTCCACATTGGTAGATCTAATATGGAATATAATTACAGAATGTGTAGATAAATGTACAGTCATCCAGATTGGTAAATCTAATATGGAATATAATTACAGAATGGGAGAGAACAATATTAGAAAGATAAATAAGGAAAGAGACCTAGGGGTTACAATAGTTCATATAGGTAAGTTGAGTGAGCAAGTTTAAAGGCAAATGCAAATCTAGGTATGATAAAACGATATATTAAACATAGGAGCAAGGAAGTTATAGTCAAACTGAATAAAGCATTATTTAGACCTACATTGGGGTATTGTGTACAGGTATGGAGTCCTTATGATAGAGGGGGTATAAACATGCTGGAAAGAATACCAAAAAAAGCATCAAAGCTGATAATGGGATTCCAGAATTACAGTTATGAGGAAAGACTCAGAAAAACCATCCTTACAGTGAACAAGAATTCAAAGTGACTTAATACAGGTTTATAAGATGATCAGAGGAACGGATAAATTAGATATTAGGAAATATTTGTTTAGTCAGAGATTGGTGAATGTTTGGAATGCACTGCCACGGTAGATAGTGGAGGCAGGGACAGTTAATGCACTCAAGAATAAATTGGATGCGCATAGCTTATAGAACAAGGTAATGCAAATGAAACTGGTTGTATACAGACTCAGCAGAGTCTTCTAAACCAGTATAATAAAAACGTTAAGTTAAGTGCAGGCTAGCTAAGGCGAATAGATCAAAGAAAGAAGACTAACCTATTACTTAAGACATGCCTGCTGCCGAGGAAAAGTGTTGGACAGAAAGTACAAATTTTCGCAATAAAGCTGTAAACTATCGACACAACACATTCCGTTCTCTTAACTACATTCTGCTACTTTTCACTGCTTGATAGTCGGGGATTGAGAAAGAACGCAGAAGAAGAAGAAGAAAAAGAAGAAGAAGAATAAGAAGAGGAAGAAATAAAAGAAGAAGAAGAAAAAGAATAGTAAAAGGACAAAGTAGAAGAAGAATAGGAAAAAGTAGAAGAAGAAGAAAAAGAAGAAGAAGATGTAGAGGAAAAAGTAGAAGAAGCAGAAGGAAAAGTAGAAGAACAAGAAGAAGAAGAGGAGGAAGAAGAAGAAAAGGAAGAAGTGAAAGTAATAGAAAAAAGAAGAAGAAGAAGAAACACGAGCTTTCTGCGTAGGTTTCTCAGGATAGGGTAGTGGGACAAGGTGACTAATTCTAACATCTGCAAGGTGACTAATTCTAATATCTGTAGTAAAGCTAACATCATGAGTATCCATTCGTTTCTACAGAAAATAACCCAGAAAACATAGAGAGAGCATGTTGTTCGCATGCCCGGAGAGCACTGAACCCAGCAGCTACGGTGAGGTCAGAACAGGCTGTGACTCATTAAGGAACAGAAGAAACAATACCGACACACATTGAAAGTGTCTCAGATAAGCTTCAACATTAATGTCCCCTCCCGGAGCTTCCTAATTCAGAACCGCTACACCTGGCGGGCTAGCATCACCAAAGGTGTTCAGATCACAATGCATTACGGAAGCTCCTAGAAAGCATGCCAGCAGTATGAGAAGAACACGCGACGACTCCATAGCTGACTCCTCTGTGAGCCCCCATGTTGCAGTATATGCAATTCCTTGATTGCCCTCTTCAACCTTTTTAGAACACATCTCGTGTCACAAGTATAATGCTGTCCTCATCGCTGCTTACGATGATCAACCATTATTATAAACAAATCTCACCCAAGTGTCCCTCGGTTGGAAAAGAATAGGACCGTTAAAACCTTCCAAGCATTTTATTAAAGCGACTAAAGACGGTTGTGATTTGGGGTAGCAACATCATCATGAAGAACCAAGGTACCGAAACCACAACATCAAATTCTGAAATGCAAGTTTCATGTGAAAGGACCACATGCTTCACAGGGAGCGGAAAGATCAATAAGCCAACCATTCAGAAAATAGTTGGACTGTCCTTCCGTCTCTTCCCCTCTCCCACAACTACCTATCACAAAGGTGGGTAACAGTTGTATCCAGAACGTGTTCCTCGCTGACTAGCCAGCTGCTACTTGTCCTTCTTCTTCTTCTTCGTACGCTGTCAAACGTCAACCTGTGCTACTTGAGTGGTCCTTGTGTGTCGTTCGCTGCCCACTGTAAAGTCGTTACCAAATCTCAAAACCCTGTCTGCGCTCACTGCCAACGTGAATCTCACAGCACTACCCATTTCGTAGAATCCAACATTTAACTTTCTGCGTTAGCTCTACGACAATCCCACAACAACAGCAGACGCAAACATCCATACCCACACCTTCGCTCTCACCCACCCTGCAGATACAATTCCAGACAAGATTTTCTCAATATCAGCTATTGTATCCATCGATCCGCCAGTCTATCAACATTTCAAACGCCCCGCCTACTTGTAGGCGTGTCTTAGTGTCAATCAGCTAAAACCGTAAACGACCTACCGGCTTGTCGACCCCACGGGACCGCCAACTGTTTGCCTGCTAAAATCCAATAACAAGATCGGATGGATACGTTGGATTGACTGTTTCGAAAATAGGAAAGCAATGATGGTTGAATTTTATTGTCGCATTTTAAAACTTGGCAGCCATTGAAAAAACAAACGTATTAAGATAGTTTTTCCTTATAAATTCGTCCATTATTTGGCGTTTGATTGACACGGACTTCATTGTTTTGTTTGTATAACAATTACAAAAATAAGAACATAACTATTGCTCCCTGGAGACCTCAGAAATACCCCCATAGCATTGCTAGCGTTTGTTAGCGGCTGGTTGGAATCTGAGATCTGGGTATGGTTGCCTAAATTCTCAACAAAGGAACAACTGTAAACGGGGTTTTCCATCTGATATTAAAGGTAAGTGAAATTATATGAGTGTAAATTGCGCACACAAACACGTAATTACGATTTAAATAGTCTATGGTCAACATCTTGGAGAGCATAATTTGTCAAATGAATTATATTGTTGAATTACTTTTCGCGTTGTTCAATCGCACATTATTCATTTTAGATTTTTTTTTTCTGTCCCATTTTCGTTTTTCCAAGTCCTTGACAAAAGCATCAAGTAATTGAAAACAATTGTGGCATTTCGAACCTGAAACTTGACTTTACCGATTTATATTTTCCTACATCAAATGCAAAATGTGGAATTGCCTTCAATTTTCGTTTTTTATTATATTGCTGTCGATTGGATTTCTTCAATGCTGTAATTTCCAGCTGTCTCGTATTATAGTTGAAAGTGCCCATCTTGGATTCGTAAGATTAATACGTATCATTATATATATATATAGATGTAAGGTAAACTTGGTCCCATGCATACATCACTATCGCAGATAAAGTGTATGAGACTTTCTGAAACCAGTTCTTAGTTGTATTTACTATAATCGCAGATAGAGTGTGGGAGATTTCATGAAACCAGTTCACATTTGTTTTAACTAAAATCTCAGATAAAGTATGATATATATATATATATATATATATATATATATATATATATATATATATATATATATATATATATATATATATATATATATATATACCGATATATATCTTCAGTTTTATTCCCTATAATTGCAGATAAAGTATGATATATCAATATTTCTTCAAGTTTTATTCACTATAGTCGTAGATATAGTATGATAGGTTTTCTTAAATATATTCCGTTATATTCACTATAAGTCGTAGATATAGTGTGATAGATTTCCTTAAACATATGCAGTTTAATTCACTATAGTCGTATATTTAGTGACAGATATCCTTAAAAATCTTCTGTTTTGTTCACTATAATCGTAGATATAGTATGATATATTTCTTTAAACATCTTCAGTTTTATTCACTGCAGTCGTAATATATAGTGACATATTTCCTTAAACATCTTCAGTTGAATTCACTATAATCGTAGATATAGTATGATAAATTTACTTTAAAATCTTCAGTTTTATTCGCTATAATCACAGTTAAAATATGATACATTTTATTTAATGACAAAACAGTTTTATTCACTATAATCGTATATAAAGTATGAGTGCTTTTCTTAAAAGAGTTTACAGTTGTATAACACTGTCTTTGTAGATGAAATCTAAAATACATCTTGGACTGACTCACTCCATACAACTGATACATTGGCTACCAGAGAGTCTTTCAATTCCATACAGCTAATATATTGGTTACCAAACACTATTACTGTTCCGTAAATCTTATATATTGGCTCCAAAACATTCTTACAATCCTGTACATCTGATATATCGGTTACCAAACACTATTACTGTTCCGTAAATCTTATATATTGGCTCCAAAACATTCTTACAATCCTGTACATCTGATATATCGGTTTCCAAACACTATTACTGTTCCGTAAATCTTATATATTGGCTCCAAAACATTCTTACAATCCTGTACATCTGATATATCGGTTTCCAAACACTATTACTGTTCCGTAAATCTTATATATTGGCTCCAAAACATTCTTACAATCCTGTACATCTGATATATCGGTTTCCAAACACTATTACTGTTCCGTAAATCTTATATATTTGCTCCAAAACATTCTTACAATCCTGTACATCTGATATATCGGTTTCCAAACACTATTACTGTTCCGTAAATCTTATATATTGTCTCCAAAACAGTCTTACAATCCTGTACTTCTGATATATCGGGGCCCAAAAATTCTTTAAATTCGGTACAGCTGTTACATTGATTACCAACAATTCTTGAAATGCTGTACACCTGATATATTAGCTAGAATACTTGTCATACGTCTACATAACAGTTTCTACATATCAAGTAGTACTGCATTTCTAAATGAATCCTTTACTTCGAAGTACCAGTTTTACATTAAGTTAAATGCGTTCACATCTTGTTTTGTATTGTCATGGGGGCACAGTGAAAAAGACACCCTTGAATAAGCAAATGGTGTCTTAGGTGGATTGAATGGTTTCATATTTAACAAAAATGCTCAGAACATGTGAAGTTTGTGAAAACACACGAAACAGTTACTCTACAAAGTAATGCAGCTTTTTTGCACATATTTTCACATCTCATAATTTCAATATCCTCATTACATTTCTTAACGGATGAAATACAATTAGTTTCCAGAAATCAATTAACCGACTCTGCTGTCGGGAATAAAGTGTTTGGACATTTCCTTGGATTCGAGAACTCCGTATTTTATGAGGTGGTGTCGCCAGTGTTTTTCCTTGTTGACCTTGCTAACTTGATGTCAAGTTACATATTTATAGCCGGGTAGAGCAGAACCTTTCGTCGCCGCTAGTGATTGGAAATAGTATAAAAGCAGTGATAATTTCAAATATTATGTGTGATGCCAGATGATTTGAAGAAAGAGTTGTGTACAAACAAGTGCTCTGAAGCATAAAATACCCGTCAACACATAAAATGTCAACAAATATGCAACGAAGGTATAAACAAGTCAGACCGTTATCTACAACTCGATCCAGCAATAACAACAAAAACAACAAATTAAAAAAAAAAAATTCATGAAATATAGACGGCAAATTCATTTAAATGAATATTAAAATTATCTTTTCGTCAAAATCTTTAAATTAAACAAAATCAGATGTATCAAGTGAATACACTGAACGCGAACGCGCCCAACCATTGAAATGGGAGTCATGGAATATAATCGAGTTTAATAAAAACTTGTTGCCGACAAACGTACATTTTGGCAACTTGTTGTTCGTGACATAATTAGCTACACTAACATTCCTAGACAAGCTTGTTTGAAGATGGCAATTACCGGAAGCTGATCACGGATTTTGGTGTGTGCATTTTACATTTAAGAAGAAATAGTTATCATTAACAACTGCAATGTTGTTATTATTTTTGTTTTCATCATCGGTGCTTCAATCTTTGTTTCCTTAAGGGATGTATGTGTATCCTGTTTGGATTTAATCAATCTGACGCCTCAAAGAGATTGAATAAGAAGAAGAAGAAGAAGAAGAGAAAGAAGAAGAAGACGAAGAAGAAGAGGAACAATAAAAAGAAAAATATAGCACCATTATTATTATTATCTTCATCACTATAATTGTCTGCATTAACTCCTCCATCTATTATTGACGCTGTTCTGTGCTTTCTAATTAAGATATATTCAATACGGCATCTCAAAGACTGTGCAAAAGTTAAGTATAAAGAGAATGACCGAGAAGAAGAAGAAGAAGAGCAAGAGGAAAAAGACGAAGAAGAAAAGAAACAAAAAGAAAAAGAAACAAACGGAGAAGAAGAAATAGAAGAAATAGAAGGAAAAGGAGAAGACGAAGAAGAAAAATAATAATTAGAAGGGGAAGAAGAAGAAGAAGAAAAAGAAGAAGAAGAAGAAGAAGAAGAAGAAAAAAGAAGACGAAGAAGAAATAGAAGGAGAAGAGGAAGTAGGAGATGCAGAAGAAAAAAAGAGAAGAAGGAAAAGAAAGAGGAGAAACAGAATGTTTAATGTTGTAGTTGTTGACTGTTCACAATGAATTGGGCCCCTTACAATAGACCTTAAGTGGCGGGTTGTTGTAGATTTCCTAACATCCCGAACGTGCTGATGAAGCTGGACCTGAGTCATCCATGCGGTTGTACTATGCTTAACTTCATCTACGTATCTCTCACTACTACAGGGATCACGTCGATCCCTAGTTAGTCAGGCTGCCATGAAAACATCCCGTTTCTAGAAAGTGTTTCGAGGAAGCCGAGGCGAGGGTCTAACATGTCTGATCAGAGTGTTGTGCCTAACCCTGACTAACATGTCTGATCAGTGTGTTGTGCCTAACCCTGACTAACATGTCTGATCAGTGTGTTGTGCCTAACCCTGACTAACATGTCTGATCAGTGTGTTGTGCCTAACCCTGACTAACATGTCTGATCAGTGTGTTGTGCCTAACCCTGACTAACATGTCTGATCAGTGTGTTGTGCCTAACCCTGACTAACATGTCTGATCAGTGTGTTGTGCCTAACCCTGACTAACATGTCTGATCAGTGTGTTGTGCCTAACCCTGACTAACATGTCTGATCAGTGTGTTGTGCCTAACCAGACGTTAGTCTTTCTTCGCCATAATGGTTCATAGTTATTATTCTCTCATTCTCATTATTGTCAGCATTATCGCTTTCATACTTTATTGCTCATTTTACTTTGGATGAACTCATATTTTATCGTCTCAAGTCGTTGGATGTAGACGTTATGGTTTTATTGTCAATCTTATCTTAGACATCAGTATTCCAAGATAACAATGCAAGTATCCTCACTTTATCTTCGGTTATTGATTTATCATATTAATGTTTTCCCTATAATCAATGTTGAAATCTGAATGCACAATAATATATTTTATTCTCTTCATATATATAAGAGTTGTCTGCCGGAGTCTTTTTGTATGGCTTGGCTTGTCTTCGTTCATTCTCAATCTCCCGCTACCAAACCCTGAAAGGGCTTAAGTAGCAGAATCTAGTCCAGAGAACGGAATGCGTTGTGTTGTAGTTTACAGCTTTCTCTTCCTTTTTTCACTCTCTTTTGCTTTCTCAAAATTCCTCTGTAGCAGAATATGTCGTGTTTTCAACTATTGATCTGAACTTGTTTGTAAAATGTCAAGATTTGTCCCATAGTAGTTGCACTACTGTAGGGGAAAGAAGTTGTTAGAGATTTCAGTATAGTAACCCATAGCTTGTATGAGGTAGAGTGGCCAGTTCCTTTCCTCGCTACATTTTACTTCCTTAGCCGTATGTCATGTACCCATTTGCAGCTAGATAGACTAGATGATGACTTGAGTAGGAGTTGAACCACAGTCACTAGTAGGGATAAGCGAATGCTCCAACACTAGATATAACGCGAAACACAGGCGAGGACCACAATAGTAGACGGTCTGTAATTTGGACGGGATTCTTCTCCTTCATCTGTTCGTTTATCCCGTTGTGCCGTTCAGCGTCAAGTTATGATGAAAACATCTTTAGAACGGAATCTGATGTGTGCCGCATGCACAATTAGCATTCGCAGTCTCAGCCATGTCTTTAAACCACTGTTTTCGTGGTCGGCCTTTGGCCTTGAATCCGATGAATTTAAATAGTATTGCTTATTGATGGGTACTGTATGGGGGGTGTTATTGTCAGTTGCTTGCAATTAAGTGTTGGTGTTATTTGCCCGGTGATCTGATTTGAGGTTGTGCATCTTTGTTGGGTTTCTTCTGTGATTTTTGTTTCTGTTGAAAACTTGTTCCTTAATGTGAAATATTTCACCTGTTTAATTTGCTGCATTGAAAGAAAGAAATCGGTTTGTTCTTCCTGTCTAAATATTTGTATGACCGCACTTCTTTTTTCTCCATTGATTTTCGTGCTGTATTCTGTGCATGTTGTTCTTAGTTTGTCAATATGTTGTTGCAATTGTTCTTCTGAAGCTGCAATGACTGTTTGATAGACAGCGAAAAAAAGTTCGTTGAAGGGTTCACCAATATTGGTTTTTTTTTCATTTGAATTGGCTGTTTTAGATATGTACTCTACATATGTAATGAACAACAAAGCGGATAGCTTACGTCCCGCCGCACTTCATATTTGAATTGAATTGTTTAGCTGAGTCAAGTTATTGTTCTAACAGTGCACTTGTTATCAATGTAAAGACTTTCGCATCGGTTGATTAGATGATCGTTTACACCATAGTGTGCCAATATTTTCCACAGATGTTGTCTATTTACCCAGTCAAAAGCGTCTTATTGAATCTACAAACGCAACATACAGTTCCTGCTCGTATTATATTGTTTGCTCCACCAATTGTCTGAGAGTTAAATTGCATCCGTACAGTTTATGTTTATTTTAAAGATGTAAAGTTATAATCCATGTTACCGAGTCAGGTAACAGAAGTGGTTTTCTATCTGTATTTAACAGTCAAGTCGGTATTTCCAGCACGAATGTTGCAAAGTTTGGGGATCAATGTGATGAGGACTGCATTAGTTGAAGCGCTCGGCGACCAAATGCTAGAATGCGTCAGGACCAGCGACCAAAAGCTGAATGCTAGCATGCGTCAGGGCCAGCGATCCAGAGCTGAATGCCGTCATGCTTCAGGGTCAACGACCCAAAGCTTGAATGCTAGAATACGTCAGGACCAGCGACCAAAAGCTGAATGCTAGAATACGTCAGGGCCAGCGACCAAAAGCTGAATGCTAGAATACGTCAGGGCCAGCGACCAAAAGCTGAATGCTAGAATACGTCAAGGCCAGCGACCCAAAGCTTGAATGCTAGCATGCGTCAGGGATTGCGACCCAGAGCTGAATGCTAGAATGCGTCAGGACCAGCGACCCAGAGCTGGCAAGACGCCTCTCCGCCTCCATGGGGTGATCGTGTATATCAGGCTACAATAGGGAATATTGTATAAGGAGAAGGGATCGAAGAGGGAAGGCTAATATTAATCATAAATAATAATTATACTAGTGTGTTCGTCTAGGTTTCCTTTGAGAAGTGGTTAAGCCGTCGGCTTCGTGATCAGGTGGTGAGGGACGCGCCTCCGCCTCACTCCTAGACGAACATCAAAAGGCAAAGGCCGGTGTCCATCGTAGACGATGAAGGCATAATTTAAATTGCTACCGATATTTTTAGTAAGGATTAACTGCGCTATATGTTATCCTCACTCTCTCGTCTCGAGCCGCCCAACACCAGTGGCAAGAGGCGGAGGCGCGTCCTCGGTGGACCACATCCTTGCCCATTGCCCATGACCTCGGGTGAGGTTGTCACCTGCTAGGGCCATACTGTGCGAGGACGATCTCTTATCCGCCTCCAACCGGTCGGGGGATGACTTGTGGTGCTGAGGAACGACTTGTAAAATATTTTATTGGTCTGGGTTTTCTGGTCCAGCCGTAGGAAATGACCGAACAAAGAAGCTTGGTAGAGGGCCACTGTTCACTAGACTTCATCCTGCTACTTGCAAAAAACTATTCAGGGTTTATTAGCGGGAGTTTTGGCGAAGTTGGCAAGTTTCATTTTGAACAAAGAGTACTGAAACCAAAATCAATGTTTGAAGCGGAATAAGTGGATCGAAGATTCAGAGGGAACTGGAGCTTAAAAGTGGATACAAACACATGTATGTAGTGGCCCGGTGACTGTAAGGACAGAAATAAAATATGTTCATGATTTGTACATGTTACTTTTGTGTTTGCTGGTGTGCTTATATATTGACCTTTTTTTTCTTCCCAGTTTATTTCATAACTGGCCCGTCGTTGTCAAACACTTTCTTGGCACGCAGTGTCTCACACTTGCCTGGCATATCCTGTAATGGCGGTTAACCTAAGCTGCACGTTGTTTTTAGGTTTGAATTGTTAGTTGTTTTTGCTTGTTTATATTTTGTCCCTGACTAAGGGCTTGTGATAGAATAGTAGATATCGTTTTGTTATTGTTCCGGTGCACTCACTGAGCCATTACCTATACCTTGATCTTCATCTTCATCTTGATGACCCGTTCATCAGCGTAAATACGAGTCTCAATTTCGTCATCAGCGGACCCTGTCTTCTGCCACTGAAATCCAGTGCATGGTAAGCCTAATTCAAAATCCTATCGGATGTTGAAAAGCAAGGGAGTCTGACCAACGCATTGGAGGTCTTCCCCGCTATCTCTTTTTACATCGGGATTAGCAGATTGCTGTCCTTGTGCTCCATCGACCATCGTTTAGTCGCAGCATGTGACCTGCCCATCTATGTTTTGCCTTGTCTGCATAGATTACCGCATCATTCACCAAGGACACTCGTCGTATGTCCGAAATGTGACGTTTTTGCAAACGTTGGTTCCGGGACAGTGATTCAGACCAAGCGTTTCTCAAGAGACGCCTGGGTCACCCACAATTTGTTCTCCATTGATTAGTGTCATTGTCTCAGCACCGAAGCATATCGCCTGGAGCACAATGAAATTGAAGAGAGAGTCTCGTAGGTTCTGGTCTTGGGAACCGCTCAGGATCGTTCTAATAGACGAGAAGGCTGTCTAGCTAGGGCGGCGACGTCTTGTAATTTCATTTTCCAGGTTATTCTCCATATTGAAGAGGTGCTCAATTTATCAGGTCAGGTTAGGTCATCTCGTAACCGGTGAGGTCGTTGGTGCACACATGAAGACATCCTCACAGCACCACGACACCCTTCTCTTGTCCCTGTGCCACTTCTGATCGGAGATCGATTCATTCTTTTATGTTGTCCTCCCACCTCTTTTCGTGGTCTGCATTGCACCTTTCCGTGGAGGATCGTATTTGCAAGACCATTTGATCTCGTTTTGTGACCGTGCAAGCGATACAAGTTATATATTATATATATATTCTAGCAGTAATATCATTGATGTATATCGCAACATTTAGTAGATGTGACGTCTTGTTTAGAAAAATCTGCACTTCTTCAATGAATTCTGCCTTTGATCATTATAAGGGTTAGTCTTTTTGCATCTATTTTTAGTTTCATTATTTTCTTTTCGTTGTTCAGAAATGTTGGCTCCATTACTCCAACTCGCTCTTTCCAGGCGTGTATTAGTAATAATGCGAATATGGAGTGATACCTTCTTAACTTAACTTAACTTAACATCTTTATACTGGTTTAGAAGACCCTGCAGAGTCTGTATACAACCAGTTACATTTACATCACCTCGCTCTAAAAGCTATGCGCATCCAGTTTATTCTTAAATGCATTAACTGTCCCTGCCTCCACTACCTCCCCTGGCAATGCATTCCAAGCAGATACCACTCTCTGACTAAAAAACTATTTCCTAATATCTAACCTGGACCTCTCTTTAATCAGCTTGTAGCTATGCCCTCGTGTTATTGTAGGTGGCTGTATTTTAAAAAACTTGTTATAGTCTAATTTATCGATTCCTCTGATCATCTTATAAACCTGTATTAAGTCACCACGAATTCTTCTCTCTTCGAGACACTGTAGGCCGGTTTTTCTGAGTCGTTCCTCATAACTGTAATTCTGGAATCCCACTATCATCTTTGTCGCTCTTTTTTGTACTGTACTTTTTCTCTACTGGGTTTTTTTTATTTTGATTGTCCGTGCGACGAACACTATTGCAGTAGGGTCTTTTCACTCAGTCTGAGGTGGTTTTTAAAGGGTACATCTCCGCTGGGACACGTCTGCAGGTTCGTCTTTCTTAGATGTCTACTCAAGTTCAGTGAGCTTATTTCCCGCTTACAAACATCTATAAACCACAGCTAGGGTCGACCGACTATTCTTTTCCCATCTGCATACTTTAAACAAAGAACATATTTTCGGATGCGACTGTCTTCCGTTACAGGATCATTACTAAGCCATCGTAGTCGCTAATGTATAAGGAGAGCGTGCATACTTCGGATACCAGTTCCAGATTCGACCTCTGCATGTGCCAAGCTGTCACTCGGGATCAAGATGCTGAGCAGCGCATGAGCTGCAGTGGTCAGCGACCCGTAGCTGACTGCTAGGGTCAGGGCCAGCGAACCAGAGCTGAGCAGCGCATGAGCTGCAGTGGTCAGCGACCCATAGCTGACTGCTAGCGTCAGGGCCAGCCAACCAGAGCTGATCAGCGCATGAGCTGCAGTGGTCAGCGACCCATAGCTGACTGCTAGCGTCAGGGCCAGCGAACCAGAGCTGATCAGCGCATGAGCTGCAGTGGTCAGCGACCCATAGTTCACTGTTAGCGTCAGGGCCAGCGAACCAGAGCTGACAAGACCCTTCTACACCTCCACGAGGTGATCCTGGATAACAGACTGCAACAGGGCATACTGGCTGAGGAGAAGGGATCGAAGAGGGAATGCGAACTCGGTACTAAAAAATGTTTGCTTATGGCGATGTGTTTGACAGAAAGGTGCAAATATCACATTCAAGCTGTAAACTACGACACAATGTATTCCGTTCTCCGGACAAATTCTACTACTTAAGCCCTTTCAGAGTTTGGTAGCGGGAGATTGAGAACGAGCCAATTAAATCTGCGCCTCTAAGGGCTGACCACAAGCGTCGAATATGTAGCGATATCAAACCTGTCCACTTGTTTGCCATATGTTGCCAAAGTTTCACTGCCATTTTGGAGCATGCTGCCGACACGTGCATTATAAACAATGTCACCGAGCTTAGTTGCAGACGAGAAAATTCAACAACAGCTTAGCCAATGAGTCTCTCAGTATGTGGGTCTACAGTGAGCTTGCCGGTCGTTATGTACCCCAGAGACAACTTTTACAACTGCCAAATCATAATTCTCAATGGTAACTGTTGGTGTTGCAATTACGTCCTGTCTAATGACATTTTTATGTTTATCTCATTGCTTTTCCATCAGATGTAAATCCTCTTTCAAATCAAGCTCTTCAGAATGTTGATTTACGGTTCTTTGTATTTTTTGTTGCTGTGCAATCTATTTTTTTATCAAATACAGCAGTTTAAAAACATTGAGATGGGTGTCGGATTTAGAGGATCTCTTTGTTTCTTCTTCTTCTTCTTCTTCTTCTTCTTCTTCTTCTTCTTCTTCTTCTTCTTCTTCTTCTTCTTCTACGTGTTCTTATGCTTGTTCCTACTCTTGTTCTTGTTCTTATTCTTGTTCTTCTTCTTTTTCTTTTTCTTCTTCTTCCTACTCTTCTTCTTCTTCTTCTTCTTCTTCTTCTTCTTCTTCTTCTTCTTCTTCTTCTTCCTGATCTTTTACTACATCTTTTTCTTCTTCTTTTTCTTCTACTTCTTCTTCTTTTTCTTACACGTTAGTCTTGGAAAGGACACTGGCGACGGTGTGTCACAGTTTACAGCTAGGCTGCGATATCTGCACCTTTTAGCTGGACACATCCGATCTCAGTACAGCATTTTTTAGAATCGAGTTGACCTTCCATACAACCTGTTTGCAAGACCGTCATACGGACGTGGAATGGCCGTCCTGAGGAGACTCCTTTCTCTGCTATCCCAACATATTTATTTATAACGGATGTGGAATGGCCGTCCTGGGGAGACTCCTTTCTCTGCTATCCCAACATGTTTATTTATAACGGAACCTTTAATCGAGGTGAGGATATGCTACTAACATCAGTTTGTTGTTGCTTGGTAGATTATAAAACCACAATCGATCTCAGCAATGTACAGATCGGAACTGGTTCTTATCATACTCGATAAGCAAATGAAATTTGCCGGAGTGGATTCCGCAACAGTGTGTAAAACCAGTGAGCTATTAGAACATAACCATAACTGGCTGCGAGTCTACATTTCTCTACTGTTTTGGATCATTTTGGATGCCGCCAGACCTCGGATTTGCCTGGAATTCACACTAGTCGACGACTTCAATAGTGTTCACAGAAACGTGGTGTTGTTTTCCGTCTGGACTTGTTATTTCGTTCTTTTTTTGTGATTTCTTCCATCCGTTTATCCTGGTCTGGACGCCGGCTGAATGGCACTTCGCTTATACCTGTGACGTATTTCACGGGTTGGTTCTGCCGGTTCACCTTCACGAATTTGGCGTGTGGGAATTTTAGATGCTACTATGATGAGCTGAATACAGCTGGGGAGAGATGCCAGACCCACTCACACGCTGAGTGTTGTCCATACGACCTCTTGTGGTTATCGAAAAGGCACGACTAACTGCGTTAGATGCCATCCCACCTTTCTACCCTGCGGGTTACATGTTTACGGAAAGGCTTCGGTGGTAACCCTGAGGGAAAATCTGCATCCTATGCTATCTCCAGTCGTCTCGATGAATGTCTTGCCACTGGCAAAAGGTAGCTTAGGTTCTGTGAGTGAGGTTGACAAAAGGCGCAGTTTCTTCCTCACTTTAATCCAAATCACCGCGCAAGTCACCCATTTCAGCGGACACAACAAGAGATGCGACTGTCCACACGGCTGAACAAAGAGAGTGGTCTTCATCACTTGTGATGGACAACTACTAATTAGAACCATCAGTGGGGTCTACCGGAGTCTTTGTGTATGAAACAGGCAAAACAAAGCACCACTTCCCCCGCGGAGAATTCTTAGATCCACGGAAATGAGGAGGCAGATAGACTCACATAAGCTAAGCAGGCAAACTCCGAACTGAAGACAGCTGCATATGAAGAAATAAAGACAATTATACAAGTTAATTTTGAAGGCAGATGACACATATAACAGCCGAATCTGAATATAACAGAAACATACTACTCTTTGCCATGAGATCGTGTGACAATAATCAGATTGCAAACAGAATGAAACATCATATCTTTTCTGTTTCTAAGAATCGACGTCACTGCACCCTGGGTACACCAATAGGTGCTCAGTCTCTCTCATTAAATGGCGAGAGGTATGGATGCTGATGGTCCCTGTAGCTCGCTGGTTGTACACTCTCCCGCTCCGTGCTCTCATACGCCCCACTTTGCTCGAACCTCGTTTAATGTCGACACTTTGCAGTATGTGCATTGCTGCTTCATCTATTGCGGTGTCCTCATCCAGCAGGCGGTCAATGTGCCCATGGTGGGAGCTTGTGAAGCTATGATGTCAGATCTTTCATTGCCCTGATCCCCGGCATGAGCAATACAGTAGATCCATGTCAACGCCTGTAAGTTTGAGGCCTCATCTGTTCACCCCATTTAACATTTGACGCACAAGCTCATTTTGGGAAAATAAACAAACAGTGAAATATGTTCTACACGTCTGACCGGTTCCACGACAGAAGCAAAGTGACTCATGCACCCCCTCCCCACCCACCCAATTAAAAGGTAAACTGTATGACGACAAGCGAAGCATAACAAGGACGCCACCTTTGTGAGTGACATGGATGCGACTGTTTAAGAGCGAACGAAGAGGACGCTGACATACAAGTCTTCATTTGGTGCAGTGAGTAGCACTTCCTTTGCAGAACGTTCCATTTGACAACTGCAGCCTATTTGGCTGTTATAAGTTTCTTGGTAGGTGAACAGAAGGGTAGGTAGCCTTTAGTTCATGTACGTGGATGAGCGATCGTACAAATTGCAACCCTTTGTCTGCCAAACTGGACATGGTGGGATTCGAACCGGTGGGTTTCAGTCTTAGGCCACTCAGACCTCCAGACTTTAGAAAGCCATAACTAATTAACGTAGGGTCGAAGCGAAGATACATGAGTCAATGTACTGACAGCGGCTATCGACTCACATATGTCTGCTTACATCAGGATCAGTGACCAACAGCTATCTGCTTACATCAAGATCAGTGACCCACAGCTGTCTGCGTACCTCAGGATCAGTGACTCATTGCAGCCCGCTTACCTCAGGATCAGTGACTTACTGCAGCCCGCTGACCTCAGGATCAGTGACTCATTGTAGCCCGCTTACATCAGGATCAGTGACTCATTGCAGCCCGCTTACCTCATGGTCAGTGACTCATTGCAGCCCGCTTACCTCAGGATCAGTGACTCATTGCAGCCCGCTTACCTCAGGATCAGTGACTCATTGCTGCCTGCTTACCTCAGGATCAGGGACTCATTGCTGCCTGCTTACCTCAGGATCAGTGACTCATTGCAGCCCGCTTAACTCAGGATCAGTCACTCATTGCAGCCCGCTTACCTCAGGATCAGTGACTCATTGCAGCCCGCTTACCTCAGGATCAGTGACTCATTGCAGCCCGCTTACCTCAGGATCAATGACTCATTGCAGCCCGCTTACCTCAGGATCAGTGACTCATTGCAGCCCGCTTACCTCAGGATCAGTGACTCATAGTTATCTGCTTGGCTCAGGATCAGCGAATCCTAGCTGTATGCCATGTCTCAGGATCATCGACTCATAACTGTCTCATTCCCTCAGTATCAGCGACTCATAACTTTCTCATTGCATCAAGATCAGCGAACCATAGCTGTCCGCGTGTTTCAGGATCAGCGACTAATAACTGCCCGCTTGCTTCAGGATCAGCGACTAATAGCTGTCTATTTGGCTCAAGAGCAGCGTATCATAGCTAGCCAACAGCAGTTTCCGTCTCTTATTAGCGGCTCTGGAAACCACCTGCACTCGTGTAGTCTGTGTAAGTAAAAAATATGGATCGAACGATGGATAATAAACCTGGTAACTAAATAGTCGTGTTAAAACCGGATGTCTTGGGCCGAATGATGAAGACTATTTTATTATTCGCAGTCGAAAACTCGCTGGTGCTTTCTGGGCTAATCCAAGTTGTTCAAAATGTAACTGAACTTACTGTTATTGTACTGCAGAATCTGTAAACACCCTGTTTCTCATTCCAGTCATGAAGTTGCGTCACAAAATGACCAGCTAACGATTTGGGATGTTCCTGCTCTCTCAAAGTCTGCCCCGTGCAGTCATGCTTGCGTTGGAGGTTTGTGGAAGTGTCCAGCAAACGCTTGGGATGTTCCTCCTCTCTCGAAGTCTGCCCCGTGCAGTCATGCTTGCTTTGTATGGTTCTGTAAATGACCCGCGAACGCTTGAGATTTTCCTGCTCTCTCGAAGTCTTCCCGGGCAGTCCTGCTAGCGCTACAGGGTTCTGAGCTGATGAATCTATAGTTGGCGTCGGCTGTTTCTTTCGTAATCATAATGCCCGGTCTGATCAGGATCGTTGGTTTCACTACTTCTGTCCGACTGCAGCATCACTCTCTCTTTTCATTTAGAAAGATAATCCCTTTCTTGCAATCGTTTTATTTAATGCCCATGTCTCGCAGCCATATGTGGCTACATAGAGATCAGTTGAATCTTCTTATGTCTGGTACTCTGTCACAAATATTTAATCTGCTTTAGTTTACATGTGACAATTGCAAACATTTGCCTGATTTCTAACAAACATTCGCCAGTGTTTAAAAAAAAATTAGAAATCATAAATTATTACATTCTTTGACATCTTATATTTCTAAATTATCGATGATACTTATTGATATATTCTCTACTTTTTCTGTTATCAGAATTTCGTTTTTTTAGTGTTAAAATGTAGATGCTGTGCATCCCTGTTACTTTGTTCAATTCAATTAGCTATTCCAGCCCATCTTGTGTTACCGATATGAGGAATGTGTCTACTTTGTCTGTTGTCGTAATTTTTGGTTTTTGGGTGTTAAAATGTAGATGCTGGACACCGCTGTGTTTTTTAGTTGACTTAATTAGCTTTTCCAGCCAAGCTTGTGTTGCCAATATAAATAGCTGCACATAGCAAGAGATGATGCGGCGTCATCAGACAGTTTTGTCTAGAGGATGTAACTTGCGCTGTAGTTGAATTATATGGAGGACGATTCTGCTCTGGTCTTCAACCCCACTCTCTGGTCCCAAGCTACCTTGGATAAATGGAAAGACATTACTTAAGAGGTAATTCAGGATGCAGGCACTCTGGCCCCACGACTTTGAGTCCAGTGGTCGCTTGTAATATGCGAGGCTCGAACCCACACCGTTTCGTTTAAAATCTTTGAGAGGCAAGTACCTTATAGTTTGCCCAAAGTTAACTATGTCCTTCGTATATTTGATATCCAGAATTTGTTATTCCCCGAAGCTGAATACGTAGCCCTGTGCGCGTTCTAAATCATCTCTGACGTTTCTCGTGACGACCTTGAAGTAAATTTTGAATCGATTTGGAGAAATGATGCAATCTTATTTAATTAGTATCTGGACTGCAAAGCAATTATGTTAACTTAACGTTTCACACAAAGTATAATTTCAAATCCGTGTTAAACATATACATTAAAGCAATGACATAACAATACGTCTTATTCTTTCTGACAGAATGTTAATAATGAATCGATGATTTTGTATGTTTTTCACACATAATTAGGAAATCTGGATCACTAGACTTTCAAAATGTAAATGACAGAACTGAGAGAATGAGGTTTTCTAAAATGTTATATATGCATCTTTTGTATATACATATTTTCTATTTATATATATATATATATATATATATATATATATATATATATATATATATATATATATATATATATATGTATATATATATTTACACGCTGAAAGTAGAGAACTAGGCATATTACACGTTATATAAAAAGTAGGTAAATGAGAAAACGATATTTGTAACAGTTGAAGATATACTTTTCTATATAAGAATAACTCTTTCTTTTTTAGTTTTTAACATGAATTAAAGCATTATGTGGACTATGTGTTTATAGTTTTAATGTAGGTTATACAAATGAGAGACATATGTTTGTTTACCTTTTACATCAAATATCGAATTGGATAATTAAATTTGTTACAGTTTCCCAATATGATATATATATATATATATATATATATATATATATATATATATATATATATATTTATATATATATATATATATAATTCCATATTTATATTTGTTACAGTTTTTCAATATAAAATATACAATTATTTATTTATATATATTTAATTTTTGTTTCAAAATAAAATTTAAATATCATGACTACATTTGATACAGTTTTTTTCAAAAAAAAATATAAAAGGTCTATGTAATAACTACATTTGCAAGTTTTGCAATAAAGCATACATAATTATATAAGTGTGTTTGCTTCTGCTCTTAACATCATTTTACTAACTACAATAATGAGAGAACTGCACGTGTTTATATTTTGTATAAGATACATAAATTATATAAATATATTTGTTGCTGTGTCTATATATATATATGAACTTTAGAAATGAAATAATATATATTTCGATGCCTGCTTGCTGACAATAAGGGTAGTGGATCAAATCCCCGGGAAGGGATTTGTTATTTTCTTGTGGGGGTGAAACAAATAAACATAGCCGTCGAAAGACGCGGCGACAGCAGTAACGAAGTGCTTGTAATCCCCCGCCTAAGTACCTCTCCATTACCCGTGCAAACAGTTTACAACAAAAGACATGTTGTAATAAGAGAACAAAGTGTGTTGCAGTATTAAGCATGAACTGGAAAAATAAGAAAACTATTGTCTGGCAGGGTTTAATTCTTCTTCTTCTTCTTCTGCGTACACAGTCAGACAGTAACCATTATTTTCTCGAAAAAAGCGGCGGTCATCCTGAGACTCTCGCCACTACCATAGAGCTTGTCTTGCAGTTCCACTGGCAATGGCCACATCTGCTCTCTCTGATCCTCGTATGTCGGGCAGTTCTGCAGCAGATGTTCAGTGGTCATTTTACCAGTACCGCACGGGCATTCGTCGGTACACCCTATCTTCAATTTGTTGAAGAGGTGGTACCTCAGTCTGTTGTGGCCAGTGCGAAGTCTGAAGACAACGACCTGCTCTCTTCGGTTCAACTGGTAATAGGCATCGTTTTTGGTGTAACCAGTATGTTCGGTTTCCCATTTGGACATGTACCTGGCTTTGATAAGCCGTTTTGACTCTTCGTACGTCATACTGGTATCTATTTGTGGTAGCCTTGCACCTTCTTTTGCCAGTCTGTCTGCCTCCTCGTTGCCTTGGATGTTGCAGTGTGACGGAACCCACTGTACCACTACCCTTTTTGGTGCGGACTGTTGGCACAGTTTGCAGAGTGCTGCTCTTAAGTCATTAAGCTCAGTGTTTTTCTGGCTTTTTAGCGCTGTGACTACTTCGAGAGCATCTGTCAGCAGGACTATATGGCTCTCATTTTCACTGTGTGTTACCATTTCTTCCACTGCCGCCCTCAGTGCCTCTGCCTCTGCTCTGAAATTGCTCGTGTACTTACCAGTAGCGAATGACAGTGTTATTTTTCTGCCATTTGGTAGGTTCAGGAATGCTCCTGCCCCTCCGTTCTGTGTAGTGTTTGTTACAGAACCGTCGGTGTAGGCATGGGTCCAGTCCATGCTTGGGTAGCTTTTCGTTATGAAGCTTAGGGTAGTGTCTCTCCTTTCTTTTTCACTCTGGCAGTTTTTGTTTGCAATACCTGGTATATTTTCTACCACCTCTGGAAATATATCCTGCCTCCAAGTAGGTTTTCGTACAGTAGTGATGGGTTTTGGTGTTGTTAGTGCGTTTATGGGATCTTCGTGCATCTTTGCTTTGGCTATTTCTGCAAAGTTTCTCCGCTTTAGTTTCCCAGTTCCCAAATTGTTTAGCCTCTGGTACATTGGATGGTCCGTCAGTCTTCGGAGTTTCTCTGACTGCAGCTGGGCTCTGCAGTCTCTTCTGTCGGTCATGGATTGCAGTTTTGTAATCTTTTCAAGTTCTACAATTGGCGTTGACTTCATGCCACCTGTTATAATTTTCATGGCTTGGTTTTGAAGGTTGTTAACTTTATCGAAGTTCGCCTTCGCTGCTGTTGTCCATGCCGCGATGCCATACTCGAGAACTGGTCTCACTCTTCCAGTGTACAGTTTCTTTAGTATGCCTTCGTCTGCTCCCCAGCTTGTGCCAGCAAGTTTCCTCATGATCGCCATTCTTTCTCTGGCTTTCATTCGGTTTCTCTCAATCTGACTTTTCCATGTCATGCGCCGATCAAATGTGACTCCCAGATAGGTTAGGTTGTCGTTTGGCTGCAGGATTTTGCCATTTAGGCTTAATTTGGTACTTTGGGGTTTTAATGAGAGCGAGAATATTGTGCACGTGGTTTTCTCCTCGTTTATTTTGACCAGCCATGAGTTCGCCCACTCTTCCAGCGATGTTAGGGCCGTTTGCATCCGATTTCTTGCTATGGTGAGATTCTTTTCAGAGGTCCACATAGCCAGATCGTCTGCAAACATTGAGCTATGGACTCTTCTTGGTATATTCTCTGTAATGTCGTTTATATATACCAGGAAGAGTGTGGGTGACAGTACTCCCCCTTGGGGTACTCCCTGCTCGAGTGTCACCTTTTTGCTCATCTGCCCTTGTACTTGGACTCTGGCCGTTCTTTGTTTGAGGTAGTGGTTGATCCACTTGTACATCTTCCCACAAACATCACTTCTCCTTAGCTTGACTCTAAGTCCATCCTTCCAGACTTTGTCAAATGCCTTTTCCAGATCCACCCAAACAGCTACTGTGTGTTTCTGTGCCTGGTAGGCATCTTCTATCTCCTGGGCTATGAGGATGACCTGGTCCTCAGTGGATCTGTGCTGTCTAAAGCCGGCTTGCTGTGGAATTAGTATTCGTTTTTCTTCCAGATGCCACATCAGTCTGGTGTTTATCATCCGTTCCATCAGTTTGCCGACACAGCTCAGTAGGCTTATGGGCCTGTATCCATTCGGATCTGTTTTGTCCTTTCCTGTTTTTGGTACTGGTACCAGTATTGCATCTTTCCATGCCTGGGGTACAATACCCCTTTTCCAGCTTTGGTTCAGGACTGATAGTAGTTTTTTCTTCTCTGTTTGGCCCAGCCCCATCAGCATTTCGTTTGTTATCCAGTCTTTTCCGGGAGATTTCCTTTTCTTAAGTGTTCTCATAGCCTCTTCCATTTCGCGCATTGTTAGTTTGGCCATCATGTGCTCTTCAGGAGCCGTATTTATGTTTTCGTGTCCCTTTAGCTCTTCGCTAATGTCTGTATGCTTTTCTGCAGGGACCTCGATGTGGTTTGCTCTGGCATAGTGATCGACAAAGGCGTTTGCGGCTTTCTTACCTGTGATCAAGTTCTCGCCCTGCTTGATAGTAATTTTTTATATTAGACGGGGTTTCGTCGTTCATGGCTCTGACTAGCTTCCATAGCTTGTTCCCTTCTTTGTCCAGGTTTAAACTTTCCGTTTTATTTTTCCAACTTTCTCTTGCTGTTTGCTTGAGAGTGTGTTTGTACTTCGCCGCGGCGGCTTTGAGGGCGATGTTTGCCTCCATGGATTTTTCTCGTTCTGCCATGTTCCTAGCATTTGTTACTGCATCTTCCACTTTCTGCAACTCATCATTCCAGTAGGGCTTATAGTTTTTCCTAGCTCCTCTTGGGATGGTTTCAGTGGCGGCTTGCATTATTGCCTTGCTTAGGCTCTCTACCATGGGCTTCATTTTGGTGTTTCGTGTGTTGATGGTTTCACACAGCCCATCTGTCAGGATTGCAAAACTGTCCCAGTCGGCTCGTTTGTAATTCCAACGTGGGAGCGGTTTTGTTTCCTGTGGGCCTACTTCCATGTCAATGGTTAGCCTGATCGGCCTGTGGTCGCTACCTGCCAGTTGGTTTAGCACCTGGCGGTCTATTTTATAGTGTATGTCCTGTGTGGAGAAGGCCAAATCTGGAGTCGTGGTTGTATGCCATGTTCTTGAATAGAAGCTAGGGCTATCCTCCGGCCTATTGATTAGGGAAAGATTTGCATCTATCTCCCAATCTTCCACTTCGTCACCTCTGCTGTCTGTGTCAGAGTATCCCCATCTCTCCGAGTGGCTGTTGAAATCTCCAACTACTATGCAGTTGGAGTCTCTGACCTCCATACTCGAGAGCGATAGGTCTCTGTTTGGTGGTCCGTACAGATTGAAAATGCGGAGCTTCGTCTCTTGAGCCATTATGTCAACTCCTACAATTTCTGCTTGTCCGGTGTGATTGACAGGTACCGCGCTACTCGGTATGCTGTTTCTGGTCAGTATCAGGACCCCTCCTTTGTGGCCTTCTCTATCTAGACGGAAGGTCTGGTATCCTCTGATTGAGAATTTATGGTTATTGTTGAGGTGCGTTTCCTGGATACATGCCACGTCAATCTTACCTTCATGCAGGTGGTGTGTTAGGGAAAGTTTTTTTGTTAATGACTCCCTCCGCATTCCACTGTAATATTTTGAGGGTCTTGAGGTTTTGGCTAATAGACGTTACCCCATAGCCATGTGCCTTGACTCCACGACACATGGGTGGGTGACCACCAGTAGTCAAGGGTGGGCCCCTTCGAGGCGTGGGGCCCGGCGCTATCGCTGCCTGGATGGGTCTCCTCAGGATGAGCGCCATGCGTTTTTCGAATAGGTTGTGCTGCCATCATACTGTGATTTACGTTGCACTGTTTTGTTAGGCTTGCGGCCCCGTGCATCCGATTTCAACAGGCGTTTCTGTAGGGATGCCCTCCTTAGCCTTTGGCTGTCCCCAGCCTATCTGCAAGGCAGCAGTTGTTTACGATCGGAGTTTTCTCTCCTATGGAAGTTGTCTTACCAGACTATCGAGTCTTCACTACTCGTGTCTATAGGGTGCAATGATGATATGTGATATATGAGATGGACTGGTTTACCCGGAAGAGAGGCAGTCCAGTGTGTCTGTATCCCAGGATCGTCACGTCCTGCCAGAAACGTAGCATTTGCATGTGAGTGGGGTATCTCTTTTTCCCTTTATTTTCTTGGCTTCTATGCAGGGATGGTACGCCTAGCATTCCCCGTCACCTGGGGTGTTGACACAGTGGGGCAGGTGTGCAATGTCCGCTGGTCTGCATCTCTTCTGCGTCCAGCATGATAGTTATGGCTGATAACGTACAGAGGTAGATATCGTAACCGGAGTGCATTTAGCCAGAGGACAAGCCTGGTAATGTCACAGAGATGTTGATCGCCTGGTGTGCGGACAACTCTCATGGTCAGTGGTTGAGTCTTGACAGTTCACAGTGTGGTGGCTGCTCTACTGTTTTCGACACCCCGACCAGGTTCTAAGTCTTTGGTTGGTGTTTTTCGCACCCCATCGCCGTATAGGGTGAGTATCAAGCAGTTGTCCGCCCCCTTAGATTTGCGGGCGGTAAGGACCTCTTACTGTGGCTCTACCTGATAGGGCTGGGGCGCAAGCCCCAGGTCCCGAGCATGTAGGAGCCTCCCATTGCAGTGGTGCTGAGATTTTGGGCGGGATTGCGGCTTACAAGGGTTCGGCCGTAATCCCCCACATGGTAGCCTCGCGCCCTTGGCTTATCAGCCTGGTACGTGAACCAAAGTGTCTGCGGCTCCTCTCGATTTGAGCTGGTTTTCCGTAGCAACGCCCTGTCATTTGTAGGGTAAAACTGACCTGTCTTCAGATCTATTTCCAGCACCCGTTCACTATTTGGTCAGACGAATTTATTGAGGGCTTTTGTTTGTCAATGACCAGGTATTTGAAATCTGCGGTTTCTGCGGAGTTAAACCCGATTTCCGTAGCGTTCTTACATTTGAGTGTTTGAGAGCTGACTTGTCGTCCGTGAGTCTAATACCAGCGTACGTTCATTATTAGACCCAAACGGCAGTGCTCTCAATTTGTCAGTTGTTCTACAGTATTGGCGTGTTCAGTCAAATTAAGCCGCAGGTTCCACACCTGGTGGTGCCCTTCCGTCAATTCCCTTAGCGAGACAGCAGGGTTTAATTGAATTTGTTTAATTGAGAAAGCTATATTTGTTTCGAATTATTTTTAAAAAATCGGTAGTAATGGAGGACTATATTTTGTTTACATATTTTAATATAGATTATTTACATCAGAAAACTATATTTGTTACATATTTTGTGCGAGTTATATAAACGAAAGAGTCATATTTGTTACATAATTGAGTATAAACTATATAATTGGAACAGCAATGTGTGTTCCATATTTTATATGGACTATATGAACGAGAGAACTATATTTCTTAGGTTTTGTTTTTGTTGTTTTTTGTTTATCATAATTTACATAAACAGAAGGTTTATACTTCTTAGTTTCTGGCATAATTTTCAGAAACAGAAGGACTATATTTGTTTGTGTTTATCATAATTCCCAGAAACAAACGGAACATACTAGTTAGTGTCCAACATAATTTATAGAAACAGGACTATATGTGTTTGTATTTATCATAATTTTTATGAACAGAAGAACTATACACAGGGCTTGACAAAAGCGCTCGTCTGATCGTCCGAGACGAGTACATATTGTATCTTGACGAATAAAAAAAATATCAGTTTCTAATTGCTAATTACGTTGTTAATAGTTGCTATATAGCAACTCTCGCAAGATCTTTAATGATATTACGGTTGAAATAGATTGCACATAAGCTAGCTTATAATGGTGAATCTAAATGGACCTCCACTGCCACAATTTAAACCTATTAAAGCCATCGATAAATGGTACTTCAATGCTAAAACTACCAAGCATGTTCAAGGACACTGATGCCATGCCTCTGACAGCACTGCATTTTTTTTATTCAGAAGAAATAAGCTAATACTGTGTAAGTAATAGAATGTATGTTGGTTTGGTACACATTGTTATTTAGAAATAAAGGTGAATTAGTTCCTAGTTTAAATTTGTTAACATAAATTGCATGACTGTAGTCCAATCAAGCTGACTGGTGCAATTTTTGACTGACTGGTGAACCACCCTACAATTTGTCAAGTCCTTACTATACATGCTACCTTTTAACATGATTTTTATGAACAGAAGGACTCTATTTGTTAGTTTCTAACACAATTTATAGATGCAGGACTATACGTGTTTGAGTTGATCATAATTTGCAGTAACAGAAGGACTATACTGATTAGATTTTAATATAATTTATAGAAACAGGAGAACTAAACTGTTTAGTTTTGTGTGCGTAAATTGTAGAAAAAATAGAACAGTGTTTTTTTTTATAGTTCTTAATATACATACCAGAGACATAACTAGAAAAAGAAGACAGCATCGAAAGGTGTAGAACGGCCTAATTATTGCATGTGGTCCTTCTGGAAGTAGTGTAGATCTACTGTGCTGGAATAGCTGGGGATTGCAGGTATGCATGGGAAAGCTCAGTAGTTTTAGCAGTTGGGACATTGGCAATGGATACAGGTGAGATTTTGAAGTTGATCAACGACTGCCTTTCAGAGGAAGACACTGATGTCGATGGACCAGCAAAGCAAAGTTTGCAGTGTATTTAAAATTATACGTATGATCAGCATAGATCGGCGCCAGAGAGGTTGGAGAACGAGTGTGTACAATCACTAACTGCACTCTGCGCAATTTGCTGACTGGGACTAAGTACCTATGAGGAATCCTAGAGTGCAATTCAGTCGATTTTATATTAACGGAACAGAACAGATGGTAGATATAGTTGCGCTATATTTCTATATCTTTTTCTTATTCATATGATAGTAATGAGAGACATTATTTTACAGAAATTATAAAAGGGGGAGATATCCATTTGTCTGTTGCTTTCATTAATAACAGAAAGTTATGACATGTATGTGATATTATTTCTCACATAAATTAATGGAAATGAGTTAATTTGATTCACAAAGATTATAGATTTACAGAACACAGATTACAATGTTGTGTTTTTAGTTGTTTTGCCCGAACATGGAAATGCTCTTTTCAATTTTAAACGACGGAAATGAAAACACGAATGTGTGTGTGTGTGTGTATGTGAGAGATAGAGGGAGAGAGAAAGAGAGAAAGAGAGATTTCTGCGTGCCTGTGTCTTCTTCTTCTTCATTTATTAAAGGTAATTTACATTTTTTTTTAAATAAATAATTGTTGTGTTACCTTAACTTCAGAACAATTTTTTTTAAAGTACGAAATTGATAGAGACACTTTGCCATATTGATTATAGGAAGAGATACAAATCGTTTTTATATTTACCTTTTAGCTGGGAGAACATAGTTTGTTTTACAATCATTTTGAAATTGGGAGAACACAGTTTATTTTTACACACATTTCATAAATAAGAGAACACAGTTTATTTTTACATACATTTCATAAATAAGAGAACACAGTTTATTTTTACACCCATTTAAAACTGATAAAACAACATCTTGTTTTTACACAGATTTTATAAATGAGAGAACACAGTTTATTTGTATATACATTTTATAACTGAGAGAAATAAAGTTTATTATTATATGCATTTTATAACTGATAGAAACAACGTTTATAGTTATATGCATTTTATAACTGAGCGAAACAACGTTTATTGTTCTATGCATTTTATAACTAAGAAATAAAGTTTATTGTTATTTACATTTTATGACTGAGAAATAAAGTTTATGTACACTTACAGTTCTGACAGAAATGAGACAATTATTTTTGTTTACACAAGTTATTGACATGAGAAGATTCATCGTATGTACAAAAGTATATGAACTACATTGCACATTTATGATTGCTTGGAAAAAATATTGTGAAAGTGGTTTACTGATAATTTCCTTAGTGCATTTCTACATCGCTCTGTGCGCGACAATAACGGGAGTATACTAATCTCTAAGTTGGAGAATGTTACAAGATATCAGTACAGAATAACAGTACATCGTTGGTACAGAATACTTTACAACTAATTGATTTGCATGTCTTTTCATTCAGCCGTAACATCTTTAAGTGCACTACTGGTTGACGTTGGCAATTATGGACCTATATCGCCTCTTATCACATGTGTCGCTTATCAGTTACCCCATTTATCGTCTCCCATGCGAAGCCTTCAAGCTGTTCAATAATTTCTCTGTTTGTCTTCCTCTGTCACTTTTTCTTGCGATTCTTCCCATTGTTACTGTGTGTTCCAACCCGCCATTTCTTATGATAAGCCCTGACAGAAAGATTAACTGCATTGTCCTGATTTGTGCCGCAAGTTGGCTTTTGGTGTGGGCCTCTTCAATAACTATATTATTAACTGCCCAACGATTCACAGGCTAAATGTGTGGCAATTTAGGAGTAATATGGGCCGTATAAAATATACCTATCACCAACGCTACCTTAATATACGAGTGTATAATTCTTTTATCTTTAGCGTTGATAGTGTTAGAACTATCAATCATATCATACTCTTTTTGACCTAGTCGCTGCTGTCGTTGTAATTGTTGTTGTTGCTGTTGGTGTGTTGTTTATGTTGCTGAACGAATGTTCATAATGGGTAGATTTACCCTTTTGTGAGCCCTGAAAATCACGTTTAATTGCGGTTTGTTGTAGCTTTCCTCACATCCCGAGCGTGCCGAAGAAGGTGGACAGGGATCCTCCAGGCGGTTGTGGTATGCTAGACTTCATATGAGTGTTGCTCACTACTACATGGATTACGTTGATCGCTCACCTCGTTAGACAGGAGGACATGATTACAGTCAGGATACCAGGCAAGAAAACTGGGAAGTCGATGTGAGGGTCTTGTGCCAGTATATTTTGCCTGACCATGACTAACATATTTGATCAGTTTGTTTTGCCTGGCCAGACGTTAGCCTTCCTTTCCCATCCTTTAGACGTCTGTATGTATTTATTCTTGCAATGTAAAGCTGCTACTGCAAAGGCATGCCATGCTTGGGACAAAGAAGACAGTTGGTTACCTGACAAGACATCAGTTGACTGACCTCAGCCGAGGTTCAGAGATGTGTGCAAGCGGGATAGTTGTTGTCCTTCACATAAAATGATGTCGACGTTATCAGATGGGATATTGGTCTTCATGACGAGATGTATTTGGATGACAGCGATGAAGTAAATGAGCTGGTCATCAACCTCACTCTCTCGTCCAAAGCTATCTTGGACCAGTGGCAAGACAATCAATCGACATTAGAAATAACTCCGTGCCTGCCAGACTAGACACGGAATGTGATGGGCTTTGTGCGTAAGGATTGTTAAATGAGCGTTTCAACCCTTAGCCAGGTTGCAACTGTAAGCTTGATATGAAAACTCATAACGTCAGTCTGATCTAATGTGAATACGAAGCTGCAGACAGATTCAAGTGGGGATGTATCTTGTAGATCCTACTCGTGATTGGCAACAAGAAGATCTTGCATAATCGAAGAGCGAAACGACAACTCTACGTGGAGAAGGAAATCAGAAAGGCTAAGCAATGAATTACCACTCCAAGGTCAAATCATCCTATAGTCAGTAATGACTGAAATGGACTACTATATAGCATAATAAAAATATAGGTATGTCCCATAATACTTACACTACTAAGTCAAGGTTTGTACCATAGTAGTTACACTACTGTCGGGGAATGATGTTGTTATAGACTTCAGTATACTAAGTCAAGTTTTGTCCCAGAGTAGTTACACTACTATACGGGAATGACTTTGTTAGAGAATTCAGTATACTAAGTCAAGGCATGTCTCATAGTAGTTACACTACTATACGGGAATGACTTTGTTAGAGAATTCAGTATACTAGGTCAAGGCATGTCTCATAGTAGTTACACTACTATCGGGGAATGACTTTGTTAGAGACTTCAGTGCACTAAGTCAAGGCATGTCTCATAGTAGTTACACTAATATACGGGAATGACTTTATTAGAGACTTCAGTATACTAAGTCAAGGCATGTCTCATAGTAGTTACACTACTATCGGGGAATGACTTTGTTAGAGACTTCAGTACACTAAGTCAAGGCATGTCTCATAGTAGTTACACTACTATACGGGAATGACTTTGTTAGAGAATTCAGTATACTAAGTTAAGGCATGTCTCATAGTAGTTACACTACTATACGGGAATGACTTTGTTAGGGAATTCAGTACACTAGGTCAAGGCATGTCTCATAGTAGTTACACTACTATCGGGGAGTGACTTTGTTAGAGACTTCAGTACACTAAGTCAAGGCATGTCTCATAGTAGTTACACTACTATACGGGAATGACTTTGTTAGGGAATTCAGTATACTAGGTCAAGGCATGTCTCATAGTAGTTACACTACTATCGGGGAATGACTTTGTTAGAGACTTCAGTACACTAAGTCAAGGTATGTCTCATAGTAGTTACACTACTATACGGGAATGACTTTGCTAGAGACTTCAGTACACTAAGTCAAGGCATGTCTCATAGTAGTTACACTACTATACGGGAATGACTTTGTTAGAGACTTCAGTATACTAAGCCCCAGCTTGAATGAGGTAAGATGGCCAGTTCCTTTCATCGCTGCCTTTTACTTCCATAGTCGAATTCTAGGTACCGGTTTACTGTTGCGTAGACTTGGGTGTGACGATCGTGGGAGTTGAACCCTCTACCATTGCCGTGAATAGCGAGTGATCTAGCACTACATTAATCAAACGCTATGAGTTACATGTACATTTACACATTTATAAATATTTTATAAGCAGACCATTTTGTAAAAGAACGATAACTGGTCCAGCCAATATATTAGCTCTACGCCATTGTATAAACGTTATAGCAGTCAATATATCAGCTCTACGCCATTGTATAAACGTTATAGCAGTCAATATATCAGCTTTACGCCATTGTATAAACGTTATTGCAGCCAATATATCAGTTCTACGCCATTGTATATATGTTATTGCAGCCAACATATCAGTTTTACGCCATTGTATATTTGTTACTGCAGCCAATATATCAGTTTTACGCCATTGTATATATGTTATTGCAGCCAATATATCAGTTTTACGCCATTGTATAAACGTTATAGCAGTCAATATATCAGGTCTTCGCCATTTTATAAATATTTAGCAGTCAATATATCAGCTTTACGCCATTGTATACATGTTTTAGCAGTCAATATATCAGATCTACGACATTGTATACATTTTTATCAGCCAATATATCAGCTTTACGCCATTGTATAAATGTTTAGTAGTCAATATATCTACTATGTGGAATTAATCAGTTTTAAGAAACCACATTGAAAGATATATGCAAAAATACAAAGTGAATATGGTTTTTAAAACGACGATTGGCTTGACTGGGACGCAATTTATAAAGAAACGAAGAGAGCTGCAGGGGATAGGGTCAAATGTAAAGACGAGAGACATACTTAGACAACCTTACAACCCGTCTTATGACTTATCATTTAGAGGACAAGTTCAAATGGAGAGACATGCTCAGACAAACTTATAACCAGTCTTAGGACTGACCAACCAGTGGATAGGGTCAAATGGAGAGACATGCTCAGACAAACTTACAACTAGTCTTAGAACTGATGAACCAGAGGATAGGGTCAAATGGAGAGACATGCTCAGACAAACTTACAACTAGTCTTAGAACTGATGAACCAGAGGATAGGGTTAAATGGAGAGACATGCTCAGACAAACTTATAACCAGTCTTAGGACTGACCAACCAGTGGATAGGGTCAAATGGAGAGACATGCTCAGACAAACTTACAACTAGTCTTAGAACTGATCAACCAGAGGATAGGGTCAAATGGAGAGACATGCTCAGACAACCTTACAACCAGTCTTAGGACTGACCAACCAGAGGATATGGTCAAATGGAGAGACATGCTCAGACAACCTTACAACCAGTATTATGACTGACCAACCAGAGGATAGGGTCAAATGGAGAGACATGCTCAGACAACCTTACAACCAGTCTTAGGGCTGACCAACCAGAGGATAGGGTCAAATGGAGAGACATGCTAAGACAACCTTACAACCAGTCTTAGGACTGACCAACCAGAGGATATGGTCAAATGGAGAGACATGCTAAGACAACCTTACAACCAGTCTTAGGGCTGACCAACCAGAGGATAGGGTCAAATGGAGAGACATGCTCAGACAACCTTACAACCAGTCTTAGGGCTGACCAACCAGAGGATAGGGTCAAATGGAGAGACATGCTCAGACAACCTTACAACCAGTCTTAGAACTGACCAACCAGAGGATATGGTCAAATGGAGAGACATGCTCAGACAACCTTACAACCAGTATTATGACTGACCAACCAGAGGATAGGGTCAAATGGAGAGACATGCTCAGACAACCTTACAACCAGTCTTAGGGCTGACCAACCAGAGGATAGGGTCAAATGGAGAGACATGCTAAGACAACCTTACAACCAGTCTTAGGACTGACCAGCCAGACTATAGCATCACATTTAGAGGCATTCTCAGACAGTTTAACAACCAGTTCTATAATGACGTTGATGACGATGGAAGAAGGAAACCGTATGTTGGTTACTGTTCTGTACACAAGTTCTAAAGTTACGTTGACTCAAATCAGTATCATCATCATTATCGACTACGCAGACTAACATCTCAACAATTGCCTGTCCCAAATTATGTTTCCTGTGCTCTTACCGTGGGCCGTCATCCATGCAATGATATTAAAGACGCCCCAATTTTTAAAATTTTAATTCACCTCTAGACATTTCCCCAACAGATGTGTATGAAGTGGCACTGTGCTGTAGCTATCTCTTAAAACATTCACGCCAAAACCCTAATGATTGTTTCTTTAGTACTGGACAGCTTTGAAACTTAACGCGTGCTACACATTGAGAGAACCGAAGGTCTGTGGTTGTAGTAAAGTGATGTAATTGGAATGGGTAGTAAGGAAGTTGAATGAACAAGAAAGTTCACGGCGTTTACTTTACAGCATCGTCAAACTAGCCGACCGATCATGGTGCAAACATCGCCGTAGAAGGACATAGAGCAAAAATACGTTAACGTTTTTCCGATATGAGGATTACAGAACACTAACCTGCAGATAGAACATGCAATGATATATCTATGTTCTATCTATCTATCTATCTATCTATCTATCTATCTATCTATCTATCTATCTATCTATCTATCTATCTATCTATCTATCTATCTATCTATCTATCTATCTATCTATCTATCTATCTATCTATATATATATATATCTGTCTATCTATCTATCTATCTATCTATCTATATATATATATATATATATATATATATATCTGTCTGTGTCTATGTAGCTTAATGTATGTCTGTCTGACGGTCTGGGGTTCGGTTCCTCTGTTGATGTGGGATTTTTCCGATATCAAAGCGGCTCCTGAAGGTGGACCAATCCTCAAAAGTTGGAGATAATAATCATCTGGGAAAGTAAAGACGGATTGCATGATTTTCAATTCATTACCCCTAGCATGTCATTCCCTCAAAATATTTCTGATAGGCTTCAACATCGATGCAAACTCATGGGAATTCGTCGCTCAGGACCGTAGTGCATGTCATTAAACCACCACCAAAAGCGCCTACATTTCCGAGGAACGCACAGAGAAAACGTACTTTGCGAAAAGACAAAACAAGTGACACTTGTCCAAATCTGATCTTAAATTCTACATATGTGGAAAGGCATTACTATGCTGGGATTGGACTATATAGCCACTTCCGGACTCGCCGATGAGATGCAACACGACATGTCTGAGTTATGTTATTATTAGTGTGTCATCATCATCATGTGGCATGTCATTTGCAGAACGTCGCTCTCACAACAGCCGATCTGTAAAACTCTCAATCTCTAGCCAGAACGTCGCTCTCTCAACAGCCGATCTGTAAAACTCTCGATCTCTAGGCAGAACGTCGCTCTCACAACAGTCGATCTGTAAAACTCTCAATCTCTAGCTAGAACGTCGCTCTCTCAACAGCCGATCTGTAAAACTCTCAATCTCTAGCTAGAACGTCGCTCTCTCAACAGCCGATCTGTAAAACTCTCAATCTCTAGCTAGAACGTCGCTCTCTCAACAGCCGATCTGTAAAACTCTCGATCTCTAGCCAGAACGTCACTCTCACAACAGCCGATCTGTAAGACTCTCAATCTCTAGCCAGAACCCCCGCCTCTGTCGTTGTCATCCTCAGAACCTCTGTGAAGTCTTGTGTCCATCTTCTCCTCGGTCTGCCTCTGCCTCGCTTTATAGGCCTCTAGTGTCGTTCTATGTACGTCATAATGATGTTTTAGGTGGCCACAATAGTTGAGCTTCATGTACAAGCAATTGTTTACTAACCAATGTTCCTCGATATCCAGTTCTTGTAGGATATCTACATTTTTCCTTTTTGCTATCCGCGAAATTTTGAGCACCTTTCTGCAGCATTTTAATTCAAAAGTTTAAATACTTTTCTTAAGTGTTTGTGTTGTGGTCAAAATTAATGACCAATAACGCTACGGGCTTCAAGAGCAAGATAAAAGCTAACGGTCAGGAACTCGAAGTGGTTAACCGTTTTAAATATCTTGGGTCGATTGTCAGTGATGAAGGATCAAAATGTGAAGAATTGGCCAGAATAGCACAGACAATGGCGGCGCTTGCACGGCTTAACAAAATCTGACAAGATAAGCGGTTAGCACTTTGCAAAATAATCAGATTAATACGTACACTGGTCCTTTCAATATTCCTCTATGCGTGTGGGACATGGACAGTTACAGCTGACGTTCAACGAAGGATACAGGTCTTGGCGATGAGATGTTTCCGAAAACTTGTAAACGTCACGTACAAAGATCGAGTTACAAACGAGGAAATACGAAATAGAATTACAACGGCAATAGGGCCTTTCGAAGATCTCTTGGCAACTGTCAAAAGAAGGAAACTCACTTGGTTCGGTCACATATCGAGATCAAATGGTCTTGCAAACACAATCCTCCACGGGAAGGTGCTTGGCAGACGACGCAGAGGCCGGCCCAAAAAGAGATGGGAGGACAACATAAAAGAATGGACCAGTCTCCGACCAGAAGAGTCACAGGCAGCGGCATCTGACAAACAGGGATGGCGTGGATTTGTAAGGATGTCTTCATGTGTGCCCCAACGACCTCACCGGTTATGGGATGACCTGACCCTGTGTTGTGGTCTACGATTCACATCCGTCCGCTGCCACCCGGAAGTTGCAAGTTCGCAGGATTTTTTATGTTCATCATTATTAGTCTCTTTGTTTTTGTTTTTTAAAACAACCCAAAAAAAGGGACCTGACTCCAAACTTCCAATATGCTACACTGGTGTGTTAACCGGATTTTTACCTGTGTAATTCATAAATCTAATCATTCTTCACATTGCATAAATGCCTAATCATTTATTGTTAATAAATAGTGCAAATTGGCTTACAAACTTCAGTTATAATTAATGTATTATTAGGACAACGGCGTAGCTGGGTGGCTCTTGAAGTTTTATCTTGAAAGTCTTCCAAAAAGCTATATACCTTATACATCTCCTGTGTGCTGTTGCAACACTGATACGTGGTAAATACATACGAATTAGGTTAACTGTGATATCACTTGGTGCAGTTTTGGAACTGAAACTAGAAGCATAATCAGATATCACACTTGCCGATATCAACATAATAGCGCACTAATGGAACACGTCGTAATCATTCAAGGGCACGCCTGACAAAACAATGCAATTAAAAAGGTGTTACCGCATCTATTAATGGGGGCTGTTTAAATTTCCTTGTGAGGTTTAAATGTAATAGACAATTATTTTAGACAATGCAAATAAAACGGATGTTGCACCTAAAAATATGAACAAGTGAAAGTAACACTATGTTTTCTGTATTTTATTGTTTCAATCCCCGTGAAACTACGTTATCTCTTGTTTTATTTATGTACCATATGTGATGAATTGTTTATAAAGCTTTTTTTTCCAAACCGATACGACCATTTCACGCTGTTCAAGGTACTAACCTATGCAAATGTGGGTTGTGCAATAAATACCATCAGAGCCTTCTGTGATAGAGGAAAATCATCGATTGTTTTTGGCAAACGTCAATGGTAATTACGTGGAGTTAGAGACGTTTTTGCAATCGTCTGACACTGAGACTTGCGCTTTAATTAAATTTAAGTGAGACTGATTTGCGCTATAAATAACCGTCCTCTCTTCTCCTGACTTAACCTGGTCCAGTGGCAAGATGTGTTAGCCGAGACGACTGGAAATATCAAAAGAATGCAGATGAGTATATGTTCTTAGTGTTATTTCCCACCCGCGGTTTGGACATGAATTTAATAAGTTTTCGATAGTTTCTAAATGAATGTGGACAATACTAAACTGTTATCAGCCTCTTGCAGCCTGTCGGTGGTCATCGACTCGTCTCTGTCATACACTTCATGATGATACACAATTATTCCCATAAACACAATGTATCCGTCAATTATTCCCATAAACACAATGTATCCGTCAATTATTCCCATAAACACAATGTATCCGTCCATTATTTCCATAAACCCATTTTATCCTCCATTTTTACCATACACTTATTTATCCTACATTTCCCCATAACACATTTTATACACCATTACTCCTATAAACACAATGTTTCCTCCATTATTCACATAAACACATGTTATCCTAATTTATTCCCATAAACACATTTTATCCACATTTCTGCCCATAAACACAATATGCTCACCATTATCCCAATAAACACAATATGCTCACCATTTAGAAAATATTAGTAACATTTTCGAATACCCGAACGATTCCTACATCTTCTGGTGAAGGTTTGCAGGTCTGTGTGCAATTTACTTTCAAGTCATGTTTTCGTACCACGTAGACAACTTCAACAAGATCACCAACGCAGAGGTGTTGGAGAGAACATGCACTGTCACAATATTATTATCCATTCTTAGTCTTTGCTGCAACACACTGGGATAGATGATGGCAGAATAACAAACGCTCTTCTCTATGGGGGTTTACATTTCGGGGAAAAGGTCTCGGGACTGGCCACTACTTTGGTATAAGTATGTATGCAGGTGGGATATAAATGGTGTGGGCATCGATTTGGAATCATGGAACTTGACGCCATGGATCGTGTTACATGGAGTTGCAGGATTAAGCAGGGGATGCAAACAAAGATAAATTGAACACGGATAGAGTAAAGACTCAGCATTTGAGAAGACAAGCCACCCATTCCAATGCCGCAAACGTTCCTGCTTTTCCTTGCACACACTGTGGAACATGCTTCACTGCCCAGATTGGTCTTACGAGTCACATTCGTTACCGTCATGGACTGTAGTTGCATCCCTTTGTTTCAAAGCACAATTACTATCGTCTGAAAAAACGGAAAGAGCCAATGAAGACAACTTTTGAGGAAGACCTGCATCTCTTGAGTTGTACTCTCTGTAATAAATCTTGTTTTAAAATCACATGTTAAAAACTACTACCGGATTAGCACTTGCCAATTGTTTAGGACAGTTCTCGATTTACTCAAAGCTATTACCATAATCAAGTACCCTACCTCTCGTAATGTATCAAATTTCAGTTCCGCATTTGATCGCCTTGGGCAACTAACTTACAAGCTGTCTAAATGTGTTTTCTCTATGCCTCCACTTACTCGTCTTGCATGCGATTCTGCACTTTGCCACCCTGTGTTCCAACCCGCATCTTCTAATGACAAGCTTGAAGTAGCATGTCTTCTGATTGTTGCCAAAATCTGTATTACTGTCTGTGTCTTCTCAAGACCTACGTGATTAGCCTATCTTTGCAGTCCGTGAAACCACTTTTCTATTGATTTCCAATGATCCATGTTCTTGCCTACTGATTGTCCATGACGTGCTGTTGTATGCCAGTACTGGTTACACGTTGCAAACACTTTCTCTATTCCTTAAATCTAGTTGCAGGCTTTGGTTCCACAATTACCCCCTTTCCCCAAAAGAAAAAACAACAAACTCTGGAAGAATGATTTTGGCTTGGCTATCCTATTCTTGCCATGACCAGGACCTACGAACCTCCCTCTGTAATTCTTCTGTACTCCCTGAGCTGCGCTACGTTGCTGAGACGTGGACACTAACAAAATCACTAGAGAGCAAATTGAGAGTTGCACAGGCCTCCTTTGAGAGATGTTTGGTCGGAATCACTCTCCTAAACCATCGTATGCAAGGTCTCCTGAATTCTGACTTGAGCGAATGCTGTCTGGTAAAGGATGCGGTAATCCATGCAGACAAGGCAAAACAAGGCCCATATTACGACGAAACTGTGGTAGATGGAGCACATCAGCGGCAATATGTTATCTCTGAAGCAAGAAGAGACCGCAGGGAAGACCTCCTATACGTTGAATCACTTGCTGCACATATCAGTGATGCCTCTAGAAGAGTACTTACCATGCATTGGATTTTGATGGCCCAAGACAGGATCCATAGGATACGAAGTTGAGACCCACAGCAACGTCGAGGAACAGTTTATCAAGATCAAGAAGATCAAGATCAAGAAGATCAAGATCAAGAAGATCAAGATCAAGAAGATCAAGATAAAGAAGATCAAGATAAAGAAGATCAAGATCAGGAACATCAAGATCAAGGAGACCAAGATCAAGGAGACCAAGATCAAGGAGACCAAGATCAAGAAGATCAAGATCAAGGAGACCAAGATCAAGAAGATCAAGATCAAGGAGACCAAGATCAAGGAGACCAAGATCAAGGAGACCAAGATCAAGGAGACCAAGATCAAGAAGATCAAGATCAAGGAGACCAAGATCAAGGAGACCAAGATCAAGAAGATCAAGATCAAGGAGACCAAGATCAAGGAGACCAAGATCAAGGAGACCAAGATCAAGGAGACCAAGATCAAGAAGATCAAGATAAAGAAGATCAAGATAAAGAAGATCAAGATCAGGAACATCAAGATCAAGGAGACCAAGATCAAGGAGACCAAGATCAAGGAGACCAAGATCAAGAAGATCAAGATCAAGGAGACCAAGATCAAGGAGACCAAGATCAAGAAGATCAAGATCAAGGAGACCAAGATCAAGGAGACCAAGATCAAGGAGACCAAGATCAAGGAGACCAAGATCAAGAAGATCAAGATCAAGAAGATCAAGATCAAGGAGACCAAGATCAAGGAGACCAAGATCAAGGAGACCAAGATCAAGAAGATCAAGATCAAGGAGACCAAGATCAAGGAGACCAAGATCAAGGAGACCAAGATCAAGGAGACCAAGATCAAGAAGATCAAGATCAAGGAGACCAAGATCAAGGAGACCAAGATCAAGGAGACCAAGATCAAGAAGATCAAGATCAAGGAGACCAAGATCAAGAAGATCAAGATCAAGGAGACCAAGATCAAGGAGACCAAGATCAAGGAGACCAAGATCAAGGAGACCAAGATCAAGAAGATCAAGATCAAGGAGACCAAGATCAAGGAGACCAAGATCAAGGAGATCAAGATCAAGGAGACCAAGATCAAGAAGATCAAGATCAAGGAGACCAAGATCAAGGAGACCAAGATCAAGGAGACCAAGATCAAGAAGATCAAGATCAAGGAGACCAAGATCAAGAAGATCAAGATCAAGGAGATCAAGATCAAGAAGATCAAGATCAAGGAGACCAAGATCAAGGAGACCAAGATCAAGAAGATCAAGATCAAGGAGACCAAGATCAAGAAGATCAAGATCAAGGAGACCAAGATCAAGGAGACCAAGATCAAGGAGACCAAGATCAAGAAGATCAAGATCAAGGAGACCAAGATCAAGAAGATCAAGATCAAGGAGACCAAGATCAAGAAGATCAAGATCAAGGAGACCAAGACCAAGAAGATCAAGATCAAGGAGACCAAGATCAAGAAGATCAAGATCAAGGAAACCAAGATCAAGAAGATCAAGATCAAGGAGACCAAGATCAAGAAGATCAAGATCAAGGAGACCAAGATCAAGAAGATCAAGATCAAGGAGACCAAGATCAAGAAGATCAAGATCAAGGAGACCAAGATCAAGGAGACCAAGATCAAGGAGACCAAGATCAAGAAGATCAAGATCAAGGAGACCAAGATCAAGAAGATCAAGATCAAGGAGACCAAGATCAAGAAGATCAAGATCAAGGAGACCAAGATCAAGAAGATCAAGATCAAGGAGACCAAGATCAAGATCATGTCTTTAATTTCATAAGTGTAGCTCCCATCAGAACTAATGTGGGCGCCCAAGTATTGTAATGCATGTACTTGTTTTAATTCCATCTTGCCAAACATCTTTAGACAACATTTTGGCAAAGTGATTTGAAACCATCCGTGGATGAGCCGAACAGCGCAACAAATTATATATCGCATATGATGTATTCGTGCCACCTTTGTATCACTCCGCCACTGATGAGGCAATCAGCTTGCATGTGTCGCGACGAATGGGCAAGACGGACTATCAACGTGTTACCAAAACATTAGACAATACAATATTTACTATTGCCAGAAATCAGTATCGATTATTCAAACCAGCAAGCTCGTATTCAAGCCATCAGCACCGTAGTATCGCGTGCTTAGTGCAGACGACCACTATTTTACTGGTTAACGCGCCGTCAATACTTGAACTGGCAGGGAAAAACCTCCTGCCCCGTTAGGCACAGGATTACAACAGACGCTCGCCACTGATTTGCAGTTTGGGAGCTGCTCCAGTAACGTAATTTGATATGGCTTTGCTCAGTTTCTCGATAAAATGGGGTTGACATGATAGCCTGCTTAAATAACACAAAATTAAAAAATATTAAAGTGACACTAAATAAAAACCTTGACCATAAAATACAAGCCATGCCCATGAAAATAAAATCCATGTCCTGTTTAATTTATTTTAGTCGAAGAATCAACGTCACTGCACACGGTTAAACCATGACCATCTGTAGTTTTACAGTCGGCCATTGTGTAACTCATAAATGTTCTGTTCTGCTCCATATTTGTGTAGAATCTCGGAACAATGCGAGAACTAAGTAGTACCAGCGAGGATTCTGTAATAAATTGGGTAGAATTATAATATAATTTTAGGGGACGCGTGGCCTAGTGGTTAAATGCCACAGCTCACAACCGGAAGGTGCTGGGTTCGATCCCCATCACATCACTGGCCGTTACCCCGGGGAAGCAAACCCTTAGAAAATGCAGGAGGAAGCAGACCCTTACATAAAATGCATGCTGGTCGGATGCAATGGGCAGACAGGAGCATAATAAAAACCACAGTGCAACGCATATCGCCTTGGGGATTAGAGAAATAAGGCGAACGCAATAAAAAAAATAAACAATAACATAATGTTGAATTTTGAAAGGGTAGAGAGATATGTACTCCTGCAGACAAGGTGGGTTATATTGGGCTGTAGTCATGTACAGGGAAGTGCTTCAGAAGATGGATCGAAGTTCTTCTGACTGCAGTACAATGCCAGGCATCTCATTAAGCTCACCACAATAGGGATTACAGTACCTATCCCCACCTCTCAAGTGTGACTGCATGAAACAATGAGTTTCCAAAAAGAGAACTGCTTGAAAGGGAAGTTAGGTCTGTTATCAGTATGTCTCACCTGACTGATTAGCAAAGTCTGATCACGTTTCACCTGACTGGACTAAAATATTCTGATCAGTATGTTTAACCTGACCCTAACTAACATAGTCTGATCAATATGTTTCACCTGAATCTGACTATCACAGTCTGATCTGTATGATTCACCTGACCCTGGCTAACACAGTCAACACATAATGTTTGGCCTGACGGGATATTAATTTTCTCTCACACAAGTTTGTGTTTCTTATCTAAGCTAATTTATTGCCACTCCTCCGATGAAGTCCCAACATTTCCACTATGTTTGAATTTTATTTTCATTGTAGATATTAAAAAGACTTCCATGTCCCATCCCTCGTTTTACATATTTAATTAGAGAGCACATCTTTCTAGATTTTCCAATGTGTTCCCAGTACTGGCTACGGAGCAGTTCTTGATTATACCATCTAGACTAGTTTTGTGGTGACAATTAATTAATTTCCCATTTTTGACTCTGTCAAAAGAATTGCACTAATCTGTGAAGCAAATATAAATGTCATTATATAAATGCACACATATACACACACACACATATATATATATATGTATATATATATATATATATATATATATATATATAGATAAACATATATAGATAGATATATATATATATAGATATATATATATATATGTATATATATAGATAGATAGATAGATAGATAGATAGATAGATAGATAGATAGATAGATAGATAGATAGATAGATAGATAGATAGATAGATAGATAGATAGATAGATAGATAGATAGATATATAAATAGATAGATAGACAGATAGATAGATAGATAGATAGATAGATAGATAGATAGATAGATAGATAGATAGATAGATAGATAGATAGATAGATAGATAGATAGATAGATAGATAGATAGATAGATAGATACACACATACATACATACATACATGCATACATACATACATAGATGGATAGATAGATAAATAAATAGATAGATAGATAGATAGATAGATAGATAGATAGATAGATAGATAGATAGATAGATAGATAGATAGATAGATAGATAGATAGATAGATAGATAGATAGATAGATAGATAGATAGATAGATAGATAGATAGATAGATAGATACATACATACATACATACAAACATATATATATATATATATATATATAGAGAGAGAGAGAGAGAGAGAGTACAGATTTGTACAAGCACTGCCGACAATTGCTAACAAAGACACATTATACGGAGCAGTGAAACAACTGGAGACATGCATCTATATAAGAATAGCATTGATCAGCCTAGAGCAGACCTGCTCAGGAGCTATGAGATTACAAATATATATATATACCATACATTGACAAATTGACTTCCAGAATTTTCCGGACGTCGTGGTATTATGGAAAAGCTCAAACATACCAAAATAAACAATAAAATAAATCGATTTAATATTATCTGAATAATCAATATCGATTACGCAGTACGAGATCGGTTTGGACAGAATGCCAAATTATGCTGGACAAACGTTGACTGCGCTCGACTACACATGGCGAGAAAGCTGAAACATGCAAGACAGACAATTCTAGCGATCGATTACTGAGGGTGGGATGGCTTGATGGAACATATAAACATACGAAACAAACGATTCTAGCGAATCGATTACGAAGACCGCAGTTAACTAGATGGAACAGAAACATGCAGGACAAACAGTGCCAGCAAGTGATTACGTTAGACAAATTGTCTGGGTTTAAATGTTAAAAAACATCAAAAACAAAAATTGAGTCCGCCCAACAACTGGTTACTTGGGGCGTGATTGCTTAATGAAACAGTTGAAACACACAGTACAAACCTTTCCAGTAATCGATTACCTTATCCTATTTATTATCTCGTCTGTCCATTTACGTCAATAGATTAAGTGGGAGGAGCTATCATCTTTCATCTTCCCTCTGTTTGTCCAGTTGGTATTTTGAAACCATACATCTCATTTATAGTATTTATTCAACACACTCAATCCATCGTTTAATGACCTTCCTCATGCAATGGATTCCCGCTGGGTTGTGTTATAGGCTTGCACGCGGGTACTTTAATAGCTACTATTGTCTGATTTAGAAATAATGTAATTCTTTCTAGCTCTCTTTCTCTCTCTCTCTCTCTCTCTCTCTCTCTCTCGCTCTCTGTCTCTCGCACTCATTCGCTCTCTTAAGTCATTACATTTTCATTTAATGATATGTTGTTCATTTCTTATTGAATTCTCAACCTATCCATTCGATCTAAACCAAGTTAAGCATTATTACCTTTCAGGGTCCGTACTTAATTGATGGTTATTTATTATTTAAATAGAAAGAATAGAACACTGTAAGCAGTTTTTTCAAAACATTTATAAAAGCAATATAAATAAATACTTGTTGTGACCTCAAACCCAATTTACTTGGCTTGTTGTCAAACGTGCATCTATTATCTTTTAAAAATCAATTTCTGAAATGCTAGTTTGATTAAATTGTAATGGTCGTAGCTGAAAAGGAGTGGGTGAGAACATATAGCAAGGTTGGTTGACAGGAAGGTGAAAGTCAGTTTTGTCATAATTTAAAAAATCGTGCTAATTGTCACACCGACTTTCTGTAGAATTGCTTCGTTTACCGTCACGTCGTGATACAATATTTATAACATCACAACAAGGTCAAGATGGTGTATGTTTTTGTGTACTTCGTAAATGACGATTGGGAATGAAGTTATTTTTATCTTGATATGATTTAACTTTTAAATACATTGATGTGTATGAATGTCATCAGTTGCTGTGTATTTCGTCATCTAGAGGCAAAGTCAGATTAATTCGTATGCCATTATTTTCCTATGACCTTTGATATAAACAGAGCTATTGTGTGGATTTGACGATTGCCTACTGTAGCGATGTTGACCTTGTCTGAGGAGCGGGGGGGGGGGAAGGGGGGGGAAACTATCGTCTTGTCAGGCATAATATACTGATCAGACAAATTAGTCAGGTTCAGGCAAAATATACTGATCACACAAATTAGTCAGGCTCAGGCAAAATATACTGATCAGACAAATTAGTCAGGCTTAAGCAAAATATACTGATCACACAAATTAATCAGGCTCAGGCAAAATATACTGATCACACAAATTAGTCAGGTTCAGGCAAAATATACTGATCACACAAATTAGTCAGGCTCAGGCAAAATATACTGATCAGACAAATTAGTCAGGCTTAAGCAAAATATACTGATCACACAAATTAATCAGGCTCAGGCAAAATATACTGATCACACAAATTAGTCAGGCTCAGGCAAAATATAATGGCCAAGACCCACACCTTGGCTTCCTCGCAGCCTTCCTTGGAAACTATATGTTTCCATGATACCTTGGCTAACAAGGTAACTAATCGACGTAATCCCAGCAGTAGTGAGCGACAACCATCTGTGTGATCCCGGTCTGCCTTCATCAGCACAATGGGATCTGATAAAAGCGACTGCAACCCGTCACTTCACGCCCGTATCAGGGAGAACAAATGAGTAGACCTACTCATTGTGGGCATTGGAAACAACAACAATCTTGTTTGAGATACTTGTCACCATAATTAGCGTGCTACATTTCCTAGCCAAGGTGGCACACATCGATTACCAGCAGCGATTATTCAGTTGTCTTTGGTATTGGTGACAAGTTTGTGATTTCTACCTATGGTTCGCGCAAATTATCACGATTTGGCTGGATTACCTTCGTTAGGGGTTTCGGACAAGCCGGATTATCATAGTGCGTATATGACTGCGTGGGTGGCTTTAACTTTCACTCTGTTACTTAACACTGTTAATTACTGGACCAGTATTTGGTACTTGCATGTTGCTGTACCATTTGATTTGTTATGAACATAAAGATGTATTTATGATCATTTTACCTTCTGGATGCCACACCCCTGCTGCATTGATACCTGTTTTAAGCGAAAGGCTTCGGGTGTAAACCCTGATGAAAAATCTGCATCCAGAGTTACCTCTAGTCGTCTCGACTAATGTCTTGCCACTGGTCCTTCTTCTTCTTCTGCGTACACAGTCAGACAGTAACCATTATTTTCTCGAAAAAAGCGGCGGTCATCCTGAGACTCTCGCCACTACCATAGAGCTTGTCTTGCAGTTCCACTGGCAATGGCCACATCTGCTCTCTCTGATCCTCGTATGTCGGGCAGTTCTGCAGCAGATGTTCAGTGGTCATTTTACCAGTACCGCACGGGCATTCGTCGGTACACCCTATCTTCAATTTGTTGAAGAGGTGGTACCTCAGTCTGTTGTGGCCAGTGCGAAGTCTGAAGACAACGACCTGCTCTCTTCGGTTCAACTGGTAATAGGCATCGTTTTTGGTGTAACCAGTATGTTCGGTTTCCCATTTGGACATGTACCTGGCTTTGATAAGCCGTTTTGACTCTTCGTACGTCATACTGGTATCTATTTGTGGTAGCCTTGCACCTTCTTTTGCCAGTCTGTCTGCCTCCTCGTTGCCTTGGATGTTGCAGTGTGACGGAACCCACTGTACCACTACCCTTTTTGGTGCGGACTGTTGGCACAGTTTGCAGAGTGCTGCTCTTAAGTCATTAAGCTCAGTGTTTTTCTGGCTTTTTAGCGCTGTGACTACTTCGAGAGCATCTGTCAGCAGGACTATATGGCTCTCATTTTCACTGTGTGTTACCATTTCTTCCACTGCCGCCCTCAGTGCCTCTGCCTCTGCTCTGAAATTGCTCGTGTACTTACCAGTAGCGAATGACAGTGTTTTTTTTCTGCCATTTGGTAGGTTCAGGAATGCTCCTGCCCCTCCGTTCTGTGTAGTGTTTGTTACAGAACCGTCGGTGTATGCATGGGTCCAGTCCATGCTTGGGTAGCTTTTCGTTATGAAGCTTAAGGTAGTGTCTCTCCTTTCTTTTTCGGTCTGGCAGTTTTTGTTTGCAATACCTGGTATATTTTCTACCACCTCTGGAAATATATCCTGCCTCCAAGTAGGTTTTCGTACAGTAGTGATGGGTTTTGGTGTTGTTAGTGCGTTTATGGGATCTTCGTGCATCTTTGCTTTGGCTATTTCTGCAAAGTTTCTCCGCTTTAGTTTCCCAGTTCCCAAATTGTTTAGCCTCTGGTACATTGGATGGTCCGTCAGTCTTCGGAGTTTCTCTGACTGCAGCTGGGCTCTGCAGTCTCTTCTGTCGGTCATGGATTGCAGTTTTGTAATCTTTTCAAGTTCTACAATTGGCGTTGACTTCATGCCACCAGTTATGATTCTCATGGCTTGGTTTTGAAGTTTGTTAACTTTATCGAAGTTCGCCTTCGCTGCTGTTGTCCATGCCGCGATGCCATACTCGAGAACTGGTCTCACTCTTCCAGTGTACAGTTTCTTTAGTATGCCTTCGTCTGCTCCCCAGCTTGTGCCAGCAAGTTTCCTCATGATCGCCATTCTTTCTCTGGCTTTCATTCGGTTTCTCTCAATCTGACTTTTCCATGTCATGCGCCGATCAAATGTGACTCCCAGATAGGTTGGGTTGTCGTTTGGCTGCAGGATTTTGCCATTTAGGCTTAATTTGGTACTTTGGGGTTTTAATGAGAGCGAGAATATTGTGCACGTGGTTTTCTCCTCGTTTATTTTGACCAGCCATGAGTTCGCCCACTCTTCCAGCGATGTTAGGGCCGTTTCCATCCGATTTCTTGCTATGGTGAGATTCTTTTCAGAGGTCCACATAGCCAGATCGTCTGCAAACATTGAGCTATGGACTCTTCTTGGTATATTCTCTGTAATATCGTTTATATATACCAGGAAGAGTGTGGGTGACAGTACTCCCCCTTGGGGTACTCCCTGCTCGAGTGTCACCTTTTTGCTCATCTGCCCTTGTACTTGGACTCTGGCCGTTCTTTGTTTGAGGTAGTGGTTGATCCACTTGTACATCTTCCCACAAACATCACTTCTTCTTAGCTTGACTCTAAGTCCATCCTTCCAGACTTTGTCAAATGCCTTTTCCAGATCCACCCAAACAGCTACTGTGTGTTTCTGTGCCTGGTAGGCATCTTCTATCTCCTGGGCTATGAGGATGACCTGGTCCTCAGTGGATCTGTGCTGTCTAAAGCCGGCTTGCTGTGGAATTAGTATTCGTTTTTCTTCCAGATGCCACATCAGTCTGGTGTTTATCATCCGTTCCATCAGCTTGCCGACACAGCTCAGTAGGCTTATGGGCCTGTATCCATTCGGATCTGTTTTGTCCTTTCCTGTTTTTGGTACTGGTACCAGTATTGCATCTTTCCATGCCTGGGGTACAATACCCCTTTTCCAGCTTTGGTTCAGGACTGATAGTAGTTTTTCCTTCGCTGTTTGGCCCAGCCCCATCAGCATTTCGTTTGTTATCCCGTCTTTTCCGGGAGATTTCCTTCTCTTTAGTGTTCTCATAGCCTCTTCCATTTCGCGCATTGTTAGTTTGGCCATCATGTGCTCTTCAGGAGCCGTATTTATGTTTTCGTGCCCCTTTAGCTCTTCGCTAATGTCTGTATGCTTATCTGCAGGGACCTCGATGTGGTTTGCTCTGGCATAGTGATCGACAAAGGCGTTTGCGGCTTTCTTACCTGTGATCAAGTTCTCGCCTTGCTTGATAGTAATTTGTTTATTTGACGGGGTTTCGTCGTTCATGGCTCTGACTAGCTTCCATAGCTTGTTCCCTTCTTTGTCCAGGTTTAAACTTTCCGTTTTATTTTTCCAACTTTCTCTTGCTGTTTGCTTGAGAGTGTGTTTGTACTTCGCCGCGGCGGCTTTGAGGGCGATGTTTGCCTCCACGGATTTTTCTCGTTCTGCCATGTTCCTCGCATTTGTTACTGCATCTTCCACTTTCTGTAACTCATCATTCCAGTAGGGCTTATAGTTTTTCCGCCACTGGTCCAAGGTATCTCGGAACCAGAAAGTGGAGTTGACGGCTAGCGCAGTTTCATTATTACTTTCTTGCAAATGCATAGGCGTCTCAGTCTTTGCAAACCATGCGCGTGGCACCCTGTGAGTAACCTCTCAGGGCACTGAATGGTGAGACTCTGGGATGCCCAAACTGTAAGATCCCCCTCTCGGCCTCGCCCGTGTATTCCAAAGGAATGCAAAGCATGACAATTTTGCACCAGCTCAGCTTCATGAGCTGCCGGAATGAGTTCGCAATTTTGAAACCATCTGCCATAGGTGCTACCACTCAGGATTTTCTGTCTGGGTTAACTCCCGTAGCCCTACTCTCTCCCAAGGTTTCCACAAGTCAGTGAAGTCGTTGCCAGCAGATGCTAGTTACTCGAGACATCCGATGATTCTCCCATCGTACCAAGACTAGCCAGCACTCCCCGGGACTTGTGGATTAAAAATAAGAGTTCCTCCTTCCCTAGGCAATCTGAATGAACAGGCTAACGAGCCTCGTCTATCCTGGTTTAGAGTCAGAGCTTACTTTCTCTTATATTGGCTGTCAACCAAAGCTAATGAGCCCTATCTGCCCGCCCTGTTATACCGCCGGGTACTCGGCGGCGCCCCACAGCAGGCTCTGTAAGAAACATAAGGTGCTGCTTGGGTCACAATAATGTAGGAGAGGCAATTGACATGGAAACTTCTGAACGCCAAGCCGAGCAGTGAATCCAGCGGTGATCGCTACACTTGGAAAGGAGAGGGTATATCCGACGCTTCACTTTCCTTTAATGAGCGGGAGGTCCAGACCTCGCTACCCCCTATTTATTTCTAGTACAGCGCTTTACATCATCAAGCCAAAACCACCTGATGATGTCGCCATCATAGTTTCTGGTGGGAAACTAACTAGCTAACTAACTAACTAACAAACTTCCTAACAAGCTGCTTAACTAACTAATTAACTAACTAACTAAATAACTAACAAAATTCCTAACAAACTGCTTAACTAACTAAATAATTAATTAACTAACTAACTAACTAACTAACTAACAAACTAACTAACAAACTAACTAACTAACTAACAAACAAACTTCCTAACAAACTGCTTAACTAACTAATTAACTAACTAACTAACTAACTAACAAACTAACTAACTAACTAACAAACTAACGAAATAACTAACTAACTAACTAACAACCTAAATAACTAGCTATCTAACTTATTAACTAATTAATTGTATAACTAACTAACTTACTAACTAACAAAATAACTAACAAACTAACTAACTATCTATCTAACTAACTAACTATATAACTGACAAACTATCTAACAAACTAACTAACTATCTATCTTATTAACTAACTAACTATATAACTAACTATATAAGTGACTAACTAACTAAGTCACACTAACTAACTAACTAACTATCTAACTTACTAACTAACTAACTATATAACTAACTAACTAACTAACAAACTAACTAGCTATCTAACTTACTAACTAACTAACTATATAATTAACTAACTAAACGATGCAATATTCGAACGGTTTCAACATACATGTAAGACATTCAGTAAAATACGCCAGGTATTACCAGTGTTTATATATCGTACATCTTCTCTTATTAAAAGTTGTTGAACAAAAAAGGAGCAATAAAAGGTTTATCTTTCACAATTCCTCACGTTGGATGATATTAGCAGCGGGGCGTGGATAATTACGTGGTCTGCGAACACATTTTCAAATCAGTATTTATGGACATTATAAGTTAAAATGTGATAGAGTAAGATTTGGGAAACAGTGTAGGTCAGAAAAACACTTTCCGTTTTGTTGTTCTTTGTTGATTTGTCTTTGCTGAAAACATATTTCGTCTTGTCCCTCCAGTAACCTCAATAGGTCGCAGGGGGCATCATATCTCTCTACTGTTTGCTAAGGGTAAGTGTGATGTGTCTTGAGATATGAAATAGAGGGCTGGGCCTAACCCACTTCGCGTCGGACTGATCAATTATCGATCAGATATTAGTGGTTAGTTTTTATTTTTATTTCATATTTATCATATACATGCAGCGTTGCCTAGGAGTGAAATTTGCACGATTTGTACAATCTCAACCAGCCGAGTATGAATACCATCCTGTCCAGTTTGGTAGACACGAGTTGTTTTCTACATTGTACGGTCGCTTCTCCAAGTATAGAAATTAATGATAATCTACCTGTCAGAAGAATTATAAAAACAAAATGGCTTGACAGGTTTAAGACGTTCTGCTAAAGACATGTTACTTATCTTTCTGTGAATGCCGTCTCTTCCCTCTCTGTACTATATCTTTCTGTGAATGTCGTTTCTCCCCTCTCTGTACTATATCTTTCTGTTAATGCCGTCTCTTCTCTCTCTGTGCTATATTTTTTTGTTAATACCTTCTCTTCGCTCTGGGTGCTATATTTTTCTATTAATGCATTCTCTTCCGCCTGTGTACTATATATTTATATTAATGCATTCTATTCCCTCTGTGCGCTATATTGTTCTATTAATGCCCTCTCTTCTCTGTGTGTGTTGTATTTTTCTGTTGATGCCTTCTCTTACTTCTGTCTGCTATATGTTTCTGTTATTCCCTTCTCTTCCATCTGTCTGCTATATTGTTCTGTTAATACTTTCTCTTTCCTCTATGTGTTGCATTTTTATGTTCATACCTTCTCTTCCCTCTGTGTTATATGTTTCTGTTGGTGCCTTCTCTTCCCTCTGTGTTATATGTTTCTGTTGGTGCCTTCTCTTCCCTCTGTGTTATATGTTTCTGTTGGTGCCTTCTCTTCCTCTGTGTTATATGTTTCTGTTGGTGCCTTCTCTTCCTCTGTGTTAAATGTTTCTGTTGGTGCCTTCTCTTCCTCTGTGTGCTGTATTTTTATGTTCATACCTTCTCTTCCCTCTGTGTTATATGTTTCTGTTGGTGCCTTCTCTTCCTCTGTGTTATATGTTTCTGTTGGTGCCTTCTCTTCCTCTGTGTTATATGTTTCTGTTGGTGCCTTCTCTTCCTCTGTGTTATATGTTTCTGTTGGTGCCTTCTCTTCCTCTGTGTTATATGTTTCTGTTGGTGCCTTCTCTTCCTCTGTGTTATATGTTTCTGTTGGTGCCTTCTCTTCCTCTGTGTTAAATGTTTCTGTTGGTGCCTTCTCTTCCTCTGTGTGCTGTATTTTTATGTTCATACCTTCTCTTCCCTCTGTGTTATATGTTTCTGTTGGTGCCTTCTCTTCCTCTGTGTTAAATGTATCTGTTGGTGCCTTCTCTTCCTCTGTGTGCTGTATTTTTATGTTCATACCTTCTCTTCCCTCTGTGTTATATGTTTCTGTTGGTGCCTTCTCTTCCCTCTGTGTTATATGTTTCTGTTGGTGCCTTCTCTTCCTATGTGTTAAATGTTTCTGTTGGTGCCTTCTCTTCCTCTGTGTTATATGTTTCTGTTGGTGCCTTCTCTTCCTATGTGTTATATGTTTCTGTTGGTGCCTTCTCTTCCTCTGTGTTATATGTTTCTGTTGGTGCCTTCTCTTCCTCTGTGTTATATGTTTCTGTTGGTGCCTTCTCTTCCTCTGTGTGCTGTATTTTTATGTTCATACCTTCTCTTCCCTCTGTGTTATATGTTTCTGTTGGTGCCTTCTCTTCCATCTGTGTTATATGTTTCTGTTGGTGCCTTCTCTTCCTCTGTGTTATATGTTTCTGTTGGTGCCTTCTCTTCCTCTGTGTTATATGTTTCTGTTGGTGCCTTCTCTTCCTCTGTGTTATATGTTTCTGTTGGTGCCTTCTCTTCCTCTGTGTGCTGTATTTTTATGTTCATACCTTCTCTTCACTCCGTGTTATATTTTTCTGTTAATACCGTCTCTTCCCTCTCTGTGCTATTTTTCTATTAATGCTTTCTCTTCCCTCTGTGCGCTATATTTTTCTCTGTGTGTTGTATTTTTCTGTTAATGCCTTCTCTTCCTTCTGTCTGCTATATGTTTCTGTAATTGCCTTCTCTTCCATCTGTCTGCTATATTGTTCTGTTAATACTTTCTCTTTCCTCTATGTGTTGTATTTTTATGTTAATATCTTTTCTTCCCTCTGTGTTATATGTTTCTGTTGATGCCATCTCTTCCCTCTGTGTTATATGTTTCTGTTGATGCCATCTCTTCCCTCTGTGTTATATGTTTCTGTTGGTGCCTTCTCTTCCTCTGTGTTATATGTTTCTGTTGGTGCCTTCTCTTCCTCTGTGTTATATGTTTCTGTTGATGCCGCCTCTTCCCTCTGTGTTATATGTTTCTGTTGATGCCGTCTCTTCCCTCTGTGTTATATGTTTCTGTTGATGCCATCTCTTCCTCTGTGTTATATGTTTCTGTTGATGCCGTCTCTTCCTCTGTGTTATATGTTTCTGTTGATGCCTTCTCTTCCTCTGTGTTATATGTTTCTGTTGGTGCCTTCTCTTCCCTCTGTGTTATATGTTTCTGTTGGTGCCTTCTCTTCCCTCTGTGTTATATGTTTCTGTTGGTGCCTTCTCTTCCTCTGTGTTATATGTTTCTGTTGGTGCCTTCTCTTCCCTCTGTGTTATATGTTTCTGTTGGTGCCTTCTCTTCCTCTGTGTTATATGTTTCTGTTGATGCCGTCTCTTCCCTCTGTGTTATATGTTTCTGTTGGTGCCGTCTCTTCCCTCTGTGTTATATGTTTCTGTTGATGCCATCTCTTCCCTCTGTGTTATATGTTTCTGTTGGTGCCATCTCTTCCCTCTGTGTTATATGTTTCTGTTGATGCCGTCTCTTCCCTCTGTGTTATATGTTTCTGTTGATGCCGTCTCTTCCCTCTGTGTTATATGTTTCTGTTGATGCCGTCTCTTCCCTCTGTGTTATATGTTTCTGTTGGTGCCTTCTCTTCCTCTGTGTTATATGTTTCTTTTTATGCCGTCTCTTCCCTCTGTGTTATATGTTTCTGTTGATGCCGTCTCTTCCCTCTGTGTTATATGTTTCTGTTGGTGCCTTCTCTTCCTCTGTGTTATATGTTTCTGTTGATGCCGTCTCTTCCCTCTGTGTTATATGTTTCTGTTGATGCCGTCTCTTCCCTCTGTGTTATATGTTTCTGTTGATGCCGTCTCTTCCCTCTGTGTTATATGTTTCTGTTGGTGCCTTCTCTTCCTCTGTGTTATATGTTTCTGTTGATGCCGTCTCTTCCCTCTGTGTTATATGTTTCTGTTGATGCCGTCTCTTCCCTCTGTGTTATATGTTTCTGTTGGTGCCTTCTCTTCCTCTGTGTTATATGTTTCTGTTGGTGCCTTCTCTTCCTCTGTGTTATATGTTTCTGTTGATGCCGTCTCTTCCCTCTGTGTTATATGTTTCTGTTGATGCCGTCTCTTCCCTCTGTGTTATATGTTTCTGTTGATGCCGTCTCTTCCCTCTGTGTTATATGTTTCTGTTGATGCCTTCTCTTCCCTCTGTGTTATATGTTTCTGTTGATGCCGTCTCTTCCCTCTGTGTTATATGTTTCTGTTGATGCCTTCTCTTCCTCTGTGTTATATGTTTCTGTTGGTGCCTTCTCTTCCCTCTGTGTTATATGTTTCTGTTGATGCCGTCTCTTCCCTCTGTGTTATATGTTTCTGTTGATGCCTTCTCTTCCTCTGTGTTATATGTTTCTGTTGGTGCCTTCTCTTCCCTCTGTGTTATATGTTTCTGTTGGTGCCTTCTCTTCCTCTGTGTTATATGTTTCTGTTGGTGCCTTCTCTTCCTCTGTGTTATATGTTTCTGTTGATGCCTTCTCTTCCCTCTGTGTTATATGTTTCTGTTGATGCCGTCTCTTCCCTCTGTGTTATATGTTTCTGTTGATGCCTTCTCTTCCTCTGTGTTATATGTTTCTGTTGGTGCCTTCTCTTCCCTCTGTGTTATATGTTTCTGTTGATGCCGTCTCTTCCCTCTGTGTTATATGTTTCTGTTGATGCCTTCTCTTCCTCTGTGTTATATGTTTCTGTTGGTGCCTTCTCTTCCCTCTGTGTTATATGTTTCTGTTGATGCCTTCTCTTCCTCTGTGTTATATGTTTCTGTTGGTGCCTTCTCTTCCCTCTGTGTTATATGTTTCTGTTGGTGCCTTCTCTTCCTCTGTGTTATATGTTTCTGTTGGTGCCTTCTCTTCCTCTGTGTTATATGTTTCTGTTGATGCCTTCTCTTCCCTCTGTGTTATATGTTTCTGTTGATGCCGTCTCTTCCCTCTGTGTTATATGTTTCTGTTGATGCCTTCTCTTCCTCTGTGTTATATGTTTCTGTTGGTGCCTTCTCTTCCCTCTGTGTTATATGTTTCTGTTGATGCCGTCTCTTCCCTCTGTGTTATATGTTTCTGTTGATGCCTTCTCTTCCTCTGTGTTATATGTTTCTGTTGGTGCCTTCTCTTCCCTCTGTGTTATATGTTTCTGTTGATGCCGTCTCTTCCCTCTGTGTTATATGTTTCTGTTGATGCCTTCTCTTCCTCTGTGTTATATGTTTCTGTTGGTGCCTTCTCTTCCCTCTGTGTTATATGTTTCTGTTGATGCCGTCTCTTCCCTCTGTGTTATATGTTTCTGTTGATGCCTTCTCTTCCTCTGTGTTATATGTTTCTGTTGGTGCCTTCTCTTCCCTCTGTGTTATATGTTTCTGTTGATGCCGTCTCTTCCCTCTGTGTTATATGTTTCTGTTGGTGCCTTCTCTTCCCTCTGTGTTATATGTTTCTGTTGATGCCGTCTCTTCCCTCTGTGTTATATGTTTCTGTTGATGCCGTCTCTTCCCTCTGTGTGCTTTATATTTTTCTGTTAATACCTTCTTTTCCCTCTGTGTGCTATATGTTTCTATTAATGCATTCTCTTCCCTCTGTGTGTTGAATTTTTCTGGTATGCGAAGTACTGGTTTTACAGACCATTCCGAGGCACGAGAGCATGTCTAAGACAACCACCGACAAGGGTTGGTAGGGCTGTGTAGTCGTCCTCAGTGCTCTGAGTGTAATCATTATATATCTATATGTGTTGAACAGAGAATTCCCCAGCAACAGAAAAATAAGCATGAAAACAAAAATGGATGTACGGCTCGTCCTATGTGACATGTCTTGACATATGATTGTGAGTCACAGGCAATGGCTACAGCCGAAGAAATGTAACTACAAACTTCTGAAATGAGGTATCTAATATAGGTGGTCCAGGTGACGAAAAGGGACAAGATCTGTAACCAGACAATACGTAGCAATCTCGCATCCCAACCCCTGCAGACGCGAATGAAACAGTCTCGACTGCAGTGGTTTGGCCATGTCTGTATAATGGAAGAGCATCCACTACCAAGGCGGTCATGGGAGGAAAAAGTCAAGGAAGCAGACCGCCAGGACGTCCCAAAGTCCCTAACTGACTGGGAACTGGATGGGGAGAAAGACATGGAGAACGACGACGGGTAGAGCCGTATCTTGCTCTCTCTCTCTCTCTCTCTCTCTCTCTCTCTCTCTCTCTCTCTCTCTCTCTCTCAGGCAAACCGTTACACCTCACGGTAGAAGAGAAGCGACGAAGTAAGTAAATACAACGACCTGTATGGTGTTCCACGCAAGTGTTTGGCGGGGGTCATTCATAACCCATTTTCCCGCATGCGTACTCTGTCTCAACGTCGCTATAGTCGGTTACGACTAGTGTTCACTTGTCGTTTTCTTCGACGCAAATATCCAATTCTTCAAAATGGCCACCAACATATTTAACAATAGCCGAATGATATTCCCAATTGCAGTTTTTTTGACTGAACACGGCTCTGGGTGCGGGTCATTACAGGTAATGTTTTAATCCGTTTATTCTATTTTCATTACATGTGTGGGCTGTCTTGATGCGATCTAGCTAGGCTATGACAATGTTCGGAGATAGTTTTCGATGTATCTTTCACAGTATCTAGAAGAGTTAACAAAAACACCGCCCAATTGTTCAACTAGTCTGCCCAAGTGAACACATTCTTCTAGTGAGCATGACTCCTAATGAATGTTATCGCTGGTGCAAGTTGTAATCCGTTTAGAGCGCTTAAACACGGCCTAAAATAATAAAACTTTGGAACGACCTGTATCAGCAGTCAGCGAAGTGCGTAGAACCAGATCCTACAATTTATAAATTAATATTATCGGGTTTTTGTTCATGGTACGTCCACTTCTCCTCATACTGAAAGTGACTGCACCCCTGCCAAGAAATCTAGAACAGCCAAATGGTTTGTCAGTTGTAAGAAGCAACGTTCTGGAAGGGACAAGCTACTTACTTCTGGAGTCTATGTACTGAGAACATAGTATGCACATTATGTTGAAAGGGGCGCATAGTTCAATTATCAATACTTGGCCATATCACAGTCACAAATCGATATTTGATGACACACACACAGTTCCGAATTCAAAATTTGAGGAGAGAACAGTTTATATATCAATATTCCACGAGAATAAGTTTAAAAATCAATATTTCACGAGAGCAGTCAGAAATCAATATTCACGAGAATGCTAGCAGAAACCACTAATGGAGGAGAACAGTCAGAAGTCAAGATTTCATGAAAACACAGTCAAACATCAATATTTCAGAAGAACAGAAGTCAACATTTCATGAAAACACAGTCAAACATCAATATTTCAGAAGAACAGAAGTCAACATTTCATGAAAACACAGTCAAACATCAATATTTCATGAGGAAACAGAAATCAATATTTCCCGAGAAAAAAAAAATACAAATTGAATGAGAACTGTAAAGTTACAGTTTGAGAGGCCATAGCGAAGAAGAATGTAGTTCGCAATGCTAGTTTGAGCGTGCTTTGGTGTAATTACATTCGGAAGAAATCTTTACACCTGCAACCACTTTTATGAATGACACAGGATTATAATAGTGAATAACTCGTTTTTACAGGGATCAGAGAAACGTAAAGGCAAGAAAGAAGAACTTAATACATATTATATAATTTAATACAAAAAATTAACATCGGTATAACACTGCTAGTGATTAAAAAAACAGCATTATTAGCATTTACCTGTTGGCGCATTTGAACACCTCAATCAAGCAGAAATTGTAAGAGTTGACATAATGGCTCAAGAGACGAAGCTCCGCATTTTCAATCTGTACGGACCACCAAATAAAGACCTATCGCTCTCGAGTATGGAAGTCAGAGACTCCAACTGCATAGTAGTTGGAGACTTCAACAGCCACTCGGAGAGATGGGGATACTCGGACACAGACAGCAGAGGTGACGAAGTGGAAGATTGGGACATAGACATACATCTCTCCCTAATACATAGTCCGGAGGATAGCCCTAGTTTCTATTCTAGAACATGGCATACCATCTCGACTCCAGATTTGGCCTTCTCCACACAGGACATACACCATAAAATAGACCGCCAGGTGCTAAACCAATTGGCAGGTAGCGACCACAGGCCAATCAGGCTATAAAATTGATATGGAAGTAGGCCCAAAGGAAACAAAACCGCTCCCACGTTGGAATTTCAAACGAGCCGACTGGGACAGATTTGCAATCCTGACAGATGGGCTGTGTGAAACCATCAACACACGAAACAACAAAATGAAGCCCATGGTGGAAAGCCTAAGCAAGGCAATAATGCAAGCCGCCACTGAAACCATCCCAAGAGGAGCTAGGAAAAACTATAAGCCCTATTCGAATGATAAGTTGCAAAAAGCGGAAGATGCAGTCACAAATGCTAGGAACATGGCAGAGCGAGAACAATCTATGGAGGTAAATATCGCCCTCAAAGCCGCCACGGCAAAATACAAATACACTCTAAACAAAACAGCAAGAGAAAGCTGGAAAAACAAAACTGAAAGCCTCAACCTAGACAAGGAATGGAACAAACTATGGAAGCTAGTCAGAGCCATGAATGACGAAACCCATTCAAACAAACAAATTACCATAAAGCAGGGCGAAAACTTGCTCACTGAAAAAAAAGCCGCAAACGCTTTTGTCGAACACTAAGCCAGAGCAGACCACATCGAGGTCCCTGCAGATAGGCATACAGACATTAGTGAAGAGCAAAAGGGGCACGACAACATCAATACGGCACCAGAAGAGCATATGATGGCCAAATTAACAATGAGTGAAATGGAAGAGGCCATGAGAACATTAAAGGAAAGGAAATCTCCCGGAAAAGACGGGATAACAAACGAAATGCTGATGGGGCTGGGTCAAACATCGAAGAGGAAACTGCTAAAAGTCCTGAACCAAAGCTGGAAAAGGGGTATTGTACCCCAGGCATGGAAAGACGCAGTACTTGTACCAGTACCAAAGAAAGGAAAAGACAAAACAGATCCAAATGGATACAGGCCTATCAGCCTACTGAGCTGTGTCGGCAAACTGATGGAACGTATGATAAACACCAGACTGATGTGGCATCTGTAAGAAAAACGAATACTAATTCCACAGCAGGCAGGCTTTAGAAAGCACAGATCCACTCAGGACCAGATCATCCTCATAGCCCAGAAAATAGAAGATGCCTACCAGGCCCAGAAACACACAGTAGCGGTTTGGGTGGACCTGGAAAAGGCATTTGACAAAGTCTGGAAAGACGGGCTTAGAGTCAAGCTAAGGAGAAGTGAAGTTTGTGGAAGAATGTACAAGTGGATCAACCACTACCTCCAAAAAAAGAACGGCCAGAGTCCAAGTACAAGAGCAGATGAGCAAAAAGGTGACACTCGAGCAGGGAGTGCCCCACGGGGGAGTACTGTCACCCACACTCTTCCTGGTGTATATAAACGACATTACAGAGAATATACCAAGAAGAGTCCATAGCTCAATGTTTGCAGACGATCTGGCTATGTGGACCTCTGAAAAGAATCTCACCATAGCAAGAAATTGGATGCAGCAGGCCATAACATCGCTGGAAGAGTGGGCAAACTCATTGCTGGTCAAAATAAACGAGGAGAAAACCACAGGTACAATATTCTCGCTTTCAATCAAACCCCCAAAACACCAAATTAAGTCTAAATGGCAAATTATTGCAGCCAAACAACAACCCAAACTATCTGAGAGTCACATTTGATGGAAAAGTCAGATCGAGAGAAACCGAATGAGAGCCAGAGAAAGAATGGCAATAATGAGGAAACTTGCTGGCACAAGCTGGGGAGCAGACGAAAGTATACTAAAGAACCTGTATACTGGAAGATTGAGACCAGTTCTCGAGTATAGCATTGCGGCATGGACAACAGCAGCAAAGGCGAACTTCGATCAAGTTAGCAAACTTCAAAACCAAGCCATGAGAGTTATAACAGGAGGCATGAAGTCAATGCCAATTGTAGAACTTGAAAAGATTACAATACTGCAATCCATGACCGATAGAAGAGACTGCAGAGCCCAGCTGCAGTCAGAGAAACTCAGAAGACTGACTGACCATCCAATGCACCTGAGACTAAACAATTTGGGAAATGGGAAACTAAAGCGGAGAAACTTTGCAGAAATAGCCAAAGCAAAGATGCATGAAAATCCGATAAACGCACTAACAACACCAAAGCCCATCACTACTGTACGAAAAACCACCTGGAGGCAGGATATATTTGCAGAGGTGGTAGAAAATATACCAGGTATTGGAAACAAAAACTGCCAGACTGAAAAAGAAAGGAGAGATACTACCCTAAGCCTTATATCGAAAAACTACCCAAGCATGGACTGGACCCATGCATACACCGACGGTTCTGTAACAGACACTACACAGAAAGGAGGGGCAGGAGCATTCCTGAACCTACCAAATGGCAGAAAAATAACACTGTCATTCGGTACTGGTAAGTACACAAGCAATTTCAGAGCGGAGGCAGAGGCACTGAGGGCGGCAGTGGAAGAAATTGTGACACATAAAAAAAATGAAAGCCATACAGTCCTGCTTACAGATGCTCTGGCCGTAGTCACAGCGCTAAAAACCCAGAAAAACACTGAGCTTAAAGACTTAAGAGCAGCACTCTGTCAACTATGCCAGCAGTCCGCACCAAAAAGGGTAGTGGTACAGTGGGTCCCATCACACTGCAACATCCAAGGCAACGAGGAGGCAGACAGACTGGCAAAAGAAGGTGCAAGACTACCACAAACATATACTAGTATGACGTACGAAGAGTCAAAACGGCTTATTAAAGCCAGATACATGAGCAAATGGGAAACTGAACATACCGGCTACACCAAAAACGATGCATATTACGAGTCTAACAGAAGAGAGCAGGTGGTTGTCTTCAGACTTCGCACTGGCCACAATAGACTGAGGTACCACCTATTCAACAAATTGAAGATAGGTGGTACCGACGAATGCCCTAGTGGTACCGGGAAAACGACTGCTGAGCATCTGCTGCAGAACTGCCCGACATACGAGGATCAGAGAGAGCAGATGTGGCCATCACCAGTGGAACTGCAAGACAAGCTCTATGGCAGTGTCGACAGCCTCAGGATGATCGCCACTTTTTCGAAAAACATAATGGTTACTGTCTGACTGCGTATGATGAAGAAGAAGAAGAAGAACACCTCAATGAGATTGTTTCTTTTTTTTCTTCTTCTTCTTTTTCTTCGTCTTCTTCATCTTCCTTTTCTTTTTATTATTATTCTTTCTTCTTCTTCTGTTCTTGTTCTTCTTATTAGCATTGTTATTATTGTTATTATTATTTTCTTTCGTCTTCTTCACCATATCATAATTGTGTTGATCTATATCACATTTCGTCAGCTTCTTCTACTTAGTCTTCTTGTTCTTATTTTTATTGTTCGTTTTCTTCTTTTTCGTCTTCTTCTTCTTCTGTTTTTAATTTTTCTCTTTCTTTCTTTTCTGTTTTTCTTAGTCTAATTGTTATTATTATTGCTATTATTATTTTCTTTTGTCTGTTTCACCATATTATAATTGTGTGTTTCTAAATCATATTTGTTCTTCTTCTACTAGTTTGTCCTCTTTTTCCTCTTCTTCTTCTTTTTCTCCTTCTTCGTCTTCTTCTTCTTCTCCTTCTTCTTCTACTTTATTTTCTTCTTTTTATTTTCATTTATGTTATAATTATTATTCCTTTCTTACTGTTCCTCTTCTTTTTCTTCTTCTTCTTTCTCTCCTTTATTTTGTCTTCTTTTCGTCTTTTTCTGTTACTCTTCTTCTTTTTCTTCTTCTTCTTCTTTTTCTTTTGCGTTTGTTCGAAAATAAGATAACGATGCCGTGTCAAAGTTCACAGCGAGACTGTGACATCCGTGCCTTTTGTCAGATAGATTCGGTTTTAGCGCGTCATCGGAACCAGGTTTGCCTTACCTCTACGATCTCTATTCTCTCAGGTAGACTGTAAGGGTGCAATCTGTTTCCCGCGCCGCCACTTTGAGGCGGAAGAATGTAGCTTTGATGCATTGGCTCTGATGCAAGCAACCAGCTATCAATCGCAGGTTACTGTCAGTACATTTGCAAAGGCTTTTTACAGTTTCTGTATGAGACCAAATTCACAGAACTTAAACCAGTAGCCAAACGTCTTCCAATGGCGCCATAAAAACTGGGCTGCTAAGAAAATACAAATGTGTCCGAAAATGTACTAAAACTTTAACCAATTTGCAGCTCGGTAGACCGAAGCGTACTGAACACAGTCCAAATGCTGCTGAAGCTCAACATCTGTGTCGCTCAGGTGTATTGCTATGATTGCACCAAAATAATTGTCAATCATTCATCATCTCCATTATCCTCATCTTCCTTCTTCTTCTTATTGTTCTTCTTCTAACTTAAGTAGAGAAGAGCAAGTCATCATCGTCAGACTGAGAACTGGGCATAACAGACTCAAGGGTCATCCTTACAACAAAATGAGGATTGGGACAGATGATAGGTGCCCATGTGGGGAGCATATCATGACCGTGGAACACATCCTACAAAGCTGCACGCTCACACAGGAAAAGAGAACAATACTGGCCTCGTGAGACAGATATGAGACAAAAGCTGTATGGAGATGAAACAGCCTTACAAACAACGGTGTCCTTTGTAAGAGAAACCGGAACCTTGATCTGAGGAGCAACGAATATGAAGAAGAAGAAGAAAAAGAAGAACAATAAGAAGTAGTTCTATTTCTTGTTTACTTTTTCTGCGTGTGTTCTAAAATAAAATAGAGTATTGCCGTGCCAAAGTTCACTGCGACGTTGCAACATCTGTGCCTTTTGTCAGATAGACCCTGTCAGGTAAATAATGTGCTCCTAATAAAATACAAATGTGTCCGAAAATGTAGTACAACTTTAACCAATTTGCAGCTCGGTAGACCTAAGCGTGCTGAATACAGTTCAAATGCTGCTGAAGTCTAACAGCTCTGCCACTCAGGTGTATGGATGTGACTGCAGCATAATAATTTTCAAACAACTATCATCTCCGCCATCCCCCCCCCCCCCCCCCCACGCCAGTCCCCACACACAAAAGACTCATTCTATTGTCGCTTGTATCAGGGACAAAACAGGAATTCTGAAAGCCTGATTCCTGACGTCGCAGGTAATCATAATACATGAGCCTTACACTTGTCTCTCTGCTAAAAAGGCTCTTTGTGTACCATAAGTGTAACGCTGGATTTCGCTATACAAGACCTACAACGATGCATCTAGAATTTGCATCGCGAGGCTTACAAAATAAAGCCAGCCCACAACAACATAGGTTTAATAGTTCCATTTTGAAGTGCCTTCTTCTTGAAATTTTGGAAGCGAATTTATTTGGATGAAATTATTTATACGAGACTAGTTATCATCATCATGAGAATTATCGTTTAGCGTGTCTTTAGCAGAACATCGCTCTAATGACAGTTGATCTGTAGAACATTCGAGTCCTTGCCAGATCTCTCGCATCTCACTGTCAACTCCAGGTCCTCTATAATGTTCTTTGTTCATCTTCTCCTCGGTCTACCGCTGCATCTGTTGCCAGGTACCATTCCCTTCAGTATAGTTATTTCGAGATCAATGTGGCGTTTGATGTGGCCCACATAAGTTAATTTCTTAGACGTAATGGTGTTTGCAAGCCAGTTTTGTTCTATATCCTGATCCGGTACGGTTTCTGCGTTGTTTTTCGTGCTGTTCGCGGCATTTTTAGCACTTTCCTGTGGCATTTAGATCAAATGATTCAATCCTCTTCCGTATGGTTTGTGTGGCTTCCCATGTTTCGCATCCATATGTTGTCACCTGGAAGTCCCCAAAATCTTAGTTTCCTCATATTGTTATTGTTATGATATACGCTGTTCATTTTAATTAACATTTGTAACTAATTGTGAAATATTATATTTGTTACGTTATGTTGGACTGCCCGAGTAAATATAGATTCAGAATGATATGCCTACCAAACCTATTTTAGCATGTAGTAAATGTTGACTTTAGAAGGTTGTGCATAGAGCTAGAAACTTGATTATGTCTGACCAATTTTGCAAAAAAAAGATAGTACTTAGATAGAAGATTCACGTAAGAATGGTCAGCTATATCGGATGATCTAAACTTCATTTGGGATGAAAATGTGAAATAAATTTAATTGTTCACTTCACATTAACAGTGTAACACATAATCCTCGACGACAGTCGGGCAAGTACATCGTATGCGAGGAAGTCAACTATAGTCTGTATCGTTACAATTTTCTGCAAATATTCATCAATGCGAATCTAGGTATTTGGTTTGTCCGTCGTACCAAGGCCACAGATACAGGACCACAGATACAGGGCCACATAAAGAATGTTCTGCTTGTGGAAGTCATGTATCGCATGTCACATAAAAGATGTTCTGCTTGTCGAACTCATGTATCGCATGCCACATAAAGGATGTTTTGCTTGTGGAACTCATGTATCGTATGCCACATAAAGGATGTTCTGCTTGTGGAAGTCATGTATCGCATGTCACATAAAGGATGTTCTGGTTGTCGAATTCATTTATCGCGTGCCACATAAAGGATGTTCTGCTTGTCGGACTCATGTATCGCATGCGTATCACATATCTAATCCAGCGGCGTTTGCGTGATGTCCCTGCATTCATGGGGAGAGGAGACTAACTTCAGGTGAAACATGCTAATCAAACTATGTTAGTCAGGTTCAGGTGAAACATGCTGATCAAACTATGTTAGTCAGGGTCAGGTGAAACATGCTGATCAAACTATGTTAGTGCCAGGTGAAACATGCTGATCAAACTGTGTTAGTCAGGGTCAGGTAAAACATACTGAACAAACTATGTTAGTGTCAGGTGAAACATACTGATCAAACTATGTTAGTGTCAGGTGAAACATACCGATCAAACTATGTTAGTGTCATTTCAAATATACTGACCAAACTATGTTAGTCAGTGTCAGATGAAACATTCTTATCAAAACCCTCACTTTCTTTCAAGTCAGCTCTTCGTGGACATAGGAAGTTTCATGGTAGTATAGATAACGACGTGAGGAACGAAACTGATTCCTTCAATGGGGAGCTTGTTAAGGAGCCTCAAATTGCACTACAGCCAGACGGACCATGATCCACCTTCTTAAGTCCACCAATGGATGTTAGGAGAACCACTAAAACCCACCACAAAAAATTCGTCAAGAGCATCTAACTCACGTATGAGTAGCATTAGTAACAACAACAACAACATCAACAACAACAACAACAACAACAACAATAGCAGCAGCAGCAACGGCATCAGCAACAGCAACAGCAACAACAACAACAACACCAACAACAACGCTACTTTCACGATGCCCAAAAATTGCACTACAGCCAGACGGACCATGATCCACCTTCTTAAGTCCACCACTGGATGTTAGGAGAACCACTAAAACCCACCACCAAAAATTCGTCAAGAGCATCTAACTCACGTATGAGTAGCATTAGTAACAACAACAACAACATCAACAACAACAACAACAACAACAACAATAGCAGCAGCAGCAACGGCATCAGCAACAGCAACAGCAACAACAACAACAACACCAACAACAACGCTACTTTCACGATGCCCAAAAACACATTTGGATATCGAATTTCTTCGTGTCTGATCTGATCCGTTTTCGAAAGAAAATATAGTATCGTTGAGAATTGAACTCTTAATAACTCGTAGCTTCCCAGAATCTGTTTTGCGGAAGTTCTACATATTGCATCAGTTCTTCTAATTTGAAAAGACCATGGAATTAAAAGCGTGAGATCTTGATGCGGTTCCTTTCATCTTTTGTAGTATAGGCTTAAGGGAATGCCTAGCTGATTTTAGTCATCTATAGATTGTGTGGTCATTTTTTTTTTGGTGAGATTGATCTCTTAGCGTAGATAGATACCGTCGACCCAGTTGTCTCGAGGTAAGGTGTTCGCCTCTGGTGGGGGACTCAGTGGTCTCGGGGTAAGGTGTTCGCCTCTGATGGTGGAGGTCGCGGGTTCAAATCCCGGTGGAGACAGGGATTTTTTCACAGGGTTATCCGGTAAATATGTCTCCTGATCTCTGAGTAGTGAGATCAGACACCCGTGTACAATAGGGTGCACGTTAGAAATACTTTAGCAATTGGAAATTAAAAATTCAGAGTTAAAAATCTACTAAATATATTCTAAGGCTTCTCGCCCCACAGAGAATGTGTCGCAAACAAAATGGACTGTATCACTACAACATCACGTCTTGGTTATGTGGTTAGTGGAGTGCGTAGATGGCAACTTAAAGGCTGCGGGTCTACATTGCTCTGATTTGTGCTTCTACCACCACCAGTCCCCAAAATAGGCGATCGTATATCCCAGGAGCTAACAGATGCTGACATTGACCTGGAAAGTCACCAGCAGATATTCGTGTGCCAACATAAATATGAAACAAGGAGGTCACACCTCCCCTAAACGTCTAACGACACAAGTGGACTGAAGATAAATATATAGTAGATAGACATAGGAGTTGATATCTTTGCCGGTTGTCTCTCCTAGCTTTATGTCCTGCGTTGGTCAATAGGGATGTCTGAGACATTGTGTTTTACTTGAATGTATCGTTAGACAAGCAGCATTTGACTCAACACGCCAACACTGTAAAATGACTGACAGACTGAGAGCACTCTCGGTGGGTCTAATAGGGAACGTGTGCTGGTATTAGACCCACGGAAGACAGGTCAGTTGTACCCTCCTAATGAAAGAGCGTCTGCTACGGTAACCCTGTTTAACCCTACAGAAATAGCAGGTTCCAAACACCTGGTCATTGACTGACTAAAAAGCCCTCTATTGATTCGTTGAGTCTCACATAAAGAAAATGAAAGCCATATAGTCCTGCTCACAGATGCTCTCGCCGTAGTCACAGCGCTAAAAAGCCAGAAAAACACTGAGCTTAATGACTTAAGAGCAGCACTCTGCAAACTGTGCCAGCAGTCCGCACCAAAAAGGGTAGTGGTACATGGGTCCCATCACACTGCAACATTCAAGGCAACGAGGAGGCAGACAGACTGGCAAAAGAAGGTGCAAGACTACCACAAACAGATACTAGTATGACGTACGAAAAGTCAAAACGGCTTATCAAAGCCAGATACATGACCAAATGGGAAACCGAACATACTGGTTACACCAAAAACGATGCCTATTACCAGTTGAACCGAAGAGAGCAGGTCGTTGTCTTCAGACTTCGCACTGGCCACAATAGACTGAGGTACCACCTATTCAACAAATTGAAGATAGGTGGTACCGACGAATGCCCGTGCGGTACTGGCTAAATGACCGCTGAACATCTGCTGCAGAACTGCCCGACATACGAGGATCAGAGAGAGCAGATGTGGCCATCACCAGTGGAACTGCAAGACAAGCTCTATGGCAGTGGCGACAACCTCAGGATGACCGCCGCTTTTTTCGAAAAAATAATGGTTACTGTCTGACTGCGTACGAAGAAGAAGAAGAAGAAGAAGAAGATTCGTTGAGTCTAAAAGTGAACGGGTCCTGCTATTAGACACTCGGATGACAGGTCAGGTTTACCCTACTAATAACAGGGCGTTGCTACGGTAGTCCTGCTGAGCGCGAGAGGAATCGCAAATCACATACATTTGGTCCACGTGCTAGGCTGATACGCCAACGACGCGAGGCTACCATAGGAGGAATTAAGGCCGAACGCCTCTAAGCCGGAATCCCGCCCTAAATCTCAGCACCACTGCGATGGGAGGCTACGATAGGTTTGGAACCTGGGGCTCGTGTCCCTGCCCGACCCGATCGAGCCGCAGAAAAAGGTCTCTGCCGTTCGCCGATCAAAGCGGGCGGAAAGCTGCCCGATATTCACCCCATACTGCGTTGAGGTGTGAAACCACTAGTAGAAGACGTAGTTCTCGGTCGGGGTGTCCTAAGAAGTAGAGCAGCCAACTCACTGCGAACTGTTGAGATGCAACCCCCTTGATCATGAGATATGTCCGCACACCAGGAGAACAACATCTCCGTGCCATTACCAGGCTTGTCCCCTGGTTAAATGCCCTCCTTCGAGAGGAATCGCAGGTCGCTGACATTTGGTCCACGTGCTTGGCTGAAAAGCCAATGGTGCAAAGCTACCACCTGAGGGACTACGGCCAGAATCCCGCCCTAAATCTCAGCACTGCTGTGAAGGGAGGCCACGATATGGTTGGGACCTGGGCCTCGCGTCTCAGCCCGGCCCGGTCGAGCCGCAGAAATGCTCCTGGCCAAATGCACACCTGCCTCGCTCTTTACCTCTGTCTGCTATCAGCCATCCCAAATGGACGCAGAAGAGATGCAGTCCAGCGGACATTGCACCTCTGCCCTATTGTGACAACCTCCCAGGTGGCGGGGAATGCTAGGCGTGCCATCACTGCAGATGAGCCATGAAAATAAAGGGAGCAAAGAGATACCTCACTCACATGCATTTGCTACGTCTCTGGCAGGACGTGACGATCCTGAGACACAGTCACACTGGACTGCCTGTCTTCCGGGATAGTACAAACTAGTATATAGTATATCATATCATTGCCAAACCCTATAGACACGAGTGGGGAAGACTCGTTAGTCCTGCAAGACAACTTCCTAAGAGAGACAACTCTGACCAAAAAACAACTGCTGCCTTGCTGATAGGCTGGGGACAGCCAAAGGCTAAGGAGGGCATCCCTAAAGAAACGCCTGTTGAAATTGGATGCACTGAGCCACAGGCTTAACAAAATAAAACAGTGCAACGTAAATATCGCTGTAAACAGCGTACGACGAAGAAGAAGACAAGCAGCTATGCTGAACAAATTTAAGTCTTTCTAGGATTGTTGGGCTTCATTAATGGTATATCATCTGCAAATCGCAAATGGTTGAGCCACTCGCCATTTATATTTACACCTCTGTCGATCCTTTCAATTGTTTGTACTTCTTTGGGAGAGCCGCTTTAAATAGATACGGAAAGATGGTGTCGTAATTCATGATCGTCTAGTATTAATTATTTATGCAACATTTTTTATATGTAATTATTCATGTAAAATAATTTGTGATAATTTATGCACGAGTCTGTATAGATTACATTTTTCAGATTGTATTGTGGGAATCATGTATGTAAAATATTTTAATTTGAAATTACTAAATGTAAAAGTTTCTATGTTTGATTATTCATGTAATATATTTTTTGGTGAAATAACTCCTGGTCGAGTTTGTATGTTAAACTATTGATTTAATATTTAGTTATATCAGATTACTTCTTCAATATTTAGTATGTCAGATTAATGATGTGAGATTATTTGGAAGAAAGTATTAACGATATATTATTTTGGGGAACTAAATTATGTCAGATGATTTGTTAGAGAGTAGCTGGAGTTTGAGAACGAGAAAAAAAGAACACGCTTTCAAAGAAAATTGGAGGGGGGTTGGCATGGGCTAGTAGTTAAGTGACGCGGCTCACAACCTGATTGTTGTGGGTTCGTTCCCCATCACAGCACCAGCCGTAACCCCGAGGAAGCGAACCCTTAGAAAGTGCAGGAGGAAGCAAACCCTTACATAAATGCATGCTGAAATCAGATGCACTGGACGAACAGGCACACAATAAAAACCACAGTGCAACGCACACCGCATTGAGGAATAGAGAAATAAAGCAAAAGCAAAAAAAAAAAAAAAATAACAACTAGAAAAAAAGGTAAAAAAAGGAAAAAGAAAACAAAACAAAGGAGACCGGGTGTAAACATAATGGACAAGCAATTTGAAGAGAATGAACAATGAGAGAAAGCTGCATCCAATAAAGCTTGCCCCACCGTTAACGGGTACGAAGAGTAACGCTTGGTCAGGCAAAACATACTGATCAGACATGTTAGTCAGGGTCAGGCAAAATATACTGATCAGACAAGTTAATCAGGGTCAGGCAAAATATACTAATCAGACATGTTAATCAGGGTCATGTAAAATATACTGATCAGACATGTTAATCAGGGTCAGGCAAAACATACTGATCAGACATGTTAATCAGGGTCAGGCAAAACATACTGATCAGACATGTTAATCAGGGTCAGGCAAAATATACTGATCAGACATGTTAATCAGGGTCAGGCAAAACATACTGATCCGACATGCTAATCAGGGTCAGGCAAAATATACTGATCAGACATGTTAATCAGGGTCATGTAAAATATACTGATCAGACATGTTAATCAGGGTCAGGCAAAACATACTGATCAGACATGTTAATCAGGGTCAGGCAAAATATACTGATCAGACATGTTAATCAGGGTCAGGCAAAACATACTGATCCGACATGCTAATCAGGGTCAGGCAAAACATACTGATCAGACATGTTAATCAGGGTCATGTAAAATATACTGATCAGACATGTTAATCAGGGTCAGGCAAAACATACTGATCAGACATGTTAATCAGGGTCAGGCAAAATATACTGATCAGACATGTTAATCAGGGTCAGGCAAAACATACTGGTCAGACATGTTAATCAGGGTCAGGCAAAACATACTGATCAGACATGTTAATCAGGGTCATGTAAAATATACTGATCAGACATGTTAATCAGGGTCAGGCAAAGCATACTGATCAGACATGTTAATCAGGTTCAGGCAAAATATACTGATCAGACATGTTAATCAGGGTCAGGCAAAACATACTGATCACATATGTTAATCAGGGTCAGGCAAAACATACTGATCAGACATGTTAATCAGGGTCAGGCAAAATATACTGATCAGACATGTTAATCAGGATCAGGCAAAACATACTGATCAGACATGTTAATCAGGGTCAGGCAAAATATACTGATCAGACATGTTAATCAGGGTCAGGCAAAACGTACTGATCAGGACAGGTTAATCAGGGTCAGGCAAAACATACTGATCAGACATGTTAATCAGGGTCAGGCAAAACATACTGGCCAAACCCTCACCTCGGCTTCCTCGTAGCCCTCTCTGAAAATGGGTTGTTTTTATAGCAGCCTGGCTAACACGATGAGCGAATCTACTTGAGCCCCGTAGTAGTGAGCGAGTTGAAACCATTCATAGCACAACCGCCTGGAGGACCCCAGTCGATCTTCATCAGCACGCTTGGAATGTGGTGAAAGCTACTGCAACCCGCCACTTAACATTCGAAACAACAAAAACAACCCCTCCGTTGACAATTTCCACACTATCCACCAATTAATGGAGAGTTATGCCATGAAATATGACAAATCCGTCCATATATGTCACATTGAAGCACAAATGTTGCAAACGCTTGAAAGCCTCGTTTCTCTTAAAAAATTCCAGCTGATGTCGTGCAAATGCTTCGTTATGGTGAGAAAATGTTGATGGATATTCATGTTATGTTTGTTTTCTTGCCCCTTTTTTAAGCATCTTGTTCGATTTCCTAAGCAGGATTGTATTGTACTGTCTTTTTTCATCCTATGACGCATTGCTTCCGACTTCAGTACCTTTTCTCAATGGGTTCGAACATTCAAGAATTGCGACCTTAGCGGTTCATGGATCGAAAAAAATGAAATATTGGTTTGAGAGCTGTGCCACAGACCACTTAGCTACGCCGCCCCCTAATAATAACTGAGGATAGCAGATACAATACAGATATTAGAAACACAATAGGATTTGCTAAAGCTCTTTTCACCGACATGAGACAAATATTGAAATTCAAACAAATTACTGGTAATTTGAAAAGGGGGATAATCAAGTGTTATGTGTACTCGTGAGAAGAAAATTGGACAATGAACAAACAATCGGAGATAATAATTGAGACTTTGGAAATAGGGTGATATGAATGAATGGGACGTATTTCGTAGACAGATGAGACCAGATATCAGAAAATGTAGATGATTTAGGAGTAAACAAATTATAAAGAAAACAAAATCAATGTTATACCGAAAATATATTTTGGTCCTATTAAAACAGGCAACATCTTGCTGAAAACCATATTAGAAAGATATTCGTCCTCTCTCTTCTTACCTTAAACCCTGTTTCATTTTACTCTGTCCAACAATCACACTATTATACAGCTTCCACACGCGCCTTCAGAATGATGCCGTTCTATTGCACTACGGTTGGGTTGACCTCTGGCATCGCCCTAACTAGCATAGGTGCATACAGACGCACACACGCATCTGACCACTCGTTAGTACGTCCTGATATCAGCTATATAACTGCAGTCTGGTGTGTACAGGGTGTACCTATGCCAGCAAAATACAAGAGGTCACCAAAAAACTGGCACAATTGGAAGGTAAACGTGTCAGTGGTAGACGCCGTTATTATTTGGAAGAAACTTTCTTACTTACTTATTTACCCTCAATTTCCGGCAGCCTTACAACATATTCGACCATAAATAAGCTATCCTGGAAACTCTTACACTTACTGCCATGAGATCCGCCAAGATACATAGTTTTTGCATTCGTCCATTGTTATACGGATGTTCAGGGTCCTAGATGGTTCCACATATCTAATTTTTTTCTTAAAAGTCGATTTGCATCTACACACTGTGGCTAATAATCTGTTCAGAGCTTTTCACACAGTGTATGGCTTATTATACCATGTCAAATCTGTTCAGAGCTTTGCACACAGTGTATGGCATATTATGCCATGACAAATCTGTTCAGAGATTTCCACACAGTGTATGTCATATTATGCCATGTCAAATCTGTTCAGAGCTTTTCACACAGTGTATGGCATATTATGCCATGACAAATCTGTTCAGAGCTTTCCACACAGTGTATGGCATATTATGCCATGTCAAATATGTTCAGAGCTGTCCAAACAGTGTATGACATATTATGCCATGTCAAATCTGTTCAGAGCTTTTCACACAGTGTATGGCATATTATGCCGTGTCACAAGTTCTTCTTTGATCTCGACAACATTTTCACCATATCTTTTTCGGTCCTGGTTATTACTACTGAAGGACCTTCTTGCTCGGAATGACGCCGCCTTCCTTCTGTCTGTCCCTCCCTCCACCGGAGTATAAACGATACCTCTCTCATTCTCGTATTCTCAACACTGCAAAGGTCACGATGACCAATATGTGGACACAATCTAGAAACCTCGGCGGCGGGACACGGAAAAACAGAGAGTTTGACACGGACATACACGGGAAGCCTGACAAAAACATTGGTCTAACACACCCCTCTTGGCATTCATACTAAGGCAGCGGAGTACTTGGCTGATGATGAGATTTTGGTTTAAACGCTATCCATAAACACAGCTTCAGCAGTTGGACAAAGCAGTGGTCGATCGACGCAACGCGCCTTTGAAGCTTTCGCGAAGAGTCTTATTATTATTATTCTCTTTGGTTTCTGATTTGTGAACTGTGCAGTTTTCAGTCGACCCTCATCTGGATTATATCCAAACAGTTTCTGATTACAGAACAGTTTGTTTTTTTCTTTACGACTTGTGTTGCAACACATCTACTGATTTCTGGTGGGGATATTTCAGCAATTTGCATAAACTTTTCCTTTTGGTGTTGAATAAAGGCACCCTATTACTCGTACAATGCGAGATGCTTCATTTACTGCAGCATCGACGTGTCTCGGGCGTGCTGACTCGTTTCATATTGGCGCGGAGTATTCAGCTGCAAAAGTGCACCATGTGTTGTGTGTGCTCCAAATGCCGTGTTTGTCTTACGCAGTATGTTATTGCTAGCGATAACTTGTTGTGGCACTATCTGCAAAAGACAAAGGTCCATCGAAAACGATGATAACATAATTAATTTTTAGTAAGGATTAACCTCGCTACTTTTTATACTCACTCTCCTGTCTCGAGCCGTCCGACTTCAGTGGCAAGTCAAGGACAAGACGACTAGGGACGACTGCGAGATGCAGGGGACTCCGCATCAAGCACCCGTAGAAAAGACGGCGGAATCCCGAGTCGAACCCACACTACCTGATCACGAGGCCGACTGCTTAACCACTTGTGCCACGGAATCCACAGGCACCATCTTAAAGTATTCATTAAAGGACAATGTACGATCCATTGTAATTCCTAGGTACTTAGATATCTCGTTATGTTCGAGTTCAGGCCTCTGCCAACAAATCTGGATTTTCTTTCTCGCTTCTCTAGTTTTCAGGTCAGGTCAGGTCATTCCGTAACCGGTGAGGTCGTTGGGGCACACATGAAGAAATCCCCACCCTACTCTCTTAGTCTTGAGTTTTACTATGGTTAATTTTGTGATGATTATCCTCATAGTAGGAGTCAGCGGCCTATTCGTATTTATTCACCTGTTTATTACTGCAAAAATACCGAGTTTGATCATCTAGAACGATGAGTTGTAGTCCTTCCAACTTTTCTTGTTTAATGCCAACAATGTGGAACTTTACTCTTTTGTGCGCCATAAAAAGGGTGTTAATTGGTGGAATGTACTAGCCTTTCTCATACCATATGGGACTGATCTAAATAGACACGGGTCTTCTAGTCTGCTTAGCTATGTCTGGGTTTATCTGCGTGACGCTCGCTACTGCGGGGCTCACGTTGATCCTATCTCGTCAGCCAGACTGCTTTGACAACGACCAGTATCCAGGAAGCGCTATATAAAACATATATTGTAATATAGATCAGTATAATGGCCATGAACGAACTAGCGTCTCAAATGAATACTTGACTCACTGTTAGTTCAGTCTTTACGCCTTCGTCAACGACGACAATGCCTAACTTAACTTAAGAGAGGGATATTAGGGAGATGAGGGCCTTGGCCAGTATGTTTAACCTGACCCTGACTAACATGTATGATCGGTATATTTGACCTGACCAGGCGTTAGTTTTCCTCCCCTAGGCATATACTTTAACTGATTTAGGAAATTCTGCAGTCTGTTGGTTTTGTTTAAATTCATTTTCATTCTTAAAAACAGGAAAAGAAAACGTCCCCATCCAGTATATTATCTAATGCATTAATTGACTCTGTCTTTACTGCTTCCTTTGGCAATGCATTCCAACCACTCATCACTATCTGACTAAAATAATATCTCGTGGTATCTAATGTGGACCTTTATGGAGCTACTTTTACATTTCATAATGGAGAGTCTGTATACAACCAGTGTCTTTTGCAATAACATCATATAACGATGATGTGCATCAAAAATATTCTTGAATGCATTAATTGACCCTTTCTCTGCTTTTTCGTATGGCAATGCATTCCAAGCATGTATCCCTCTCTGACTAAACACATATTTCCTGGTATCTAATTTTGACCTTAATGGGGCTACCTATATATATATTACAATTCCCATGTTGAGGGACCACTGTACAATGCTAACCAATTAGAAATGTTTCACAAACCACAGTCCACACTACTCAGACCGCTTAATTAACTAATAACCGGTCTTGATAATCGAAAATGATACGTTCTGGGTTTTATTCTACAAACAACAACAAAAATGTCTCTTACAGCGATCTTCAAACTCGGAATTCTTCATTGTACGAAGCTGAAATCAGATGGAGGATTAGGCAACGCTGATATTGTAGGTTAGGATGTGGATTTGGACCCGACTATAAAATGTAAAACGGTTATTTATGGTCTAAAGCCGGAGGCTACTTAATCTGAGAACAATGCCTTGTTCTTTGGACAAGCTTGCATGGCATGAGTGAAGTTATTTACTTGGAGTGCTGGTTTTAATCATACGTGTATAATGTAATGTTGATTGTTGTAGGGTTAGACTGAAATGTTATGTTGTTACTTTTATGTAATGTTGATTGATGTAGGGTTAGACTGAAATGTTATGTTGTTACTTTTATGTAATGTTGATTGATGTAGGGTTAGACTGAAATATTATGTTGTTAGTTTTATGTAATGTTGATTGATTTAGGGTTAGACTGAAATGCTATGTTGTTAGTTTTATGTTACGTTGACTGTTGTAGGTTTAGACTGATATGTTATGTTGTTAGATTTATGTAATCTTGATTGTTGTAGGGCTAGACTGATATGATGTGCTGTTAGTTTTATGTAATGTTGACTGTTGTAGGGTTAGCCTGAAATGTTCTGTTGTAAGTTTTATGTAATGTTGATTGTTGTAGGGTTAGGCTGAAATGATATGTTGTTAGTTTTATGTAATGTTGACTGTTGTAGGGTTAGACTGAAATGTTATGTTGTAAGTTTTATGTAATGTTGATTGTTGTAGGGTTAGACTGAAATGTTATGTTGTAAGTTTTATGTAATGTTGATTGTTGTAGGGTTAGACTGAAATGTTATGTTGTAAGTTTGATGTAATGTTGATTGTTGTAGGGTTAGGCTGAAATGATATGTTGTTAGTTTTATGTAATGTTGATTGTTGTAGGGTTAGACTGAAATGTTATGTTGTAAGTTTTATGTAATGTTGATTGTTGTAGGGTTACGCTGAAATGTTATGTTGTTAGTTGTATGTAATGTTGACTGTTGTAGGGTTAGGCTGAAATGATATGTTGTTAGTTTTATGTAATGTTGATTGTTGTAGGGTTAGGCTGAAATGTTATGTTGTTAGTTGTATGTAATGTTGACTGTTGTAGGGTTAGGCTGAAATGATATGTTGTTAGTTGTAGTCATTGACTTAAATAAAATGTAGTTAATTTTAGTCATATACTTGTTGTTGTTCTTTGCAAGTGCCCACAATGAGTAGGTTACTCTTTTGTGCACTCTGAAAAAAAAACATTAAGTGGCTGATTGTAGTGGGTTTTCTCTCATCTCGAGCGTGCGGATAAAGGTGGACCGGGGTCCTCTAGATGGTTGGGCTATACTTCGCTTCATCTGCGTGTTACTCACTACTACGGGTATCTCGCCCATCCTTCCCCCCGTTAGCCAGGCTGCCATGAAAACAGCCCGTTTCCAGGGAGGGCTATTAGGAAGCCGAGGTGAGGGTCTGGCCAGTATGTTTAACCTGACCCTGACTAACATGCATGATCAGTATATTTTGCCTGACCAGACGTTAGTTTTCCTCCCCTAGGCACAGACTTAAATGTAATGTTCTAAGTTGAAGGTATAATCTTAACTTAACGTCATTACCATGAGTTAGAATAATATGTAGGGTATATATACAACCAGTATATTTGACTTCACCTGATCTAACAACTATACTAAATATTCTTGATTGTATTAATTGATCATGCACCCACTATTTCCTATAACAATGCATTCTAAGCAATCCACCACTCTTTGACAAAACATTTGTTTCCGAATATTTAATCTGCATCTTTCTTTAATTAAGTTATAACTGTGCCATCTTGTTCGCGAACGATTTTGCACTTTTGAGAAAAAAAAATTGATATAGTTAAATTTATCCTTTCCGTTGATTATCTTATAAACCTGCATTACATCCCTTCGAATTGTCCTTCTTTTAAAACATCTTATTCCTACTGTTTTGAATCTTTCCTCATAACTATCATTATGGAATCTATGTATAGCTTTTGTCGCTCTTCTAAAATGTGATACTGTTAGATATAGACATACACTTAAACGTGATGTAGGCATGGACTTAAATGAGGCGATGTAAACCATGGGCATACACTTAAATGCAATGTTGTTAGTTGTAATCACAAATTTAAATGTGATGTTGTAGTTGTAGTCATTGGATGAAATGTGATGTTCTTAGTTGTAATCATTGGATGAAATGTGATGTTGTTAGTTGTAATCTTTGGATGAAATGTGATATTGTGATGTGTTGTTTATGCTCATTTAGATGAACTTTTGAAATGTCAGATCGCTATCAACTCACACGGCAGTAATGGTATGGGTTAATTTACTTTACTTTTTTACCAACGATTTAAATACCTATGTTTTTGGTTCATACTTGTATATATATTATACATTTTATACATTATACTTAGATACGTATCTTTGTTTGGGACTACATGGGTAATAATTTTCATAGATATAATACAATCTCATATCTCTAGATTACGTGTAAGTTAGCGAAAATAAGAGAAATAGAAGTTCACGAAAATAGATAACGGCTTACAAAAATCAGTAAAGATGATTATCCAGGCGGCAGACAAAGATCTTCAGACTCAGAACGGGACACTACAGACTCAAGATCCACCTCCAGAGAATGGGTCTTAGAGACACCGCCATGTGTGATAGCGGAGAACCCAGACACTTAACAGAACATAACCTGCATGACTGCCCCACTTATGTAGACCAATGAGATTAGCCTGTCCTTGGGGAGCGACTGTGCTCAAAAAGCTGGAATTGGGGGAAGGGAGGTGGCAGGTGAAGACCTGAAACGCAGTCTCCTTCACGAAGCTCACCGAGCATCAAGCATAGTAACAGTTGAACCTCCAGGGGATGACATGGATCTACTGTTCTGCTCATGGTGGCATTCAGGACAATGAAAGAGCTGACATCATGGCTTTACAAGCTCCCATCATGGGCACATTAGTGATGGATAGAAGTCACATTTTGAAATCAATCAATGACCACCTGCTAGATGAGAACATCGAAATAGATGAAGGAGCTGCGTCGAAGACGGATGTGTCGGAGTGAAAGGTGCACATATCGCAGTTAAGCTGTAAACTAGCGACACAATGCATTCCACTCTCCGGACTCCATATTTGCAAAGCCCTGTTCGAGACTTAGTAGCAGGAGATTGAGAATGAACGCAGAAGAAGAAGAAGAAGAAGAAGAAGAAGAAGAAGAAGAAGAGGAAGAAGAAGAGGAAGCAGCAATCCATAGACTGCAAAGTTCCATTAAATGAGGTTCGAGTGGAGTATGGCGCATGAGAGGACGGAGCAAGAGAGTGTACAACTACGAGCTACAGGGACCATCATCATCCATACTGTACGCAATTTGATGAGAGAGACTGAGCACCTTTGGGTATGCCCGGAGTGCAGTGACGTCGATTATCAGAAATAAACAAAGAAACAGTTGAGCGACGAAAAAGGAGAAGAGACATCGTCACATGCGATTGTGGAACACCATTACATATCCTACAGGACTGTCCCACTTATACAGAGCAAAGAAAGACCCAGCGGATCGACCACGCACAAAAATGGACACGATGTAGGGGGCAGACGAATACCTTGCTTGGCTTGGCTTGGCTTCGTTCTCAATTTCCCTCTACCAAGCCCTGATAGGGCTTAAGTAGCAGAATGTAGTCCAGAGAAGGGAATGCGTTGTGCCGTAGTTTACAGCTTGACTGCGATATTTGCAGTCCAACACATCCGACTTCAGCAATCATTTTTTTAGTACCGGGGTAGCATTCCCTAATCGATCCCTTATCCTTAGCCAGACTACCGTGCTGCAGCCTGTTATCCAGGATTACCGCGTGGAGGTATAGAAGGGTCTTGGCAGCTCTGGTTCGCTGGCCCTGACGCTAATAGTCGGCTATGGGTCGCTGACCACTGCAGCTCATGCGATGAACAGCATCTTGATCACTGACAAATACCTGAAACGCAGTCTCCTTCATGAACCTCACCGTGCTGGAAACATAGTATCAGTATGTCGACGAAGAAGAATACGATTCTCCATTCGAACCCACACGAATCCCATAAAACATAACATACTAAAATAGATACGCCGACGAGTGTACAATCTCATCATCTCTGACGGCACTGTTATGAGTCTTCACCAAAAATAAAGCTTGGCCTATACTGTACTAAACGATAAAGTTAATCCTGGATACAAGAAATAGTATATAGGTATACTAGCAATAGTGTATAGATATACAAACAATAGTATATGGATATACGAACAATAGTGTATATGTATACTAACAATAGTATATAGGTATACTAACAATAGTGTATATGTATACTAACAATAGTATATATGTATACTAACAAAAGTATATAGGTATACTAACAATAGTGTATATGTATACTAACAATAGTATATAGGTATACTAACAATAGTATTTAGGTATACTAACAATAGTATATAGGTATACTAACAATAGTGTATAGGTATACTAACAATTGTTATCAGAAATGGACAGTAAATGCAGGGTGATCAATTCATCAACAATATCATACCTTACGCTTCATGGAATGTTCATATGGTAATAGTTTTACGGAATACCTTCTTTGACAGAGAATCAATACAATTAAAAGACAGAAATGTAATAACATTTATCATAATAGAAGTAAGACGAGCTTCTATGTTAAAGGAAGAAGAAGAAGACGAAGATGAGCAAGATAAAGAGAAAGAATGAATATGAAAAAGGAACATAACGAAAAAAATGAAAAGAAAATTATGAAGAAGAAAAAGAGAGAGGAGGGAATTGAGGATGGCAAAGATGAAGAAATATGTGAAGAAAAGGGGAAAAAGAAACATGAAAAGTAAATTAAAAAGAAGAAAAAGACAAAAAAATGAATGTGTGAAGAAAGATCAGAAGAAATTCGGAAGGAAAAAGAATAAGAAATTTGCAAAAAAATATTAAAAGACAACAATGAAATATGAGATGAAAGGGAAGGTGAAATATGGGGAGAGAACATGACAAGAAATATGATTAGAGAAAGAAATATTGGAAGACAAAGACGAAGAAATACGAGAAGAAAACCCAGACGAAATGTGAGATGAAAAAGAAATAAAATGTTTAAAGAAAAAGAGGAAATATGAGAAGAAAAGGATAAATAAAACATAGGATGAAAGAGAAGAATAACATATGAGATGAAAAAGAAGAATAAAATATGAGATGAAAACGAAAAAGAAAAATGAGAAGAAAAAGAAGAAGAACATGAGGAAAAGAGGAAGCAATATGAGAAAAAGAAGATGCAATTTTACAGGAAAATTAAACAACATATGAAGAAATCGAGAGAAGAAATATGAAAAGAAAGGTCAGAAAAAAAATGCAAAGAAAAAGAGGAACAAAAATAATAGAGGAAAACACACACAAAAATTGAGAAGAAAAAGAAAAACCAATCTGAGATGAGAGAGAAGAAGAAAAATGAAAAGAATAAGGTGAAATATAAGCAGAAAAATTACCCAATAAATTGGAAAGGTTGAAGAAGAAAATTAATTTGAAAAAGATAGAAATATCAGAAGAAAAACAGGATACAATGTAAGAAGAACAAGAGAATGAAATATGCGAAAATAAATAATCAGGAACAGTTAAATATGAATTACGAAAATAATAAACTATTACGGACAATTTCAAATCAATGAACTATTAATAATGCTTTATAAATAATAAATCAAGAAAAATGATTTAATACACGTTTAAAAGTATTCATGATAAAAACATTTCTAAATTATTGTTAATCAATAGAATATGTCAGAAATACTTCGTTCAAATAAATGTCCAAGTGTGACTTATCAAAACACATTATTTAAAAATCATTGTACATCCATTAATAGAAGTGATTAACAATAAAACTGTACACAGCATATTTGAAAACAGACTAATAATTCAGATTCGTAAACAATAAACTATTGTGTAAATAATAGAAGTGACATTGAGAATGACTTGTTGGACATGATCGAGCCAGAAATATCTCGGGTTTCGGATCATTTCCGTTGTGGTATTTTAATGCGGATGTTTGGCAATATTGTGAAACTGATATTCATGAAACTGATATTCATGAAACTGATATTCATGAGGATGATATTAATTGAGGATGATATTCATTAGGACGATAATTATCCACAGTGGCAATGCTTTCTTTTATTTAACATTCTGAGCATATTTGAGACAGTCATTGCAGCGATAATAAACCCACAGAATACAACAATCGTTCCCAGAACCTTTTGGAACATCCACTATGCATTTGTGACGGCATATCGGGTTAGGAAATACGTTTATGTAGAACGATTTCGGTGTTAGAGTCTTCCGTATATGTTTACCTAACCTGCTATACAAGATGATGATTATGATGATGATGATGATAGTGATGGTGATGATGAGGATGGTGATGAAGATGATGATGAAGATGATGGTGAAGGTGATGATGGTGACGATGATGGTGATGATGGTGATGATGGTGATGGTGATGGTGATGATGGTGTTGATACTGATGATCATGATGATGATAATGATGATGATTTTGATGGTGATGATGATGATGATGATGGTGATGATGATGATGATGATGATGATGATAATGATGATGATGATGATGGTGATGCTGATGATGATGGTGATGATGATGATGATGGTGATGATGATGATGATGGTGATGCTGATGATGATGGTGATGATGATGATGATGGTGATGGTGATAATGGTGATGCTGATGATGATGGTGATGGTGATGATGGTGAAGGTGATGATGGTGATGATGATGGTGAAGGTGATGATGGGGATAATGATGGTGAAGGGGATGATGGTGTGATAATGATGATGATGGTGATGATGATGAAGGCGTTGCTGATGATGCTGATGGTGATGATGGTGTTGATACTGATGATCATGATGATGATAATGATGATGATTTTGATGGTGATGATGATGATGATGATTTTGATGGCGATGATGATGATGATGGTGATGATGATGATGATGATGATTATTGATGATGGTGTTGATGATGATGATAATGATGATGATGATGATGATGATGATGATGATGATGATGATGATTATTGATGATGGTGTTGATGATGATGATAATGATGATGATGATGATGATGGTGATGACATAATCGATTTAACTGTGAGTTGGTAGCTCTTGACAACCCGGTGTCTCCTGGACAAAAGCACAAATATTTTTCAGTTGGTGTGATGATGTAAATTGGTGGACACGTTGTGACTCTGCCAAGGCATGTACCAATTGCAGAGCTGAAGCAACATCTGTAGATGCAAAAGCTCAGATTCTTATCAGTCGAAACACAATTATAAGGAAAACGGTCATTACAACACACTACAGGAGCCTAATACAAGCCATTTCAAGCTGCATACAAGACCAAATAGAAAATGTACCATCGAGCTGCTGTCCACAAAAGAAAAACAGATCTAATCTTACAGTGGATTGTGGCTCACTGTACAATTCTTGAAAACGAGAAGGCAGATCAACTTGCAATTACTTGAAATGGCAAAACGCAAACTCGTCATCCAGTGTGCCATAAAGAAGCAAAGACACATCAAAATGATCTACGAGGACGGAATAAAGAGAGACAAGCACAGACAATGCAATCCAGAAAATGACAGCATAGACATACTTGAAAGAAATGTGCAGACAAAGATCTTCAGACTCAGAATGGGACATTGCATACTCAAGGTCCCCCTCTACAGGATGGGTCTTAGAGACAACGCAACATGTGATTGTTCAGCACCCAAGCAAACACCAGAACATTTCCTGCAGGACTGTCCCACTTAAGCAAACGAAAGAGAGGCAGTCTGGCCCCGGGAAGCGACCTTGCTCGAAAAGATGTTTGGGACCGGCGAAGACCTGAAACGCAGTATATTTTGTGAACCCCACCGTGCTAGAAGCATAGCATCAGCTGATCAAAGAAGAAGCAGAAGAAAATAGAAGAAAAATAAGAAAAGAGAATCCCATGATCAAAATATTCTGTAAGGGACACAGCATAACCATTGAATTCGACCGTCTCCCGATTCTTCAGTCAGATTTACCAGGACTTGGATAGTGCTGGAAAATAGGGTAACCACCCCCCAACCTGTAAGATCGTCACATATGGGCAGCAACGCTGGTCTCAACGTTTTGTCATCCAAGATGGATAATTTATAGAGAACATAACATCAAGATCGAGATAAGAACGCACTTGACCTGATGGTGACACTGACGATGGTTTTGGTGAGATGTTTTTGTGCAACCCAGAGCAAATGGTACTCGTCATTTGGTTCGGCAGATACACCTAACAGATCGTATGAGCATCACTGAACGTGTGAGCGATGTGTCTTGAATATGTTGTTTACATGGCACTGTCCAATCTCTGCTGAGTGATGTGCTAGTCCATTCTTGGCTGTTGTGTACATTTTCCAGCCACACTAAGAATGCACTGCATTCGTCTATATATTCACATTTCAAAGGAATCAATTCTCTTTTTCATTAACCATTCACCACGTTTCTATTCAATACAATCATATCAATTACACAGAACACATGATCAATCTCATTTTTAATTATGTATATAGCTCGTACTAATCATCTTCTTCTACGACGTTCAACCTGAAACGGAAGTTTGTAATGTTGCGTCCCAACGAGACTGCGATATATGCACCCTACCGTCTGGAAAAACCTATTTTAGCAATGCAATTTTGAAACCAGCTTCGTCCTTCTTCTTCTAGTTCTAATCTCTCAGCCAGACTGTATTGCTGCAGTCAGTTTCAAGGGACGCCACTTGGAGGCAGAATATAGTTTTGTTCAGTTAGCGGTCCCTGACTCTTATGAAAGAAACCAGCTTTGAGTCGCAAGTTGAGTCAGCACATTCAGTGCTGCATCTTCAGCCCCTGATATTTTTACATTCTTCTTTTTCTGCGATCATTGCTTGTTTAGGCTGGGACTCCAGATTTTTCAGTAAATTCTGCTTTCCGCTTCAGGGTCACAATACAGCCTTACATTTTCTCATTAAGTGGAGTCAGCGTGGATCACATTCTTCTCCTCAGATGTGTGCTTCGGGCAGTCCTAAAGTATATGTGCTGCTGTCATGTTTTCCAGGCCGCAGAAACAAAGGCTGCTAATGCTTATCTTGAATGTGGTGTACATGTGATGTGTTATTCTGTTGTGGCTATTTCAGAAATGTAGTATGAGAACTTGGTCTTTCCGGGTCAGTTGGTAGTATATGTGATCTGCTTGGTGTTAGATGTGTTTTTCCTGCCACTTTACATTGTATTGTTCTTTCATTGTGACATTTACTTCTTCAAAGTTGACCAGGTGTTCTTCCTGTATCAGTGCTGCTACTCCTTAACTTAACTTAACGTTTTTATACTGGCTTAGAAGACTCTGTAGAGTCTGTATACAACCAGTTTAATTTACATTATCTTGCTCAAAAAGCTATGCGCATCCAATTTATTGTTCAATGCATCAATTGTCCCTGCCTCCACTACCTCCTGTGACAATGCATTCTAAGCATTCACCACTCTCTGACTAAAAAAAAATATTTCCTATTATCTGATCTGGATATTTCTATAGTTGATTTGTAGCTATGCCCTCTTGTTCTTGTAGGTGGTTGTATTTGAAAAACGTGTTATAGTATAACGAATCCGTTCCTCTGATCATCTTTTTAACCTGTATTAACTCATTTCGAATTCTTCTCTTTTCTAGACACTTTAGGCCGGTTTTTCTGAGCATTTCCTAATAACTGTAATTCTGTAATCACACTATCAGCTTTGTCGCTTTTTTTTGAATTCGTTACAACATGTGTATATCCCATCTACAATAAGGACTCCACACCTGTCTACAGTAATCCAATCTAGGTCTAACTAATGCTTTATACAGTTTGACTGTCACTTCCTTGCTCCTATGTTTAATATTTCTTTTTATCATACCCAACATTGCATTTGCCTTTTCCACTGCTACCTAGACTTGCTTACTCACCTTACCTGTATAGTCTATTATAACCGCTAGCCTGTCGGTCTTTGTGTTTCTTTTGATTTTGCAACGTCATGGTGTCCACTGTATCACTTCTTTCTGGAATTTGTGAGACATTGTTGACAATTTGTTCAGTGCATTGTTCTTATGAGATTTAAGTGTCCTTGTAGTTACTTTGAATCAGTCAGTATAATGCCTTTCTTGTGGATATGGTGAATGTGTTGTAGAGCCATTTTTGCTTCGGTCTTAAAAACTTCAATTTCGAATCTTAATTTTCTTGAGAACTTGCCTGTGGCTATAGACTTGGTTGCCTTCTCCTCATCCATGTATCTGATCACCAGTCCTTCTCCTCCGTCCCGGGTTCACTTGTCACTGAGCCATCTTTATAGGAATGTCTTCACCTGTCTGATAGATACTTCACGTCTTGTACTATTGTGTAATACATCTTCTTCATTGATCCCTTATATTTGTCCTATTTACTCTGACATAATACGTACCAAGGAAAGAGTAATGCTACTAACTGTACGGCTTTGGTTTTGTCTGTGGCAACACTGGGTCATTGAGTGTTAATGTTTTGCCTGACCAGAAGTTAGTCTCCTCTGTTCGTAGAAGACTCATTTCGCATATTGTGCCCCGCTTTTTTATCATTTTAAATATTTGTCTATATGCATCTATCTCAGTGAGGACATTCTCATTGGATTTTCTTTCTGTCCAACTAATCTTTTGCCATTCTTCGACAGCAACACATCTCAAACGTTGTTCCGTCTATCTTTGCTTGAGTTCATGTTTTAGTCCCAAACATTACAGCGACTTTTCGTTTCCTTAATTATGCACTGGTATTCTTTAGGGTAGTACATTTATGTTTTTCTTTGAAGATTTATTTTGCAACTGTAATCCTGGAGTTAATTTCCGTGTTACTGCGTCTTCTATGATAGTTTGTATTAAATATGTAAACTGCTGTACTTACTCGACTATTTCTCTATTGATGATTATTTTAAATTGCCTATTTTGCTTAACTTTTACAACCGACTTTGTTTTCAAAGTTTGTATTCTCAAACCCAACTCTTTGGCAGTGCTGTTAATGTTTTAAAGCAGCATTTGCAACTTTGTTACGAATAATCTCACTGTAGCTTGATCATGGACAAATGTGATGGCCCTAACTTTGCCACCCGAATTACTCTAAACATAATTTTTATTCGTGTCTTTTATAAACTGGATCTGTTAGTCTTTCTGTATTTGAAATAATCATCTCTTGATTTTCATGCAGGTTCTGAAGTAACATAATGATTGGACTCTCTATATCTATTTGTTGCAGCATCTGAAAATCTTTGTTCAAGTACACTCTATTACACGTTGTTTCGTAGTCAATGAAGGATAACAAAAGTGGTAGTCCTTGACCAATCATTCTTTCTGCAAGAATCCGGATCGATTGAATAACATTTCATTTATATATGGCCTTGCGAAACCAAAAACGGATTATCTTTGACGAAATAATGTATGTTCTCACCAATTCTCTCTTTAATTATCGTTATGATAATGTAAGATGGATGTGATTAAGATTATCGTTCGTGTATATCAGCAACAACTCTAAACCAGCTATCTGTGAACAGTAAACACACAAATGTCCAAACAGTGATTTATGGAGAATAATTTATAAATGATATATTATTAGGATCATTTCTTAACAATAAACCACACAAAAATAATTTCTGAACACTAAATTATTAAGAACAATTCGTAAACAAACGCAAAATATGCAGATATAATTTGTGAACAATAAACTATGGACATATCATTTGTAAGCAATACCCATTAGATATATATCAATTGTGAACAATAAACACTGGAGATATTATTAGTGAGCAATAACAATTAGAAATATCATTTGTGAACAATACGCTGTGTAGATATCATTTGTGAGCAAATAACCATTAAAGATCTCATGTGTGAACAATAAACGTGTGGTAAAATGTGTGAACAAATAACCATTAGATATATCATTTGTACAAGTTTATTTCTGAACAATAACCTAGGGAGGTTTAATTTGTTAACAATAACCTAGGGAGGTTTAACTTGTTAACAATAACCTAGGGAGGTTTAATTTGTTAACAATAACCTAGGGAGGTTTAATTTTTTAACAATAACCTAGGGAGGTTTAATTTGTTAACAATAACCTAGTGAGGTTTAATTTGTTTACAATAACCTAGGGAGGTTTAATTTGTTAAGAATAACCTAGGGAGGTTTAACTTGTTAACAATAACCTGGGGGGGGGGGGGGGGGGGGTTAATTTGTTTACAATAACCTAGGGAGATTTCATTAGTGAACAATAACTTATAGAAATATAATTTGTGAACCTAGAAACATTTATTTCTTTAACTAATAAGAATTAATTTTTTTTTTATAATGTTTAAATATAAAATGAATGATAACATTTTATAAACAATATACTAGAATAGTATATATATTAATTAATAGAAACTAAGCAGTAGGGACTAGTTGTTTTAAAAAACGTCTTTTGAGAATAATTCGTGAAAATTAAACAACTAACATTAATTTCTAAACAGAAACCTGTTAGTAATAATTTCTAAAGAATAATATATTAAGGAAAGTTTATAAATAATAGACAGATAGTAATGATTTATAAAGAATAGACTAATAAGAATAATTGAAACAATAAAAAGTAAATGCGAATAATTTTTAAATAATAGAGTAATGAGAACGATTTATAAATAATAAGGTGAGAATAATTGAGAAACGTAAGGTTAATAAGAAAAATGTATACATCATAGACAACTGTGAATAATTTCTAAATAACAGATAATTGTAAATAATTTCCAAATAATAGACAACTGGGAATAATTTCTAAATTACAGACAACTGGGAATAAATTCTACATTATAGATAATTGAGAATAATTTCTAAATTATTGACAACTGGGAATAATGTCTAATTTACAGACAACTGAGAATAATTTATAGTTTATAGACAACTGGGAATAATTTATAAATTATAGACAACTGGGAATATATTCTAAATAATAGACAACTAGGAATAATTTCTAAATTACAGACACCTGGGAATATTTTCTAAATAAAAGACAACTGGGAATAATTTCTAAATAATAGAAAACTGGGAATATTCTCTTTATAATATATAATATTGAATAATTTCTAAATAATAGATAATGTGGAATAATTTCTAAATAATAAATAATTCGGAATAATGTCTAAATAATAGATACATCGGAATAATTGATAACAAATTCGGAATAATTTATAAATAATAGATAAATCGGAATAATTTTTAAATAATTCGGAATAATTTATAAATAATATATAACTCTGAATTATTTCTGAAGAACACTATTGAGAAATATTTTTTAACATCAAAGCTATAAATTGTCAACAAAATCTACATACAATGTGTGGGAAATCAAACTAACAAGGATCAATTATAAACAATAAACTATTGAGAACATGATTATAAACAGTGATAAAAGGCTATACACTAAGAACATAAACTGTTATGAAATACTAAAAATATTTGTTTCTTTAAACCGACAGAAATAGAAACAGTTAACCTCTTTAATTGTTTTCTCAACTAATAACAAGTTGTAATCATTTCAGACACAAAAAATGTACACCAAGAACAAAACAAATACAGCAACAATTGAATTTTTAAAATGTGAACTTTCCTAAACACGTCTCAATAAATTATTATAACAAATAAATGCAAACAAGAAACTACAGAAGAGGATTTCACAAAATATTCACTTATTTATAATAGGTCTTAGCAATAATTGTTTTAAACAAATTATTGACATAATATATTACCAATAAACTGTTAAGAAAACAAGTTACATAATCTGCAGTTCATAGTATTTATAAACAATAAACTATTGGGTAAACATGTTAAAAATTAACCGATACGAATGATATCTAGCCAATTCACAATTATCCAAAATAAATAAACAATCAGCAGTTGAAAATCATTTAAAAACATAATTACGAAGATTCTGCTGTAGGGAACAGTTTATAATTATATATAAAAAATAGACGGTTTGGATATATTTATCACCAATAACAAGTTTACTATATTTTATACATCATAAAGAATTATTAGACATTGATAAATAATCGCCAGTGTATAATCATTTATTTAACTATAAACTCATCTTCATATAGCATGTCCTTTGCAGAACATCATTCCAATCACAGCCCGTCTGAATGAACCTAGATCTCTTGCCAAATCTCCACCCAGCTCCAGAGTCATGCCCAAGCATTCCTTGACATCTTGGTGCCATCATCTTCTGGGACTGTCTTTACGGCATGGTTATCATTCTCTCACGATCGTTGTGCCCTTTTGATGTGGCCAAAGTATTTAAATGTGTTGCCTATGGTAGAATTAGTTAACCCGTTCTTTATTTGCCCAACTCTTGTCGAATGTCTGCATTCCATGGACTGGACCCATGCATACACCGACGGTTCTGTAACAAACACAACACAGAACGGAGGGGCAGGAGCATTCCTGAACCTACCAAATGGCAGAAAAATAACACTGTCATTCGCTACTGGTAAGTACACAAGCAATTTCAGAGCGGAGGCAGAGGCACTGAGGGCGGCAGTGGAAGAAATGGTGACACAGTGAAAATGAAAGCCATATAGTCCTGCTTACAGATGCTCTCGTCGTAGTCACAGCGCTAAAAAGCCAGAAAAATACTGAGCTTAATGACTTAAGAGCAGCACTCTGCAAACTGTGCCAGCAGTCCGCACCAAAAAAGGTAGTGGTACAGTGGGTCCCATCACACTGCAACATCCAAGGCAACGAGGAGGTAGACAGACTGGCAAAAGAAGGTGCAAGACTACCACAAACAGATACTAGTATGACGTACGAAGAGTCAAAACGGCTTATCAAAGCCAGATACATGACCAAATGGGAAACCGAACATACTGGTTACACCAAAAACGATGCCTATTACCAGTTGAACCGAAAAGAGCAGGTCGTGGTCTTCAGACTTCGCACTGGCCACAACAGACTGAGGTACCACCTATTCAACAAATTGAAGATAGGTGGTACCGACGAATGCCCGTGCGGTACTGGTAAAATGACCGCTGAACATCTGCTGCAGAACTGCCCGACATACGAGGATCAGAAAGAGCAGATGTGGCCATCACCAGTGGAACCACAAGAAAAGCTCTATGGCAGTGTCGACAGCCTCATGATGACCGCCGCTTTTTTCGAAAAAATAATGTTCACTGTCTGACTGCGTACGAAGAAGAAGAATGTCTGCATTCTGTTTTTGTGTTCAGTCCATGGAATTCTGAGTTCCTTTCTACTACATTTCGATTCGAAGGACTCTGGTCTCATTTTTTAGGTTTTGGGCAACTGTCCATGTTTTGCAGACGTATGCTGCTATGGAAAATATCAGGTTCGCACAGTTTTCACTTTTGTGAATTTGCTGTTTTTCTGCGATAAACTACAAACTAAAGGAACGTTTTCTTTTTAAACTTATAAACTGTACGTAATTAAACCTAAAGAATAAAATATTACCTTTTTGCTTGGCATCATTATCATGTGTCGTAAAGATCCACGTAAGTGATAACGGACCTGTCGTATTGAAGGTAAAAAAAAGTTAGCATTAGTGCTATAACATTACCTACGTTTGCTATTGAAACGTCATTGAGCTAAGTCTGCATTAGGACTGGTAACAATTTCCAGCATGTTAAGCTGGATAATCCCGAGACTGAGGCACACTAACTGCTCTGCTAGGCTAATCTTTCCGTCCTTAGTGATGCTATAAACTCTTACGATTGCCGGCTCCTATGCTCTGTTGTTTAGACTGTCCATCATGTATTTTCCCTTGTTTTTCTTAAAGCAAATATAATGGTTGCAAGATCATGATCCAAATCTTCTGTTTCCATAAAATGCCCATTATAATCACCACCATCATCATCATCATCATCATCATCATTATCATCACCACCATCATCATCATCATCATCATCATCATCATCATCATCATTATCATCACCACCATCATCATCATCATCATCATCATCATCATCATCAGCATCATTATCATCACCAGCACCATCCTTATCAACACCACCATCACCTCCTTCATCCTTATCACCACCATTCCCATTATCATCACCAGCACAATCAAGTGCCTTGCATGTAGGCGTTAGCGATCATGGGCATCCACTTCCTCTTATAACTTAACTTAACGTCTTTATGCTGGGTTAGAAGACGGCAGAGTATGTATACAAGTTTCTTCTTCTTCTTCTTCATCGTACGCAGTCAGACAGTAAACATTATTTTTTCTAAAAAAGCGGCGGTCATCCTGAGGCTGTCGACACTGACATGGAGCTTGTCATGTGGTTCCACTGGTGATGGCCACATCTGCTCTCTCTGATCCTCGTATGTCGGGCAGTTCTGCAGCAGATGTTCAGCGGTCATTTTCCCGGTACCACACGGGCATTCGTCGGTTCCACCTATCTTCAATTTGTTGAAAAGGTGGTACCTCAGTCTATTGTGGCCAGTGCGAAGTCTGAAGACAAAGACCTGCTCTCTTCTGTTCAACTGGTAATAGGCATCGTTTTTGGTGTAACCAGTATGTTCGGTTTCCCATTTGGTCATGTATCTGGCTTTAATAAGCCGCTTTGACTCTTCGTACGTCATACTAGTATCTGTTTGTGGTAGTCTTGCATCTTCTTTTGCCATTCTGTCTGCCTCCTCGTTGCCTTGGATGTTGCAGTGTGATGGGACCCACTGTACCACTACCATTTTTGGTGCGGACTGCTGGCATAGTTGACAGAGTAGTGCTCTTAAGTCATTAAGCGCAGTGTTTTTCTGGCTTTTTAGCTCTGTGACTACGGCAAGAGCATCTGTATGCAGGACTATATGGCTTTCATTTTCTTTATGTGTCCCCATTTCTTCCACTGCCGCCCTCAGTGCCTCTGCCTCCGCTCTGAAATTGCTTGTGTACTTACCAGTAGCGAATGACAGTGTTATTTTTCTGCCATTTGGTAGGTTCAGGAATGCTCCTGCCCCTCCGTTCTGTGTAGTGTTTGTTACAGAGCCGTCGGTGTATGCATGGGTCCAGTCCATGCTTGGGTAGTTTTTCGATATAAAGCTTAGGGTAGTATCTCTCCTTTCTTTTTCAGTCTGGCAGTTTTTGTTTCCAATACCTGGTATATTTTCTACCACCTCTGGAAATATATCCTGCCTCCAGGTAGGTTTTCGTACAGTAGTGATGGGCTTTGGTGTTGTTAGTGCGTTTATGGGATCTTCGTGCATCTTTTCTTTGGCTATTTCTGCAAAGTTTCTCCGCTTTAGTTTCCCATTTCCCAAATTGTTTAGTCTCTGGTGCATTGGATGGTCAGTCAGTCTTCGGAGTTTCTCTGACTGCAGCTGGGCTCTGCAGTCTCTTCTATCGGTCATGGATTGCAGTTTTTTAATTTTTTCAAGTTCTACAATTGGCGTTGACTTCATGCCTCCTGTTATAACTCTCATGGCTTGGTTTTGAAGTTTGCTAACTTTATCGAATTTCGCCTTTGCTGCTGTTGTCCATGCCGCATTGTCATACTCGAGAACTGGTCTCACTCTTACAGTGTACAGTTTCTTTAGTATGCTTTCGTCTGCTCCCCAGTTTGTGCCAGCACGTTTCTTCATGATTGACATTCTTTCTCTGGCTCTCATTCGGTTTCTCTCTATCTGACTTTTCCATGTCATGCGCCGATCAAATGTGACTCCCAGATAGTTTGGGTTGTCGTTTGGCTGCAGGAATTTGCCATTTAAGCTTAATTTGGTATTTTGGGGTTTTATTGAAAGCGAGAATATTGTACATGTGGTCAACAAGTTTCATTTCCATTTCTTTAATCTAAAAGCTATGCACATCCAATTTATTCATAAATGCATTAGCTGCCCCTGCCACCACTGCTTCGTGGGGTATTGCATTCCAAGCATTATCCACTCTCTGACTAAAACAATATTTTCTAATATCTAATCTGGACCATTCTTTAATTAATGAGTAGGTATGTCCTCTTGCAGGTGGTTGTATTTTGAAAAACGTGTTATAGTCTAATTTAGTCTTCATTTTGATTATCTTATAAACCTTTATTAAATCAGCTCGAATTCTTCTCTTTTCTGGATACTTTAGGCCGGTTTTTCTGAGTCTTTCCTCTTAGATATCACGTGCGTTGGTTTAAAGTTCAACCGTTGATCGTCTCCCATGACATGCTTTCAAACTGTCCAATATTTTTTCTCCTTGCCTCCCCCTGTTCCTCTCACCAGCGATTATGTCCCTTGTCATATTGTGTTCCAACCCGCCTTATCCCATGACATGTCATATAAAAGATGACTGACTTTAGCCATGCGCTGTCTTTGTGTTCCTGGTTCTTCAAGAACCATATTATAAGCTGTCTAAAGTCCATGAAAACTTCAACATTCTACTGTAAAACTACATTTCTATTGTCCCCCAAAAATCCATGTACATGTTTGCTAATTGTCCATGACTCGCTGCCGTTTGCCAGTACTGGTTCCACGTAACATCCAAGTTCTCTCTTCCTAAAATCAATTGCACAAGATTCCGCCCATACTCTGGAAGACCGATATTGTCTTGGCTACTCTGTTCTTTATTTCATAAGTGCATCTCCCATCAGAGACTATGTGGGTGTCCAAGTATTGAAATGAGTGTACTTTTATTTAGTTTCTGCTCGTTCACCTTTATACATCATTTTGAATGATTCCGTTTCTTAGATACCACCATTACTTCTGATTTATTTTGATTTGGCTTGGCTTCGTCCGTTCTCAATCTCCCGCTACCAAACCCTGAAAGGGCTTAAGTAGCAGAATGTAGTCCAGAGAACGAAATGCGTTGTGTCGTAGCTTACAGCTTGACTGCGATATTTGCACCTTTTGGTCCAACACATCCGTCTTCAGCAATCATTTTTTGAGTACCAGGTTAGCATTCCCTCTTCGATCCCTTCTCCTTAGCCAGTCTGCCCTGCTGAGCCTGTAATCCAGGATCACCGCGTGGAGGTGTAGAAGGGTCTTGGCAGCTCTGGTTTGCTGGCCCTGACGCTAGCAGTCAGCTATGGGTCGCTGACCACTGCAGCTCATGCGCTGCTCAGCATCTTGATCCTATATTTTGATTTAAGCTGAAGAGGTTAATTTTGCTTTGAACAACTACCATGTTAAATAGCGCTAGTAAGTCTGAATCACTAAGATCTATTATTTCCCTAGAATGTCCATAAAAAATGTATTCTGTCGGTACACAAGCTGGAATCGCCTATATGCCAAATAATATTGATTTATTTACATTGTTTTTTTTTCTCAATTGCACAAAGCGGTGTGCGTTGCAGAATGTTTTTCTTTTGCGCATGTCGACCCAGTGCATCCGACTTCGGCATGCATTTTATGTAAGGGTCCTCTTCCATTTTCTAAGGGTTTGCTTTCCCGGAGTAACGGCCGGTGCTGTGATGGGGAGCGAACCGAGCACCTTCGGATTGTGAGCAGTGTCACTTACCACTAGCCCACCCCGTCCCACATGTATTGTATATAAAATGCAGTGTAAAAAGCACTGAGCCAGTGAGACATACGGTAATGTGATATTATTCAACCAATTTCCTTGGCGATACCCGGCCTGAGGATGAAAATAACATAACCACCGCACTTTGTTAAGCGTAATGAGAAAAGCGACGGCATTTTGTTGCCAATTGAGCCTGTGATCTATTTTGTACAACACAGTGCTACACAAAATGTATAAAAACACACATTTGATTTCATACTGACTTCCCTGATGGAGGCAGGTTCCTACTAGGGCAGACAAGAACACATAATGATGATTTTCCTAACACGGTTTTTCATTCATTAACAAAACCATATATAATTAATGGCTCAGGGACAGCGCGAGGATAGACACAAAACGATACACAAGTTACTCTCACTAGGCCACTTAATAATTTCCAATTATGTAGAATGGACCGATCCAAGATCGGTTATTAAAAGACTGATCCATTAACTTTACGTGTTTTTTAGATATGTCTAACCTTCGGCATCACTGCGGCTGCACTATATTTATTTCTCGTTCTTATTCTCTTTCAGGCAAACAATTGGCAACGGTTACAGAAAGTTACAATCAAGAATTGTGATTAAATCTTCTGATTCCCGTCTGATCATTTTTGCATGTTCTGTAAGAACTCTTCCGTCAAAGAAGTTTATTTATGGATCTAATGTTAAGTGATTGCTTCCGGCCTGCATCATCGTCAATCCATAATGTATACTGCAACATAATGATTAAAATAACGTTTTAAGGACATCGGCTGAGTATTTTGTACTCGCATTGCTTCACTGCGACATTTAGATCACGACAGGGTAAACGTATTTGCATATTTTGAAATTTAAAAGAAATTTAAAGTAGGTGACAGGGGCCACATGATGCATAAGAACAAACACTCTAACAAGACAACAACAGCAACTTCATTGTCAGAAATGCTCAAGGATGACTACGACATAGAAGGCGGTGACATTGCTTCAGGTCTTCTTACAAAAACAAACGATAAGCTCTTAAAAGGAAGTGATAAAAGCTTATTCAAACCTTGCGCACCAAGTATTGGAAGCACAAATAACCACATTAACATGGATGATCTGACAAGTATTGATGACAAGCTGTGCTCCAAGAACGTCCATCACGCTGTGAATGTAGAATGTGGCGATGTTGACTCGTCCGTTCCAACCACACATCAATGCCCGAGCTTAGGAAAAGACGCCACCAGTAAATCAGAGTCATCTCTTTCTGATTCACGTCATTTTCCAAAGAACAATGCAACACCTTCTCGGCACCAAAGTCTACCAGTTCCAGAGACACATGCAGAAACTCAGTCTGCCTCCAAACGTATACGCCGTTCTCCGTCAATTACACAAAGAAACGATGAATTTCATACCACTGCATCTCCTGCATCAAACCCCACACATCGTGCTCATGACAAAGACGAGTTTGAATCGCTGTCTCGAGTGGAACACTCTAGAACGTCCTCTCCTTCCTCGCCGATTGGAACAGAGAAAGACAAACAATTTCGTCCTGCAGGGTCGCACGTCCAACTCAACCTTAGATCTGACCCGTCCCACCAAGCAGACTTCGTTCACTCGTCACAAACTCAATCAACTAGAAGAAATTTTGAAAGTTCTAAAGAGTTAACATTTTCTAAAGCAGGGCACAGCGGTTTGTTATTATATAACTCCCAAAGTATAACAGAAAACTCTACCAAAGACTCACAAATTCGGCTTAACCTACCTTTTTCACACAGTAACAAGCCCCCACACGCAGCTTCTGATTTACGTCAAATATACGACCACCCACAAGATGGCGTTGAACATAGTTCCGTTTCCTACTTTAACTCATTCCCATCGCCCATGATTTCAAATGAAAATAAAAGCGTACTTGTTGCCAACAATCCGCATACGAGGAATGCAAATGACGAATCAGATCCCTCTCCCAGCAAATCCTCAACAAGCAGCATCCGAGCGCAGTCATCAACAACATCCAGACCGTCATTTCTAATCTCCGATATCCTGGGTGTCAAATGTCGTGGGCAGACATCTAGACCAGGACCTCACGACTCACCTAAACCAGATATGAGCTTTGGCGGCAGGCTGTCTAACTTTTCGCCGGCCAGACCCAGCGCGTTCACCAAAGTGTCCACATCGACAATGCCTAGTCTGAACTCAGAGGACATCGGTGATGGCCAAGCAGGGCGTTTTTCAGACCATGCTCCGGCGGGATCAAGTGATGATGGGTGCGCTGATGATGATATGCATGATGATATGGATGATGACGATCAAGATTCTGCTAGTGAAAGTAAGTTGTAATGTTACTGTCTGTCGTGTTATCTTATCTGTAAGTGACAGTAAGTTATAATATTACTATTTGTCGTGTTATCTTGTCTGTCAAATGAAAGTAAGTTATAATGTTACTGTCGTGTTATCTTGTCTGTCATTGAAAGTAAGTTGTAATGTTACTGTGTCTCGTGTTATCGTGTCTGTCAATGAAAGTAAGTTATAATATTACTGTTTGTCGTGTTATCTTGTCTGCCAATGCAAGTAAGTAATAATGTTATCGTTTGTCGTGTTATCGTGTCGGTCAATGAAAGTAAGTTATAATGTTATTGTCTGTTGTGTTATCTTGCCTGTCATTGCTTACCACCAATTGGGTATCCGTGGCGCAAGAAATGGTCAGTTTCAGATGCCGCTAATGTACGGGACATAAATAAAATAAAGAACAAGATGATGTAAATATGTGGTTAACAAAACGTCAATGGAAATTGTAAAAGAGTCCATCCAATGCACTTAACAACCACATATGTCCTTAGAGCCTCTCTGGTAATATGCAGAGGAAGGAGTTGTTGTTATTTGCGAATGCTTACAATGAGTTAGGTTTGATTCTATTGTGCGCTCTGAAAAAGACGTTAAGTGGCTGGTAGCAGTAGCTTTCCTCACATCCCTTCGTGATGATGAAGGTGGACTACGGTCCCCCAGGCGGTTGTGCTATGCTTGGCTCAAACTGCGTATCGCTCACTAATACGGGTAACACGTCGATCCCTAACCTTTTTAGCCAGGCTTTAATGAAAACAGCCCGTTTCCAGGGTAGGACTGCGGGGAAGTAAAGGCCAGGGTCTTGACCATTACATTTTGCCTGATCAGACATTAGTCTTACTTCACGCAGATGAAGAATAAGATGTGCCGAACAGGATAGTTACTACGGATGATGCATGGGTGCATCACTGCCAATCCGATTAAAAACGGGGATCAACATATCCGTCCTTCGTCCCTTTTTACAAACATAATTCATGGTTAAGCTATCAGCAGAAACAAATGATGGTTACACTGTCTTGGGCTTCTCACGGAATGATATTACTCAATTTCCATGAGCCATGTGGCCCTTCACTGGACACGGTATTGGGACCAATTGTGAGGATATATATATATATATATATGAACGAGACGTGTTAAAAAGAAACCGTACCAGACTGCCAGACATAACAATACAGCGCCTTGTATGACGGTCTTGATCAGCCCCACCAATCGTGATATATGTCCCTTCCATGACAATTTTCATGTTTTTACTATAGTCAGTAGGATTTTATACTGGCCTAACTCCTTCCTAACAATTTCAAGAACACTCTCGTGTGTAACGTGATCCACATATGAAATTAAAAGAACTCTTCGCAAGCATCTCATTTCCATTGCGCAAATATTACGTTCTAGTGCAGCCGTCAGAGTGCAAGTCTTACACGCGTAATGGTATACCGTGGTGACCATTTTATACATTAAAGTCAGCTTTGATTAAAGGCTAGTGTTCTTGTCTTTCCAGATTATTCGCAGACTGATCAGGGCGACCACGGCCATCGCGGTTCTTGACTGGATCTCCGCTCAAGACCCATCCGCATTCTTCTTCTTCTTGTTCTTCGTACGCTGTTTACAGCGATATTTACGTTGCACTGTTTCATTTTGTTAAGCCTGTGGCTCAGTGCATCTGATTTCAACAGGCGTTTCTGTAGGGTTGCCCTCCTTAGCCTGTGGCTGTCCCCAGCCTAACTTAAAGGCAGCAGTTGTTTTTGGTCAGAGTTGTCTCTCTTAGGAAGTTGTCTTGCAGGACTATCGAGTCTTCCCTACTCGTGTCTATAGGGTTTGGCAATGATATGATGGACTATATACTAGTTTGTACTATCCCGGAAGAGAGGCAGTCCAGTGTGACTGTGTCTCAGGATCGTCACGTCCTGCCAGAAACGTAGCATATGCATGTGAGTGAGGTATCTCCTTTCTCCCTTTATTTTCTCGGCTCATCTGCAGTGATGGTACGCCTAGCATTTCCCGCCATCCGCATTCATTTATGCTTAGTTTTAATTTCCAATCGATAATTTTCCTTTTTTTAGTTGATTACTTGATGGCCCGTTTCTCAGGGCTGGTTGTACAGCTTAGGGAGGGGGGGGGGGGGAACTTAGTCTACAACAATCTTCAGCAAGGAATGTGAACGTCTATTGGGTTATAAACTTTCCTTTTGAGTTATCGTGAAAGCTATCGTGGAGTAAAGGTAAAGGTCGAGAAATGTGATTGGGATGGGGATAATGCGTCATGTACTAAGTCACAGCCTAAGTGTGATGGGGTGGCCAGTTTTCCTCCTTGCTGTTGTTACCTCCTTAACTCATTCGTTGTTGTTATTGTTGAATGCTCACAATGAGGAGAATTACTCTTTTTGTGCAGCGTAAAAAGAACGTATAGTGGCGGGTTGTTGTAGCTTTCTTCACATCCTGAGCGTGCTGATGAAGGTACGTCAGGGTGATCCATGCGGTTGTGCTATGGTTTGCGTCATATATGAGTCACTCACTACTACAGAGATCACGTCGATCCCCCATCTTGTTAGCCAGGCTGTCATGAAAACAGTCCGTTTCCATGGATGACAGCATAGGATTTGAGGTAGGGGTTTTGGCCAATATATTTTGTCTTACCCTGACTAACATGTCTCATCAGTATGGTATGTCTGACCAGACGTCAGTCTTCCAAACTCATACTTCAGTTATCCATTTCCTGTCCGTCCATACATTCGAACCATGCCACGCTGTAATCCCAGTCTAAGCAAGCCAGCTCACACTCGCTTCACATAACTTCACTTAGTTTAACGTCTTTATACTAGTTTAGAAAAATTAGTATGTATACAGCCAGTTACATGTGCATTACCCTGCTCTAATAGTTGTGCCATCCAATCTATTTTTAAATGCTTTAACTGCCCCTGCCCCTAGTAAATCCTGTGCCAATACATTCCAAGCATTCACCACTCTCTGACTATAACCATTTTTCCTAATATCCAACCTGGACCTTTCATTAGCCGTGCTCTCTTGTTCTCGTTGGTGGTTGTATTTTGGAGGAAAAAAAAACTTGTTATAGTCTAATTTAACCTTTTCTGTGATTATCTTATAACCCCTGTATTAAGTTACCTTGAATTCTTATCTTTTCAAAACACCGTATTCTGGTTTTTCGGAGTCTTTCCTCATAACTGTAATTCTGGAATCCCACTATCAGGTATGTCGTTCTTCTTTGTATCCTTCTCAGCATGTGTATATCCCCCTCTATGATAACAACTACAGACCTGTATTCCAATCTAGAAATGCGCAAGTACTTAGTGGTGCATATGGAATTTATATTTGAAATCCGAGTCGGGCAGTTAAAACATTTTGGTCACACCAAGTCGAAAACAATGCTGGTATGTAAGACATTCGTGTCAGAGTGCTATTTAATGAGCTTGTCAATAGTCTTTAGCCTGACCGTCAAGAAGAAGGAGGACAAAGTTGAAATTTGGCACAGTGCTTATTCCTTCTCACTGTAGCCACCACTTGAATGTATACCTTTCTGCCATCTGTGCGTGACCTTGAAAAGATCTTCAGAATAAGGTAACCTATTTTTCGAACTTAACCAGTTATCACCAGCCAGTATGACATCTTCGCCACTGTCAAAATGTTTTTTTAAACTGTTTTTTAAGTTTTTGGAAAAGAAAAAAGTCTGATGGAGCTAAATTCGGAGAATATGGTGGGTGTGGAAGAATTTCAATATTTGGCTGTTTGCAGCACACGCCTTGCTTTATATGAGGGCACGTTGTCTTGAAGCAAAGGCAGAATTTTGAGTACGCGCTATCCCTCGTTTTCTGGTCACAGTCTTTCTTAGTTTGGTAAGGAGATCTGCATACTATTTCCCATTAACCGTGTTGCTATGAGGCAGATAATTTTTTTCAATATGACACCTTTGACGTCTCATAAAACAGTCAGCATCACTTTTCTTGCAGATTCCCAGCGCAGACAGTTCAGGAATTTGGGCCGTATCAAAAGACAACTTGCAGATTTCCATTCATTCTTGAATACTTACTTTAAGTGTCGCAATGAAGTTTGGAATTTTCGAACTAGCAATGGAGCGAAATGTCATGAATATCTCCCTGAGAGACATATCCGAAATACCGACACCTGCGACCAAACAGAGTTCCGAGATGTTCTCGACTCAGCGTCATATCGCATTTACAGATAGGCCGGTCATCTAGTCATCATAAATGACGACAGATGGACGAGGAAGGTGTTTTTCTTCTGGCCATGCAACTACAATCGTCAGCCACCGAGAGAGATCGATGATCTGCATCACGCCTCTGGAGCATCATGGTGCTCCAGAGCAAAGGGCATTCACAGATTCAAGCTGCTTTTGGCTACCTGGAATCAGACAACCATGCCTAACCGAAGACCAAGATTCAAGTATTCACGGAAGTTGCAGACATCCATACTGCAATTCAATGCAGAGAACAAATATGCCAGAGTACGACACATCTACAAAGGAGAGCCAAAACGAACGGATCATGTTAGGATGAACTTGAGATCCTGCATAAACACATTATAAATAAACATCAATTAATATTGATCCCTTTTGACCCAAAGAAATTGAGCTTGACATTGACTCCATCAAAAAATTACGCTGTACATTTACTAGGGCTAAGAAAGTAGGACCTAATTTTAAATAACCCGTTAAATATCACGAAGGATAGTAACAGAACAGTTCGGCTTCAATCGAATAAGGTTCATACTTCAACAGTTGAAAAGTTGCGGAGAGAGCTCACACCTTCAACATCATGGAACCTACAACAAATGGATATAGGCGGGCTCTTAGTTAATCAACGGGATATATATCCTTCAAAAGTGTAAATTTCACTGCCGGACCAAACTCGCAACACCCTCATCAAGAGTCATACTTGTTTCAATGAAATTACAAGTGAGTGACCACGTGACAGTTTGTGGACGTGTAAAGTAACGTCATGATGGGCCTACATCTATAATGGACCACCAATGGAGGGATGACCTGCGATTAGACCATTGTCCGGTATCGTATTCCAAGGCAAAAGACATATTTGATGTTGTATTACAACTTGCTACCTGGCATAAGACACATGATGTGCCAGAAGAAACACCACGATTACAGTAGTACAATACAATAATTATAACCGTATATACAGCCTCGCCTCCTTCGTGGAAGTCGGGTCAGTTGTTGAAATAGTCAGTAACTACCACGCCTTATAGCGTCTTCAAAGGCAGTACCCACTACCCAATGTACGGTACAAACTTCTGGATTTCTATTTTAACATCTACAGCTCATATTGCTATCTCATTTGCAGCATGTGCTATCTCCAATCATCTCGATACAGTTTGCCACTGGCCAAAGGTAGCTCACGACGAGAGAGTGAGGTGGATACGCTTCGTAAACCTTCAGAACTTTAATCAAAATCATCGCTCAAGTCACCAATTTCAGTGGACAGTTTCCTTCTTTTGACAGTTGCGAAGAGGTCTTGAAAAGGTCCTATCGATGTTGTAATTATATCTCGTATTTCCTCATTTGTAACTCGATCTTTGTACATGACGTTTAAAAGTCTTAGAAAACATAACATCTCCAAGGCCTGTATCCTTCGCTTAAGGTCAGCTGTAACTGTCCATGTCTCACAAGCGTAGAGGAATATTGCCAGGACAAATGTACGAATTAATCCGATTGTCGTGCATAGTGTTAACCGTTTATCTTGCCGCTATTGTCTGACTAACATAACCATCTTTTAATTTTCTTCTCGACATTCTACATTCACTGACTTCGTCTTCTTCTTCTTCTTCTTCTTCTTTTTCTTCTTCTTCTTCTTCTTCTTCTTCTTTTTCTTCTTTTACTTCCTCTTTTTCTACTTTTCCATTTTTATTGTTCTTCTTATTCTTCTTCTTTTTCCTCTTCTTCTTCTTCTTCTTCTTCTTCTTCTTCTTCTTCTTCTCGTTCTTCTTCTTCTTCTCGTTATTATTATTATTGTTATTATTATTATTATTCTTAATCGTAGTCTCTTCTTAATTTCCCCTTACCAAGCCCTGAAAAAGCCTTTACAAGTAGAAGTTTGTTGTCCGGAGAATGGAATGTGTTATGTCGTAATTTATAACTTGACTTTTTTGCACCTTTGCGTTCGACACATCCGATATCAGTAAGCACTTTTGACTACACGGTTAACCTTCCTTCTTTGATCCCTTCTCCTTAGCCAGTCTGCTCTGTTGCTGCCTGTTATCGAGAATCACCGCGTGGAGGTGTAGAAGGGTCTTGACAGCTCTGGTTCGCTGGTCCTGACGCGAGCAGTCAGCTCTGCTTCGCTGGTCCTGACGCGAGCAGTCAGCTCTGCTTCGCTGGTCATGACGTTAGTGTCATGATGGTGTTCGGCCGACGCAACGGGTCTCTGACGCATTGGCGAACATTTTTTTCGCGGAGTGGTCCGCATGGGTTTTTGTGTATGGCAGGACAAGAATAGTACCACTGCCCCGGAGAGAGCATATCGTAAGAGACGACTAACTATGTGACATGGCATAACGCCGACCATGGTTAGGTAGTTTGTTTCGAGCATCATAGATGGCGTCTAACAGGCTGAGAGTCCACTTTTCTCTAGTATTTGAGTCTATAAAGATGGACTCACACACGGTTAACCATCTTCCGCGGCATGTATCCCAACACAATGGGGTAATAAACTGCTCGAGCCTAGCCCACTAAGCAGGAAATTCTCATCACACGGCAGAGTTGAGACCTGGACAAGGGCTTCCGTCTCTGTAGAAGTACAAGTCGACTAAGACTAAGACTAAGTTCAGTATCAGTGCTGTCAGATTATCATTCGATTATATTAACGATTTGCTTGAAATAGTAAAATAATAATGACGGTCAAAAATGTGAAATTTACAGTATCGTTGCTAACTCGTGTCATTGGATTTTATAATCGATTTAAGTTATCTTTATATACAGCAAGCGTTTGCAACGAAACGGGCTGTTTTTAAGGCATTCTGGTTAACAAGATTTTTGTGAATCGACGTGATCCCCATAGTAGTGAGTGTGACGCAGATGAAACCTAGCATAGCACAACATCCGTGAGGACCCAAGCCCACCTTCATCAGCACGTTTGGGATGTGAGAAAAGCTACTGAATCCTGCTACCGGACTCATTTTTCAGAGCCCCAATACAGTAAAACATACTCATTTTCATTCTTCAACAAAAACAACAATTTTCGCTGATTCAATGTTTCAATATTGCTATTCAATATTGCTAAATTTCAGTTTAAATTGAAACTTCTCTACTCCTCTTTCTGTTATCAGGTACACTTCTTTTGCCAACCTTGCTTGAAGTTCAGCCTTTATTACGATTTCAAACAAGCAGACAAAAGCTCTTTTGATTTTCTTTTACCCCAAAATAACAACATTAAACTAGAAATATCCTGAATTCAAAATCACGTACTTTCTTCTCCAATGTTCCTCGGCGATTTAGGTTTTACTGCAAGCAATGAAGATTCTAACCCGTGCATGAACTAGACCATTCTAGGCAGGGTAAGAAACATGATTCTGTCCTTACATCTGCCATTATGTTTTCTCATGTTAACAAGCCCCAGAGCTGATGCCTTTGCAAGGTGTCTCATTGAAACGGTATATAAGCCTGACCTCCACAGACTGCTTGTAATGCTCTGCTTATATGTAAATGGTATATAACACAGAAGCACTCGGCGCCACAGCGGGTCTAGGCAGACATGTAATAGTTCTTTTAACGGCTTCTCGCACGTATACATAGGCACGAATTTTCTGTTGCGCGCTTCTGTGAATGTTTTAGGGAAAATTAAGCCGGGGAATGAAAATAGGATATCACGCATTCTCTTCGTGCAGGATACCAGAGCGTATCTCATACTGCTCCACCTCGCTCCATTGTTCATCTGAAGGTGCAACTACAGGCACAGTCAGGTCTTAAGACAAAGGTTACATCCAGGCTCAGATCACGAATTTTACTATTGCTCAAACCTTGACTTGAGTGTTTTTGGAAATGTTTGTGACTGTTACTGCTTGAAGAATCCTAGGATGATGTGTGGGGTTTCGTAAGGCAAGTGCATTGGGAGTTCCATAAAATTTTACAGAGAAAGGGGCGTGGTCGTGGTAAGTGTGTGTGCGTATCACTCAACTGTCAGTGCTGATTTATATGTCCAATTCGCCACTTGAGTCTAGGATTATGCAAGGTTCAACAGCGTTCATCACCCGATGGAGCATAGAAGCTTAACAAATACATGTCAAATCCTCCGGTCTGAGCCATTTCTTTCTGGTCTATACTGCTCCTTTTTATTTTCATTACGCTTTTCTCGAAATGTATTGCCTTGTGTAATTTGTCTTTCTGTATTTCTGTGAAACTCAGGATTCAATAAAAAAAAACACATTATTTTGTAAAACCAGAGAGAAATTAATATGTCGATGCTGCTGTAGTACTGAAGGACACAAGTAGATAACACACATATAGATAATGGTTAATTGACCGCACAAGGAAACAAACCAAACGATATCTACGTTTCGAACGCCAGGTCTTTATCAGAGACCAACAAATTTGGACTAAAATCAATTGATTTGTCTAATGGTTTGCTTCAAACCTATTGGTTTGAGCATTATCGATTCTTTCGAATATCCTTCTCTGTTCATACCACTTTCTTTTCCTATTCATTTGTTTTTCTTTCTTTCTTTCTTCTTTCTTTACTATTGGTTCAGTCTTTATATGTCTATAAACAAATATATTTATATATATACACATATATTATCATCATCATGTAGCATGTCCTTTGTAGAACGTCGTTCCCATCACAGTCTGTCTCGTTCTCTTGCCAAAACACCAGCCTCCGCCACAGTCATACTCAGGTATTCCTGATATCTTGGTGCCATCATTTTCTTGGTCTACCCCTTCCTCTTTTGCCTGGCACCATACCTTCCATCACCGTTCTCTCAAGACCATTGTGTCTCTTGATGTGACCAAAGTACTTGCATTTTCTAGCCAAAATGGAATTGATAAACCAGTTCTCTTCTATGCTCAACTCTTGCCGAATGTCTGCATTTGTTTGTTTTCTCTGTCCAGAGTATTCTGAGGATCTTTCTGTAACATTTTGACTCGAAGGATTCGATTCTTTGTCTAGAAGTTTTGGGAATCGTCCATGATTCACAGCCATAAGCTGCAACAGGAAAAACACAGGCTTCCAAGACTTTTACTTTCACCATTTTGTTGGTGCCCTGTCATAATTTCTTCAGGCTGTCCAGTCTCTGCATTGCCATAGCTAGTCTTCTTCTGATTTCTATCGAGCAGTCGCCATTTTTGTGTATTCTGGAGCCCAGATATTCAAAATGTATAACCTAATCTATTTCCTCACCACCCACTGAAAATTTATGCTGACATTGTGTTTTGTCGGTGGTCACTTTCTTTGTTTTATTTATGTTTATAAACAGGTTTTGATTTTTACTATGTCCATTAACGGCTGAAAATAGCTGCTCTAGCCCTTCTGCACTTCATGATAGTATCACTGTGTCATATGCGTATCGTAACTCTGGAATCTCGTACCCCCCAATCGTAAATGGGTCGAAACTTTCAATTTTCACAACTTCTCGAACATTTCTCATTATACATTCCGTATATATGTTGTACAGATAAGGTGAGAGTATACATCCCTGTCGGACTCCCTTTTGTACTGCAAACCAATCCGATGTTTGCCCAGATACTCGGACAGCGGCTTGTTGATCTTGGTATAATGTTTCAATGAGATGGACTATGTGCAAAAGAAACCCCATTTCCTTCATGATTCTCCACAGATTTTGATGTTTTACCGTGTCGAAGGCCTTAGTGTAATCAATGAAACATGTGTACAGGTGTAAATTAAACTCTCTACATTTGTCATAGATATTCCTCAAATTTAATATGGGGTCCCGGGTCCCTCTGTCTTTCCTAAAACATGCCTGGACTACGTGAATTTCAGATTCAAACCTTTAATCTCTCCTTCTTAACAGGATTCGCAAGAGTATTTTGCTAGCATGGCTGATCAGCGCGATAGTTCGGTAGTTCGTGCACAGCTTCAGGTTGCCTTTTTGGGGGGAGGGGAATATAAATTGATTTCTTCCATGCTTCTGACCACTCTGCACTGTGCCATATCTGTTTACACAGCTTGTGATAGACTCGAGCACATGCCTCTCCTCCTGATTGTATTAGCTCTGCTGGGATATCATCACATCCTGGGGACTTTCCCTTTTTCAGGCTTTTAATTGCAGAGCGTACTTCTTCCAATGTTGGTTCAGGTTCTTTCTCATCCTTTGGTAGGATTGTAACTGAGCGCTTTGTGCTATCTCCATACATGGTTCTGCAGTACTCGCTCCATCGTTCAGTATGTCTTTGGTTTCTGTTAATGTGTTATCCTCTTTGTCATTTATGACATGTGGAACCGGACGGAATTCCCTTGTCAGTGTTCTTATTGCTTTGAATGCATCTCTTTCTTTGCCTTGTTGCTGTAGGTTTTCTATATCATTACACGTTTCTACTATGTGTCTTATTTTATCTTTTCTTGTTTTTCTTCTAACTTTTCTTGCCCAGTTTTTAGATGCTGTGTTGGTGCCCTTATTTCCCATTTGTTTTAATTGTTGCCTTTCTGCATTGAGTTTCTGTGTTTGTTCTGTTAAATAGCTCTGTGTCTTGTGCGAGATCTTGGAAATCATTTCTTTCGCTGTCGAGATCAAAATATCCCTTGCGCAGGATGTCAACTCCTCAGATGTCATCTCTTCATGTACCGCAAGCAACGCCTCAAATTTGTTTATATATATATATATATATATATATATATATATATATATATATAAATATATATATATATATGTATATTTATCTATCTATCTATCTATATATCTATCTATCTATCTATCTATCTATCTATCTTTCTATCTATCTATCTATCTATATATCTATCTATCTATATATCTATCTATCTATCTATCTACCTATCTATCTATATATCTATCTATCTATATATCTATATATCTATATATCTATGAATCTATTAATCTATCTTTCTTTCTATCAATATATCTATCTAAATAGATATATATATATATATATATATATATATATATATATATATATATATATATATATAAATATATATACATATATCCATCTTTATCATCTATCTATCTGTCTATCGAAATATATTTATATGTAGAAAGAGATTAGGGGGAGTAGAAAGAAAAAGAAGAAGATAAAGAAAAAGAAGAAGAAGAAGAAGAAGAAAGAGAAGAAGAAGAAGAAGAAGAAGAAGAAGAAGAAGAAAAAAGAAAAGGAAAAAGAAGAACAAGACGAAAAAAAAGAAGATTTCAGTCATCATCACATTTCAGACCATCAAATACTTTTGTAAGATTTCATTGGATTTCACTAGTGATGATCACGGATGGCTTCATAATGAAGTGAATATCTTGCCGGAATATACAAGGTAAGACCTTCTTGCCATCTCGCATTTTGGAAACCGAAAAGGATGTCTAGCATGGATTTCATAAACTTTGAGAGTTCGACTTGGGTATTAGGCTGACTGTTTAGTACATTCCTCACTCACTCATTGTCCCTTTTCGTCTTGTCGGACGATAGTAATTGTACTACTAGCACAAATCGAGGGCAGAAATATAGAGACCATATGTTGCCCATGCAGTATGGACCCTCTCTCGGTCTGCCTTATTTAGTCCAAGGGAAAAGTGATACCAAGACATTTGGAATAATGCAAGCTGCAGAAGCTGCCCGATCTGTTCTTCTGTCGGAGCTCTTAGACCACTCCTAGACCAGCCACCAACAAATGCAGGGTCAGCCTTGCATAATCCAGCTGAGGATGTCTTTCTTCGCTCTAGTTTAAGGCATTGTAAGCTCTTGCGTGTGCTACTTCGCATATCGTCGGTTGTCAGGTTTGGTAGATGGTGATCAACTTTCAGATATCAGAAAACAAGTTCCACAGCCATATCTGTCTTCACCCGACAAGATACGCTAGTAAATTATCTGCAAGACTTCAGATGGTTTTAAATCAAAGTTTTTCTTCTCCTACATGAGCTGCTTTCTAGACTTTCGAGCCCCCATCTGCACAAACCTACTGGTTTTAAGGTGCCAGTGGCTCGCCTTCCGCTCCTTCTCCTGTTAGTCAAAACAGTTCCGCCGCGCTAAGGCCAGGAGTTAGACTTTGTTGTCAGAGGCTATATGTGACGCAGGCCATGGGAGCATTTAGTTGGTGTTGAGAGTTCATCCTGAACCACACCCCTGGCTATAACAACATTTAGCACAAATAATGCGATAGATTTAGGAAAAGTGTCATACATCATTACTAGAATTGCCTTGATATGGTTCCAGCAGGGAAAGCGGAAAGAGAGGTCAATCAGTCAGCTTGGCGAAGAAGCGCAGTCCGAATGAAAATCATTAATGGGAGGCGGTTGCACTATACCAAGAATGGCTGCAGACGTTGGGAAGTGGAGGGAGTTTACTGCTGCCTTTAAAGACGCCATCAGAAGTGACGGTCACAGGTCGCTTTCTCGTGCATTGAAAAAGAAACCACGGAAGAATACGACAAATAATTATTTCTGGAAAATGAATTGCAAGTATCTATATAAAGATCTAATTTAGAGATCGTGTGGCATATAGACAATGTGGTGTTAGACCAAGAGGTGACATTGATTTTGCAGAAGCCAGGTGAACAATCAAGTAACAAAATCGAGTAGCCAGATAAAAACGTTTAGGCGACAGTTAAACAATCCAGGAGCCAGCTAAACAAATATTGGAGCCAGGAAAAATATACCATCTATATATTAAAAATCTTGGAGTCAGGTAAAACAGAATATGGAGCAAAGTAACACACATCTAGGAGCCAAGTATAAAATATAGATGGAGAGTAACACACATTTAGAAGCCAAGTGAAATATATATGAAAGGAAGCAACGCTCATCGAATAGCTAAGTACAAAATGTTGAAGCGAAGTAACGAAAATCTAGGAGCCAAGTAAAAAAAATTGAAGAGAAAAAAAATCTCAGAGCCTAGTCAAAAAATAGAAGGGAAGTAACACAAATCTCAGAGCCAAGTAAAAAATAGAAAGGAAGTAACCCTTTTTTTTTTTTTTTTTTTTTTTTTCTTAGATGTTTGCCTCACTAGTTTCTACTGACGGAGGCGCGCCATTTTCCACCCCAGACCGTAGTCCATTGGGCGATATCAGGACACACAAACCAATGCTACAAATATCAGAGCTTAGTAAAAAATAGAAGGGAAGTAACACAAACCTCAGAGCCAAATATAAAATAGAAGGGAAGTAACACAAAATCTAAGAGCCAATTACAAAATAGAAGGGAAGTAACAAACGTATTAGAGACAATTAGCAAATATTTTAACCAGTTAAACAAATCTAATTATCAATTAAAATAATTGTTAGTCATATATTTAATCGATGATAGAAAATGTTCTACTTAATATGACACTGACCCTGAAATGTTTAAATGCCAGCTCCTGTTTCTTCATCGTCAATCAGCTGATCCATATCAGGTCTTTGCCGGCTACCGTCAGCTTTTCGAGCATGGCGATTCCCCGGGCCAGAATTGCATCTATTTTGTCTCATGTATTGCTCGGCGTCTTGATCTCTTGATATGTCTACATAATTGAAGTCTCTTTTGCTCCTTAGTCGTCGTGTTCCTATCGAGTTCCAGTGACATTTCTAGGGGCTTGACGTCCAGGACTTGTCATGCCCTGTATCAGGCCAACTTTATTTTGACCAACTGCACATTCAAGATGACGTGGTCAGCAGCCCACCGGACGCCTTTACTTCCCGGACCTTCTTTTGTTTTACATTTCTGAGGCTGGGTCCACCTGGGGCGTCGTTTGCGATCGGAAAATCAACCCTGTGCACTGATCACTGCGCTACCGCGGCTTTCCATATATATGTTTAAAAAACAGGCAAAGGTCGCCGTCCATCGTAGACGATGATTCCATAATTAATTTTGCTAGCGCTATTTTTAGCGTGGATTAACAGAGATATTGTTAATCCTCACTCTCTTGTCTCGAGCGCCCGACCCCGGTGGCAAGTCAAGAACAAGAGAACTAGGGGGTGACTACCATAATGCATGGGACTCCGCGCATATATATATATATATATATATATATATATATATATATATATATATATATATATATATATATATATATATATATAAATGTATATATATATATATACAAATATACACACATAGATGTAATACTATTAATAACAATGTTTGCTTAGGTCACATCAATGACCCACAGCTGTGACGTGGGTCCATGCATCGTCTGCAGTGGAGGAGAAAGTTGCAACTTGCTTTAATCATACTGTTCGGGGACGGCCTTTTTTGCACCTTCAACCGGTAGGGGGACTTCTTATTTTTCCTCGTTTATCTTCAGACCTCAGCTTCAATGACTCTAACAAAGACTGCGGTCGATTCGATGCTCTGTATGCTACTTCTTTTGTCGGTATACAGTGGACAGGACTACAAAAATAATGGTTGCCTTCATGGGGGGATGTGCCGCAGTCACAAAGGTCTGTAGTGCCAATCTTGAAATTGTTGAACAGATGGCATCTAAGTTTATTCTGACATGTGCGTAGCCGGAGATTTATCATCTGGTCTTGCCTGGAGAGTTTATGGTAGGAATCGTTTTCTATGTGGCCAGGGTGGTCTTTTTTCCATTTTTCACTGTACGTTGCCCTGATGAATACTTTTGTCTCATTGTATGTGATTTCTGTATCACTCTGCTGCAGCATTCCTCCCTCTCTGGCGAGTCTGTCTGCTTCCTCGTTGCTACAGTGGAATGCTACAGTGGGCTGGTATCCACTGGACTATGCTATTTTTGAAGCACTGGGACAGGCGTTCGAGCGAGTCTGCCAAAGCACCAAGTTCATATTTGTGCTAGTTCTTAAGCGTCATTAACACTGCGAGGGCGTCTGTGAAAATGACCACTTGCTTTTCTGCCTGCTCCTTGTGGTCTATAAGAGTTTCAGCTGCTTGTCACAGGGCACTGGCTTCGGCACTGAAGTTGCTGCAGCGTCTCCCAGTGGAAAATGCTGCTGAGTATACTTTGCTTTTTAGTTTTATAGTGATGCCTTCTCCCTCGTTTCCAATGGCATCTTTCGCAGAGCCATCAGTATAGGCGTGCGTCCAGGCTGTTGGTGTAAATTTTTGTTTGCTATAATTTGTAACTTGTGTTTTTATCTGTTCCTCTGTTTGTATCTTTTTGTCTTCGATGTTGGGGATATTGCAAATAATATCAGGGAAGAGTCTTCCTTTCCAGAGACAGCGGATGGAGCATGCTGGTATTGGTTTTATTTTTTCGTTCAAGGGTGCAGCATTGTTTTTAATCTTTTCTTTTGCCTGGACTGTAAAACGTTTCCCTTTTAGCCTGCCACGTCCCAACTCATTTAGTCTGTGATGCATCGGATGGTCCATGATTCGTTTGAATGTTTCCGCTTGCTATAGGATTCTGCAGTCTCTGCGGTCTTCCATTGGCTGAAGCCCAGTCATAGCTTCCAGGTTTTTTTTTTGGGTGGACTTCAGGGCACCTGTTCTGATATGGGCTGCTTGATTTGGATGCCGTGGAACAAGCTGCAATGCCGTATTCCAAAACTGGTCTCATTCTGCCTGTGTATAATTTCTTTAGTGCGTTTCCGTCATCACCCAAAGCAGTACCAGCACGTTTCTTCATGATGGACATACGTAGCCTCACCCTCAGCTGCGTCTTTAAAATTTGCACTTTCCAGGTGAGATGTCTTAAAAGGCTGCGTGGCCTAGGGCTGAAACTCGTTCGGTTTTCACAATCCCAACGTTCCGGGTTCGATTCCCACTTGCGTCTAGTTTGGCAGACACTGGGTTTTTTTCTCGGGCGAATGCTTCTTAGCGTACGGAAAGTAATGGAAACCTACCGTACTGCACACTTGCCAAGAAACTTATATAAGCCAAATAGGTGGCGGTTGTAAGAAGCTACGTTCTGTAAACGGACATGCTACTTATTTTAGGTGAGATGTCGGTCTAAGGAAACTGGTCGGGGCACGACTTTTGGCGCTGAGGAAAGACTGGCGTAGTATCTTGTGGGCAGGGGTTTTCTGGCCCAGCGGTACAACATGACCGAACAAAGAAACTCGGCGCCGGTCAAATGATTCTGAGATCGGGTTAAATCTTGTTTTAGTAGTGACATCTGTTTAATTATTATTTCAAACTATACATTAATCTCTACAATAATATTATAAGAAATAAATTTAAAATGTATTTAATACGATCGTAATCCGGTAATTTGTGTGTAGATTGAATGACTTAGAAGAAATCGTTTCTGTTAAGTTCAATTTCAATTCTGCTGTCACGTCCGCTTTAGAATTGTTATTTCAATTTGAGTGAAACAGGAAAATAATTCGAGTTATTAGTCAGAGTAACAGCTGTTGTTCTAGTATTCTCAGAAGATATATAATTTCGTGAAATGGTAATCAGTCAGTTATAACATGTGTAAGTAAATAAGTATGTTGCCCCTTTTCAGTCATGTCTAACTGAAGTTTGATGCGACCTTGGAGGAACAACTCTCGACTGAGTTTATCCTTATCCTTGCCGTATTGTCTGTAAACTTGTCTGTGTTGCATGAGCTTATTTTCGCTTATTAAGCGTCTCGTCTAGTTGTATCTCCATTCAAATCGCTCTGCAGCCATGTCCTCCCAAGATGTCACATCCATTCATGCCCCGCTTACATGCGTCTTTGAACCTCAGCCATGGTCGGCCAACTGTTTTCTGAAACCACACGTCAGCTCCCCAAAGAGAATATCTTTGGGGACGCGACCATTTTCCATGCGACGAACATGATCAAGCCATCACATTTTTTGTTGTGGAAGGAGGGTGTACATACTTTGAAGACCGTTGCGAGAGTGCACTTCTGCATTTGTCACCTGCAATGATGGATCTCATGCGGCGAATGTTGTTGTTGGTTTGACTGCTCACAATAAGGAGGTTTACTCGTGTGTGCGCCCTGAAAAGGACGTTAAGTGGCGGGTTGCAGTATTTTCCTCAAACCCCGAGCGTGCTAATGAAAGAGGAGCGGGGTGATACAGGCGGTTTGGGTATACTTTGCTTCATCTGTGGGTCGCTCCCTACTACGGGGATCACGTCGATCCTTCACTCTGTTAGCCAGTCTGCCATGAAAACAGCGTGTTTCCAGGGAGGCCTACGAGGAAGTGGAGATGAAGACCTTGGCAAGTACATTTTGCGTGACCCTGACTAACATGTCTGATCAGTATGGTGTGCCTGACCAGACGTCTATCTCACTCCCCAAATCATGCGCGGAAAGAGGAAAGGTGTTGAGCGTATGCTCTTGTTTGGCCTAGGTTTGTACAGCGTGTGCTACCATATAGAAGTGAACTGACGGCACAGGCACTGTATGTCATAGCCTTGGTCTTAGCTGTAAGTGTGAGGCTTCCCCAGACACGTGTTGTGACACGAGAAAATATGGCAGCAACCCTGCCAATACGGTTGCCTATTTCAGGGTCTAGAGACAGCGTATCATTAATGATGAACCACAGGTAAGTGAACTAGTCCACAGTTGGTATTTATCGATAGTGATGGTCGGGGTGGTATATACGTCTTGTCCCAGCACATATATTTTATAACGTATGTAGTATGAACCCTCGTCCTTAGCCATATAACTACGGGAAGGCTTGGAGGAATTTGTATCGGATGCTTCAAGTCCTTTCTGCTCCCTTTTCTCATTGTCCCTTTCTTCCACTTTATCCCCTACTACATTTATAGGACTACGCATAACAATCTCTTTCGTAAATATTGCAACAAAGTATTCTGCCTACTTTTCAGAGAGAGAGAGAGAGAGAGAGAGAGAGAGAGAGAGAGAGAGAGAAAGAGAGAGAGAGAGAGTGATTGATTTACAAATTATGTTAACATTGACAGAAATTAAGTCCCCCTTAAAAATACAGATGTTCAACTACAGTGTCATCTCCGTCTTACTGTATGACTGTGACGTGAGGAACAACGTACAACTAAAAATGTCCAAGCTTTCTTCTTCTTCTTCTTCTTCATCGTACGCTGTCAGACGTCAACCTTTATTTTTTTCGAAAAAAGCAGTGGTCATCCTGAGGCTGTCGACACTGCCATAGAGCTTGTCTAGTGTTGCCACTGGTGATGGCCACATCTCCTTTCTCTGATCATCGTATGTTGGACAGTTTTGCAGCAAATGTTCAGCGGTCATTTTCCCAGTACCGCACATGCATTCGTCAGTACCACCTATCTTCAGTTTATTGAATAGGTGGTACCTCAGTCTATTGTGGCCAGTGCGAAGTCTGAAGACCACGACCTGCTCTCTTCTGTTCAACTGGTAATAGGCATCGTTTTTTGTGTAGTCCAAGCTTTAATACATGGATGCTTGCGTCGAAGTGATGGATTTAAACTGATCGATCCGAGCTCTCAAAACAGGATGTCCTTTCCCGACTGCATCCAGCTCACGCCGGAGCTTGGACCTGCAATCGGGCATCACTCCCTGTAGATGTACTGGTCGACTTTGACTAATGCTGGGAAGATATACTGGGCAATGATGGTTAAGAAATCAGATTTGGCCTCTGGCTTGATGGTTAAGACATCAAATTTGGCCTCTGGCTTAATGGTTAATACATCAGATTATTTATCATTTTCATGTAGCACGTCTTTTGTAGAACGGTGCTCTCATCACAGTTAGCCGAGTTGAATCTCGGTCTGCAGTCAATCTTCCCGCCTGCTCCATGTTCGTGTTTAGAGCATCCTTGATTTGTGTAACCACCTTCGCCTTGGTCGACCCCAGCGTTGCCTTCCAGGTACCATGCCCTCCATGACCGTCCTTTCCAGTCCGTCATGACGTGGCCGAAAAAAATTCAATTTCCGAAACATAACATTGTTTTATGAACCAGTTTTCTTCAACATTCAGGTCTTCTAGGATTGTTTCATTTGTCACTTTCTTTATCGATGGATTTTTTTGGATTCTTCTGTAAAATTATGTTTCGGTGTCTCCAATTTTCTTCCTTGCTACGTGTGTCATAGACCATTGGTTTAAACATTAAATTCGATTGCTAACTATGGTTTAGACATCTGATTCTATAACTCTGTGATTTAGTTTCTGTCTTGGCCCGATGTATCTGTGGTAGTCTATTCATGAACTAGAAACAAATACGGATACTATTCTTAAATATTGTGAAATTATTGAAATACAAATGTCACATAATTTGTTCGAAAACATTATTTCTTTCTTAAATCGTCTAATTTTGCAGGCAGCTTTGACGCAGATCACCCAGGTCAACGACATGACGGCCGCCTCGGATCATCCATCGGTTCCAAGGCCAAGAAACCTAGGAAAGCCAGGACAGCCTTCACTGATCACCAACTGTCAGTCCTTGAGAAGACGTTCGAGAGACAGAAGTACCTCAGTGTCCAAGACCGTATGGAACTGGCGGCCAAGTTGAATCTGACAGACACACAAGTCAAGACTTGGTACCAGAACAGACGGTGAGTTTCACGCCAAATCGTATATGTGCCATCCTCATCATCAATGGAATCCGTCACTTCTTTCGAGACACAAGCTATTGACAACTCTCCTCCAGTAAGTTCGGGCTACAGTTGTCCTTTCTGCATGTCTCCAGTTAAGGTATATGGACGAAAGTTCATATTAACAGTTCCTTCTCATGTGTTTCTTGGTCTACCTCTCTTCTTCGTCCATTTTCTCCCAACGTTTCAAGATGATTTACCTGCTTGTGTTCTATACAACCGAATTGTCTTCTTTTGGTCTGCTACGCCACAGGTTGTTGTTGGCTAATTCTCATAGGCCTTCATTCCTTACCATGTCTTACCAGTCTATAACATTATCAAACAAAGACATTTATTGACGAACGACAGGAACTTCCTCTGTATTGCCTTTGCCGCTCTCGAAGTTTATTTTCTGCACAGAAGTTCTTACTTGATATTGGAGTTAAACAATCTAAACTTGGTATTAGTCTTTATTTTATTGGATTTCCATATAGTATTCAGTAACACGAAGGGTGCCCAAGCTTTCAAAGTCTATCTAATATATCTGCCTCAGTATTAGCAATCATACAGAGAAGCAACCTTCAAGACAGTTTGGACATCTTGTCAGAGGCAACAAAGATAGTGTGGGCATCTTGTCAGAGGGAATAAAGATAGTTTGGACATCTTGTCAGAGGCAACAAAGATAGTGTGGACATCTTGTCAGACGGAACAAAGATAGTGTGGACATCTTGTCAGAGGGAATAAAGATAGTTTGGACATCTTGTCAGAGGCAACAAAGATAGTGTGGACATCTTGTCAGACGGAACAAAGATAGTGTGGACATCTTGTCAGAGAGAACAAAAATAGTTTGGATATCTTGCTAGAGGCAACATAACTCCGTCCAGCACACGCTTAAGGCGGTTTCAGGGTACGCTGTTGCAGGATAGGCATGATCGATGAAGGATTGACTAGACCAGGTCAGGTCATCCCGTAACCAGTGTGGTCGCTGGGGCACACATGAATACATCCTCACAACTAACGTCACTCTTCTCTGTAAGCGTCGGCTGTCGTTTCCTCTTCTGGTCGGAAATTGGTTCATTCTTGTATGTTGAGCTCCCACCAATATTTGGGACGTCCTCTTTGCCGTCTGCCTTGAACCTTTCCGTGGAGGAACGCATTTGCAAGACCCTTTGATCTCGATATGTGACCGTACCAAGCGAATTTCCTTCTTTTGACAGTTGCCAGGGGGTCCTGAAAAGGTCCTATCCATGTTGTAAGTATATCTCGTATTTCCTCATTTGTAACTCGATCTCTGAACGTAACGTTTAAAAGTCTTCGGAAACATCTTATCTCCAAGGCCTGTATCCTTCGCCTAATGTCAGCTGTAACTGTCCATGTCTAACAAGCATAGAGGAATGTTGACAGGACCAATGTACGCATTAATCTGATTTTCGTGCATAGTGCTAAGCGTTTATCTTGTCAATTTTTATTAAACCGTGCAAACGCCACTATTGTCTGTGCTATTCTGGCCAACACTTCACATGTTTTATCCTTCATCACTGACAATCGAACACAGATATTTAAACCGGTCAACCACTTCGTGTTCCTGACCATTGGCTTTCATCCTGCTGTTAAAGGCCTCGACGTTGTTGTTCAATAATGTAGCGTTTCCAGCGTTTATCTGATGACTTTGCGTCTGTGATTGAAGGGAGTTGCAAAAAAAGATGTGACTAGACTCAAGTTTGACCTGGACAAAGTAAAAGACCCAACAATCATAGAATTGTTCCAATCAAGGGTAGTAGGCCGATTTGCTTCACCATTCGCTCTCAGAGAGGGACTGGATACCGATACAGTAGCAAAGTCTCTTAACTCAGGAAGCATAGATACAACAACAGTGATCATGGGATGGCACCAAACAAACAAAAAAAACAATGGGTGACAAACGAAGCTCTAGACCTTTGTGATAGAAGAAGGTCACTGAAAAACCAAAATCATCCATCTGATGGGGTCAGCAGATGTAATGAGGTCAAGAAAGCGATAAAACAACAGATGAGAGGCGAAAGAATATGTGAGCAATGTACAAACATAATAGAGATATTAAACAGAACAGATGCTAAAGGATCATACAACGCGTTAAAGAACTGGTAACACCAAGACAAGACAGGATAACAGCGGCACGAGCCTTATAGAGGACATCGTCTTACTGGCACGATGGGAAGAGTACTGTTCCGAGTTATTCAGCTATGAGGGACGAGATGAACCTGGGAAAAACATCCAATTTTAAGAAGGCTTTTGATAGGGTATGGCATAATGCGCTATGGGCAAACATGAGAATGTATAAAATCAACGGAAATATTTTAACGGTCCTTGAACACCTGTATGACAAGGTGTCCAGTGCAGTTCTTGTGAATTGGAAACGAGGGGGCTGGTTTCGCACATCAGTTGGTGTGAGACAGGGGTGTACACTCTCTCCAACTCTTTTCAACATATTCCTTGAGGGAATTATGAGTGAGGCACTTGGAGGCCACGTTGATACTGTAATGATAGGGGGCCGAAAGATTACCAACCTTCGTTTTGCAGATGACATTGACGGGTTGGCGGGCTCAGAAGCAGAACTCCAGGAATAGGTCAGAAGGGTCGATGAAACAGCTCTTGACTATGTTATGGGGATCAACGCTCGAAAGACAAAATTAATGAATAGGTACTGGAAACAAATGAAATCACTGGGATGTCATTGAAATTCATGACCTGGCGTCGGTACCTTCAGAAAATAGAATCCATATCAAGTGAATGTAAGGGTAAAGTTGGTTCCGATGCCAGCAACTGCCGGTGGGGATGAAGATAACTCTTCATGTTATTAAGTTTCCTTCCTTGCTGTTTATACATTCTCCATCTCATAGATCAGGTACCCATTTATAGCTGGGTCGACTGGAAGATTGGTCGTAACAGCAGGGAACCACGCATGCATTTGTTCCTGTCCGTCCGTGATTTCGAGCCTTGGCGCGGTGTAATCGCTGTCTTAGCTAGCCAGCTCCCTGCCGACTAGGCTACACGCTCCACAGGAAGTGAATGAAAAGGATGAGCAATAAGTGATGGCGCAAAAGAAAGACGTAGATAAGAAACGTACAAAAGAAGCTACACTGAGGAAAAACACGAATTGCTACTTGAACTCACATGTCTGTCAGGTGTGCAGTGATATCTGTCCTGAGTTATAAATAAAAATGTTACATATTAGTCTTAGTCTTTGTTCTTAGTCTTTGGTCGTAGTCTTTACTCTTAGTCTTTAGTCTTAGTCTTTGGTCTTAGTCTTTAGTCTTAGTCTTTGGTCGTAGTCTTTACTCTTAGTCTTTGGTCTTCGTCTTTGGTCTTAGTCTTTAGTCTTAGTCTTTGGTCGTAGTCTTTACTCTTAGTCTTTAGTCTTAGTCTTTGGTCTTAGTCTTTAGTCTTAGTCTTTGGTCTTAGTCTGTATTCTTTGTTTTAGTCTTTGTCGTTAGTCTTAGTCTTTATTCTTTGTCTTCAGTCTTAATCTTTATTAGTTGTTTTAGTCGTTGTCTTTAGTCTTCGTCTTTATTCTTTGTTGTAGTCTTTGTCTTAGTCTTAGTCTTAGTCTTTATTCTTTGTTTTTAATCTGTGTCTTTAGTCTTAGTCTTTGTCTTGTGTCTTAAGCATTTGTCGTTGTTCTTTATTTTTAGTCTTAGTCTTTGTTCTTGATCTTTAGTTTTAGTCAGTAGTCTTAGTCTTTGGTCGTACTCTTTAGTCTTAGTCCTTCGTATTAGTTTTTGGTCTTAGTCTTTGGTCCTAGTCTTTGGTCTTAGTCTTTAGTCTTAGTCTTTGTTCCTAGTATTTGATCTTTGATTTTAGTTTTGGTCTTTAATCTTAGTCGTTATTCTTTTTTTGTAGTCTTTGTCTTTAGTCTGTGTCTTTAGGTGTAGTCTAGATTCTTTTGTTTTTAATCTTAATCGTTAGTCTTAGTCTTTGTTACGTGTCTTTAGTCTTTGTCTTTGTTCTTTGTTTTTAGTCTTAGTCGTTAGTCTTTGTCTTTGTTCTTTGTTTTTAGTTTTAGTCATTAGTCTTAGTCCGTGTTCTTAGTCCATGTTCTTAGTCCGTGTTCTTAGTCCGTGTTCTTAGTCTTTGTTATGTGTCTTTAGTCTTTGTCTTTGTTCTTTGTTTTTAGTCTTAGTCGTTAGTCTTTGGTCTTAGTCGTATTCGGCCTATACATCTACAACTCATGTTGGCCCGTGTGCACGTCCTGACTATTGTTCCAAATTGGTAGTATCCGGTAGAAGCATTGTTCTGCTTGGCTGGAAATCGAGCGCTGTGATCCCTACTCCGTTTCCAGTCTGCTCTGTCTCGGGCACTTGTTGACAAGTGGAAGGCTAACTTATTTGTTTTAGGATCGCGAGTATTAGACAGCTTGTGCGGATCTTACGAACCAATATAACGGTAAATATTATAATCCCAGCACATAAAAGCTTAACGTAACGTAACATAAAATAAAATAATAAAAGACGATATGAAATCTGACGTGGTACTTCACCATAGAAACTGACGACACAAACAGGAAAATACCATCTCCCCCACGACGCGAGGCATCAAATATAGACCTACAAAAATGATACATTATGTACCTCAAACAAATATATCTCCCAGTTCGTGTGCACAAACTCCTGAATGTTTTCATAAATTGGGCAAAATCTAGTCACGCATTCTTCAGCTAAGTTTTTTTTATTAAATGGGAGAATTTAACTCCAGTAGTTGCTCAGTCTTTGAACTTGCAAAAACAGCAGAAGGGTGACTACTCTAAATAACACAGAGCAGTGGATTTTGTGCCCAAGGTAAAGGGAGCTCAGTCAATATTCAAATGCGAAGTGTCTCATCGGCAATGCAGAGACGAACTTCTGAGGAAACTGTTCACAAACTTAAGGAGTTTGTGGCGATATTTCTGAAAAGGTCTCAAGTGCTTTTCCAAACTAAAAAGCAAAAAGGCTCAAAACTGTCTCTTCAGCCTTTAACCGTTTTCCAGAGTGCTTATCCAGGCATTTAGCCGCTAGCCTCAGTGCTTATGCAAGCATTTAGCGTTCCACTAGCGTGTTTGCACAGTCCCTTAGCGCTGTGGTGGGTCCTGATTGTTTAGACAAAGCTACAATGCAGTTAAGCGTTTTTGAAGTCGCCAGCGACTAGGAGACAATTCGACAAGTTTCATTTCAAAGAGCTCATGAGACCGTTTATAAGGAAATTCTTCTCTCGTCTCGTATCGACCAAATACGCAAAGGGCAATATCAAATATTCCCGGCAGTTACTGTTTGGCACTGCCACTGTTAGAAGTGTTAGTTTTGTGTAGAACAGACTATTAATGTATCTTTTTAGTTCGTGTTGTCAGTCTGCACTTGAGTGTTGGCATTGCTTTATTAAATAACACCAATCAACATTGTCTAGAAAAGATAAGAATTCAAGGTGACAATACAGGTTTATAATATAATCAACGAAAAGGATAAATTCGATTACAACAAGTTTTTTTTTTGAAAATACAACCACATACATGGACAAGAGGGCACGGCTACATATTGATTTAAGAATGGTTCCGATTAGATACTAGGAAATATTTTTTTTAGTCAGATAGTGGTGAATACGTGAGATGCATTGCCACGGGAAATAATTGAGGGAGGGTAAATTAATGCATTCAAGAATAGATTGGATGTGCATAGTTTTTATATCAAGGAAATGTAAATGAAACTGGTTGTACACAGACTCTGCAGAGCCTTTTTAAACCTATATAAAGACGTTAGTTATGTTATAAAGAACAAAGGCGTTTATGAATAAGGACTATACTTTGGTGAATGGTTTCCTGCGCAGAATACAAGGATGGAAATGAATGAATCGCAAATGTGGAACTGTTGTCAAGAACGGGACATTTAACAGTGCATGATGACGTTCGTCTGATGTGCTTCATAGTCAACAGACTACGGAAACCAGTTGATAACATTACAAGACAGTCTCTGGTCCTGAATCCACAGGGAATAGCGGAGAACTCGTGGAGAAGGAAGGTGAATACCAAAATCAAGGCGCAAGGCAAGTGGTGAACAGAACTGTATAGGATGGTTCATGACAGCCGAGCGTAGTGTGTATTTGTTGAAGACCCATGCTCCGCAGGGAGGGGTCAGCTTTTTGATCTATTGGTTTATTTATTTATCGTCTTTTTCGAGAAATTCCTGTAAGCGATGTAGTACTGCCCTTTCTTGTATACCTTTACCATTATTATCAGATAACAACAGATAAACGGAACTCATCAGCATATCCACACGGTCATTGCTTTATAAAATCTAGAGTGGTGCATGCTCCTAAGCTTCTTGAACAGAATCCAACCAGAACATAGAGTGCCGGCTGTGCACACATCTCTATGAAACTGTTGAACATCATCTTTTTGAATTTTCGACCCTTGCCAGTGTTACGAAAGAGCTTCTTCCTTCGAGGCCAGACAAATGAAACACTTTGTACGGGACTAAACAACAGCTTACAAACACTTGCATGGGCCACTATATGACATTGGACAAAATCGCATGACCTCTTAGACCACTGGAACAGTAACCAACCAACCAACCATCTAAAAACGCCCAAGTTTATCACTGATAATAAATGCGCACCTGAATTGCTACTTCACTTCGGATAGCAAAGGTAGGACATAGTCTCCTCATCTAAAAATAAACTGAGACTTACTACATTGAATTTTCTAACACATCATCCCGACAGCAGTGCCTGCCATACGAATGCATTTATCTGTAATTTAATATTTCATATGTATTCATCGCAACTTAATCTGACGCTGAAATGCACAAACAGGACAAGCGAAAAGAAGAATTGACGATCGCAAATTATATATTGAAATCGCCACTCCTCTAAAATCATAAATCTATTAAGGTGCAAGAAATTGAAATAATCGAGCTCAATACACACCCAGTTACCAATGACACAAGCGGCTTGGCACGCCTGTTTGATCTGTTCTCATTGGCTATTTGAAATCTAAATCATTGCAAACACTTGTAATATTTGCTGTCAACAGGATTGCGATTTTTCCGAGTGTTTACAGTGAAAACATCTTCTCTTGGCGTCGCAGTTAGGGCCAAGTCGGATGTGAGAAATGTGGCGTTTAATATAATTCAATGATACGTATTTGGTGGAAGAATATATTCTTTGTCTCGTTCTTGTTCTTCTGCTTGTTCTTGTTCGTGTTCTTCTTCTTCTTCTTCTTCTTCTTCTTCTTCTTCTTCTTCTTCGTTCTGTTGTTGTTCTTCTTCGTTATCTTTTTCTTTCCTTTTCTTTGTCTTCGCCTTCTTCTCATTATTATTAGTATTTTTCTGTCCCCCTTTTATCTTTTTCATCCTCTCCTATCTTTTTCGTTTCCTTCTTATTTCTTCAATGTTTTTGTTTCCTCCCTCTTCTTTTTCTTCGTCTTCGTCGCCAGTCTTCATCCTAATATTGCTCTTCTTTATGTACAATGCAAATTAATGAATCAAAATTACCAATCCAAATTGATGCATCAAAATTAAAAATCAAAATTGTTGATCCAAATTTAAAATTCTTTTTTGGGGAATTAAAATTATCAATCTAAATTAATTCATCAGAATAACTAATCCAAATATAGGAATCAGAATTAGAAATCCAAAATGATTAATTCACATTTCCAATCCAAATTAAGAATCGAAATAAATTAACAACAATATTGAATGGCAAAAATTGAACGATATGGTTTAATTTTAAAAAAATAAAAAGTTAAAGAATGAAAGTTAGTAAACAAATAAATCAATCACAATTAGCAATCCAATTTGACAAACGAAAATTACCAACCAAAACTGATGAATCGAAATTATAAAATCATATTGAATTATCGAAATATAAACTGAAGATAGGTGGCACTGACGAATGAACCTGTGGTACAGGGAAAATGACCTCTGAACATATGCTGCAAAATTGCCCGACATACGAGGACCAGAGAAAGCACATGTGGCCATCACCAGTGGCAACACTAGACAAGCTCTATGGCAATGTTGACAGCCTCAGGATGACAGCTGCTTTCTTCGAACAAATTCAAGTTGACGTCTGACACGTACGAAGAAGAAGAAGAAGAAGAAGAAGAAGAAGAAGTAGAAGAAGAAGAAGAAGAAGAAGAAGAAGAAGAAGAAGTATCGAAATTAAAATGACAAACCGATGCGTCGATTCACAACACAAAACAAAATTAGTCAATGGAGTTTGTCAATGTGAATAGTAAACATTAAATTATATATATACATATATTTTACGAAAGAACATTCTATATTTGTCAATGACTTAGATCAATTACTGTAATGGCAGTCTTGATCATCAGGGAAAACAACTTATTGGATGGTGGCAACAATTCACACTTTTCTTCGATTGTCCTTATTTCTGTAATCATCTGTAGTTTTGTGAATTCCTTTCGGCTTAATTATTTTATTTCACCAAGTTCTATTACTTCGGCAAATATTTGACCTATCCTCGGACATCCATTATAATGATGTTCCCGTGATGGTAATACAAATGCATGCATCTTAGCAGCCAGGCGACATTTTTGAATAAAAAATTAACTAAATCAAATTATTTGATCTACCTTCACCAAATTGTTTTGTCGTTCTAAACAAAAGCTAGGTTATTTAACCGCTTTTTATAAGATATATTCTTATACCACTTTATATCAACTAAATTATTTTATCGTTCTACATAAACTACATTATTTGAACGTTCTATATAAACTCAATTATTTAATCGCTCTATATACAGGAAACTATTTAATCGATCTATGTAGGGTAAATTATTTAATTGCTCTATAAATTACATTTTTTAATTGCACTATATAAACTAGATCATTAGATCGTTCTATATAAACAAAATAATTTGATCGCTGTATATAAACTAAAGTATTTGATCACTCTATATAAATATATATTTATTTTTATTGCGTTCGCCTTATTGCTCTAATCCCCAAGGCCGTGTGCGTTGAACTGTGGTTTTTATTTTGCGCCTGTTGGCGCAATTTAGGCACCCTTGTCGTCTATTAACACGGCTCTGGATGATTGTCATTACCAAGACATACTTGCCTCCCTCTTCAATTTCACTGTACTCCCCGCGATATGTTACGGTGCCGAGACGTGGACACTAACAAAATCCCTGGAGGACAAATTGAGAGTGACCAAGGCCTCCCTCAAGAGACGTTTGGTCGGAATCACTCTCCGGAACCAACGCATTCAAGGTCTTTACAATTCTGACATAAGACGATTGTTCTTGATGAAGGAAGCGGTAATTCATACTGACAAGGGAAAACACAGAGGGGAAGGACACATGTTCGATGGAGCACAGCGACAGCAGTCTGGTACCCCCGAGGTAAGAAGAAATCGCGGGAAGACATCCAATGCGTTGGTCAGACTCGCTTGCTGTACGCTGCAATATCCGAGATGCCTCTAGAGGAGCACTTACAACGAGCTGGACTTCCGTGGCCCAAGACAGGATTCGCAGGAGATGAGTTGGGGCCACCAGCTACGCTGAGGAACGGGTCATCAAGATCAAGATCAAAATATAAACTACATTTTTTGATCGCTCAATATAAACTAGGTTATTTAATTATAAATATATACTAAAATTATGTCATCATTTTATCTAAACTAAATTGTTCTTTGTTCTAGGCACACTAAAGTATTCGATCGCTCGACCTAAACCAAATTAATCGTGCTTAATCATTCAATAAATCAAAAATCGTTCAGCTTCCTGTGGAGCATAAGACATTAACAAATATTTGCAGTCTTCCTATCGTGTGCCATATGAGCCAATTCTGTCAACGATTTGCCTGCGACCTTGACACTTGACTCATGAGTGCCTCGGTCTTCCTCTACTTCTCTTGACCTGTATATTCCAGAACAGAGATTGTCTAGTAACGTTATCAACCGGTTTCCGTAATATGTGACCTATCCATCATCATTGTATCCTCCATATTTCCTGATCCACTGGTATTTGTTCCGTTGTCCCCATCAGGTTGTGATTTTGACGCACTATTTCCACCCTTGTATCGTTTTACCTGCGTGGCCTAGGGATAAAATTCGCTCGGTTTTCACAATCCCAACGTTCCGGGTTCGATTCCTACTTGTGTGGGATTGTGTTCGATTCCCACTGAGTTTTTTCTCGGGCTAAAGCACGTACGGAAAGTAATGGCAACCTACCGTACTGCACACTTGCCAAGAAACTTATAACAGCCAAATAGGTGGTGGTTGTAAGAAGCTACGTTCTGTAAAAGGGCATGCGACTTACTATCGTTTTACCTAAATCAAATGATTAAAAAGATCAATCTATCACAGATGATGTAATCTATCGATTTAAGTTATTTAATCTTGTTCTTCTTTTTGTTTTGTCGTCTATCTTTCTGCCTAGATGTAGCCTCGTGTCGCGGTATGTATTTGTCTTTCACCTCTATCGTAGCCCAAGTCACATTTTTCTCCATTTTATATCAGGTTCCGTTTACGCTGTCTATCCACCTTTTCATAGGTCTACCTCTCACCCACCCCCCCCCCCCCCCCCCCCTCTGCTGTGTCATGTAGAACGGTGAATGAACAATGCATTATCAAATTGACTTGCCTAAACTCTATCGTTTCAAAGAGAATAACTAAACTATCGCATATAAATAATTAAATGCAATTTCTAAAAGAAAGATGATAAAATCAAAACGAAGCAACTGTATAGAAATGACATAATTTAAACAAAATAGTACTTTAATAACCTTAATAAATAAGCCATATCAACGACACACACAAATGGACTGAAACCGCCGAAACAAATTACAAAATAAATGGAAACAAATAAATGAAATTATTTAATGTACACATAAATCAAATGTGTTTCCTGTAGTAGAAGATTTTAACATAACGTGATAATTTTTTGTTTGTTTTTGTGTGCCTTCGCCTTATTTCTCTAATCCCAAAAGGCGGTGTGCGTTGCAATGTGGTTTTTATTTTGCGCCTGTAGGCCCAGTGCATCCGACTTCATCATGCATTTTATGTAAAGGTCTACTTCCTCCTGCATTTTCTAATGGTTTGCTTCCCCGCGGTAACAGCCGGTGCTGTGATGGGGATCGAACCCAGCACCTTCTAGTTGTGAGTCGTGTCACTTAACCACTACGCCAAGCGTCCCCTGACGTAATGATTAAATCACGACAAAGATATGGGTCCAATTCTCGAAATCGTCAAGCTCTAGTCGACCCAGTTTTAAAGGGGTTTTGGTTAGGGTAGAAAAAAGGACAACGAGAAAAGTAATTGGCCACCTCACCTCACACAAGCTGTTGCTTCACATATGGACGTCTCTATAACTTCCCTCTTGACCAGCGGTTAAGTTTTAATTAGGGACACCGTTTACGTAGTATTTGTAATTAAACAAATAAACCAGGTCAACTCAACAACTGAAACGAAATTACAAAAGCCTATTTTTGGAACGCCAAATTGGTCAGATTAATACGGACACGTTAGATAACCACTTGACCTAACTTCTTTATAATGGTTTGGATGACTGCAGAGTGTGTATACAACCAGGTTCTTTTACATCCACTTGATTAAAAATACCGATGCGCATCCAATCTATTTTGTAATACATTAATTGGCCCTGCCACCACTATTTCATTTGACAATGAAGTCAAAGCATTCACCACTTATAACTAAACAACTAAACTAAATTATTGCTAGTTTATTCAAATTGTCCTCCATTTGGGGATTACACTTTCACCCTACTTCTTTTATGCATCCCCGTTTCTGCCTTGTTAAATTGAACACTACAGACACATTTGCTAAACAGCTCCTCAAGCAGACCGTCTTAGCGTCGAGCAATCATCCCATATGCATGAAATGGCATTGCTTCATTGCACACTCTATCGCTCAGTTGAAATGTTTTCCACTGTCATTATGCAGTGTCCAAAATAAGGCACTTCTTTCAGCTTGTCAAAGACTTCATTAAAAGCCTATAACGTGTCTTTGATCAAACAGATCGGGTTCAGTCCACTTTATCAAGCATCGCCATCTTTACGCAATCTGCCAGGTCCGCCGAGGTCCAGTGAGCGGGCGTTCACAAACAATGACCTCTTGAAAATCAGCGACAGATTTCCAATGGGCCCTCGACACTGCACTGGACCCTTGAATCACCTTGCCAGCATCAAGTCTGTCGTGCGCTTAATAACATGAGACCAGGCCCTAGCCCTTACTGGAGGCCATGCGGCCGAAAACAGACTCTAGCTTTCTTCCATCTTGATACGGTAGTAATTTATTCATGGGACACTCCATGCCCTATTGGGTTTTCTCCCATCTCTAGGGGTTTGTGATTCCGTCTCCGTTTTGCCTTTAAGAACATCGCTGAGTGCGTATGAATAAAGCATTGACAACAGTAATGCTGTAATTTAACGATGCGGTCAGGACATCTTAAAGAAGCTTCAGTAAAGGGATCATTATATCGCTGAGAGATGTGAGTCAATGAGATGTAGAATGAGGGGATGAATTGAGTTGATGGAACAGTCAAGTTAGGCAGAGAGGTATGTTGATGAAAGAGTCAAGTTGATGAAAGAGACAAGTTGATGAAACAATCAATATTATTGAATACACAAAGCAGCAAAATATGTTTGGTGAAAGAGTCATTTAATGAAAGAGTAATTTGATGAAAGAGTCAAGTTGATGAAATACTCATTTGATGAAAGAGTCTTTTGATGAAAAGAGTCAAGTTGATGGAATAGTAATTTGGTGAAAGAGTCATTTGATGACAATCAAGTTGATGGATGAACCTATTTGATGAAAGACTCAATTTGATAAAATAATCTTTTGATGAAAGTCATTTGATGAAAGATTCATGTTGTTGAAATAATTATTTGATGAAAGAGTCATTTGATGAATCAAGTTGATGGAATAATGGATGAAAGAGTCAAGTTCTCGAAATAGCCATTTGATGAAAGAGTCATTTGATGAAAGAATCAAGTTGATGGAATAATCATTTGATGAAGTAGTAATTTGATGAAATATTCATTTGGTGAAACAGTCAAGTTGATGGAATAGTCATTTTCTGAAATAGGCATTTGATGAAAGAGTCAAGTTGAGGGAACTGACAGTATTCAACAGAGCTTATTTGATGAGAGCGTTAAGTTGATTAAAGAGTCAAGTTGATTTAACCAACACGTTAGCGCAACCTTTCAAAGAGAGGAGACATGTTAGCACTAACCTCATATGTTTTTTTTATGAAACAGATGCAAGTATTTAAAGGCATCTTCAGAAAGATAAAAAAGTTGATAAATACCCCAGAATTCCGTTAAGAGAATAAGAATTGCGGTTTTCGAGAGGGTGGAGTTGTCATCTTAGACAAGACAAACACTTGGGAATCTTCTTCTTCTTCTTCTTCTTCGTACGCAGTCAGACAGTAACCATTATTTTTTCGAAAAAAGCGGCGGTCATCCTGAGGCTGTCGACACTGCCATAGAGCTTGTCTTGTGGTTCCACTGGTGATGGCCACATCTGCTCTCTCTGATCCTCGTATGTCGGGCAGTTCTGCAGCAGATGTTCAGCGGTCATTTTACCTGTACCGCACGGGCATTCGTCGGTACCACCTATCTTCAATTTTTTGAATAGGTGGTACCTCAGTCTATTGTGGCCAGTGCGAAGTCTGAAGACAACGACCTGCTCTCTTCTGTTCAACTGGTAATAGGCATCGTTTTTGGTGTAACCAGTATGTTCTGTTTCCCATTTGGTCATGTATCTGGCTTTGATAAGCCGTTTTGACTCTTCGTACGTCATACTAGTATCTGTTTGTGGTAGTCTTGCACCTTCTTTTGCCAGTCTGTATGCCTCCTCGTTGCCTTGGATGTTGCAGTGTGATGGGACCCACTGTACCACTACTCTTTTTGGTGCGGACTGCTGGCACAGTTTGCAGAGTGCTGTTCTTAAGTCATTAAGCTCAGAAACACTTGGGAATAATAGACTCAAGACATATTAGAACGAGGATGCGACAGATGACAGGTGGTCATGTGGGGAAACATGCCATGAACTTGGAATACATTATATATGCCTTCATGCTCGCACAGGATGGGAGAAAACAATACTGGACTCGCAAGACGGATGAGAGACAAATGATGAGAGATACAACAGTTTTATGAACAAAAGTAGCGTTTATTAGAGATGCACAATCTTTACAAACAACAGTAGTGTTTATAAGTGATGCAATGGCTTTACAGGCAACGGTGGTGTTTATAAGAGATTCAACGGCCTTACAAACAAGAGTGGCGTTTATTAGAGATACAATAGTTTTACAAACAACGGTGGCGTTCATTAGAGATACAACAGTTTTCCAAACAATGGGAGCGTTTATTAAAAATGCAAAAGTTTTACAAACAATAGTTGTTTTTTTTTTAGAGATTCAACGGCCTTACAATCAACAATGGTGTTTAAACTAGGAACTGATATTTGTATATAAGGCTGAGCGATGTAACTGCTATCTAGCGCATGCGTTGGAATGATTGAACTTAAGGCCTTTGTTTCTACTTGGAGCACGGGTCTGCAACACTTGCTCTTCCTCGGATCCTGTTTTTTGGGCAGTCTTCTGAAGTGTGTCTATTACGTTGTAGCTACCCTGGTCGATGCACTTTTTTCTTGTTCTTCATCGATCGTTCTCAAACTCCCCCTAGCAAGCCCTGAACGTTTCCAAACTCCCGCTATCAAGCCCTGAACGTTCTAAATTTCCCACTACCAAGCCATGAACGTTCTCAACCTCCCGCTACCAAGCCTGAACGTTTCCAAACTCCCGCTATCAAGCCCTGAACGTTCTAAATTTCCCACTACCAAGCCATGAACGTTCTCAACCTCCCGCTACCAAGCCTGAACGTTTCCAAACTCCCGCTATTAAGCCCTAAAACTGGCTTTGTAAGTAGCAGGATGTTTTCCTGAAAACGGAATGTGTTGTGTCGTAGTTTACAGCTTGACTGCGATATTTGCACCTTTCGGTCCGATACATCCGACTTGAATACGACATTTTTGGGTTCCAAGTAACCTTCCCTCTTAACTTGACTTAATTTAACTTAACTTAACGTCTTCATACTGGTTTAGAAGAATCTGCAGAGTCTGTATACAACCAGTTTCCTTTGCATTACATTGCTCTAAAAGCTATGCTCATTCAATGTATTCTTAAATGCATCAATTGTCCCTGCTTCCACTACCTCGCGTGGCAATGCATTCCAAGCATTCACCATTCTCTGACTAAACAAATAGCTCCTAATATCTAATATGGACCTTTTTATTATTTAATTTGGCCTATGCCCTCTTGTTCTTGTGGGTGGGTGTATTTTTTTTTTAAAAATGTATCCGTTTCTCTGATCATCTTATGAACCTGTATTAAGTCACCACGAGTTCAGTCTTCTTGTACAGCCTGTCCTGTTGCAATATGCTATCCGGGATCACCACGGAGAGGTGGAAAAGCATCTTAGCAGCTCTATTTCCCTGGCCATGGCGTTAGCAGTCTGCTTTGGGTCGCTGACAGCTACATCTCATGCACCTCTCAGCATCTTGATGCCCCAGATTTATCCACTGTCCTCTGTCATATATGATCTTTGTGGATCCCATCCCACTGCAATATTGAAGGCAATGATGCTGCAGACAAACTAGCAAAGAGATGAAGAGCATCCCCACAAACAGACCTGAATATCACATATAATGAGACCAAGACCATAATTAAAGCCAACTTTACGGTAAAATGGTCTGAACAGCATCCCGACTTCCGAAAAGAAGTCAGCTACTATAACTTAACTAGAGAAGAGCAAGTCATCATCTTCAGACTGAGAACTGATCATAACAGACTCAAGGGTCATCTTTACAACAAAATAAGGATTGGAACAGATGACAGGTGCCTATGGGGGGAGCATATCATGACCGGGGAACACATCCTACAAAACTGCATGCTCGCGCAGGGAAAGAGAAAACAATACTGGCCTTGTGGGACAGATATGAGACAAAAGCTGTATTTAGATGAAACAGCCTTGTAAGAGAAACCGGAACCTTGATTTGAGGATGAACGAAGAAGAAGATATTTGACCTTTGGTTTCCCCACTCAATCAATCATTACATGTTAATAAAATATATCCTGCATCCGTCACCATTGTTGAACAAAAACATATTTTCCACACCTTTTCCTGGTCCTTGCCTTCTCCCAATCTCCATCTGCTGGGCTTCCACTTCATCCTCTTCGGCGTTTGACTTATACACATAGTACCATTTGGCTATCTCCAGATTGGGCGATATCGGCTTATTGGGCCTTATCACACGTTACTGACCGTCGCCATATCCGTTGGTCCATTTGCTATTTCGGTCTGTCGTGATGTTAATTAAAAATAAAATCAGAAATATTTTACGTGATAGGCAGAAAAGGAGTTGTTGTTTTTTTTTTTTTTTGCTCCTATCTCTCTCTTCTGTTCGATTAGCCTGTTTTGTCTTTCATCATCTGGTTATGATTGCATCTCTAGAACGAGCCCTGCTGTGTGATGCCTCATGCGTAGTGGAATTTACCGCCTCAGATATTTCCGTAAGCTTCTTTCTTCGCGGTCAGCCTTTGGCCTTGAATGCATTGTTTCTGGGTGTGTGGGGGCGAGGCAGGGGGGGGGGGGGGTATGGTTCAGTGTGTTGGCAGGCTAGTCTGATTATGTGATCAAATCATTTTATTTGATGTCTTTTCATGTAGTCTAATACTGGTGTTGTTCCCACCAGTCTCTTGATGTCATCGTTTCTGATCCGTCTCTCCTTGTTACACACAATATTTGTCGCAGTCATTTCATGTCTGCTGTTACGATTTGTCGTCTTTCAATTCATGCTTGTGTCCAATTTACTTATTGGGGCGAAAATCGTGTTGTATGAAGCCGTTTGGTAGTTATTGCCACGTGCTTCCAATTAAGTATTACAGTTAATTGTCTATTGAAATTATTTGTCTTATTATATCATTGTTGAATATCCGCTGTGATTCTTCCGTCTGCTGATAGCATTCTCCCAAAGTATGTGAAATATTTCATGTGTTTGATTTCCTCATGTGCAAGAAAGATATTGTTTTGCCCTGCTTGTCTATATATTTTCATGACATCAGTTTTTTATACATTGATTTTCGTGATGTATTATTTATATTTAGTTTGTCAATACGTTGCTGGAACTGTATTGCTAAAGTTTATTCCTTTATCTGTTTAAATCTGTATTTTATGTATTCTTCCCTTTCCTTATTAGTCGCAAACTCATATACTTTTTGTTGTTCGTTATACTTGATGTAGAATTTGTAATCGTAAAGTAATTTTCTCATTTTTTTTCTTAGACGTGTCACGTCTGACCATACCCATTTTTACTCGTATTTTAATACACCGTAATGCCACAGCTTCACCCTTTTTGTATATCACCATCATGTAGGAAGTCCTTTATAGAACGTCGCTCCCACGACAGTCTGTCTGATAGAAACGCTTTCCCTTGCCAAAACTCCAGCCTTCGTCACAGTCATACCCAGGCATTCCTGGATATATTGGTACCATCGACTTCTTTGTCTACCCCTGCATCTTTTGCCTGGCACCATACCTTCTATCACTGTTCTTACACGACCGTTGTGTCTCTTGATGTGACCAAATTATTTACATTTTCTGGTCATAATGATATTGATAAACCAGTTCTCCTCTATGCTCAACTCTTGCCGAATGTCTGCATTTATCTTTTTCTCCATCCATGGCATTCTGATGATCTTTCTGTAACATTTTGACTCGAAGGATTCGATTCTTTGTCGAGAAGTTTTGGTAATCGTCCATGATTCGCAGCCATAAGCTGCCATAGGAAAGACAGAGGCTCTCAGGACTTCTACTTTTGTCGTTTTGTTGGTGCGCTGTCATAATTTCTTCAGGCTGTTCAGTCTCCGCATTGCCATGGCTATTCTTTATCGGATTACCCTCACGCAGTCCCCCTTCTTGTCAGTTCTGGAGCCCGTCTATTCAAAATGCATGACCTGATCTATTTTCTCACCATCTGCTATAAATTTATGTTGACATTGTATATATTTTACAACAATATAGCCTATAATGCACACAACTTAAATAAAAGCCAAACACCCCTTCCATAACCATAACGCCGCCCCTGTATTGCATGTTGCTACAATTTTCATGTAATATTCACTCAAATGAACACTTTCTCTTTTTGGCCCTCGTTTTCTCCAAATTAATTACATGAAAATGATTACCGCAAATGTTTCTGGGAACTTCACCAGATTTAAGCATTAAAAGCTAATTTCCAGTCACACCATTCCCTGCAGCCTTGTCTGACGGGGTTTGTCGTGAGTGCTGATCATGACTCTTTGCTCACGAGACGACCCTGGTCCAACAATGATCTTGATTGGGCTAATAAACAACGGCCCTTGTTAGTGTCAAACCTGGTGTTGATACAAGCCGTCCACCGATATGGACGGTCGACGCAAGTGGACCTCGATTTCCAAAAACCAGAGAGACTAGATTGGCAAGCGTTTAGACTTCTGATTTTTCTAGACAAATTGATTGGATTCGCTCCCAGGTGGGTGTCGCCCCAGCTTACCCAGCTTTAAACGTTTACTGCACTACGAATTAAATTACTCATCACAAATGACTTTTCCAACACTTATTTTCCGAAAGCAGCGCCGGCAATAAAGTAAAAAAAGACAAGTGGAAATTCAGTCTGAATTCCTATCTGTCTGACATATCCGATTTCAGCTGACATTTTTAAGTAACGGGATTGCCTTCCACCGTAAGCCTTAATCTTTGACCAGACTATACTATTGACTAGTGCAGCCTGTTTCAAGATCCGCACGGTGGATGTAGAATATGGCTCGCTGAAACTGATGCAAGACCCAGCTATGAGTCGCTGGCTACTGGCTGCAAATGCAGTACTGAACATGCGCCTATGTACCCATCTTATCCTGTAAATCCATATCTTTGTTTGTGTGTATTTTGATATTTCTGTGTTTGTCTTTGACGATTTCGTCTGTTTTTGCCTATGAAATCAAATTTTACCGCATTATGTCTTGTTGCTTGTTGTGATGTTTTACTTGGTACTTTTCTTATTTTTGCTTCATGGCAAAGGCTTTGATTCCGTAACGTAGGTATGGCTTTGTTTGCGTCCTCCTGCGGTCACTGATACATTATCTATATGTATTTTGAATTGATTATAACCTTAAGTCCTGCTGTCGGTAGTGCAACTACATGATCACAGATTTGGAGATTGCATATTCGATCCCCACATTGATGTCCAAACCGGCGTAATAGAGTCTGTTTCCAGGTCCACGATCCACACGTTGCATTTGACAAAAACAGACCAAGACACAGACAGATATACAGACATTGCGATAGACGCACGACATAAAAAGTCAATCAGATAAACATATGCGTTGGTATAACTCAGTCAGGTCAGGTCAAGTTATTGCGTAACCAGTGTTGTCGTTGAAGCACACACGAAGATATCCTCACAAATCTAAGCCACTCTTCTCTTTCAGCTGCCTCTGCCCGTGTTTCTTCTGGTCAGAAAATTGGTCCTTTCTTTTTATGTTGTCCTCCCACATTTTTTTTAGGACGACCTCTTCGTCGTCTGTCGTGCACCTTTCCGAGCAGAATCGTATTTGCAAGACAATTTGATCTCGATATGTGACCGTACCAAGCGAGTGTATTAGTTTCGACAGTTTTCAATTGGTCTTCAAAAGTCCTTTTTGGTGTTGTAATTTTATCTCGTATTTCTGTTTTTGCAACTCGATTTTTGTACGTTACGTTAAGAAGTCTTCAGAAACATCTCATCTCCAAGGCCTGTATACTTCGCTGAAGGTCAGCTGTAACTGTCCATGTCCCACAAGCATAGAGGAATATTGACAGGACCAATGTACGCATTAATCTGATTTTCGTGCATAGTGATAACCGTGTATCTTGCCAGATTATGTTAAGCCGTGCAAGCGCCGCTATTGTCTGTGCTATTCTGACCAACACCTCACATTTTGATCCTTCAAGTTTCTTGGTAGATGCACAGTACGGAAACCTGCCTTAACTTTCCGCAAACATAGGGACGATAGCACAAAGAAAAAGTTTCGTGTTTGTCAATTTGATCGCTGTAAGATTCGAACCCTTTTTTGTTCAGATTGTGAAACGTACGTGTCACTCCAATGACAGATTGTCTCAATAGAACTATATAGACTCTGGGAACTGTCAACGACAGAAATGAACATGACGATATAGAAGAAGGGAAAAGGAGGGTCACCGCTAGATAGAGAGAGACATGAAGTAGTAGTCAGAGGGAGAGAGAGACAGCGTGAGAGAGAGAGTAGGCCAGTATTAGAGAACGAAAGAGACGGAAAGCGAAGAGAGACAGAGAGTGGTGACCAGATAAAGTTAGAAAGATAAAAAAGAGAGACAGAGAGAAAGACGGATTGATAGAGATGCAGTTAGAAAGATAGACAGTAGGACACAGAGTGATATATATATATAAATACATAGAGAGAGAGAGAGAGAGAGAGAAAGAGAGAGAGAGAGATATGCAGTTAGAAATATAGCTACAGTGAGGGAGAGAGAGAAGAAGAGGTAAGCAAAAATATGCAGTTGGAAATATAGACACCGGAAGACACAGAAAAATAAAAATATATTGATACAGTTAGAAAGATAGACACATGAAGACAGAGAAAAAGAGAACTATATTGATACAGTTAGAAAGATAGACAAAGAAAGACGCGAAAAGAGTGATGGAGATACACCCAAAAAACAAAAACAAAAGTAGACATAGAGAGAAAGAGAGACAGACAGAGAGATAGTTAGATAGATAAATAAAGGTAGGAGGCGATAGACATACAGTTCTTATTTCTTAGTCGACCTGTACTTCTACAGGGGCAGCTGACCCTGTGCAGGTCCCAGCTCTGGTATGAGCTAGATATAGCCGGGAGAATGATTTCCTGCTTAGCGGGCTAGGCTTGGGCAGCTTAATACTCTGCTACGTTGGGTGGTTAACTGATGTTCGAGTTCATCTTAATAGACTCAAACACTAGAAGAAAGTAGACCCGCAGCCTGTTAAGCGCCCTTTATGCTCCTCTGTTATGGTGTATCGCACAGTTAGTCGTCCCTACGACATATAGTTACAACGATACCAACGAGAGAGAGAGAGAGAGAGAGAGAGAGAGAGAGAGAGGGACAGAGAAAGAAAAAGAGAGAGAGCGAAACTGTGAAAGAGATAGGGAGAGTGAGACAGAAATAAAAGCCAAAAATAGAAAAAAAACACAATGTAACCACTTTTTTATGACACGGGTGTCAGACTTGCTCCCTCTACCCCCTTTCCCGCTCCACCTTTGCCGCCCATGTTCTGGTCGGAAACACCCCTCATTTCTCAACTATAATTTCATAGAATGGTTGACGGGTCTCAATGTTTGGGTAGTTTCTCGGAACCATGTTACAATCGACAAATCTGACATTTGCGACTCTTTCATAGAATTAGGGGTCAATGGGCGGGGTCTGAGAGTTCTTTGTTAGGGTAACGGGGTCTGACGTTCAGTTCAGTGGCGTAACTACAGGGTAGGTCAGACGGGCGCATCGGGTGTTCACATCTTCGAGAGGGGATTCAGCATTGAGTTGATTTTGAGCTTTAATCGAGTTTAAGTATATATTCAGTGTATCTGTCACATCTACATCGACGGCAAAGTTCTCTGTTTCTTGCCAGGATGATACTAACTGTCAGAATCTTCTCAGTTCATCCCCTGCTGTTTTCTTTTTACATATAGTATTCGTTTCCTATGGTACTTTTTCCATGCATAGATCCTTCGAAAATTGTTTTCAGGCTACAGTTCAATGTGAGATTATGTAGTAAGCTATCCACTATATGGATTCATGGATAGCAGTTAAGATGGGCAGAGAACCAGCCCAAAATATGACTTGGCTTGGCTTCGTTCGTTCTCAATATCCCACTACCAAACCCTGAAAGGGCTTAAGTAGCAGAATGTAGTCCGGAGAACGGAATGCGTTGTGTCGTAGTTTACAGCTTGACTCCGATATTTGCACCTTTCGGTCCAACACATCCGACTTCAGCAAGCATTTTTTGAGTACCATGTTAGCATCCCCTCTTCGATCTCTTCTCCCTAGACAGTCTGCCCTGCTGAAGCCTGTTATCCAGGATCACAGCGGGGAAGTGTAGAAGGGTCGTGGCAGCTCTGGTTCGCTGGCCCTGACGCTAGCAGTCAGCATCTTGATCCCGGCCTAAAATATAATGGCTGAATTCGGAATTAGTTAACATTTTGAAAACACGGCAATGCCCAACCCAGTTGCAGAATAAACTCTATGATAACGAAAGAATCACGGGGCTGGTTTATAAGTTTTTACGGAAATTACATGTGAATGGATCAGAGCAAATGAATAGAAAAATAACAAGAAGAAGAAGAAATAATAAGGGGAGGAAGAACAGGAAATGGATGATAGTGAAAGATGCCTGAAGTCTTCAAGAGAGTGCATAGATCCGTTAGCACTGCTACACTGAGGTTCATGATAAAGGTAACAGCTGATGTGTTCGCTTGGGAAGAGAGTAGGTTAAGGAAGTTGGGTTATACTGACAACAATCGATGATCATATAATTGATTTTGCCATTGTAATCGATAAATAAACAATAGACAAACAACATAATTTTGGAATCAGTTTTCTGTTTCTGTTTATAAGAATCGACGTCACTGCTCTACGGGTATACCCATAGGTACTCATTTTCTTTCAACACTTGGTGCAGGGTCTGGATGCTAATGGTCTGTGTAGCGCGCTGGTTGTACATTCTCCTGCTCTTCTCTTTATGAGTCCCACTCTGCTCGAACATCGTTTAATGTCAAAAAGTTGCAGTCTGTGGATTGCTGATTCATCAATGTCAGTGTCCTCATCCAATAGATTGTCGTTGATTGATTTCAATATGTCACTTCTATCAATCAGTAACGTGTCCATAATGGAAGCTTGTCAAGTCAATATGTCAGCTCTTTCGTTGCCCTGAATCCATGCATGCAGATGACAGTATACCCATGTAAACCCCTGGAGATGTTTTACCTCAACAGTTGGTATCCACTCGTACCTCATCCATCCCATCTGTGCCTTCTGAAGTACGGCTGGCGCGTCAGTCGCGATTAACGCCTATGAGAAAGGGGTCTCAGATAGGCATTTTAACGCTGAGATTACTGACTTCATTTACATTTTCAAACTGGAGTTTGTTGACATGTACAACGACATGTTCTCTCACGCTAGCTAACAAGCCACACCCTGATGTCTAGCAGCTCAGCATCAATTCGTCGGTGAATATGACGGCATCACTATCCTGTGTGTTCTCATTTATCAGCTGATTCACCTCGTGCTCTACTCTCCCGTTGCCCCATTCTCTGCATTCCTTGCCAAAGGTTATGATGACACTCTGGTACTCTGTCATTTTATCACCAGTATGGACGAATTCTTCCCTCTTGACTTATCAGTTTAAGTATCAGTTTTAAAGTCGATAAGGCTTGATACCTGCAAAGACAGATTAGTAAGGTGTACAACTAGTGAGTTAAACGAACCATCATAATCCATCTGTAATCATTGAATTCAAATATGCAATGGAAGAGCCATATATCATTTAGCCAAATTTTGTTTAAATATAACTGTCTTTTGTTCTCGAATTCCAAATTGGACCAATCAAATCATATATCCATCTCATTGGTGGACGATTGCGTGAGCCTTTAGAGTCCCAGGATTAAAACTTTCCAGGGGAGCTGTTTCCAGGGGCAGATCAGAACTGGCTGACAGGATCGAGTTAAAAACTCGAGCAGCGTTTGAGCAGCTTAATACTTCGCTGCGTTTGGTGGTTAACCGATGTACGAGTTCATCTTAATTGACTCAAACACTAGAGTAAAGTAGACCTGTAGCCTGTTAGGCGCCATCTATGCTACTCTAAATAAGGCACGTAAACATGGCCGGTATTATGCCATGTGACACAGTCAGTCGCTACTTACGACATGCTCTCTGTGAGGCAGTTGTGCTATTCTTGTCCGGCAGACCACTCGGGTAATTTGTTGTTTCTTTGTTGAATTGGTCTTCTTCTTCGTCTTCTTTTTTTCTTGTTCTTCCTCTTCTTCTTCTTCTTCTTCTCTTGCTTTTTTCGTTTTATGTCCACACTATATCTTCAGCCATATCGCAAGGATGAAGGCAATGGTCTTTTCCAGGTTTGAGCTGCGGCCCTATAGTTTTTAATTTCTGCTCCCTTGCCAAGTGAATTGGTCAGTTGGTTAATTAGTGTTTTTAGCAGGTCGTTTAACATTCTGTTAACATTTTATAGACTAATAGATCAACTAGTTGTGAAAAAAAAAGACACAGAAAAACTGGCCCACAGTGTCTGGAATAAACTGGCCCCCAGTGTCTAGAATAGAGAAGAATTAGGGAGGTCATTTAATTATAAGTCTATCTGAAAATATAACGGAAAGGATAGATCAGATACTAACAAGTTTTTAAAAAAAATTCAAAATGCAGCCTCCTACAAGAACAAGAGGGCACATCCACAAATTAATTTAGAAAAGATAGCTAAGTTTGTTGCCGAAACAATTTATTTCAGTTAGATGCTGGTGAAAGCTTGAAATGCATTGCCACAGTAAATAGTGGAGGCAGGGTAAATGAATGCATTCAAGAATATATTGGATGCGTATTTCTAATCAAGTTCATGTAAAAGGAACTGGTTGTAAACAGACTTTGCAGAGACTTCTAACTCTGTTTAAAGACGTTTAATTAACTTAAGTAGAAGCTGTGTATACAATGTTAGCTCTAGATTATGGGGAACTTGGTTAAAATAAGAAAAATAAAAGTCCATGCAACGGCAGGGATCATGCCAAGTTAAAAAAAAAGTTTTTTCAAAAATCACCACATCTAATACAAAGGCAGTCAAAGAGTGGTGTGTATAGTACTAGCAACTTCGTAATGTAGAATATAAAGTACTGAGAACGTGACGTGGTTTGACGCACATTTCCTTGTTTTGATTAACCTACAGTTATGGCCTTAAGCTCCGTAGGGAACACTGCAGATGAAGACTGAGTGATAAACGCGCTCCTCGTCTTACTTGCGCGCACGCACATACACACAGATGTCGTATTTCTTCTATCAAAGCATTACTGGCATTTTCTAATGGTCGCTTCCTGTTTTCTGTTCAATGTGAATGCATTTATGCAATCCATTCTGTAATCATCCAAAGCGCAACATTTCTTCCTTGACTCACCGACCCGGAAGGACAGAATATTAGAGATAAGCAGGGAACGCTGAAGAACTTGAGAGCAGTTATAGCAGTACAAAAAAGAGCCAGGGAATCGGAAACAGAGATTGGCAAACAGGAATCAGCAGCCATTTTGAAATCGTGCAATTCTCAAGTGGCCAATCAGGGAAACTCTCTCGAGTTGGACGCGACGGTGCGAGAAATTCCAAGAGCGACAATACAAACATGGCGCCAACGGGCGTTGCGAGTTTGAGTTGTGGAGAAAATTGTGCTTTCATTGACATTCATTGGGTGGAAACGAGGCGAAAATGGGTTGCCTTAGCGAAAGGAACGGGTCTTTAATGAACAAAATGGAGTCGTTTCCGATCCATCGGTGCGCGCATGCCAGGAAGGCTATGGCAGATTGTGTACGCTTAAGGAGGTTTGCCCGTCCCTGGAGTAATGACATGATGCTAAAAACTGGATGGAATAGAGATGGATAGATTGGAGGGGTTTCTTGAGAGGAATTTGTTGGTAGGGAAGTCGAGTGAAAAGGGTGACTGTAACGCAGGAGAAATAAATATGTGAAGTGTTTTCCTCAGAGCAGTTGTTCTGGTGTGTCTCATTTTCGTTGCATATGAAATTACATTTCAAGTTATCTGCGTCTCATGAGTGCAAGAAGTGTCTGTTGAAAATTTAGATGTCAGAAAAGGAGGTAATGGAGACAGAAGTACCGAAAGCAGAGACGATGATCCCGTCATTAACAAAGAAATGTATGTATTATCACGGGGGAGGACGATTAACATCTGGTCAGACATGTTAGTCAGGGTTAGGCAAAGCAAACTTCTTCTTCTTCTTCGTTCGTTATTAATTTCCCACTACCAGACCCTGAAAGGGTAAGTAGCAGAATGTAGTCCAGAGAACAGAATGCCATGTGTCGTTGTTTACAGCTTGGCTGTGATATTTGCACCATTTGGTCCAACACATCCGACTTCAGCAAGCATTTTTTTAGTACCTGGTTAACATTCCCTCTTCGATCCCTTATCCTTAGCCAGTCTGCCCTGCTGCAGCCTGCTATCCAGGATCACCGCGTGGAGATGTAGAGGGGTTTTGGCAGCTTTAGTTCGCTGGCCCTGACGCTAGCAGTCAGATATGGGTCGCTGACCACTGCAGCTCATGCGCCGCTCGGCATCTTGATCCCGCCAAAACAAACTGATCACACGTGTTAGTCAGGGTCAGGAAAACATACTGATCAGACATATTAGTTAAGGTCAGGCAAAATATACTGACCAGACATTGCACAGTGAAGATTAGTCTACTGAAGTAACAAAAAATATATTGATAAACCAATAATTAAATGCCAAAATAATAAAACAATGATCGCTGGAAAATAGACAAGATACTTCTAACAAAGATTTGTAGCTTCTGATGTGTTTTCTTTGTTCTCTTGACATATGGATATATACACAAAATGTATCAACTTAAACAGCAGTAAATGAACCAGTTTTCAGCTTACAAATGTTCAGGAAATTCGAAACTTCGAATAGGACGCTAGTAAAATAGTCGGTTAAAATCGATGCCAGCTCCGCCTGTGGTTTAGCAGGGGAGACAATCAATAGTGCGATGACAGAAAACCGATAGCAACATGATAATTACCCTTTCCTGACGTTAACAGCGGAACATGGAGCTGCATCTGTTGTTGTTCACGAATTTCTTGTGCGAAATCCCTCCTCGCAAGTGTAGATGAAAATGAGATGAAATCACTCGCTTTCCAGTGAGATCACAAGTAAACAAATTTGAAAGTAACGAATATGTGATGACCATTTTAAGACTAATAATTGACAGCGCTGAGATGTACGAGGCGTGTTCAAATTAAACGGACTAAACTGCAACAAGTGAACATACGTTCGATGCGTATGGTGACGCAATTCCTGGTGTAAACAGCACATACCGACTGTCTTATTTGTAAAATGTCAATATCCTCCAACTCATAGTTTCTTCAGCAGACCGTTGAAAACATGGCGGGTGCGGTATGGAATCCGTCCAGAGTTGATCAGCGAGCGGTGATTCCGTTTCTAACAGCTGAAGAATGTCGGCAATAGATATTCATTGAAGAACGCAGGCAGTGTATGATGACAACAGTGTGTGGAAGACAAGACCAAAGAACTGAGCAGCGATGTTTAAAGAAGGATGTGAGTTAACGCAGCGATATGCACCTGACCTGGTCTCGGAAGATCTTTCGTTAACTCACGTCCTTCTTTAAACATCGTTGTCCAGTTCTTCACTGTTGTCTTCGACTTTGCAGAGTTTTCTAAACTATTATAAAGAAGTTGAGTTAAGTTCAGTTAAGCTAAGTTAACTTAAGTTAAGAAATTGGGTAAGTAGTTACTGACTCACAGTTTGAAAGTCGAATCGGGCGATTCGGAGTCAGCGGGTACTGTGAGATTTGTTTGAGAAACAAACGATTTCAATCTTTTCTGGAAAGCAGGCGTTGCTGATGGCCTGCGAGCTTTCTCTCCTAGAAGTCTCCGTCCCTCCCTATCATCAGCTCGACACAGACGACCAGAAATGGTTGTGATGGTGCTAGCAGCGGAATTTGTGTCCACAACATCGTCAGGAAAACTTCACTTCAAACAAATGGATGAAGGGAAAGCTGGATAGGGTCAACTGAAATGTTGGGGCGCATGTTTCGACTAAATTGGGATGCGGTGAAATTATTATTAATGGTTATTATTGTATTATTATTGTTTTTATTATCGTTATTATGATTGTTGTTGTTATCATTGCCCCTATTATTTTTGTTGTTGTCTTTATTATTATAATGCTATGAATAATGTCATTATTATAATTATGATTATTGTTACTTTATCGTTATTATTACTATTATGGTGGTCATTATTATCGTTTTCACTATTACCAGTATTTTTGTATTATTATTGTTGTTAATATTATTGTTGTTATTTATGTTAATATTCTTATCATCATTCTTAATATTATCAACATTATTGTCACGTTATTGGCTTGGCTTGGCTTGGCTTCGTTCATTCTCAATCTCCCGCTACCAAGCCCTAAAAGGGCTTAGTATCAGAATATAGTCCAGAGAACGGAATGCGTTGTGTCGTGGTTTACAGCTTTACTGCGTTATTTGCACCTTTCGGTCCAACACATCCGACTTCAGCAAGCATGTTTTTAGTACCGGGTTAGCATTCCCTTTTCGATCCCTTCTCCTTAGCCAGTCTGCCCTACTGCTGCCAGTTATCCAGGATCACCACGTGGAGGTGTAGAAGGGTCTTGGCAGCTATGGTTCGCTGGCCCTGACGCTAGCAGTCAGCTATGGGTCGCTGACCACTGCAGCTCATGCGCTGCTCAGCATCTTGATTCAGATTTTCCGTAATCGATATACAAAACAAAGTGGTATGTGCAGTCCACGTGCACTCTCCATCAGTTGTTTGATACCGTGGAGATGGTCAATGGTGGAGAACTCTTTACTGAAACCGGTTTGTTCTCAAGGTTGGTGTTCATCAAGTTATCTGTCGATTCTGTTGGCAATGGCTCTAGTGAATATTGTGTACATTATATAACAAGCAAACAGGGTGGTAGGTTGCAAGATGTTCAGTATCTCTTGTTTTTGTGTATATGGGAACAGCTAATGAGGATTACAGTTGGTCAGGGATTTGTAAAAGTAACTAATAGCATTACAGACGAAGGGGTTTTTCTTCTTCTTTTTCTTCTTCTTCTTCTTCTCTTCTTCTTCTTCTTCTTCTTCTTTTGTTCGCTTTAAACTATTGTCTATGTCTGCAATGTTGTCTCTTGTATGAACTTCACTGTCTTCTATAGTTCACATACAGATCCATAAAGTTTCTCTTCCAGGGTTGTTTCTATGGGCCAGTGAGATTTTGTTCTGCATATCATATTCGGGGCAGTTCTGTAGTATGCCGTAGCGGTGTGAGGTGTTAGCGTTCTCACATTCCAAAGGCTCGGCTATATGAGAACTGTGGCCATTTCCTCTCCTTCGCTGCTTTTACTTCCTGGACTGAACCGGTACCCATTTAAGGCTGGGTGGACCAGGAAGTCGTTGCGGTCTTAAAAAAATTAATTTTAAAAAAACATTTCCTGGGAATCAGGGATTTGTACCAGTAATAACAATTTGGATTCGGGGACATGATCAGAAACGAAACAATTCGACATAAGACTTTGGTTAGAGACGTTGTGGAAGCAGCGATATCACACAAACATAGTCCGGCTGGACATGTGGTACGCGTGCCTGACAACAGATGGACGCGTATAACAACATTGTGATGGTCATTCGCCAGTACACATCCACGGAATCACGCACCTATGCAATGGTGAGATGGATTGACCAAATACCCAGGGCCGGCTTTTTGGTACAGCATTGCAAGAGATCGGGACGAACACATAATATTGTTGGGCTTCCCCAAATACGGCACAACGGCTGGACTGACACTGGGGATAATATGATTGTTTTAGGTCGTATTATTATTTTAATAATTGTTATTCGTTATGTTATATAAGTATATAACACAATTGACTTGTAAATATAATTAAATAGACAAAACTAAAAAAAAAATGCATGGCAGATATCACGATGGTATGGGATCAACATCATCAGCAGGTCATTTACTCCTAGGACTGGTCAACACACTCATGGATGCTGTCCTTCTCTTTCTGCCCATCCTCTTCAGCCATCATCAGCTCGGTATACGTCTTCACAGCCATGTCTCCGCAAGCTTGAACCAAAAAACGTATTTCTAGGTCGTCCCCTCCCTCTCCTTGCCTGCATAATGTCCTCCAAGACCTTTTTTGACTGGGCCCTCGATCCGCAGAATATGTCCCAACCAGCCAAGTAGATTTCTTTTTATCTTCCATATCATCTTTCTCTCTTCTCTCATCTCCGCCAATACCCTTTCATTTGCTTCCTTCTCGGTTCAGCTCACTCTTTCCAATTTTCGGTAACACCACATCTCAAAAGCCTTCAAGTATGTTTCCTCTCCTTCGTTTATAGTCCATGTGTCAGAGCCATACATTGCCCCAGTCGAAACATATGTGTACAAGATTCTTTTTCTTAGAGACATACTAATGTATGGGGTAACATATGCTGATGGGTATGCACCTGGAAATTATGTGGAGAAATTATATCAAAGATGTTCTGAAGTGGACACTGACAGATGCAAGAGAACTGCCTCACTAAAGTGGAAGAGCCTTACAGAGCTGCTTCGATTAGATCGATATTCTGCAAAGGGGATGCATAGTGATTTTATAACATATGTGCGAGTCGTTTTGGGTAAAGAGGTCAGACAGTTGCCCCTCAAAGCAATGAAAAGAAAAGATGTGCGATCGAATCAAGTTTTCAAGTGACTCCTCGTCTCAAGGGAGATGTGGATAGGGTACCTACGGCCTGAGTTACCTCCAGTCGTCTTGACTTATGTCTTGCCACTGGTCCAAGGTAGCTCGGGACGAGATACTGAGGTTGGTGGTCAGCCCAGAGTCTTTCACACTATAATCCAAATTCAGTGTGAGCTATTTCATCAAAATAAAACCTCTGTTGATGTCACCTTCATTGCTTGCGGAGAGCAACTAACTGTGTAATACATAACCCAATCATGTATCACACTAACAGTTGGGGGTGTGGGGTATGTATGAATGAATATGGGCATGTGTACGTGCGTGCTCATTCATTCATTTTCATGATAGCCGGAAAACGTAATTCAAAGCTCTTATCTTCAAAGAAAAGCTCAACCAATTATTTACGTGACTGCCGGAAGGTTCTAAAACTTGTACCGGAGATTCGCGCTTATTGACTGTGATAAGCGAATGATATTTGTGTGAGGCGAATAGAAAAACATATCGACCTCGTGGCGGAGCTAGAATATCGAAGATCGATGTAGAAATATTGAATCTACATATTTGTTTTCTTCTTCTCATGTAAAAGTAAAGATCTAGTCACTCTATGCGGTGCATAGGAAATATGGCGTTAGCTCCAGATTACTTTCTAAACATCGGCACTTAGTGGATGATGTGGTCAGCACCACGCCGGTCACCTTTACTTTTCGGACTGAACCGGTACCCATTTATGGCTAGGTAGATCCGGGAACCGCTGCTGTCTGAAAAAAACATCTCCGCCTCAACTGGGGAATTAATCCAGGACCACTCAGATACGAAGCCAACTCGCTAACCACGGCGCTACGCTGCTCCTTTTGAAGATGCCATTCTATTATTGAATCGCACCTTTTAATACTGTACATATCTCTTTGTCATTTCAAAAGAGCTGCTGATTAGCGGACTGGTATAGCACCCAACTTTCATAGCAAAGGTACAGGGTTCAAATCCCACTACTGGCAGCTCCAGTCAACCCAGCTGTAAATGGATAACTAGTTTACGGTACGAAAAGGAAAAGGCAGCAGGCTGACACCCCACGTCACAAGATGAGGCTTAGTATACTGGTCTCCAACACTTCATTCATGACAAGCGGTTTAGTCTCCTGAAGGACTTCCGTTACTTTTTTACCATTTAAAGAAGCGACTACAAAACACACGTTTTTTTTACTCCAAATTTCACGATCCGTTGTAGTAGCATTATTACTGTTCTGTTAAGAACCGACATTACTGCACTCCACGCAGACTTACAGATGTTATGTCCCACTCAGTAAATGGTGAAGAGTTTAGATACTGATAGTTTCTGTAGCTCGCTAGTTGAACACACTATTTTTCAGTCCTTTCAGGCGCCCTTCTCTGCTGGATCCACGAATGATTTCAAAACCCTGCAATCTGTGCATGGCTAGTTCATCGGTTCATTGTGTCTTGATCTAAAATGTAGTGAAGGATCATCTTCACAATGTCACGTCTAGCCACTGCCAAGTCTCCATTGCAGATGTCCATGAGGCCAGAGTGTCAGCCTGTTCCTTCCAGCAGACCCCAATATGTCTAGGACAGCAGCTACCCTCAGTGTCCCGAACTTCGAGGTTCCTATGTCCACTATCTCCTCCTGCTACAACCAGCCCTTCTGTACCTCCTTGAGCAATGATTGAAAGTTATTGGTAATATTATATATAATCAATCAATCAATCAATAAACGTAAACCGGTCCACCTCTTGAGTACAGGTCTTTCAAAAATACGTGTCTAATTATCCAGAGTAAATGTGTTCATTTCTGTTTGAAGTTTTTTATCGGGATTTCAGGTTTATACATGACAAGGTATCCAGTCCAGGGCCAAACTCTCTTATTTGATGTATTACGACATGCCTAGCAGGTTACAGTCGTATTATTCTTTGGTCTAATTGCACATGCGCATTCTGCTTGATCGTTACAATTCCTACGTGGGGGATTACTAAAGAGCCAGTGTGTGTCCTGAAATAATATTTCCCGCTGTACGTATTCTTCCACTATATATAATAAACAAATTAAGTCAAGAGTTTGGATTAAACATAAACATAAAGAAAATAAAGACTAAGATACTTGGGAAAAGTGACAAGAAAACATGTAAGCAAATAAAAGATTAACTACTTGAACAGGTGCAACGCTTCTGCTACCTAGGTCATATACTAACTAAGAAGGTAAATGTGGAAAAGAAATCAGAAAGAGAATATGTATGGCCAACATGGTATTCGACAACATGAAACAAATACTGACATCCAAACAAATAAACCGGAATTTTAAAATGAGAATTATCGGGTGTTTTCTATACTCGTCACGACTTTTTGTGGCAGAAACATGAGCACTGAAGAACAAGTTGGGAAAAATGACCGAGGCCTTCGAAATGTGGATATAAAGAAGATGGGCTCGCATTTCTTGGAAAGAGAATAAAACAAATTTGGAGGTATTGAAAAAGTTAAGGGTGAAAAGAGAATTAATGACCGAAATCAGGGTTAGATAATTACGTTATTTTGACCACATAATAAGACATACCTCCTTGTTGAAGACCATACTAGAGGGTAGGTAGGGTGGAAGGCATTTGTTCAAGAGGCAGACAGCGTTGCAAGTGGGTGAATAACATCAAGAGATGTGCTGGACAAGGCCTTCAGATTGCACAATTAAGGTAAGAGCTAGAGCTCACTGGATATCCATTGCAGCTAATCTTCGATGCGGAGTAGTCACTTGAATTGAACTGAACTCGTCTACCAAATCTATAATACAATTGCAGTTACTCAGTCACTGTCCCTCGTAAATGAAAACTCAAGAATAGAGATTGCTTTCCTCGGCACTACTAATTACTAATGTTGGTAACAGTTGCAATTTCTTCCTAGTTGATAGGCTTCTGGCACAGCCAGATTACACGGGCACGTATAGACGTGAGGTAGAAAACTGGACCCTAATCGTGTCTTCACACCCAATTACCGAAGCACCTAAGCATAAAGTACCCAAACACGAAAGAGAGAAGAATCGCCAACACTAAATCAGTGCTCTTCAACCTGGACGCTAGCGTCCACTTATGGGCGATTTTGGCGTTTATGTGGGCGGTGACAAAATAATTACGTTCTTTATTCTTTAAAATATGATTATATTGGCAATGCTGAATCTACACAACCCGAGGAAACTATTGCAGAATACCAGGAAACAAACAAAAGTGAACATTCTGAGAACCTGTGTTGTTTTCCGGAAAGATTAGAGACTGTGAAACATGGACAGTTACCCACACCTTAAGGAAGAGAATGGAGTCCTTCGAGTCGAAATGTTATAGAAAGGATTTCAGAATGCCATGGACCAGGAAAAAAAATAAGATTGCAGATATTTGACAAGAGTTGGTGACAGAGGAGAACTGGTTCATAAATTCCACCATGAATAAAACAAAGTGAAACACTTTGGCCACATTAAAACACACAGCAGTCTGGAGAGAACGGTAAAGGAAGATATGGTGCCAGGTACGAAAGGCAGAGGTAGCCCAAAAAAGGCAATAGCTACGGGATGTCAAGGAATGCTTGGGCATGATTCTGGAGCATGCTTGAGATTTAGCAAGAGGTTGCGTTTCTGCAAAGAATATATCACATGATGATGATGATGATGTATTTAAAAACATCAAAAATATACAGTCTCGGTGGACGATCGCGAAATTGTTTTTTTTCAAATTAGATTTTAGTAGACGGTAAGAAAAATGTACCTTCACCAAAGTTATAAAAGTAGGCGGAATGTAGGAAATGGTTGATGAGCTCTTGACAAGATCATCGGGTACCAATTGTCAAAATGAGAACGATTTCACTTTTTAAAAGTTGTAATAAAGAAGAAAATGTATAGAAACATGAATCGAAACCCAGATTATATATTATTAGATCAGGTCATATGTAACCGGTGAGGTCGTTGTGGCACACATGAAGACATCCTCACAACACCACGCCACCTTTCTCTGTCATCGGCTGCTGCCTGTGCCTCTTCTGGTCGGAGATTGGTCCATTCTTTTATATTGTCCTCCCATCACTTTTTGGGACGGCCTCTTCGTCTGCCTTGCACCTTTCCGTGGAGGATTGTATTTGCACAACCAGTTGATCTCGATATGTGACCGTACCAAGCTAGTTTCCTTCTTTTGACAGTTGCCAAGAGGTCTTCAAATGGCCCTATTGCTGTTGTAATTCTATCTCTTATTTCCTCATTTGTTACTCGATCTTTGTACTTGACGTTTAGAAGTCATCGGAAACATCTCATCTCCAAGGCCTGTATCCTTCGTTGAAGGTTAGCTGTAACTGCCCATGTCTCACAAACATATAGGACTATAGACAGGACCAGTGTACGCATTAATCTGATTTTCGGGCATAATGCTTACCTATATATTTAAGGAATCCGGAAATCAAAACAGAATGTGAAAGTATTACAAACTAAAACGAAACACAACAACCAACATTTACTTCGAAACTGCGAACATTGCATAATCATTTACTCTAGCGTTATTCATTAACCTCCTGACTTTTGCCGGATAGTTGAAACGAGCTTTTATCTCAAATGTCCGGATAATTATACCTTTTAGTCGAAATACCGGAACGATTATGGCTGGTGTATGTTACCTTTAGGTTTCTTCACGCCGGAATTCGAAACTACGCGTCAGTTTCATCAGACAATAAATACCTGCGGATGTTTTGTAACAGGTGTCCCATCATTGTTCATGGTAGCGCTCGACATGATAGCTTTGGGTGCAATCGGCCATTTATTATAGTAGTGGGCGTTGATACATCCAGATAACATTTCGGATAACGACGTTCCGAGGGACGAAATGGTGTTTAGAACGCAAAATGTCAGGTTTACATTCACTAACCGGATGCAGATGTTTCATCATTGCTGCTAATGGTTGTCATAGAGATCGAGTATTCGCGCCCTGGGTCGGTCGATATCGGAGACTAGTTTTCACAAACTTGTGGAACGAGTCTGCAGTTTGTATTTCCCCCAAACACGACGAGAGCCTAGCAGTCGTAAAGGGCAAGTACTCTGTGTTGTATAGCCGCAGGCATTTATGAAATAATGTTTCAATAAAAACAACCCTTATTTATTTTTACTAATTCTATGCTGAAGTCGGATGTGTCGGGCCGAAAGGTGCAAATATCGCAGCTCATTCTTTTCACCGGACTAAATTCTGCTATTTCCAAAACTTTTTCGGGAGTTTGGGAACAAAGAAGAAGAGAAGAAGAAGAAGACGAAGAAGAAGAAGAAGAAGACGAAAAAAGGAGAACAACAACAAAAAATAACAAAAAAAGTAAAGACAAATATGAATAGAAAGAAAATGAAAAAAAGACGACCAAGAAGAAGAAAAACAAGAACAACAAATTAATCAGTATGGCAAACATCCCATAAACACAAGTTTGCTTTATTGACAATATGGTGTTTCACTCATATTTGTCTTGACCAACGGCCCACTAGGGGCGATGTGGTCAACGTCACGCAGGGCGACTTTACTTTCCTTGATTATTATGGTAAGCACTTTTTGAGGCTGGATTAACACAGGGAACCGTCTTGGGATCTGACAAAATTCGGGGGATCGAAACATGACCACTCGGCTGGGAGTCCAGTGCCCTAACCACTGCGTTACCTTCTGTACCCTATGATTTATTGAACTACATTTTAGTTCATTGATTTTTTCGTACATATATTAGCAAGCATGTCAGATTACCATCATCATGTGGCATATTCTGTCCAAAACGTAGTCTCAACGATGAAAACAAACTGCAAAACTACATGAACGCGCTTGCAACTACCAGTACTAAAAACGATATGCGAATTAGCGAGAACAAAACAGAAACTATCATGATCAATAGAACTCCTGGGCCACTTAAGATAAGTCTAAATGATATTGCTCTTCAACAGGTCCATGAGTTCAAGTATTTGGGCAGTATTTTTTCGGAATATGGTAGGATCGACAGGGAAATTGAGACAATGTGTCAGAAAGCATCTGCGATGAGTTATCAGCTGTCCCCACTGCTTAGACACTCGACCATTAGTTTGGCAACAAAGCAACAGCTGATAAACAATATAGTTATGCCGTCTCTGCGCTACCAGTGCCAAACATGGCCTCTGTCAATGGCGTGCGAGAGCAGAATTTCGACTTGTGAAATGAAGTGTTTGAGGAAAGTCATCGGTGTTACCAGAAGAGACATAATGCGGAACGATGACATTCGAAGTATGGTCGGCACTACGTCTTGTGTCGAATACATTTCCAGGCAGAAAATAAGTTGGTTTGGTCATCTCATGAGAATGCACCCTCATCATCTTCCACTGATGGCTTACAATGTTGGTAGATCTGGCTACAGGGCAAGGGGGCGGTCGCGAGGTAGGGGGATAGATGACATTAGAGTGATTGGGGAACGACAAGGGCTCACATTTACCGACACAACGCACTTGGCGCAGGATAGACGACTAAATCTCCCCACAACGCTAAAAGCACAAGTGGAAGGAAAACTAACTAGCTAACTGTCTCATTGACAACATCATTAAAAACATCACTGTTTTGAGCACGTCGGCCGAGTCTTGCAAGATCGTCTTCAAACTTCCAATAATATCTTAATGCGATTGTTACTTGGTCTTTCGCAACGTGGGGGTCTCTGATAAAACCGATCTTCATTCAATCTCAGAAACACTTGACCGCCACCGAGTTTCTTTGTTCGGTCATGTCGTACGGCTGGAAATGGAAACCCCAGCCCACAATATACTTAACAAGTCGTTCCTCAACTTCAAAGTCTTCGCCCGACCAGCTGGAGGCGTATAAGATGTTTTCCCTGCACAGTATGGCGGAACCAGAGATAAACTTGCATCTCCGCTCTGGACTAGGTCTGGAACCATGCTGGACTAAGTTGGTCATGGATTTGGCCGATCCACGCAACATGTCTCAGTCGCCTAATGAAACTATTATTATTACCTTTCTAAGCACCGTGCCTTTCACCACCAGTGGGTCCCTTCATACGACCAAAATATCTTAACATTTTCTCCATATGATATTGTCGACAAGCCTACTTTCTTTGATACACAATTATTGCTGAATTGATCTTTCTTCATCTCTATATGTGACTTCTTCATCTTTCTTCTATAGCATTTGAAAGTCGTTAATTGTTTTGCAATAATTTTGTTGCCACATAGAAAACAACATGTCCTGATCAGATTCATCAGCATCTTCTTGCTTCTCATGTCCTTCCATACATTTATCACCTGCCTTAAGTTCACAACTTCGTCTATTGTCGTAATATTAGATATTTAGAGTGTGAACCTCGCTCTGTGTTGTTTTTGGCACAATTATAATCTCTAACCCAACTTATGTCACTCATATGAGAACAGTATCGTCCTTATGATAATGCAGAGAATATTGATTATTTACAGCTATAGATATTGAAGAAAATGTTTCGATTTTAATATTACTTTTAGCAGAAAAAGTAGAATTCAATTGTTGTTGGTATTATAGCGTACATTGACATATCGAGCCATTGATGTTGGCCGTATTGTTAACTTGGCTTGTATATTATATTTAAGAAAAAACGGTCAACTTTCTTTCAACAACTGTTATACAATAAATTGAGGAATTGTTTATAATAAAGGATATTAGAGAGATTGTCCACTTGATTACACTAACTGACATTAGAGAGATTGTCCACTTGCTTACACTAACTGAAATTAGAGAGATTGTCCACTTGCTTACACTAAGTGATATTGAATAGATTGTCCACTTGATTACACTAACCGGTAATAGAGAGACTGTCCACTTACTTACACCAGCTGATTTTAGAGAAATTGCCCACTTGCTTACAACTAGAATTAACTTAACTTAATGTCTGTATGCTGGCTTAAAAACTCTACAGAGTCTGTATACAACCAGTTTATTTGAGGGTGGTTTTAACCGATGTGCGAGTCCATCTAAAAAGCCTCAAAAACTATAACTTAGTAGACCAGCAGCCAGTTATGAGTCATCTATAGCTGATCTTAACACAATACATAAGAAAAGGTACACATAACATGGGTAGAATTTTAATTAAAGGGATTGTCCCCTTGCTTATAATACCTTATATTAGAGAGATTGTTCACTTCCTTATAATAGTTTATATTAGAGAGATTGTGCACTTCCTTATAATGGCTTATGTTAGAGAGATTGTCCACTTCCTTATAATAGCTTATATTAAGAGATTGTCCACTTCCATATAATAGCTTATATTAAGAGATTGTCCACTTCCTTATAATTGCTTATATTAAGAGATTGTTCACTTCCTTATAACAGCTCATATTAGAGAGATTGTCCACTTCCTTATAATAGCTTATATTAGAGAGATTGTCCACTTCCTTATAACAGCTCATATTAGAGAGATTGTCCACTTCCTTATAACAGCTCATATTAGAGAGATTGTCCACTTCCTTATAACAGCTCATATTAGAGAGATTGTCCACTTCCCTATAACAGCTCATATTAGAGAGAGTGTCCACTTCCCTATAACAGCTCATATTAGAGAGATTGTCCACTTCCTTATAACAGCTCATATTAGAGAGATTGTCCACTTCCTTATAACAGCTCATATTAGAGAGATTGTCCACTTCCCTATAACAGCTCATATTAGAGAGATTGTCCACTTCCCTATAACAGCTCATATTAGAGAGATTGTCCACTTCCCTATAACAGCTCATATTAGAGAGATTGTCCACTTCCCTATAACAGCTCATATTAGAGAGATTGTCCACTTCCTTATAACAGCTCATATTAGAGAGATTGTCCACTTCCTTATAACAGCTCATATTAGAGAGATTGTCCACTTCCCTATAACAGCTCATATTAGAGAGATTGTCCACTTCCTTATAACAGCTCATATTAGAGAGATTGTCCACTTCCCTATAACAGCTCATATTAGAGAGATTGTCCACTTCCCTATAACAGCTGCTCATATTAGAGAGATTGACCTCATTATCCATTTGTTAATAACATTTGTCTAATAATTTTAAAGCAAGATATATTGAAGATCGTGTAGTGCTTGATCTTTTACATGTCCGTATTGACCTGTTAGAACTACTGGTACCTGACAGGAGCACGAGGTTCCCTCCAACATAGCTCAGTAATCAACGCAAGGTGCAAGCCGTACCTCCTGTCCAAGTAGACAACAAGGGACCAGTTACAATTATTACTTCGTTATTAATCATTACCTTTCATCATTTTCATCCTCAGGACCAAATGGAAGAGGCAGACAGCGGTGGGGCTTGAACTTCTAGCCGAGGCTGGAAACTACGCCGCGGTGCAGAGGATGCTGCAGACCAACCCTTATTGGTCATCTTATCACCCTCATGCTGCAGCCTTGTTGTCAAGCATGGATTCTCTCTATTACAGACACGGTGTGGCCTCGCTCCCACTCAACCGGCCGGTGGTGCCTCGCATGCTCCTACACAACATGCAGCAGCAAGTACCGCCACTCCCCCCTCCTCCACACTGATAACAGTCTTCTCGAATCCCTCATCGCTACAAGGACCCACTCAGTGGAATATTCTTTTGCTTTTAGACTAGGATATAGTGTGTTAAGATGCATACTGTCTACCTGTAAATACTGGAAAATTGAAATGACACACATTTCTCAAACTGTGCCAAAGACGTTTAGTGATATCATGTATAATCTTCGTTTTGTAGAGATATATTGGTTGTATTGAACATATCAACAATCATAATGAGGTATGTTTGTCTTACAGTATTAATATCAACACAGAGTAAAATTTGAGAAAAACTAAAATAGAAACAACACTATTCTTACAAAACCAACAAGTAAAACAGGTGAAAAATTTCACGTACATGATTAACAATCTCAGCAGATGGAAAAGGAGATACCGAAATCTAAAACAGATGTAATAAAGCAATTCAAATTATTGGGGTAATGGAAGCAAAAAGAACACAATGCAACACGATATTCCTACTCACATTGTGCTATCAGTACCAGAATTGGACATTAACAAACAAAGATAAAAGAAACATCGTAGAAACAGAGATGAAATGAGTACGCAGAATGCTTGGAGTAACAAGAATGGACAGAATCAGAAACGACGATATCAGGGGACAAGTAGGTACAACACCAGTGCTAGACTTCCTCAAGAGACAACAAAACAAATTGTTCGGCTACGTGACACAACAAATAACAAATAGTATCCCTCAGAAAGTAACGTTGTATACAGATACAATGGCTACAGAGTCAAGGTCTGACCACGCAAAAAAAAGAATAGTAGAAATAACAGATGCAGTAAGGCGCCGCGTGTATGAAGTACATAGTAGGGCCCGGTCAAGAAATTGCTTCACAAGCCAACAATGAAAAGCACAAACAGAACAAGAAGCCAAGAGAATAACAGGAAAGAAGAAGATTAGTTGTGTGATATCGTGTCTGCAAAACTGCATTTTTATTGATATACAGTTGGTACCTCACGGAAGAGTACGATATTATTTACATTATGTGGATACAAACACACTGTAATTTTTCTGTCATCTCACAATCAGACAGACCAGACTGGGAGGACTCTTCAAGAAAGTCATACAACAAAAACGTAGGAAGAGATGGAAAATAATAATAAAAGCCACACTTAGATGAAAATGGGGGCGCTGAAGATGTCACTCAGTGAATGAGCTGACGGTAGCTAGCGACTCATAGCTGATTGGCTGCATGAGGGCCAGTGAAATAGTTGACCAAGATTATAATCAGCCTCCAAGCTGTCGCCATGGAAACGGGCTGCAGTAGTGCAACTGCTAAAAGAATAGTGAACGCAGTTAGAAGAGAATCCCAGTACTCCTAAAAAAGGCAACTGATGTAGGATGGGTCGAGTCTCCCTGTGAAACATGCCATAACATTTGTCTTAGGGCGAGCGAATGAGAAGACGAAGAAGAAGAAAAAGATGAAGAAGAAAAAGAAGGAGTAAAAGATGAATAGAAGTGGGAGGGGGGCGGGGGTGTAAAAAGGATAGAAGTGGGGGGGGGCGGGGGTGTAAAAGGAATAGAAGTGGGGGGGGGGGGCGGGGGTGTAAAAGGAATAGAAGTGGGGGGCGGGGGTGTAAAAGGGATAGAAGTGGGGGGGGGGCGGGGGTGTAAAAGGAATAGAAGTGGGGGGGGGGGGAGGAATAGCAAGAAGAAGACGAAATAGAAAAAATGGAAGTAGAAGAATAAGAAAAAGAAAATAATGAAGAAGAAAATAATTCGGAGGAGATGGGACAAGGAAGAAGTAGAAAAGCAAAAGAAAAAGACGAAGAAGAAGCAGTTGAAGAAGAAAACAGGAAAATGAAAAGTGAGAAGAATAAGATGTAAAATTAGAAGAAGAACTAGAAGTTAAAGAAGGAGACGAAGACGAAGGAGAAGAAAAAAATAAGAAGAAGAAGAAGGAGGAGAAAAAGAACAAGACCATGCTAGCAAAAAATAACTCCAAAGTTATATAGAACATAAGGGACGGCGTGGCCTAGTGGTTAAGTGGCACGGCTCACAACCAGAAGGTGCTGGGTTCGATCCCCATCACAGCACCGGCCGTTACCCCGGGGAAGCTAACCCTTAGAAAAGGCAGGAGGAAGCAGACCCTTACATAAAATGCATGCTGAAGTCGGATGCACTGGGCCGACAGGCGCAAAATAAAAACCACAGTGTAACGCACACACGCCTTGGGGAATAGATAAATAAGGCGAACGCAAAAAAAAAAAAAAAAAAAAAAAATATAGAACATAAGGCTTATCAATATCTATCAAAGGCGAGACTAAATGACCATCTTCAGACAGCATACATAGCGTTGGAGACTAAGACGTCATGTCATGTCTGCAAAACATTCAAGGTTAGCAATTCATATTTGTGTACCTGTAGCGCTGACATCTTAGCTGAAAACCTGCAATAACGTTAACCAGAATACATTGTTGAAAGAAGGGACACTTGGCCGCAGTCTGGTTCCTCCCAGTAGAAACGTTACAATGATGTCTGAACATCGACATGACTGCTGCTTTGATTAGAGTCATAAGGAATGTCAAAAAGAAAGCGCAGAAGAACAAGAGGTTTCCGATTCGCTTACAGCAAAAAAATAGTACAATCACTGTTGCTGGGTTATTTTCCAGAAATAGACACTTTCTTCGTCATCTTCTTTTTTCTTCTTCTTCGGCGAGGTTCAGGGATAAAACTGTATTTCAAAGAACTTCCACAGTCGCCCACAGGTTTTCGAGCATGGCTTCTATCTCTACTCAATCCCCCCCACCCCTCCCTTATCCCACATTAGACTGTTTCTCTTTGGTCTCTTTAAATTGGACTGTCCTGCAGGAAATGTTCTGTTGTCTGCGTGGCTGCACAGCTATTGCACGTGACGTGGCTCTAAGACCAATTTTGTAGAGATGGGCCTTGAGTCTGCACTGTCCTGTTCTGAGTCTGAAGATCTTCGTCTGCCCATATCTCTCAAGTTTATATATGATTGTCATTTTCTGGTTTGTATTCATTGGGGTTGATGTTGTTTGTTGTTCCTTGTTGTTGTTTGTTGTTGTTGTTTGTTGTTGTTTGTTGTTGTTGTTTGTTGTTGTTTGTTGTTGTTTGTTGTTGTTAGTTGTTGTTGTTTGTTGTTGTTGTTTGTTGCTGTTGTTTGTTGTTGTTTGTTGTTGTTGTTTGTTGTTGTTTGTTGTTGTTGTTTGTTGTTGTTTGTTGTTGTTTGTTGTTGTTCATTGTTGTTTGTTGTTGTTGTCGGTTGTTGTTTGTTGTTGTTGTTTGTTGTTGTTGTTTGTTGTTGTTTGTTGTTGTTTGTTGTTGTTTGTTGTTGTTGTTTGTTGTTGTTGTTTGTTGTTGTTGTTTGTTGTTGTTGTTTGTTGTTGTTTGTTGTTGTTTGTTGTTGTTGTTTGTTGTTGTTGTTGTCTGTTGTTGTTGTTTGTTGTTGTTGTTTGTTATGGTTTGTTGTTGTTGTTTGTTGTTGTTTGTTGTTGTTGGTTGTTGTTCAACGACAACAATGAGTAAGTTTGCACTTTTGTGCGCCCTGAAAAAGACGTTAAGTGAGGCATTGTAGTAGCTTCCTCCCATCCCACGCATTTTGATGTCCCTAAAACGATTGTGCTATGCTTGGCTTCATCTGTTGCGTTCCACTCGTTACTACAAGGATCACATCGATGCACATCTCGTCAGCCAGGCTGTCTTGACAACATCCTGTTTCCATTTAACGCTACATGGAAAAGATATTGTGGTCTTGGTCAGTGTAATGTGCCTGACTGGACTAACGTCTCAGTTCCGAATTCATTTTGATAGTCTCTCCATTCCGTCCTCATGAATAGTTTGATGAGTGTCTTTGCTTTCTTATAGCGTCGTGCACAAAAATATATCGATTTCTGCGCCTTTCGGACCGAAACAACCGGTTTCAGCTTGCTGTTTTGGGAAACGTTGTTCCTTCCGACAGAAATCCCTTTCGTGTTAGCAAGACATCATTAGTGCAGTCTGCTTCCAGGACTGCCACTTAAAGGCAGAATAGTGTCATGGTCTACGTTGGTTCTCTTGCCTCAAGTAAAGTCGACATCTGCGTTGCTGGCAGCTCTTCAGTCATTGGGATGCATCTTCAGTCCTAAACCTGTGCCACATCACTTTTTCATCGCCTACATTTATCCGTTCTGTGCTGACTTGGTTTAAGTATGTTAGCCCATTTACAATCGTATATAAATGCTGACTGTTTCAGTCAGCGTTACTGTTAGAAACAATACCCCATAGATGATAGACAAGTAAAAGAATCCACAATTGGTATTCCAACGAATAGGAAAAGCCGAACCATTTTTTTTATTTGAAGATATAACGCTGTACTATGTGAATGTTGTCTGATATCAAGTATCTTTGTTTATGATATGTGAGTCTGCATATGTTTGGATTTCGGAAAGAGTTATTTCGTTACGCACTTTAACACTTCCTGTGTTTTGTCTCGAAATTTTGAGTCAATGAAAACATGTGCACATAAAAGAAACAAATGTGCGAACACGTTCTATATAACAAGAAATCATGATTGAATTGTTAAATGAATGCGTTCAAATGTCGACAAATGATCAAAAACAATATTGGAAAAGCTTTTGTGGCGATATTAGATCGCTTGCGATAGACAATGGCGTCTTATAAAGAAGATGTTGCCACTATCAACCACAGACAGAAAAGTTTTCCTTTCATCGGGTTGTGTACTTTTTTTAAATTAATGTGCTGTATTTGAACAATGTAGAATAGCGTGTAGTTAGTGTGCATTTTTATGACAGGTGTTTGGTTCGGGCGTATATACACATGACTATGCGTGAAGGGTAGTCAGTGACATTACCACTTGTTAGTGTGTGTAAGATTAGTCAGTGGTGTGATTATTTGCGCGTGTGATTAATCAGCGACTTCATTATTTTTGTGAAGAATTAGTCAGTAATATGACTATGTGTGTACCATTAATCATTGGCACGATTATTTATGTGAAAAATTAGTCATTGACATGTTTATTTGCGTAAAAGGTTAATAAGTAAATTTATCATATGTGTGTTAGATTAGAGGGTACCATGACTATGTGCGAAATATTAATCTGTAACATGATTATTTGCGTGTAATGATAGTCAGTGTCATGATTATTTGTGTGTAAGAATAGTCAGTGACATGATTATGTGTGTGTAAGAATAGTCAGTGACAAGATTATTTATTTGTAAAAATAGTATGTGGCATGATTATGTGTGTGTAAGAATAGTCAGTGACATGGGTATATATGTGCAAGAATAGTCAGTGACATGATTATTTGTGTGTAAGAATAGTCAGTGACATGATTATTTGTGTGTAAGAATAGTCAGCGACATGGGTATTTGTGTGTAAGAATAGTCAGTGACATGATTATATGTGTGTATGAATAGTCACTGACATGATTATGTGTGTTACATAAAGAACATATGTGCTTGCTTCAGTATCAACATATACTGCTGTCCCTCCCTAACATATAAATGTCGGTATGTATTTGTGTGTGCGAGTGTGTGAATGTGTGTGTGCACATGCCTGCGTGCGTGCGTTTGTCGGTGTGTGTTGTGTGTAGCGTAATAAACTATTTCTTTATTGACATATTTTGTCAAATAACGACTTGCATGTAGCGGCCACCCGTTTATAATCTTGTAACTTAGAGACACGTGTACACAGAATAACATTCATAATAAAGATATTGAATCCTTGAACACATGTTGTTTGTTTTGTTGCTCTTTGTAACACTCTCTTCGTGAAATAATAACAAGTGGATATGTGGTTGCGTTGTATGTTCAGATTTGTAAGTATTGTTTATTTTGGTAGACCTAGGGACCTAGGAGTTGTAATCGATCATACATGTAAGGTGAGTGAGCAAGTTCAGGTAGCAGTGAAAAAGGCAAATGTAATGTTAGGTATGATAAATAGAAATTAAACATAGCAGCAAGGAAGTGATAATCAAACTGTATAAAGCATTAGTTAGATCTAGATTGGAGTACTGTACAGGGGTGGAGTCCGTATCATAGAGGGGATATAAACATGCTGGAAAGAATACAAAAAAGAACTACAAAGCTGATAGTGGGATTCCAGAAATACAATTATGAGGAAAGACTCAGAAAAACCAGTCTAAAGTGTCTAGAAAAGAGAAAATTCGAGATGACTTACTACAAGTTTATAATATGATCAGAGGAATGGATAAACTAGACTATACGTTTTTTTTTAAAAATACAGCCACCCACAAGAACAATAGGGCATACCTAAAAGTTAACTAAAGAAAGGTCCAGATTAGATTTTATGAAATATTTTTTAAGTCAGAGATTGGTGACTGCTTAGAATGCATTGCCACGAGAGGTAGTGGAGGCAATGACAGTTAATGCGTTTAAGAATAAATTGGATGCGCATAGCTTTGATAGCAAAGTAATGTAAATTAAACTGGTTGTATACAGACCCTGCAGAGTCTTCTAAACCAGTATAAATACGTTAAGTTGCGTTAAGTTTAAAACACGTTGACTTTCTTTTGCGGGACTTTTTAATCGTATTTTGCTACAAGGCGTGTTCAAATGAAACTCTACCAAACTGCAACATGTGAACATACGTACAACGAACATGACGACGTCACGTCTGGCTTAAACAGCACATACCAACCGTCAACTTTGCAAATATGCCTTATCCTCCGACTCATAGTTTCGTCAACAGACCGTTGAAGACATGGCGAGTGTATTACGGAATTCGTCCAGAGTTGATTAGCGAGCAATGATTCGGTTTCTAACAGCTGAAAGATGTCGACTAGTTGACATTCATTGCAGAATTCAGGTAGTGTATGGTGAAAAAAGTGTGTCGAAGACAACAGTGAAGACTGGGTAACGATGTACGCTTGACCTGGTCTCGGAAAATCGTTCGTAAACTCACTCAGCTGTCAGAAACCGAATCACCGCTCACTGATCAACTCTGGACGGATTCCGTATCACTCTCGATATGTCTTCAACAGTCCACTGAAGAAATTATGAGTCGGAAGATCATGACATTTTGCAAAGTTGACTTGATATGTGCTGTTTACACCAGAAATAACTTCATCGTGCGCATCGTACGTGTGATCACATGTTGCAGTTCGGTCCGGTTTCATTTAAACACGCATCATGGAGAGACAATCAGACATTCACTCATTGCTAGCTAAGGATATAATGTGTAAGTCTATTAACATATACATAATGAGCAAATGTGGCTAGATGTAAGCCTAACCCAAGGATACCTTCTTTTCTAGCGATGTGACGGATTCTTCCACATACTGTTGTCTGCAGATTATCTTCTGCTTCTTTGTCATTTGATCCCGTTTGGGTGCTCTCTTACAAAGGACATCGTTTTCAGTAAGGCTGTTTTATCTCCATATAGCTTTTGTCTCGCTAGGGAAATATTGTACTCTCTCAATATCTATCTATCTATCTATCTATCTATCTATCTATCTATCTATCTATCTATCTATCTATCTATCTATCTATCTATCTATCTATCTATCTATCTATCTATCTATCTATCTATCTATCTATCTATCTGTATGTCTGTCTGTCTGTCTGTCTGTCTATCTATTTATCTATATATTATCTATCTATCTATCTATATATCTATATATATATATATATATATATATATATATATATATTCTATCTATATATCTATCTATCTATCTATCTATCTATCTATCTATCTATCTATCTATCTATCTATCTATCTATCTATCTATCAATCTATCTATCTATCTGTCTATCTCTCTCTCTCTTTCTTTCTCTCTCTTCTCTAGTCGCTCTTCGTGCAGCTGTTGTAGTTGCTGTTGTTATTATGGATCAATAAGTATCCGCGCTCTTGCCCTTCGGACCAGTGACGTGTACTATTATCTGCACGTGTTTATCAGATATTGTCTAGTGTCATACAAAGTGTTTTGTGGGCCGCGGAAAAAGAACATTTTTCTAAAATCGTTGAGCTCTGAGCATTCGAAGAGATGATGATCAACGGTTTCATATGGATGTGGACACAGCAGACACTCAGGAGTATGTTGTGGTTGGATTATGTACAGGTGCGTGTTAAGGGGGACGTGTTGTGTTCTCAGTCGGAAATTGGTGCTCTGATCTTTCCTTTCGAGTTGATTTACACTGTCTTTTGGACTGGGCTTGCCATATGTCTGTAGACCTCAGACCCCGTGTTTCACATGTCCCATCTGTTCAGCCAAATGTTTCTGTTTACTGTTCATATGAGCATCCAGCTCTGCAGGATGTGTTCCACGGTCACTGTATGCTCATCACATGGACACCTATCCATCATCTTTATCCTCATTTTGTTGTAAAGACAACCCTCTCGTCTATAATGCATAGTTCTTAGTCTCAAGACGATGACTTGGTCTTCTGTATTTGAATCATGGTAATTATTTCCTTTTATGAAGTGGGTGTTTTGATCAGCCCATTTTCCCTTATGACCTCATTATACGTGATGCTCAGGTCTGTTTCTGTGGATACTCCTCCACAATATGCTAGTTTCTCTGCGTCTTTATTGCCTTCAATATTGCAGTGCGATGGGATCCACTGTATGACCAATATCTGGTGGTTTGCTGAGAGCTGTGCCAGGGAGTACATACATTGCTCAAAATCTTCATCTTTGTTTTGTTTCAGCGCTGCTAGTACAGACGAGAAATCATTCAGGAAAATGATGCTTTCCTGGAGAGCATATTTATGGTGGACTAAAAGTAAAAAAGTAAAGTAACCCATAGCATTACTGCCGTAGGGGTGTGAGGTGTTAGCGAACTCAGATTTCAAAAAAGGGGTTATATGAGGGGAGTAGCCATCTCCTCTCCCTCACCACTTTTACTTCCCGGACTCTTTTGCAGAAGACGGATGTGTCGGACTGAAAGGTGCAAATATCGCAGTCAAGCTGTAAACTAACGACACAACGCATTCCGTTCTCCGGACTACATCCTGCTACTTACAAAGCGCTGTTCATGTCTTGGTAGTGGGAGATTGAGAACGAACGAAGAAGAAGAAGAAGACTTCCCGGACTGAACCGGTGCCCATTTAAGGCTGGGTAGATCCAGGAGCCGTTGCGTTCTGAAAAAAAACATTTTCCACTCAACTGGGAAATGAATCCACGACCAGATGCGAACCCAGAGCGCTAACCACGATAGTGAAGGAAACACACTTTGGAAGCAATTTGGAGCTATGGCCAGCAATATATTTTTCACAAAACAAATTACAATATAGCAAGATGACCTTATACTGACTTGACGAAAAGCTGCAACAGCACTTATGCAACATTACGTTAGTGCAAACCCAGTAGAAGTCATTTCATTGCAGGACACATCCTAACCGTCAGTGATGTACAAAACACTCACAACACAAATATTGTGACAGAAGATCTCGTGTTGTCAAATTTAAGAATAACAGAAATGTTAGTGGCGATACAATCAGTACAGAAAAAGAAATCACCAGCAAATGATGGAATAACAAATGAAGTGTTAAAAAGCTTGGACCCTAAAGACATAAAGAAACTTCTGGAGGTCTTCAACTGCAACCGAAAAAAAAATATACTGTACTACGGACGTTAAAGGAGGCCAAATTGTTACCAAGAAGGCTTAAGACATAACAAAACCAAATGACTACAGGCCCATCAGCTTACTTTGCTGTATCGGTAAACTGATGTAGTGTATACTAAATACTAGACTCAAGTTGCAGTTGGAAGTATGATATATATTGATTCTGTCGCAAGGTGGGTTCCATAAAACACATCCACTGAAGATCAAATATCCCACATTGCTGAGGAAACTGAGCCAGGTCAAAACACATTTTCTGGTAATATGGGTGGATCTAGAAAAAGCGCTCAATAAGGTATTTCTGGGTTTTTGTTTTGGTTTTTGGTTTTTGCGTTCACCTCATCGCTCTAATCCCCAAAGCGGTGTGCGTTGCACTGTGGTTTTTATTTTGCGCCTGTCGGCACAGTGTATCCGACTTCAGCATGCATTTTATGTAAGGGTCTGCTTCCTCCTGCATTTTCTAAGGTTTGCTTCCCCGGGGTAACGCCGGTGCTGTGATGGTGATCGAATCCAACATCTTCGGGTTGTGAGCCATGCCACTTAATCATTAGCACACGCCGGCCCCCCAATAAGGTATGAAAAGAGGTACTGAAGGTCAAGATGCGTTGATGCCAGGTTTAGAGGGAAATGAACAATTGGATCTGCACTATCAAGAGAACAGTACCACTTGGGTTCAAGTCCAAGGAAAGGCTCGCAGACAGATGACTCTAATACAAGGAGTGCCCTAAGGCGGAGTTTTGTCCCCCATATCGTCCCCCATATTGTCCCACCACGTATATTTACGGCAAGACACTGTCGAAGACGGATGTGTCGGACTGAAATGGTGCAAATACCGCAGTCAAGCTGTAAACTAACGACAAAATTTAATCCGTTCCTCTGACTACACCCTACTACTTGCAAATCCCTGTTCAGGGCATGGTAGCCGGAGATTGAGAACGAACCCAGAAAAACAAAAAGAAGAAAAAGAAGAAGAAGAAGAAACAGAAGAAGAAGAAGAAGAAGAAGAAGAAGAAGAAGAAGAAGAAAAAGAAGAAGAAGAAGAAGAAGCAGAAGAATAAGCAGAAGAAGAAGAAGAAAAAGAAGAAGAAGAAGAAAAAGAAGAAGAAGAAGAAGAAGAAAAAGAAGAAGAAGAAGAAAAAGTAGAAGAAGAAGAAGAATCAGAAGAAGAAGAAGAAGAAAAAGAAGAAGAAGAAGAAGAAAAAGAAGAACAAGAAGAACAAGAAGAAGAATCAGAAGAAAAAGAAGAAAAATAATAATAAGAAGCAGAATCAGTAGAAGAAGGAAAAAAAAGAAGAAGAAAAAGAAAAATAATAATAAGAAGCAGAATCAGTAGAAGAAGAAAAAAAAAAGAAGAAGAAGAAGAAGAAGAAAAATAAAAAAAATAATAAGAAGCAGAATCAGTAGAAGAAGAAAAAAAAAAGAAGAAGAAGAAGAAGAAGAAGAAGAAGAAGAATCAGAAGAAAAAGAAGAAGAGGAAGAAGAATCAGAAGAAGAAGAAGAAAAATAATAAAAATAAGAAGAAGAAGAATCAGAAGAAGAAGAAAAACAAGAAGAAGAAGAAAAAGAAGAAGAAAAATAAGAAGAAGAAGAAGAAGAAGCAGAAGAAGAACGACATAGCTGAGAATTCCCCAAAGAGTAAACACAGCTCTATTGTTACCTATAACTTATCTTGGTAAGATCTCTAGAAACAAATCCCAAAGGCATACTTTCTGCTGCAGAACGCTCAAATACGTTTGGAGTAGAGTCTCAATATTTGGTTAAGGAAGATGGACGAGGAACAACTCACGCATACATTCTTTAACCCTCAACCGAACCGAAACGCTTATTTTGAAAGCTGAATAGAAGAATGCTTCACCCGGATGAAAACCAACATTTTTTTGGATATTGCTTTTGATAGACGTCTGAAGTGGAGAACATAGATTGAGAAAAACAAGATTCGATCAAGGCAACGAATGTACATCTTGCTCGCATTTCATAGGTAACACATTCTTCAGTAGCTGTACACTGTAAATGTGCGACCAGTCTTAGAACATGACATCGCGGCGTGGCAATTGCAGAGAAATCAAACTTTGGCTAAATAAATCAAGTCCGGAATTAAGCTATACGAATCATACAGAGGGTAGGGGACGATGTGGCCTAGTGGTTAAGTGGCCCGGCTCACAACCCGAAGGTGCTTGGTTCGATCCCCATCACAGCACCGAAAGTTACCCCGGGGAAGCAAACCTTAGAAAATGCAGGAGGAAGCAGACCCTTACATAAAATGCTGAAGTCAGATGCACTGGGCCGACAGGCGCAAAAACAAAAACCACAGTCCAACGGACACCGCCATAGGGGATTAGAGAAATAAGGCGAACGCAACAACAACAAAAAAATAACAGAGGGTAGAAGTAGCCACACATTAAAGAAATATACATGTTTATGAACCTACATCCAATGGAGAACAGAAGAAACAGCAATTATTAACAACAAAGTGAGAAATCAGAAAACTGGCTGATCACCTCATGTACCACCTAATAAACGAACTTTGAAAGAAACGCAAAAAGCGGAGCATAGTTGTGGCATCAGTTACAAAGAAGTGGGTAACAGATGATATGCCTGCCTCAGAATAAATAACACTCTTCCCCACTACTCGCCCACTCCCCACCTGGAGGAAATAGCTTCTGGTAGAAGTGTGCAAGACCATCGTACTTAAGAAGTGAGTATTAATAATATTAATTTTTTGATAAAAAATGTGTATCTGTGAATCTGCCAGGAGTGCAGTGATGTCAAATCTGTATGACGTAGCACAATAAGGGAAACATGACACAATATTTAGTACATTTACTGCTCAGCAAAGCGATCTAGGTTCAACCCCCAATTTGTACAGGGTTGTTTTCTTCCATGGCAAATGGATCCGGCCTCGAGATACCCCCAGAAATGAGGTACCAGGAGATGTGAAAGGAAAGAAAAACGGGAAAAAAGATAATTCGGCCCATAGCCAAATGGAAAGTTCTTAAGCAGCTTCAGAATTTAAATAGATGCCCTTCAGGCGTCTGCATAGATGACGCTTGAAGACAAAAACAATATACACTGGAAAATCGTGACACTGACTTGCGCAATAAGCCATATCAACAGGTGCCAACTCCGCGTCGAAGGTTGGTTGAAATGGTTCTCTAGCGTATTCTATTATCGTAATTGTACAATCTGAGAGGTTTTTTCCAGTCCATCTCCTGATGGTATCCACCCACTTAAAGCGTTGTATGCCTATTGAACGAGTGCCTTCCACCCTACCCTCTAGTATGGTCTTCAACAAGTAGGTATGTCTTGTTATATGACCAAAATAATGTAACTGTCTAACCCTGATTTCGGTCATTAATTCTCTTTTCACCCCAACATTTCCAATACCTTCAAATTTGTTTTCTTTTCTTTAAAGGAAATGCGACCCAATCTTCTATTTACCCACTTTTCGAAGGTTACACAACTCGTTTCCAACTTGTTATTCATTGTCCATGTTTCTCCGCTATAAAGTAGTGACGAGTATACATAACACATGACGATTCTCATTTTCAAATTCTGATTTATCTGTTTGAACATCAGTATGTGTCGCATGTTGTCGAATACCATCTTAGCCATACCTATTCTCTTTCTGAAATATTATTCACATCAGCATACTTCTTTATTACAAGTGTATATGACCTGGATAGGAGAAACTCTGTACCGGTTCAAGAAGTTGAACTTGTATTTGTATCTGCATACATGTTTTCTTGTCACTTTTCCCAATTAGCACAGTCTTTGTTTACTTTATGTTTATGTTTAATCCAAACTCTTGAATTGTTGTGTATATTGTTGTCACAAGCTCCTGTAATTCTTGCTTACTATTTGCCATCCAAACTATATGATCCGCATATCTCAGATTTTTCATTGCCACTCCCCCAATGACAAACCCTGGCATGCCCTCTATCTGTTTGAATATGTGTTATGTGTAGATATTAAAACGACAAGGGGATAATAGACTTCCCTGTCTCACTCCTCTGTTTACATTTGTACTTGGAGAGCATAGCTTTTATGCATGTAGCTTGTCTGTACAGAACGTTGCTCCCTCACAGCCCGTCTGAAAGAAACTCGATCAATTGCCAAATCTCCAGCCTGCTCCAAAGTCATGCTAAAGCATCCTTTACATCCTAGTACCATCACTTTCTTGGTTGCCTCCGTCTCTCATACTTAGCATCATACCTTCCATTACCGTTCTCTCAAGACCGTTGTGTCTTTTGGTGTGGCCAAAGTATTTCAATTTTCTATTTATGATGGAGTTTATTAATCATTTCTTCTCTTTGCCCAACTGTTGTCAAATGTCTGCATTCTTCTTTTTTCGGTCCATTATATTCTGAGGAACATTTCATGACATTTCCACTCGAAGAGCTCGATTCTTTTTCTTGATGTTTGGGTAACTGTCCATGTTTTGCTGCCGTATTCTGCCACCGGAAAAAAACATAATTTTCATTTGTATTGATTTACTGGTATTTTTTCATTATTTCCTCAGGTTGCGTAACATCTGCATTGATAATTGCCAAATTGGCATTTTCTTTGAATATCTAATCCTAAACAGTGTATACATGTGGCTGCGGAGTCGGTTGTGTCCCTTTCTGAGGCGCAGAATGACAATCTGCTCTTGCCTCCTAATATTATGATAGTCATCTTGTATTTGTGTTGGAAGCTCTCTCATTGATTTAATCATATATTTATTTTGATGGTATGTAACTGGTATATCTCGCTGCTCGTCTACGGCACCTTCACTCGTCAGTGTGTCATTGCTCTCATGTTCTGGAATTCCCCAGTGAGACGGTATCCACTGAACCGTGATTCTGCGTTTGTTGCTCAAAGTTGCCAATAAAACATGTGGATCTGATAGCTTCCCGGACGATAGTGCTGCAATTACCTTTATTTTGTTTATAATTACAAAGGGGTTTTGATCTTTGCTGCATCTGCTTGCGACTGCAATTAGATGTTCTAACTTCTCTGTACTGTTTGATAGCATCCCAGCCTATCTAAACTCTGGGATCGTGTATCCGCCCATTGTTAAGGGAGCGTTACTCTCAAAATCTCTTCCTCTCTAACATTCCTCCCTATATACTATTCAAAAATTTTAAATAGAAATGGGGAAAGAATGCTTCGCTGCCCTACTCCCTTTTGTTCTTCAAAAAAAATCTTAGATTTCACAAGAAACTCTGACAGCAGCTTGCTGTTCCTAATATAATCAGCCATTACCACACTCAAATCCCACAAGAACACTGAATTGTGTGATTGATGTTAGCTTTGATGAAAATATCTCCAAGCTCCCAGAAAGTAAGTGGGTACGGTCAGCATCACCAGCACCAGATCACCGATATATCACGTAATGTATAATCATGATCTTGACTTTCATGATCATTACATGGCGGTTGGTGTGGGCGATATTGGATCAACACTTTCTCTAATAGCGTGTGTCGTTTATCAGTTAGGCCGTTCGAGTGCTGAGGACAAACCTGAAAAAAGGATAACTACGCTACTAAAGTGCCACTTTATTAACTTTCAATGTATTCCATGAGAATCTCAAAATGGTTCTGTAAAATCTTTTTTCCGCTCTCTCCAATGGTTCCTGCAATTGCCTGCTTATTGTCCTTGACTTGCTGGCGTATTAAGCGACTACTGTTCTCAAAGGAAGAGTGATTGCATCCTGAGTTAGCTCCAGTTGTCTTGACTTAAATCTTGCCATTGATCCAAAGTAGCTCGGGAACAGAGAGTAAGGTTTATAACCGAAGCAGGTACTTTATCATTTTTTTCAGCAGTTTGTTCATCCGTTTTTTCAGCAGTTTCTTCTACAGTTTTTTTTCAGAAGTTTCTTCATTGGTTTTTTCAGCAATTTATTCATCAGTTTCTTCCGCAGTTTTTTCAGCAGTTTCTTCAGCAGTTTTTTCAGTAGTTTCTACGGCGACTTCCGTGTAACCGATCTCGTCTACACTGACGACATCGTCAAACCGCGCCTCGATTCGCATGCCATAGTAGGCTCCCTTTAGGCACATGCTCGATTGTCTACCCACCTAGGCTTGCACGTAGACGAAAATCCAAAACCGTAGCAAAGGCCCGTCTGCGCTGAGCATCACAGTGAACAACAACCAGTTGCAGCCACCGAGCACTTCGTCTACCTCGGCAGCAGGCAGTCCTCTTACACACACAGCAGCCACGACATCACCCGCAGAGTCTGGTCCCAGCGAAGGCTCTCCCTGGAGACTAGGCTTCGTATTTACTCCTCCTGCATTGTCCCCATTCTCTTGTACTGTTCCGAGTCCTGGACACTTCTACAGCAGGACCGGGAGCGTCTGGAGGCCTCCACCTGCGCAACCAGAGGCGCATCCTCGGGATCGTCTGGCACGACATGATTTCCAATAGTCAAGCGGTTCGACGAAAAAAAAAAGGAAAAGGCCGACGTCCATCGCAGACGATGGGGGAATAATTACTTTTGCTAGCGCTATTTTTAGCAAGGATTAACTGCGCTTCTTTTTATCCTCACTCTTCGTCTCCAGCCGCCCGATCCCAGCGGCAAGTCAAGGACAAGACGACTAGTGGGCAACTACGAGGTGCAAGGGACTCCGCATCAAGCACCCGTGCAAAAAGACGGCGGAATCCGGAGTCGAATCCACACCACCTGATCACGAAGCCGACGGCTTAACCACTTCGCCACGGACGAACTCACCTTGTAACCATTGCCTGGACAATTGATCGCCGTCGCCTTCCAAATCACGTCGTTCGCCTTTTTCGAGAATTCGCAGCCCACGACATGCACCTGCAGGCTGTGGAAGCGAATTACCCGAAGAAGCCGTGATCATCCTGGAGACATCCTCGGGGCTGCCCTCGCAATACGTGGCTAAAACAGATCTATACCTCCCAAACAGAACTGCAGGTTCCCTGGGACGCGGCCATCAGGTAAGTCATGGACATAGTTATTTGACCGACGGGTAACGATCGTCTAATCGTACTATTGATTGATTCATTATTTTGTCATCACTATAATCCATATACAGCGCAAGTTACATCATCAAGACAAAACCGTGTCGCCACCATTGCTAGAGAAACAACCTCTGCAAGAGAGCACATATACTTTGGCATATGTTGTATATGCTTTAGCATTTGTTTTATATACTTTGGCATATGTTGTATATACTTTGGCATATGTTGTAAATGCTTTGGCATATGTTTTATATACTTTGGCATATGTTGTATACACATAGTTGAATTACAGTACCAGCCTCGTTATCCTGCACCTTGGCGGTCCGACACATCACGGCATTTGTGAGTACCAGGTTAGTTTTCCCTCTTTGATCTCATTTCCATAACTAGTCTGTCCTGTTGCACCCTGTCATTCAGGTTAAACACGTTGAGGTGTCCAAGGGTCTTTAAGATCTGGCTCGCTGGTCTTGACGCTAGCAGTCAGCACTTGGTTGCTGATCCCCACAACGTATGCACTGTTCAGCATTTCGATCCCGCTTCCTTGTCAAATGTCTAAACTACTTTATTTTCTGGACTTCAGTATTAGTAATTACCTGATGTAGTCCTCACCATTTTTCGCAACATGTTGTTGGGAATTTTTTTCTGAAATTGTCTTTCCTGCTGCTTTCAGTACACGGCTCATCTCACAGGTTCCGAACTTACGTTTGTGCTTTTCTTAATAAGGCCCAAGTTTGACAATCATAGCATAACGTAGGGATGATCAACGTGTTTACCAGCGTCTGTTTAGTGGCCATAGAGACATTTTAATGGTTCATTATCTGGGCCAGCTGGTGGTGTACATTTTTTGCTTTTTAATTCTATTATTTGGTATATGTCTGTCCGGTCTGCCGTCGTCAGTAAACTCCTGTACCTGATTTTGGGTTTGAGCTCTGTATCTCTTTCTTGGATTTTGCGATTCATTAACAACATAGTCTCATATATTAGCAGAGCGTCTATGACTCAGTAACATCATAGTCTCAGATTTTAGCTGGTCGTCTATGACCCAGTCACAACATAGTCTCATATATTAACTGGGCGTTTACGACTCAGTCACGATATAGTTTCATATAATAGCATAAACATAATATATGATATAGCCTTTGAGAAGAAAGTCGATACTGTTTCATAGAATATGTAAAGACGTTCGACATAGTAAATTATATGGCGTTTATCAAGTTGCTGAAATGTTTACATATTCGTGGAAAGGACCTCAGGATCAATCAAAATATGTATTGGGGACAGACTGCGGCAAAAGAATTAACAGTCAATTGGGAGATTATAAACAGGTAAAAATTGGAGAAAGACAAGGTTGTGTTCTGTCTCCCGATCTGTTCTCAATATACAGCGAGTTCATCTTGAGAGACATACAACCAATACCAGGAATATCAACTGGAGGACAGAATATAAATAATATATGATATTCTGATGATATTGCATTGATATCCCAGAATGACACCGACTTGCAGGAAATGGTAGACATGGATAGTTCAGCAAAGTGAAAACAAAGGCCTCAGCTTAAATAAAAGAAATCGGAAGTGATGGTAGTAATGAAGAAACCGACCTCTCCATAATGTTGCGTCAAAGTGAAAAAGGAACAAATTCAAACAAGTTAACACGTTTAAATACCTGGACATATACGTAACGTCAGATGGAAGAAGCAATTACGAAATGAAATGTAGAATAGTCCAAGCAAAATTGGTCTTTCAGACCATGGAAGGAATATTGTGCAACAAAACCTTGTCGCTGAAACTGAGATTGAGAGTATTTGGGTGATACGTGGAACCAATACTGACACATGGCAGTGAATCATGGACAATTAGCAAGCAACCACTTACATATTTGGAAGCAACTCAGATGTGGTACTACAGAAGAATGATGTGGATCCTACGGACTGCAAGGAAGACTAACATAATGATACAGTGCCGAGGAATCACAAACACAAAGACAACTTATTGCGAGGATCACAACAAGGCAGTCATATTTTTGTGGCTATGTTATGAGAAGAGGCGGTTTGGAAATAGTCGTGAAAACGGAAAAGATAGCAGGAAAGAGAGACAGTGGAAGACCGAGAGAGGAGATACTGGAAAGACTAGAAGAATGGCTTGGGTGACAAAAAACAACAGAGTTGGTAAACGACACACGTGATAGAAATGGATGAAGATCCATGATCGCCAACGCCAACCGGCAGGGCACCTGCTGATGATGATATTAACTGGACATTTACGACATATTTAAGTCATAATATAGTCTCTGATATTAGCTGGACATCTGCTACTCAGTCAACATATAGTCCCTGTAAATCTACCTTAGATATTCTTCACACTCTACCTCATATTCTGCCCATTCTTGCAAATCACCGGCGTTTGACTAAACCAATTGAGGTCCACAAATGCAATTATTTGGCTGGCTTTGTGAAGAGACGAAATAGAGAACGGTTGGCAGTGAATGGTCAGATGGTGATTCGGGTTGCCATAGAGTTTTCGCCGACTTAAGCGAATTTCGTTCCGGTGCCCTGTCCCTATTTGTGAACACTAATCGAATTGGATAAACGAAACGCCGCCGTGGATATTAAAACCAATCCCTTTAGAGCGCCCGTTAAGGAAAGCGACATTCAGCAAAAAGAAAGCTGGCAACAGTATTACTGCGCTTTGTCTTGACAAAGCCGGAATAAGGGCGGAATTTCTTGTGAAAAGCTTGTGACGCTTGAAAAGATTCAAGAGTTTTAGATAACTAACTTGGAGAGGAGAGAACTAGTTACAGATGAAACTGTCTGTGAAGTTTTAGAGTTTTGGCAAAATACGAATTGAAAATGTTAAGATCCTTACAAGCAAAATAACAGAATGAGGGAAATGTCTTACAATAGTGGCAGACTTACAAGAATTAGTAAAATTAATGCGGACGAGAGGAGGATATAAGGAGTGAAGATGTGTGTCCTTCCCTTCTTTTTCTTCTCGTCAGCCACATTTTAAAAATGTATATCCATGCGCTATAACTGACTCTAATTCTTCTCCTTCTTTCTCGTTCGTTCTAAATCCCCTGCTACCAAGACCTGACAAGGGTTTTGCAAAAAGCAGGATGTTGTCCGGAGAACTGAATGCGTTACGGCGTTGCTTACAGTTTTACTCGGATATTTTCGATTCTTCTTCTTCTTCTTCTGCGTACACAGTCAGACAGCAACCATTATTTTTTCGAAAAAAGCGGCGGTCGTCCTGAGACTCTCGCCACTACCATAGAGCTTGTCTTGCAGTTCCACTGGCAATGGCCACATCTGCTCTCTCTGATCCCCGTATGTCGGGCAGTTCTGCAGCAGATGTTCAGTAGTCATTTTACCAGTACCGCACGGGCATTCGTCGGTACACCCTATCTTCAATTTGTTGAATAGGTGGTACCTCAGTCTATTGTGGCCAGTGCGAAGTCTGAAGACAACGACCTGCTCTCTTCGGTTCAACTGGTAATAGGCATCGTTTTTGGTGTAACCAGTATGTTCGGTTTCCCATTTGGTAATGTACCTGGCTTTGATAAGCCGTTTTGACTCTTCGTACGTCATACTGGTATCTGTTTGTGGTAGCCTTGCACCTTCTTTTGCCAGTCTGTCTGCCTCCTCGTTGCCTTGGATGTTGCAGTGTGACGGGACCCACTGTACCACTACCCTTTTTGGTGCGGACAGCTGGCACAGTTTGCAGAGTGCTGCTCTTAAGTCATTAAGCTCAGTGTTTTTCTGGCTTTTTAGCGCTGTGACTACGGCGAGAGCATCTGTCAACAAGACTATGTGGCTCTCATTTTCACTGTGTGTTGCCATTTCTTCCACTGCCGCCCTCAGTGCCTCTGCCTCCGCTCTGAAATTGCTTGTGTACTTACCAGTAGCGAATGACAGTGTTATTTTTCTGCCATTTGGTAGGTTCAGGAATGCTCCTGCCCCTCCGTTCTGTGTAGTGTTTGTTACAGAACCGTCGGTGTATGCATGGGTCCAGTCCATGCTTGGGTAGCTTTTCGTTATGAAGCTTAGGGTAGTGTCTCTCCTTTCTTTTTCGGTCTGGCAGTTTTTGTTTGCAATACCTGGTATATTTTCTACCACCTCTGGAAATATGTCCTGCCTCCAAGTAGGTTTTCGTACAGTAGTGATGGGTTTTGGTGTTGTTAGTGCGTTTATGGGGTCTTCGTGCATCTTTGCTTTGGCTATTTCTGCAAAGTTTCTCCGCTTTAGTTTCCCAGTTCCCAAATTGTTTAGCCTCTGGTACATTGGATGGTCCGTCAGTCTTCGGAGTTTCTCTGACTGCAGCTGGGCTCTGCAGTCTCTTCTGTCGGTCATGGATTGCAGTTTTGTAATCTTTTCAAGTTCTACAATTGGCGTTGACTTCATGCCACCAGTTATGATTCTCATAGCTTGGTTTTGAAGTTTGTTAACTTTATCGAAGTTCGCCTTCGCTGCTGTTGTCCATGCCGCGATGCCATACTCGAGAACTGGTCTCACTCTTCCAGTGTACAGTTTCTTTAGTATGCCTTCGTCTGCTCCCCAGCTTGTGCCAGCAAGTTTCCTCATGATCGCCATTCTTTCTCTGGCTTTCATTCGGTTTCTCTCAATCTGACTTTTCCATGTCATGCGCCGATCAAATGTGACTCCCAGATAGGTTGGGTTGTCGTTTGGCTGCAGGATTTTGCCATTTAGGCTTAATTTGGTACTTTGGGGTTTTAATGAGAGCGAGAATATTGTGCACGTGGTTTTCTCCTCGTTTATTTTGACCAGCCATGAGTTCGCCCACTCTTCCAGCGATGTTAGGGCCGTTTGCATCCGATTTCTTGCTATGGTGAGATTCTTTTCAGAGGTCCACATAGCCAGATCGTCTGCAAACATTGAGCTATGGACTCTTCTTGGTATATTCTCTGTAATATCGTTTATATATACCAGGAAGAGTGTGGGTGACAGTACTCCCCCTTGGGGTACTCCCTGCTCGAGTGTCACCTTTTTGCTCATCTGCCCTTGTACTTGGACTCTGGCCGTTCTTTGTTTGAGGTACTGGTTGATCCACTTGTACATCTTCCCACAAACATCACTTCTTCTTAGCTTGACTCTAAGTCCATCCTTCCAGACTTTGTCAAATGCCTTTTCCAGATCCACCCAAACAGCTACTGTGTGTTTCTGTGCCTGGTAGGCATCTTCTATCTCCTGGGCTATGAGGATGACCTGGTCCTCAGTGGATCTGTGCTGTCTAAAGCCGGCTTGCTGTGGAATTAGTATTCGTTTTTCTTCCAGATGCCACATCAGTCTGGTGTTTATCATCCGTTCCATCAGCTTGCCGACACAGCTCAGTAGGCTTATGGGCCTGTATCCATTCGGATCTGTTTTGTCCTTTCCTGTTTTTGGTACTGGTACCAGTATTGCATCTTTCCATGCCTGGGGTACAATACCCCTTTTCCAGCTTTGGTTCAGGACTGATAGTAGTTTTTCCTTCGCTGTTTGGCCCAGCCCCATCAGCATTTCGTTTGTTATCCCGTCTTTTCCGGGAGATTTCCTTCTCTTTAGTGTTCTCATAGCCTCTTCCATTTCGCGCATTGTTAGTTTGGCCATCATGTGCTCTTCAGGAGCCGTATTTATGTTTTCGTGCCCCTTTAGCTCTTCGCTAATGTCTGTATGCTTATCTGCAGGGACCTCGATGTGGTTTGCTCTGGCATAGTGATCGACAAAGGCGTTTGCGGCTTTCTTACCTGTGATCAAGTTTTCGCCTTGCTTGATAGTAATTTGTTTATTTGACGGGGTTTCGTCGTTCATGGCTCTGACTAGCTTCCATAGCTTGTTCCCTTCTTTGTCCAGGTTTAAACTTTCCGTTTTATTTTTCCAACTTTCTCTTGCTGTTTGCTTGAGAGTGTGTTTGTACTTCGCCGCGGCGGCTTTGAGGGCGATGTTTGCCTCCACGGATTTTTCTCGTTCTGCCATGTTCCTCGCATTTGTTACTGCATCTTCCACTTTCTGTAACTCATCATTCCAGTAGGGCTTATAGTTTTTCCTAGCTCCTCTTGGGATGGTTTCAGTGGCGGCTTGCATTATTGCCTTGCTTAGGCTTTCTACCATGGGCTTCATTTTGGTGTTTCGTGTGTTGATGGTTTCACACAGCCCATCTGTCAGGATTGCAAATCTGTCCCAGTCGGCTCGTTTGTAATTCCAACGTGGGAGCGGTTTTGTTTCCTGTGGGCCTACTTCCATGTCAATGGTTAGCCTGATCGGCCTGTGGTCGCTACCTGCCAGTTGGTTTAGCACCTGGCGGTCTATTTTATAGTGTATGTCCTGTGTGGAGAAGGCCAAATCTGGAGTCGAGGTGGTATGCCATGTTCTTGAATAGAAGCTAGGGCTATCCTCCGGCCTGTTGATTAGGGAGAGATTTGCATCTATCTCCCAATCTTCCACTTCGTCACCTCTGCTGTCTGTGTCAGAGTATCCCCATCTCTCCGAGTGGCTGTTGAAATCTCCAACTACTATGCAGTTGGAGTCTCTGACCTCCATACTCGAGAGCGATAGGTCTCTGTTTGGTGGTCCGTACAGATTGAAAATGCGGAGCTTCGTCTCTTGAGCCATTATGTCAACTCCTACAATTTCTGCTTGTCCGGTGTGATTGACAGGTACCGCGCTACTCGGTATGCTGTTTCTGGTCAGTATCAGGACCCCTCCTTTGTGGCCTTCTCTATCTAGACGGAAAGTCTGGTATCCTCTGATTGAGAAATATTTTCGATTCAACACATCCGACTTCAGCCGGCATGTTTTAGTACCGGGTTAGCGTTATTTTTTCGAGTCCTTCTTCTTAGTCAGTCTGATCTGATTCAGACTATTATGCAGGATCACCACATGGAGGTGTAGAAGGATCTTGGCAGCCTTGATTCGCTGGCCCTGACGCTAAGAGTCAGCTATGAGTCGCTGATCCCTGCAGCTCATGCACTACTCAGCATCTTGATCCCTCATGTCTCTAATGAAACGAAATGATCATTCGGTGAGGTTTTAGATAATAAGAAATGAAGTGTTCTCTGATCTCATGAGAGGTGAGATCAATGTCTATGAGAATGGCAATAAACTTGAGGATCTGTGAACACGATGTGCATGTTCAAGAACCCTTTTAGCAGCACAAAGTCATTCTAATATATACACAGGTCGTCTTCAGTTGTGTCACTGCTCCGTACAGTGTGTTGGTAATTGTCGGCAGTGATTGTAAGAATCTTTTCTTCGTGTCCGCAAGCGCCTTGCACTAAATAAATAGATGTCGAACTGTTTCACCAGGATGAGACCAATATCTGTAGAAGAGCAGGTGCTGGAGATTGATGCGGTTCAAGTGTCTATTTACTCTGGTATGTCCTGTTCGGAACTGAAAGATCCGACTTTGATATCTTCTATGTAGTTTATTTATGTCATCGTTACTTTTTGGCTGTGTAATTTCGCTAAATATACTGCGATTTGTTATTCCCGTCGCATAGTGCTTAGTGTACATATGTACAAGCACCACAGAAGTCGCCCACCTGTTCACCACGTGCCTAGTGTACATATGTACTAGCACCACAGAAGTCGCCCACCTGTTCACCCAGTACCTAGTGTACATATGGACAAGCACCACAGAGCGTAAATCTCAGAACTGCCCAAAATATGATATACACAGACAAACCCAATGGACATTAGAAACGACACTCAAAAAGAAAATTGGTGGACCTTTAAGTGATCAACAAAAAATCAAAGATCCCACATGAGATAACATTGCAGATACAGATTGTAATTTCAAGCAAAATAACAAAGAAGAAGAGTATTGTTTGTAGAGTTCTCATTCAAACTAAGCTTGTATGAAGTGATTTGGCTTGTATGAAAACAGATGGGACATTATGCGGCGATGTATCTTCAACTCTAGAGGGATTCGATTTCAATATATATCTCTAACGACTTGCAATCATATATTATATTTAACTATATATTACCAAGTCTACATATTATCGATTGTCATTGCTTTTACATCTTCTCCAACTATAAATTGCAAAAATCCCTGACATAAAATTAGTTTATGAAACAGCTTAGAATAACATTACATTGTTAATTATATGCATTATTGCTGGGTTATTAAGTAAACAATAAACGAGGTCCACCCATTGAATACGCTGATTGACAGGATCAGCTTAAGTGACATGTGCAATATCAGGACCTCACTGCATTGAGAGATTGATTCGGTTTCTTTTCATTGGGCATGATATGGGGTAGAGCACTCGCGTTTCCCGAAAACGTCAAGAGGTTCAACTCATACTAACAGCTCTATCCAGTTGACCCAATTATAATAGGGTACTTCGCTCACTGCCATATATCTGCGGTCTGCCACCAGCAATACTCCATCGCTTGACAAAAGGAGTCTGGGAGAACAATGCACTGTCTGACTACTCCAAGATCTGGGTCTTTCAGACATGTGTTCTTGGCACTTTCATGTATGGAAGCCAGACTTGGACACTTACACTAAGCAGCAACGGCGACTTAACACATTTCCCGAGAGGTGTCTACGGCGTATATTGGGGTATGAGTTGCAAAAGAGAGTCCCCCATAGTGTGGTCTAACAGCAAGCAAATAGTTTCAGCAGCTACATGCTGTTGAGCCGGCGACGTCTTCGATGTTGGGAATTTATTTACCATATGGGAAATGAGAGACTGCCAAAGAATATCCGTCATGAACAGCTGGCCATTTGAGTTAGAAGTATCCACAGTCCCGCACTGTGATTCAATGATGTATGTAAGAACGACATGAAGTCCTGCGACATCCCATCTGAGCGCTTTGAAACGATTGCTCAAGATCGAGATGTTTGGCGACAGCAGTTGAAGGGGGTATAGTGGCTGCTGACGCTGGGAGAGACCTTCTGGCTGCCGAGAAATTAGACATACTGCTAAGATCGGGGGACACACCGGCAAGCCAGCCTCCTCAGCGTGTGAGTTCGATCTTCAGAACTTAATGTCACTAACTTTCGACCTTTACAGTCGACAGCCATAGCAGACTGTCGAAATAAAAATAAAAACAGAGCTGGACAACATTTTTAGGGAATGAAGCTCCATGGTCTGCAGAGACTGAGAAGCCAATGATGATGATGAAAATTATGATAGATAATGTAACGAGTAAAGAAACGGGCCATTCGATTGTTTAATCAAGATGTTATCTTTGCACAATGCTGGCATGCTGAGAATGACAAGACAGACAAACTGACTCTGAAGGGGTCAGGTCAGGAACAACGAAACACAGCAACAATCCTACGAACAGTCAAGCAACTACTGAAGGCTTCGAATGAAGAGACTTGGCTGAACGGATGACAATGGGGAATAATAGAAGAGAAATGTACAAACACATAGTCATCTCAAAGACAACATCAACCTCATTAAAAGGAGATCAACGCGTTAATTTCCGAAGTCGCACTCAACACATACAACATAAAAGTCACTTGAACAGAATCCAACAAGAATATACTCCAGAGTACGGGCAGTGCACACAGCTTTAGGAAATTTTTACACATAAGGTGTTGAATGTTCTTCCTTAAAACCAGCTAATAAACATTTGCAGATACCACAGTATGACATTAGTTCAAAGGGTAGGGGATCACAGGCCACTGGACTAATAACTAATCAAGACATCATGACGATGATGGCATAATGTATTTTGCTAGCGTTATTTTTAGTAAGGATTAGCTGTGCTACTTGTTATCCTCACTCTCTCGTCTCATGCCGCCCGATCCCAGTGGCAAGTCAAGCTCAAGACGACTAGGGTGCGACTACGAGAAGCGTGGTACTCCGCATCAAGCACCCGTGAAAAATACGGCGGAATTCGTAGTCGAACCCACACCACCTGAATACGAAGCCGACGGCTTAACCACTTCGCCACGGAATCCCCACAATAACTATCCAACCATTCTCAAATAATTAATTTACGAACACTTCATCCTAGACAAAAGTGTGTGCAATGGGACTACATTTACCTGTATCTTACCTTGATCAGCAGGGAAGGGGGAGTGGATAGCTTGACTGTCATACTTATCTACTTTCTCTGTCCTGGGCACGACATCAGACATCCAATGTTGAGTTACGTTGATTGCTATGTCATTGTCTCTTTAATTTTGTATTTGTCTAAAGATGACAACTATCGTTAGTGCCAGCAAATAAGAGCTGCCAAGACCATTCAAAACCCTCGCGTGGTGATCTTCAATAACATGCTGGAACAGATAAGATTGGGTAAGGCAAAACGGATCGAAGACGGAAGACAAATCCGGCACTTAGAAATGCCTGCTGAAGTCGGATGTGTCAGTCCAAAATGCGCAAATATTGCAGTCAAGCAGTAAACTACCTTTGAACGCATTATGTTCTCCAGACACCATCCTGCTACTTGCACAGCTGTTTTTATGGCTCGGTAAAGAGAGAAAGAACGAACGAAGAAGACAGAAGTAACTCTCAACATGTTATCCATATTTGTTCCAGAGGTGTTTGCAGAGTGTCGCGTGGTCTGGGCCTTGAGTTCCACCACAGTCGCAGGGCTCAGCATCCCTATATTCCCATCTCTTTCAGTTATTCCTGTATTGTGATCCACCAGTCCGGAGACTACTGGCGACTTTCTCATGACTTTAGCAGGTAGTGCACATGCGCAGGTTCATTTTGCAGTTCGATAAAGGTAACATGCCTATGTTCATTCCATTTTCGATGCACTGTATTCAGGAAAGCGGGCCTATCTGCACAAAATAAAGTTGAGTGCGGTAAGCATGATAACGTCAATTGAGATGTAAACAGCACATATCAACCGTCAAGTTTGAAAAATATAATTATCCTCCGACTCCTAATCCCCTTAGCACATCGTTGAAAACATGGCCGGTGTGATGCGAAATTTGTCCAGAGTTGATCAGCGAGGAGTGATTCGGTATCTAACATCTGAAGGATGTCGACCAGTTGATATTCATCGCAGAATGAAGGCAGTGTATAGTGACAAAAGTGTGTGGAAGTCAACAGTGAAGAACTGGACAACGATGTATAAATAACCACGTTGAGTTAACGAAATATCTTCCGAGACCGGTTCAGGCAATGGCATCGTCTGATGCATCACTACGCGGCGGATCTGGTCTCGAACGATCTTTCGTTAACTCACGTCATTCTTTAAACATAGCTGTCCAGTTCTTCACTGTTTATTTTGACACACGTGTGTCACCATACGCTGCTTGCATTCTCCAATGAATGTTAACTGGTCGACATCCTTCAACTGTTAGAAACCGAATCACCGTTCGCTGAACAACTCTGGACGGATTCCGTATCACACCCGCCAAAGTTTTCAACGGTCTGCTGAGAAAACTATGACTCGGAGGATAATGAAATTGTGCAAACTTGACGGCTGGTATGTTCTGCTTACACCAGAATTGACGTCATCATGCGCATCGTACGTATGTTCACTTGGTGCAGTTAAGCCCGGTTTCATTTGAATACGTCTCGTAGTATGTAGTGGTTGTATTGACTTTATTAAACTTCGTTTATATTTCAGTCTTGTCCACTGTACCTGGCTACCAAAAAGAGTGTTTTGGTCGTTTGCTTGTTTCAACGTCTGATGTGATACGTCCTCGTTCCTCAACTGGGGGCTATGTTGATTATGGGGAATATTGTTTAGTTGGAATATATTTTAAGCACCATGTAACTATCCAGCAAATCTCATTTGTTGCCGCAACCATCAGTTTGCTTGTACAGAATGTAACCAAACTGGTACAGCAGATAGACGATCGCTGATGTTCTGAGGATATCTGGATGTGCTCCCAATGTTGTGCCAGTTCATTTTCGGATGGTATTATTTCTCGAATGTCTCTTTCGTTTTATTTTCTTGAAGTGTATCGCGCTGGACAGTGTCTGATCAAACTTTACAACCAGGTATAGCATTGAACTATATTCTTAAAAAAGCAGGTACAAGAATATATGTATTTGGGAACTGTTTTTACTGAAGACGGCGGACTCGATAGAGAGATAGAGACGAGAGTGCACAGACTCGATAGAGAGATAGAGACGAGAGTGCACAGACTCGATAGAGAGATAGAGACGAGAGTGCACAGACTCGGTAGAGAGATAGAGACGAGAGTGCACAGACTCGATAGAGAGATAGAGACGAGAGTGCACAGACTCGATAGAGAGATAGAGACGAGAGTGCACAGACTCGATAGAGAGATAGAGACGAGAGTGCACAGACTCGATAGAGAGAGAGAGGAACAAGAGTGAACAGACTCAATAGAGAGATAGGGACGAGAGTGCACAGACTCGATAGAGAGATAGAGACGAGTGTGCATAGACTCGATAGAGAGATATAAACGAGAGTGTACAGACTCGATAGAGAGATAGAGACGAGAGTGCACAGACTCGATCGAGAGATAGAGACGAGAGTGCACAGACTCGATAGAGAGATAGAAACGAGAGTGTACAGACTTGATAGAGAGATAGAGACGAGAGTGCACAGACTCGATAGAGAGATAGAAACGAGAGTGCACAAACTCGATAGAGAGATAGAAACGAGAGTGTACAGACTTGATAGAGAGATAGAGATGAGAGTGCACAGACTCGATAGAGAGATGGAAACGAGAGTGTACAGACTTGATAGAGAGATAGAGACGAGAGTGCACAGACTCGATAGAGAGATAGAGACGAGAGTGCACAGACTCGATAGAGAGATTGAAACGAGAGTGTACAGAATCGATAGAGAGATAGAAACGAGAGTGTACAGACTCGATAAAGAGATAGAAACGAGAGTGCACAGAATCGATAGAGAGATAGAAACGAGAGTGCACAGACTCGATAGAGAGATAGAAACGAGAGTGCACCGACTCGATAGAGAGATAGAAACGAGAGTGTATATTGCAAACGTTGTAACCTACCAGCTGTCTCCACTACTAAAACACCTCAAGATTGTATCATCGAAACAAAAAAAGTAGATGATAAATAGCATCTTCATCCAAACTGTCCTGCCAGTCCCAGACATGGGCATTGAATAAAACCCAGAAACGAAAGTTAGCAGCCTTCGAAACGCGGTATATACGAAAGGTCAGTAACAACACCAGAAGAGACAGAATCACAAATATAAGTATTCGGCAGGTTTGAACAATTCCCTGTTCGTGCAACCTACTACAAAAAGAAGGGTGATAGATAGAGAGAAAAAGTGGATAAACAAAGTAAACAAGAACTGCCGTTAAATTGGAAATAAATGTTACTCGTGCCACGAGAGAGACGAAAGACAAAAACATACCACGAACACTGGGCTACAACCCGGTAGACAGGGAGATGACAAAATAAGAAATAGAATAAGATAGCATTGACATAATTTTATAAAAACAACTAATATTGCGGTGCCAGTTATTAGCACATAGAAATAGAGACGAGATAAGGACAACTGTCCTGATCTTCATAGTGTTGAAATTACTTAAGGGCTCCCTAGCGCACTGCAGCAGAGATGGCAGGTCCACCTTCTCGAGTACGGCTCGAGATTTGAGAAGAGCCACTGTTTCCAGACACCGAAGAAAATCATCAAGATTACCCAACTTAAATACAAGTCACAGGCCCACTGTCAAACTGATTGTATGTCGCAAGATTTGGAAATTGAAATTGAAACCATCATTGGTTCAATAGTCTCCACCTCGGGGTTTAACACAATCTGCTTTCAAATGTGTGATTAGTGGCTTTTAAGGTTAGCTCTGGAAATATTACATTAAATGATGCCGTACATGGATAATAAGATTAAAAGCAAGATTTCCAGGATATTATAATTTTTAGGAAACAACTGTAGAAGCAAGATTTCGATAACATTAGAAAAGTAAAAGCCAGATTCACATGAGCTTTGACAAGGAAAAGCGAGATTTCATAGTGATTAGAAAAGTCAATGTCAAATTTCAAAAATTACAAAATAGTAAAACCCCGAATACCATAGGATTAGATGAGAAAAGGCCAGATGTCCATGTTATTCGAGGACATTATCAGCAAAATTATAAGTGCAAAAGCCAGATCTACGTGATTTTAGAAACGTAATTTGTCAATATACATGGGATTGAAAGTAAAAGCCTTATTTTATGGATGCATGAAGAGTGAAGCCAGATCTCCAAGATATTAGAAGAATAAAAGCCAGATTTAAATGAGATTAGAAGAGTAGAGCCATTTCTCCAGAGTATTTGAAGAGAGAAACCAGATTTCCTTTAAATTAGAAAAGTAAACCTAGATTTATAGAAGATCATAAAGCAGATTATCATTCACATTAGCTAAAACTCCAAGTGAACCTCCAGCTCTATAAACACACATTCTAATTGAACTTCCTGTTACACAATCTAAAAATGTAAATTAACCTTCACGATTGTCAACTAAAATTCTAATTGAACATCCAGTTCTACAAACACAAACTTTCATTGAATTCAGTTCTGCAATCCAAAACTGTTACTGAACATCCATATTTACATACTAAAGTTCTAACTGAACTTCCAGGTTGACAAACACAAACAGTAATTGAACCTCCAGTTCTACAACAATCCAAAACGCTAACTGAACCTCCTGGTTTACAATAAAAACTCTAACTGAACCTCCAGTTCTCAAAACTAAAACTGTAATTGAACCTCCAGTTCTACAAACTGAAACTCTAACTGGACCTCCAGTTCTACAAACTGAAACTATAACTGAACCTCCAGTTCTACAAAATGAAACTCTAACTGAACCGCCAGTTCTACAACAATCCAAAACGCTAACTGTACCTCCTGGTTTACTATATATAAAATGTAACTGAACCTCCAGTTCTACAAACTGAAATTCTAACTGAACCTCCTGGTTTACAATATAAATTCTAACTGAACCTCCAGTTGTACAAATTGAAACTCTAACTGAACCCCTAGTTCTAAAAATGTAAACTCTAACTGAACCTCCAGTTCTACAAACTAAAACTCTAACTGAATATCCAGTTCCACTCTAACTGAACCTCCAGTTTTGCAATCTAAAACTGTAACTGAACCTCCAGGTTGACAAACCAAAACTCTAATTGAACCTCAAGGTTTTGAACCAATATGTTAAACAAACAAAATCCTCCCACATGCATCTCCAATTCCTCCTCCGTTTATCCACCTTGCTGATGGGGATGCCAGTTTCTCTTCAGTCGGTGAAACTGACAAAAGGTCTGAAAAACTAATGGCTGGGACTGTCTCCAATTTTGTAGCTAAAGCGTATAGACACAAATGGCGAATGATTCGGAATAAATGAGATGAGACAGTTTTAGCCATGCAAAAATAACCGAGAGACGCATAGGCGGCACTGAACTGGGAACTGTGACATAAGGATTACTAGTTTATTTTAACTGTGATCACAAAATTATTTGTATGTGTTGTCAGTGTACTTCCTAGTTCTTCCTCAGAACGTACATAATAATAATCACAATATTTTTAGGCGATGTGTTAGGAAAAGTAGGAAAAAAACTGAATTATTTAAGAAGATGGTCATCGATTTTTGGAAAATGCTTCCTCCTCCTAATTCAGATACATTTAACACATTATTTTAGTTTAGTTTAGTTTAGTTTAGTCAAAGAATCAACGTCAGTGCACAGTGTAACCCGTAAGTGCTCTGTTTTTATCAATATTTTTTGGAGAATCTGAGCACAATGCATGAATTTCGTTGTACCGGCCAGGATCCCGATATAAATTGGGTAGATTTTTAACACACATGAAGAGATATTGCTACAATTGGGTTTGAAAATAGACATGAACAAAGCACAAATTTAAATAAATATAACAAATACGAGGTGGCTTCAAATCAAAACCTTAAAAGTGGGATAGAAATTAACAAAAACCCTGCCTTGGTATTGTCATTTGTCAATACGGATGCTAAGGATGCCAAGAGTGTCCTGCAGACGAAAAACATTTGTGAGGGGGTTGGTCAGTTCCATTCCCTGCTGCATATTTCTTTCCCTAGCCGCCAGCCAAGTACCAACTTACAGCGTTGTCCACTGCAGCTGTTGGCAGCGGGATTTGAACCCAGTACCTTTGCATAAAAAGCGAGTGTTCTACCACTGTGACAATCAGCCACTCAGACCCTATCTACTCGGATATATTAACTCAATAACTGATCACGGCACTACTGAAAAGCGTGTCATTGATCGGCGATTACACTGTTGTAAGTTGCAACTTTTCTTCGAACGGTCTTTGGGATTCACCATGGTACAGACGTGGATAATGAGTCCTCCATGTGTAACATCTGGAATGTTATTGCTGAATGCAAGGAAGTCGGACAAACGAGTTGATGGTCGTCCTTGTGGTCGCTTCTTTTCTATGGAGTACGATATTGCTGTTGATGGGTTCCATCTAACTTCCATTTCTCTCCCTACGATGTTTAATCTTGACTGCATAAATGACAGCATCTTCCACCAGGGACAATTGGTCCATGTCAGAGTCATGAAGACGTTTGGGGAGTTGAGTTTGAAATGTGAGGTCAACCACGCGTCTCTCAAAGGAGGCTTGGGTCACTCTGATTTTGAACTACATCTCTTTCCGAATTGACCATGTTTCCGCCTAATAGGACGTTCCAGGTAGTAATGTGGAATACTAGAGAGAGGTACACAGGCTCTGGTCGTGGCTGCTGTCATTTAAGGGCTTGATCGGCGAGAAATCAGTCCAGCTCACCCAATGCCGTCTTGTTATTTAACAAAACAAGCATAATTTGTATTCTTAATTTATTTACTTACCCAAGGATCTTCTCTATGAAGAATTACAGCTGGGAAAAAGTATCGGTGTTGACCCCTACTTTAGTACAAGGATGTATGCAACCGGAATATGCATGAGGCCGGCATCGATTTGGAATTATGCTAAAATGACGTCATGGATCATGTAAAATGGAGGGGCAGGATAAAGCAGGGACTACAGACAAATTAGCAACTGATTGCGGATAGGCACAGGACTCATCGTTTGATAAGATGCGCCATACCGATCCAATGTTGGAAAAGATGCTGATCTACCATGCCCACACACTGGAAGGCGCTGTTCTGCTCGGTTTGGTTTTACGAATAATATTCGTCAATTATGATCTGTAGTTATAATCCCTATTTTTAAAGCACAACTTACTTTTACAGACAAAAGGCAAACAGCCAATGATGATTTTATTAACTTGTATTCAATCAATCAATCAATCAGAGCCCATCGCTTCTCTTTGTGCGCATGCCATTGATAGCTTAGTGCAGGCATTAACAATCATAGGCTGATCTGGATGGTTCTTTCGAGGTGTAATCATTTATTCTTTGTTCCTTCTCACATTTTCTTCTCCATGTATTTTTGGGGATACCTCTTTTTCATTTCCTCAAAGGATTTAATGAAAGAGTCCGTCTGGCCATTTTGGACAGTGTCTTTGGTAGAGTATGTCGCACCAAGCCTCACTATCTTCGCTTATTAATCATGTCATAGATGCTGTTTTAGGCTCCTTCCACATAGGTCTTCACTCCTTACCGTGCCCTGCCATGGTATACTCTTCCTAGAGTAACGAAGGACTGGAGTTTTTGCTGCATGGTATTGGCCGTTCTCCATGTCTCCGCTCCGTGCACCAGCACTGACTTGACTTTGTTGTATGACTTTGGTCGTTCTCCATGTCTCCGCTCCGTGCACCAGCACTGACTTGACTTTGTTGTATGACTTTGGCCGTTCTCCCTGTATCCGCTCATTGCACCAGCACTGACTTGACACTGGAAATGAATATTCTAATTGTTGTGTGAATCTTGATTTCTCTGGATATCTATATACTGTTTAATGTCAGGAATGCCATGCTTGCCTTTTCAATTCTGATACTTACATCTGCATCTGTTCCTCCTGATGTGTATTGCTGCCCAAATAGGTGAATGTACTCACATTTTCCAACAGCTCTCCGTCCAGCATGATTAGTTCTTTGTTAAAAGTGTTGAGTTTAAAGAGCTTTGTTTTCTTCATATTGCAAGTCAATTTTCTTGCATTAACACCCTTATTATATCCGTCGACAACGGTGTGCATCTGCATTTTGTTTTTCTGTGAAGCGATATAAACTCACTTTCCCATGCTAGTCTTTATTATTTGCTTCTTTGTCTCACACGTGCTGTCCTCTGTCTCTCTGTCTCTGATGAATATCTTTGAGTGTACCGGGTGTTTTTAAACATTTGTGCTCGTCTCATCTACTGTTTCAAAATACAAATCATACAATGAGTTACTGTTTCTACCCCCCTATTGCAACGCCTTTGGAAGGAGGAGTAGCACAAATTGTAGCCACAGCAGTGATTTCCCGATTTGCGAGCCTCTTTTGTCCCGGACCTGATGGGGAAATTATGTTAGCCTGCGTCACGTGGAGCTTTCATACAATACAGTCGTTTTCCATCCTTCCGGTTTGAGGAGTTCTCGCGTGATCGCGCGCATTCAGTTCTCGGCTTTGAGGTGTCATGGACGACACAAAATGGCGACAAACGAGAGAAAACACTGAGAGGAAAAAGAGACGAGCGGGTCCTGATTTTGATTTGCTTTAAGTTGTCTTTAATTAAAGGTTGACAATCCCTAGCTGTCCTAATTTCGACTGGCAAATGGATTGAAGAAACTGTAACATGCCCTGGCTTGATGAACTGAAAGTTGTTGCGAATTGGTAGTTTTATCTTTTTATTTTTCTTCCTTCATTTCAACGATTGATATATCGGTTTCAGTCACCAGTGGAAAATATCTTCGTTTAAAACTTGAGTGACCAAAATTATTTCTTCTTCTTCTTTTTCTTCTTCTTTTTCTTCTTCTTTTTTTTCTTCTTCTTCATCGTTTTCTTCGTTCGTTCTCAAACTCCTGCTACCAAGCCCTAAAAAGTGATGTGAACGTTGCAGAATGAAGTCCGGAGAACCGATTTCTATGTTTCTCAGCTGAACTGCGACATTTGCACCTTTCGGTACGACACATCCGACTTCAACTAGAAATTCTTTTTTTATTCCGCAATGGAGGATGCTCAGTGGTCTCCAGATAAGGTATCCGCCTCGGGTACCGGAAGTTGCGGGTTCGACAACGGTGGAGACCGGAATTTTTTTTACGAAGTTCTTCTGGCAAAATGTCCTCTCATCTCGTGATAGTGAGATCGGACTCACCTGTTCAAAATCATTTGGCAGAAATCGAACAGAATATGCTTAACGGCCGCTGCCCGGAACAAAATACAAAATTCTAGTTAAAAATGTAAGCGAATTGTTTGTACCTTCCCGCAGATCTAGTGAGCCGCCAGAAGTTTAAAAATACTTTCTACGTATTGTCAAAGCCTTCGGCTACCTGGCAACAGACATTAACATTCGTGTTTAAATACCAGGATTCCAACTATTCCAAGAATGACGTCACTAGAGTATATAAACTCAATGTACGAGTATTACATCTAGTGTTTTCATTTCTGGATATCCATCTATATCTAATGCTCTTGTTTCTCTTAATATTTGTTTATGTTAAATTTATGTATATTATCTGTTGTCCATCCTAAGTGTTGTTAAGTTTGGCATTGTTTCAATTTTATTTCCTCATTTCATCTGTTTATCCATCCCTAGTGCTTTTGTCTCTGTATATGATTGTATCAATTATATGAGTGTATATTGTCTATCTATTAATAAGTGTGGGACATGACATCACACCTGCCATGGTTAGATGGTTTATTAGAGCAGCAAATAGGGGACCTAGCAGACTGTGGGTCTACTTTTCTCTAGCGTTTCAGTCTATTCAGATATACTGGCCCAACGGTTAACCAACTTCCGAGGCACTGGTCCCAACGCAGGAGTATTACGCGACTTGGGCCTAGACGGCTAAGCGGGAAATCCTCCTTCCAGCTACACCAAGTTTTTGCCTGAACTGTAACCTACACAAGTGCATCCATCCCTGTAGAAGTACAGCTAGACTAAGACTAAGACTAATAAATGTATGTGAATGACTCGTTCACTTTCATTTATGTATATTTTATGTCTGTCTATTGCTAGTGTTTTTGTCTTTGGATGTTTCATGTATGTCTCTTTCTGGGCAACATGAAGCAGTGGATGAGCTGACAGCAGCATGCATCCGGGTTAGCGAACCATAACTGGCCCAGACCCTATTCCGCCTCAATGTCATCGCACTATAGAGATGCTGCTCTAATTATTAGAGTAGGCTCGCCAAGGGATCAGAGAACAGCAAGCCTTATCCAAAAATAGCATCCTGAAGTCGGATGTGTCGATAGAAAAAATACAAATATCGCAGTCAAGATGTAAACTAAGACACAACAACTTCCGTTTCCCAGACTACAACCTGCTAATTACAAAACCCTTGTCATGGCTTGGTAGCGGCAGTTTGAAAACGAACGACAAAGTAAAATAAGTAAATATGCATCTATGTTGTCTTTAAATTTCCCATTTTATGACCATTGCATGTATTCTTGATCTTGGTGACCCGTTTCTCTGCGTAGCTGCTGGTCCCAAATTCGTCTCCAGTAGAAATTGTCTTGGGACAAGGAGATCCAGTAAGTGGTAAGTATTCTAGAGGCATCTCAGATGTTGCAGCGTAGAACAAGAGAGTCTGACCAACGCCTTGGAAGTCTTCCCGTGGTCTCTTCTTACCTCGGGGGTACCAGACGGCTGTCACTGTGCTTGATCGACCACCGTTTCGTCTTAATTATTGACCTGACCCTCTATATATTGCCTTGTCTGCATAGATTACAGCATTCTTCACCTGGGACCATCGTCGAATGTCAGAATTGTGGAGACCTTGCTTAGGTTGGTTTCGGAGAGTGATTCCGACCTAGCGTCTCTCAAAGGATGCCTGGGTCACTTCCAATGTGTGCTTTATCGATGTTATTAGTGCCTAAGTCTCGGCACTGCTGTACATCTCAGGGAGTACAGTGAAATTAAAGAGGGAAGCTGGTACTTGTCATGACATTCGTCTAGGTTGTATCATCTGTTCTAATTTACATTGTCATCGCCATTGCAGACATACGAGGCGTGTTCAAATGAAACCGGTACAAACTGCAATAAGTGAGCATACGTATTATGCGCATTATGACGTCATTTCTTATGTTACCAACACATACAAACCGTCAAGTTTGCAAGATTTAATTATTGTCCGACTCAAAACTACGTAGCAAACCATTGAAAACATGGCGGGTGTGATACGGAATCCGTCCAGAGTTGATCAGCGAGCGGTAATTCGGTTCCTAACAGCTGAAGGATGTCCCAATATGCAAGCAGTGTATTGTGACAAAAGTGTGACGAACGTAAGCTTCAACGACGGTGCACCTGAATTCATGCATCGCTTTTGGCAATGGATCTTCTGACGCAATAATATGCCCCTGACCTGGTCACGCAAGTGTGTATCAAAGTAAACAGTGAAGGACAATTATGTTTAAAGAATGATGTGAGCTAACGAAAGATCTTCCGAGAACAGGTCAGCGGCGTAGTGCTGCATCAGAAGTTGCCATCGCCAAATTTGATGCAATATGCGCCTGACCTGGTCACAGAAGATCTTTCGTTAACTCACGTCCGCTTTAAAAATCGTTGTCCAGTTCACTGTTGTCTTCAACACACTTTTGTGACCATACACTGCCTGCATTCTGCGATGAATGCCAACTGGTCAACATCCCTCAGCCGTTAGAAACCGAATCACCGCTTGCTGATCAACCCTGGACGGATTCTGTATCACATCCGTCACACCCGCCCAAGTTTTCAACGGTCTGCCGAGGAAACTATTAGTCATAGGAAAATTTGCAAACTTGACGGCTGGTATGCGCTGTTTACGTCATAATTCACGTCATCACGCGCATCGTACGTATGTTCACTTAATGCCGTTAGGTCCGGTTTCATCTTAACACGCTTCGTAGTTTGTATGTGGTAATTCACAACACACTGTTTTTCGTCTTATAAACGTGTTTACTCTGCAAATGTGAAACTACAGCTATGATATATGTGCTTATTTATAAATGTAGAAATACTTGGTATGGAGAAACTTTTACGTGTATGTATCACAACAGTTCAAGCCATTACATCAGCGTTGCGGCTTTGTAATGCAGATAAAAGACGCAGTACCGACTTTAATGAGTGAATCAGTTAATTTACCACGTTACATCCATTGCATACATTGTCTGCTTTAATTTACCATGTTGTGCCCATGTCTTCCATAATGTAGCATGTTGTATCTATTGCAAAAAGAAAAGCACGTGGCTGAATTGTTTTGATCGTCACTGCCCACAAGGAGGGAAAAGGCTCTATCCCCGGTATGGCATATGTTGTTTTTCTGTTGGGGGTGAAAATAACAAACATAGCCAACACACGACGTGGCGACAGAAGTGCGTAGCGGCCTGTAGTCCTGAGCCTAAAAAATCCCTCGACTACCCCAGAAATGGAAAAAAAATCGTATAGCAGTTTTATATATTGTCTGCTCTAATCTACCATATTATGTCCATGTCTGTTATAATGTAATATGATATATCTGATGCACGTATTGTCTGATCTAATTTACCGTGTAATGTCCATTGTATGTTTGCTTTAATTTAGAACGTTACAACCATGCAGTGAGGTGAGGAAAACTGACGTCTGTTCAGGCACAATATACTGATCAGAGATGTTACTCAGGGTCAGGCAGAATATACTGGTCAAGACCCTCACCTCCGATTCCTCGTAGTCCTTCCTGAAAACAGGCTGTTTTCATGACAGCCTAGCTAATGAGGTGAGGAATTGACGTGATTCCTGTAGTAGTGAGTGACACGTAGATGAAGCCAAGCAAAGCACAACCGCCTGGAGGACCTCGGTTCACCTTCAACAGCACGCTAGGGATGTCAGGAACCCCACGACTACCCGCTATTTAACCTTTAGAGCGCATAAACGAGTAATCCTACGCAATGCGGGTATTCAATATTAAACAACAACAAGACACATAAAGAAAATGAAAGCCATATAGTCCTGCTTACAGATGCTCTCGCCGTAGTCACAGCGCTAAAAAGCCAGAAAAACACTGAGCTTAATGACTTAAGAGCAGCACTCTGCAAACTGTGCCAGCTGTCCGCACCAAAAAGGGTAGTGGTACAGTGGGTCCCATCACATTGCAACATCCAAGGCAACGAGGAGGCAGACAGACTGGCAAAAGAAGGTGCAAGACTACTACAAACAGATACTAGTATGACGTACGAAGAGTCAAAACGGCTTATCAAAGCCAGATACATTACCAAATGGGAAACCGAACATACTGGTTACACCAAACACGATGCCTATTACCAGTTGAACAGAAGAGAGCAGGTCGTTGTCTTCAGACTTCGCACTGGCCACAATAGACTGAGATACCACCTATTCAACAAATTGAAGATAGGTGGAACCGACGAATGCCCGTGCGGTACCGGTAAAATGACCGTTGAACATCTGCTGCAGAACTGCCCGACATACGAGGATCAGAGAGAGCAAATGTGGCCATCACCAGTGGAACTGCAAGACAAGCTCTATGGCAGTGGCGACAGCCTCAGGATGACCGCCGCTTTTTTCGAAAAAATAATGGTTACTGTCTGACTGCGTACGAAGAAGAAGAAGAAACAACAACAACACCAATGCATTTTCTGCTGTGATTTGCCATGATATGCACATGGAATGGCATTTATTATCGTTTATGTTGTTGTTGTTATTTACGAATGCCCATACTGACTAGGATAGTCTTGTGTTCGCCCTGAAAAGGACGATAGGTGACGGGTTGCAGTAACTTTCCTCACATCCCGACCGTGCTGATGAAAGTGCCATTATGCTATGCTTGACTTCATCTGCGTGTCACTCACTACTACTGGGATCATGTCGATCTCTCCCCTCGTTAGTCAGACTGCCATGAAAACAGCCCGTTTCCAGGGAGGGCTACTAGAAAGCCGAGGTGAGGGTTTTGGTCAATATGTTTTCCCAAACCCTGACTAACATGACTGATCAGTATATTGTTTTCCGGATTTTGTCTTCCTTTCCATTGTCTTTTATAAATTAGTATGTTATGTCCATTGCATGAATTCTCTGCTCTTCTTCTTCTGAGTTCGTTCTCATTCTCCGCCTACCAAGCCATGAACAGGACTTTCCAAGTAGCAAAGTGTAGTCCGAAGAACGGAATGCGTTGTGCCGCTAGTTTACAGCTTGACTGCGATATTTGCACCTTTCGGTCCGACACATCAGTCTTCGGTAGGGTTGTCTGCTCTTATTTACCATATTATGTCCATGGCAAATATTGTTTTTTTTAATTTAGTAAGTTATATCTTTCAGCCGTTGATGGACACAGTAAAGATCATAAACCTGTTCATAAACATAAATAAAACAAAGATAATGACCACTGACAAAACACAATGTCAGCATCAATTTACAGTGGGTGGTGAGGAAATAGATCAGGTCACACATTTTGAATATCTGGGCTCCAGAATTGACAAAAACGGCGACTGTTTGAAAGAAATCAGAAGAAAACTAGCTATGGCAATGCAGAGACTGAACAGCCTGAAGAAATTTTGGCAAAGCACCAACAAAAAGATAAAAGTAATAGTCTTGAGAGCCTGTGTTTTTCATGTGGCAGCTTATGTCTGTGGATCATGGACGATTACCAAAACTTCTAGACAAAGAATCGAATCCTTCGAGTCAAAATGTAACAGTAAGTTCCTTAAAATACCCTGGACAGAGAAAAAAAAAAAATGTAGACATTCGGCAAGAGTTGAGCATAAAGGAGAACTGGTATATCAATTCCATTTTGGCTAGAAAATGCAAATACTTTGGTCACATCAAGAGACACAACGGTCTTGAGAGAACAGTGATGGAAGGTATGGCGCCTGGCAAAAGAGGAAGGGGTAGACCAAGAAGACGATGGCACCAAGATATCCAGGAGTGCCTGAGTATGACTATGCCGGAGGCTGGAGTTTTGGCAAGAGAACGAGTTTCTTTCAGACAGACTGTGATGGGAGCGACGTTCTACAAAGGACATTCTACATGATGATGATGATGAAGCTATATCTATTGCATATATTGTCTTTTCTAATTGTCCGTGTAATGTCCAACGTATGTGGTGTCTGTTCTAATTGTCCGTGTAATGCCCAACGTATGTGGTGTCTGTTCTAATTGTCCGTGTAATGTCCAACGTATGTGGTGTCTGTTCTAATTGTCCATGTAATGCCCAACGTATGTGGTGTCTGTTCTAATTGTCCGTGTAATGTCCAACGTATGTGGTGTCTGTTCTAATTGTCCGTGTAATGTCCAACGTATGTGGTGTCTGTTCTAATTGTCCGTGTAATGCCCAACGTATGTGGTGTCTGTTCTAATTGTCCGTTTATTGTCCAACGTATGTGGTGTCTGTTCTAATTGTCCGTGTAATGCCCAACGTATGTGGTGTCTGTTCTAATTGTCCGTGTAATGTCCAACGTATGTGGTGTCTGTTCTAATTGTCCGTGTAATGTCCAACGTATGTGGTGTCTGTTCTAATTGTCCGTGGTATGTCCAACGTATGTGGTGTCTGCTCTAATGTACCACGTTTTACCCAATTCATGCAATGCTGTTCTAATTTAGCCATTGCATTTCGTTCTCTGACACTTCATATCCGCTCATGTTTTACTTTAAAGATCTTTCAAGGGCATGTTACAGCTTCAATTTTACCGGGGCCTGAAAACGGGACAAATAAAATTAATACTGTAACCTGCCACGCATGTCGCAAATAATACATTCTCACTCTCAAACTTATTTAATATGAGCGTAACATACTATTGGAAAATCCCAGCAAAGGAAATAAATTTATATCAATCAGTCGACGTACATCAACATTTTCCTTGCAGAAACATACGTAACAAAAACACACTACACACAATGAGATTTCACATAGACAAAACTATTTAACTCAAAGAGTCTATACCCATCGATATTTTCCGGACTCAAACACTCATAACACAAAAACACTACCCACATAGAACATTATCACAGACAACGACATGTAAATAAAATACACAACACACATAAAATACAGAAAACATAGACACACATTAGTTAGAAATTGTCACATAGAAATACACCTGACACAAAAATACCATACATGCATATTCTCACACAGAAATACAGCTGAAACAAAAACACTTTACATATTAATATTATCACACAGAAATACAGCTGAAACAAAAACACTTTACATATTAAAATTCTCACACTGAAATACAGCTTCCACAAACACATGAATATTCTCACCCTGAAACACAGCTAACACAAAAACATAAATATTCTCACACTGAAATACAGCTTACAAAAACACATGAATATTCTAGCACTGAAATACAGCATACACAAACACGTGACTATTCTCACACATTAATACACCTTACACAAAAACATAAATATTCTCATACCGAAATACAGCTTACACAAACACATGAATATTCTCATACATAAAAACAGCTTGCACAAACACATGAATATTCTCATACTGAAATACAACTTCCACAAACACATGAATATTCTCACACAGAAATACAGCTTACACAACCACATGAATATTCTCACACAGAAATACAGCTTACACAACCACATGAATATTGTCATACTGAAATACACCTTACACAAGAAAACGCTCACACAGAAACACACCTTACACAAACACATGAATAGTCTCACACAGAAATAAAGCCAACACAAACACATGAATATTCTCACACATAAATACAACTTACACAAGCACATGAAAATTATCACAGAGAAATACAGCCAACTTACACGCAATACAACAAAAACACAAAGAAATACACTCAACGCAATCGCTCTAAGCATACATATAACCGGCATGCATCAACGTATTTCACACAATTAAACTCACTTAAATAATTTTAACGTAGAAAGACACACATACACATTTAACGCAAACACATTACACACTTTACATATCTCATATTCTCACACAGAAACACATTTAAAGCCGGTAAATACAAGCCAATACGTTTAACACAATTATAATCGCCTACATAAACACACGACGCACGAGATATTCTTGAATATAAATACATGTATAGTAAACACTGTACACACGATAAATAATATTTACACACACAATTTTAACAAACACACATACACAACGAGAATTTGCCACAGCAAACACACTTTACAAAAACACACACAATATTATCATACACATAAATAACAAACAAACAAACACACACACACAAATATAATATTCGTCCACACGAACACCATTAACATAAACAAACTACAAATAGAAAATAATCTTCTACACAAACACTTTTAATTCAAAACCACATAAAATGATCTGTTTTACAAACACATATAACCCAACAACACATAAAATTATATCCCACACAAACACACTTAACTCAAACACACTTAACTCAAACACACTACACCATTAAAAATGTCGCTCACATACACATTTAACCAACAACACACTACACACAAACAGATATATCCCTTAGAAACACATTTAACCAAAACACATTACACGCATATAATAATTTCCCACACAAACAAATTTAACTCAAACACTACACACACAGAAATAACTCTCTCACAAACAAACTATACATGCAGAAAAACCTCCCACATAAACACAGTGACAACACATACACATTTTCCAGCACAAACACACTACACACACAGAAAAACCTTCCTAACAATACACTACACACACAGAAAAACCTCTCCCCACAAATACACTACACACACAGAAAAACCTCTCCCAAAATACACTACACATACAGAAAAATCTTCCCCTCAAATACACTACACATACATAACAACCTTCATATACAAACACACTAAAGACATATACAAATCTCCTTCACAAACACATTTAACCCTAACACACGCAGAAACATCTTCCACACAAATATATTTAACCCATACACACATAGAAAAACCTCTCACACAAACACACTAAACACACAGAAACATCTTCCACACAAACACATTTATCCCATACATACACAGATAACTTCTCACAAAAACACACTAAACATACAGAAATATTTTCCACACAAACACATTTAACCCATACACACACAGAAAAACCTCTCACACAAACACATTAAACATACAGAAACATCTTCCACACAAACACATTTAACACATACACACACAGAAAAACCTCCCACACAAACACACTACACACACACAAAAAAAACCTTTAGCACAAATACACTACACACACATCAACAATTGCTCGCACAAACACACATAACCCAAACACACTACACGTATAAAAATATACCATTCAAACACACTTAGCCCAAATACACTACACACGAATAAAAACGCATTCAACACAAACACAATTAACCCAAACACACTACACACATAAACTAATCTCCCACATAAACCCACTTAACACATTAACATCAACATCCCAGTTTTCGACCAACCATTGGGCCATGAGAGCTGAATGCCTACATTGTGTCCCCCCAAAATTAACGAATTAGAAATCCTCCGGTGTTGCTAATAACCGAAAATGCAGAAACTCTCGTCAGAAAGCTTCGTTCATTGAGCTAATTCCTTGCCACTGAAGCACCCCATTTCATCAAATGTAAATTGGGAATTTGTTATTGTTCCTAAATTGAGTCGGTACAAAAAAAATACAAGCCCATAACCAGGATTAGAGGGCAAAAGGCTCAGAATTGGAATTCAGCCCATTCAGGAAGGGAATCTCCCGATCCCCAAATGGGAAATTGAGTTGTGAGCCGAGGAGTTTTCGAATTAATTAAGTTACCATTACGTCAGGCTTAGCACATTCAGACAGTGAACGGGCCTCTTTTAGGTCGGTTCATTCGAGAAAAATACGGATCGGTAGCGACGGTTGTAGGGAAGGCACATCTTGATGGTGCTGTCATGTGGGTGGCGGTTGTAGAGGTGAATTGTGTTTTTGCTGATGAAAGTGATGCTAATTTTCATATTACTCCCATTTGTGCCGTTACGATCCGTGAGGAGCTGATGTCTCCCGTCTTGGGCTAAGTGTGTTGCGTAGGTTGATGTAAGCCCGTAACCTTACAGTATTTCATGTGTGACATCTATACATATGTCATGTGGTTCTCCTCTTAACTTATAACTTGAGATTCCAGTGTTGTATGTGTGAAGTGATAGTTAAACTGGGCCATGACCGGTGAAAATATCGGATTGTTCTTTTATTTTGTCGTTTGTTCTCAAACTCCCACTACCTAGCCCTAAAACGGCTTTGCAAATAGTAAGATGTAGTCCGGAGAACGGAATGCGATGTGTCGTACTTTACAGCTTGACTGCGATATTTGCACCTTTCGGTCCGACACATCAGACATCAGCAGACATTATGGGGTACCGGATTAGCCTTATCTCTTCGACTCCTTCTCCTTAGGCAGTGTGCCCTGTTCATGTCTGCTGTCCAGGATCACCACCTGTACGTCTAGAAGGGTATTGACACCTTTGGTCCGTTTAGCTGGCACTAACAGTCAGCTTTGGGTCGCTGACCATTGCAGTTCGTGCAATACTCAGCGTCTTGATCCTGAAATCCTAGATGGGAAAGGAGACAGGTATGCTCCCACATATCATAACAATCGTGCCCTTAAAAAAACATAATTTTACATATCAACCTAGCTTACCTTAAAGGGGAATGGTCCTCCAATAACTGGGACCAACGCATGCTGTACAGAAACTGGTTTGTGAACACCATTTCTGTCAAAAATGAGAATCTGCAGATTAGGAAAGTGAGAAGCATATGGGAAAGAGCGAAAAACAATAGTTTCAGTGGACTGAATGGAACAAGATGGCCACAAGCAGGTACAATACAGCTTTTATCAGACAATACAATTATGAAATGAAATTAAACCGGACCAAATTGCACCAAGTGAACATACGTATAATGCACATGAAGACGTCAGTTCTGGTGTAAACAGCATATACGAACCGTAAAGTTTGCACAATTTCATTATTCTTCGACTCTGCAGACCGTTGAAAACATGGCGGGTATTATACTGAATCCCATCCAGAGTTGGTTAGCAAGCGGTGAATCGGTTTTCGAACAGCTGGAGGGTGTCGACCAGTTGAAATTCATCGCAGAACCCAGGCAGTGTATGGTGACAAAACTGTGTCGAAGAAAACAGTGAAGAAATGGACAATGATGTTTCAAGAAGGAAGTGGGTTAACGTCGGAACAATATGCGCCTGACCTGGTCTCGAAAGGTCTTTGGTTAAGTCACGTCATTCTATAAACGAGATGAAGATCAAAGTGATCCCCGTAGTAGTGTGCATCACGCAGATGAATCCAAATATAGCACAACCACGTGAAGACCGCAGTCCAGCTTCGTCAGCACCCTCGGGATGTGAGAAAAGCTACTACAACCGTATCGCCCTATCTAGGGCCCACAAAAGAGTAGACTCACTCATTATGGGTATTCAACAACAGCAACAACAACAACAACAACAATGATAATGTTAATGCCAGGTAAAGTGGCAAACAGAATTTTAGCTCAACGACTTGGAAGAAGCTATGAATTCAAAGTTGAGATACGAACAAGGAGCTCTCGTAAATAAATCATCTTCAACTAGATAGAACCAAAGCACATACATTTTGAGTAGTCATTACAACTGGTTTCAAGTCTGTGCATCAATTTATTGAGTATTGTAAAAGGTCATTGGCAGTTTGGACAGGGAAACACTGTGAGAACTTTTAAGACATTTTCGAGTCTCTTGAAATTTCACCAGCATTATAAAACAGATGTATAACGACAGGACATGGAGTGTAGTTCTGCACGAGATATTAATGCCAAAACCATTTAACAGTAAGTCGTTGGTTCGTCAGGGCTGGCTTTTATCACAGGTAGCCGCTGATTAGATTATAGAGAAGCTACAGCCTACTACAGAAAAGGAAAAACATTAATCGCATTTAAACAGTTAGAAGACGTCGCAAACGATCCAACCCTCCAATATTAGTCAATTCCAAATGCAGAACAAAGCAGATACACTAGGCATAATGTCCCAGCAAGAATGTATAAATATGCATGCAGAAAAAACAAAAACTTAAATTAAAAGCGACCAGCAACACAGATCCTGTCAAACTGAGAGGAATACTGTTGGGTGAGATTGTGCGCTTCTCATGTCTATGGTACATCCTTTATGCTAACTGTGGTTCTGCAAACGCATGTATGTGCAATATATATATATATATATATATATATATATATATATATATATATATATATATATATATATACATGTCATTATGCTAAATGTGTGTATGTGTGCTTCGTATTTGAGTAATTACGCTAAACTATGTATGTGTCCATATGTGTTTGTGGTGGGTATTTGAGTAAATACGCTCAAAGTAAATACGCTCAGCGTACATATATATGTGTGTGTGTGTGTGTGTGTTGCTCATGCGAGTAATTACGCTAAGTGTGTTTCAATGTATACATACAGGGGCTGAAAGTGATAAACCTATATATGTTACAATATACATATAAGTGGGCTGTGTATGTGAGTAATTACCCTAAGTGTGTTTCTATGTACACATATGTGGGCTGTGTGTGCGAGTAATTACGCTAAGTGTGTTTCTATGTGCATGTGTGTGCATACGCATATCACATACCGGTGCATTATGCATTCGACAGTGAAGTCAAGTGCTGAGCTAAAACAATTTTGAGGACCCTTGGCCGACCTTGCCATCTCCACCAACTTACGATGCCTTGAGAGGCGGCCCGTATCCATGAGGTTTCGCCGTGTTTGAGTTTTAATTATAGGCAAGGGACAACATTTTGCGAAGTGCAGTGCCAGATTTGTTACACTCAGCTCTTTGCTATATAGGGTTGTGTTCACTTAGCTCTGTGCTATATAGGGTTGTGTTCACTTAGCGCCGTGCTATATAGGGTTGTGTTCACTTAGCGATGTGCTATATAGGGTTGTGTTCACTTAGCTATGTGATATATAGGGTTGTGTTTACTTAGCGCTGTGATATATAGGGTTGTGTTCAATTAGCGCTGTGCTATATAGGGTTGTGTTCACTTAGCGATGTGATATATAGGGTTGTGTTCACTTAGCGCTGTGCTATATAGGGTTGTGTTCACTTAGCTCTGTGATATATAGGGTTGTGTTCACTTAGCGCTGTGCTATATAGGGTTGGGTACACTTAGCTCTGTACTATAAAGGGTTGAAAACGTTTAGCCCTGCGCAATACTGGGCTGGGAATACTCTGATCTGTGCAATTCCTGGTTTGGTACACTCGGCTCTGTGCAATTCTGGGTTCATTACACTCTGTTCTGTACAATTCTGGGTTTATTACACTCTGTTCTGTGCAATTCTGGGTTTATTACACTATGTTGTGTGCAATTCTTGGTTTATTACACTCTGTTCTGTGCAATTCTTAGTTTATTACACTCTGTTCTTTGCAATTCTTGGTCGGGTACACTTAGCTCGGTGCTTTCCTGGGGTGGTAAAACTCTGGACAGTACAATGCTGAGTTTATTACGCTCGACGCAGGAAAGTGGCGGACTGGCAACTAATCCGTACCGGACTAATACATCCACAAACCCACAGACAAGCATATCACTACTGGCAGGACCAACCATATAACTGTCAGAGCAATTGCAGTGCAACAGAGCAAAACGAAGGGACGGACACAGCCATCCAGTGATTAGAATGTGTTAATGATCATTCAATCTGTTTTGTCCAGATCTCATGTGAAACACGATCATGTGATCCTCTCGATCAAAGCAGTGATAGGTGCCTATCATTTGATTAACTGTCCTTATTGTTTTGATTCTTTTGTTATTGTCATTGTAAATCAGTATCAGTGGGAACTCAGTGGTCTCGATGTAAGTTGTTCGCCTCGGGTACTGGAGGTTGCGGGTTCAAATCAAGGTGGAGACGTTTTTCATGTGGATCAACTGGAAATAAAATTCCCTGTTCTTCGAGTAGTGACTCCCGTGTGCACTGGCGCACTCGTTAAAAATGTCTTGGCAGTTGGAAATCGAAAAGAGTAGGCTTAACGGATAGATTATGTCGCAGAAAGGTGACTGTGTGGCAATAACATCAGGTTTTGGTTGTGTCGTTAGTTGAGTGACATATATGGCGTCTGAAAGGCTGCGGGCTTACCTTGCTCTAATTTACGCTTCCATCACCACTGGTTCCAAAATATGTTATCGCATTTTAAAGGCTACAGCCTAATGGTTGGAACATATACTGGAATTGGCCTTGCAAGTCACCGGCGGACTTTCGCCTGCCAAAAATATGAAACGTAGGAGGTCATACCTCTCCATGACATCTAACGAGACAAGTGAACTGAAGATATACAGAATAACCTTCCTTGAACAAATAGCTTCAGTGGATTATATATATATATATATATATATATATATATATATATATATATATATATATATATATATATATATATATATAAACTGCTATGGTTTGTGTGACGTCTCTAACCTACCCGATGAGGAAACCAGACATGTATCTGCCTCTTTCTAGATCACAAGGAGTATGTGATGAAGGTCGACAGTAGACAATGCTCTCAGTAGTTATGAAGAGCCTTAGTGGGTTTACCACCCCCACCAACATACAAGACTTCAAGAGATTCTCATATCACATAGTTCCTCCGTGGTTGGATTTGCAAAAGGGCAGTGGACCAGTTCTTTGTAATGGAAATCCGTGCTGGACTCACTCGGCGAAGAGGATAGCAGAGCTGGTACCTCAACCCGAAACGTCTACCATCTTTACCAAGCGAAGGGACTTTGAGATAGTCCCAGATTCGTCGGGGAATGAATTGTCTTTTGGAAATGAGGCAGTGAACCAAAATTCATAGCGGCCCTTGCGCCAAGATATAGTCAAACTGTATAAAGCAATAGTTAGACCTAGACTGGAGTACTGTTTACAGGTATGCAGTCGTTATCATAGATGGGATATAAACATGCTGGAATGAATATAAAAACGAGCGACAAAGCTGAAAATGGGATTCGAGAATTACAGTTTTGAGGAAAGAGAAGAATCGGCCTAGTGTCTAGAAAAGAGAAGAATCGGCCTAGTGTCTAGAAAAGAGAAGAATCGGCCTAGTGTCTAGAAAAGAGAAGAATTCGAGGTGACTTAATACGAGTTTATAACATGATCAAAGGAACGGATAAATTAGACTAGAACAATTTTTTTTTTAAATACAGCCACCCCCGAGAACAAGAGGGCTTAACTACAAATTAACTAAAGAGAGGTCCAGATTATTTATTATTTCGTCTTTTTTTAGTCAGAGAGTGGTGCAAGCTTGGAATGCATTGCCACGGGAGTAAGTGGAGGCAGGGACAGTTAATACATTTAAGAATAAATTGGACGCGCATAGCCTTTAGAGCAAGGTGATGTAAAAGAAACTGGTTGTATACAGACTCAGCAGAGTGTTATAAACAAGTATAAAGACGTTAAGTTAAGTCTATACCACCAGCACGTTAAGGAGCCTGGTTGTACTTTGTGAACCTGTCCAATATTGAGTTTTAGCCCCAGATTAAGTGACCTGTCAGAGAGGGCAGTCGCAAGAGAACTACAGCTACTACTACTACTACTACTACTACTACTACAACTACTACTACTACTACCAAAACGTATACTACTACTACTTTTACTACATCTACTATTACTACTACTACTACTACTACTACACTCTTACTACAATTACTACTGCTACTAATACTACTACTTATAATACAACTTCTACAATTACTACTACTACAATTACTACTACTATTACCACTACTACCAAATCTTCTACTACTACTACTACTTTTACTACAGATACTACTGCTACAACTACAACTACTGCTACCACTTCTATTATATTTACTACAACTACCATTACTGCTGCTAGAGGTGGACGGCGTGGGCTAGTGGTTAAGTTACGTGGCTCACAATCCTAAAGGTGCTGGGTTCGTTTCCCAATCACAGCACCGGCTGTTAGCCCGGGGAAGCAAACCCTGCAGGCGGATCCTTACATGAAATGAATGCCGAAAGCGGATGCACTGGGCCGACAGGCTCAAAATAAGAACAATATGCAACGCAGACCGTCTAGGGAAACACAGAAATAAGTCGAACGCAAAAACAATGCTTTTTTTAAACAGACTACTCCTCCAATCATTATTATTACTTCTACCGCTAATACTACAACTACTGCTATCATTTCTACTACTTCCACTCCTACTAGTATTACTATTACTACCACAAATGCGGCTACTGTCACTACTGATACTAATAATACTACTACTTCTACTACTTTTACTACTAGCACTACTGTAACTACTACTATTAGTATTACTGCTGCTCTTTGCTATTATAGCTACTACTACTTCCATTACTACTAACTACTACTACTGCCATTATTACTACAGTGACTTTAATAATATTACTATTACTAATATTATTACTACTACAATAATTACTTCAACTACTACTCTTACTACTATTGTAGGTGTTAAAGACATCGGTACCAGATCATGACGCATATTGTCAACTACGGCAGTATGGAATTCGTCTTTAATTGTTATGTCAACTGTTGCTAGAAGAATGTGTGCATGAAGCTAGCAAAATCATGCAGCTTACATATTGCTACGAAAACCAGCATTGGCAAAACGTGTCATTGTCAGTCTTTCAGCAAGGAAGAGAAAAACTAGTAAAAGTTGATGAAGGTTGAGCTTAATCAAATTTTTAAAATTGGTATGGTCAGATACCGCACCGAGACGAGAACACAAACAAAACCTACGTTACGACCAATAGGCCTTCATCAGGGACAACAACACTGAACTAACAAATCAACATATAAGAAAAAATGGTCAACTCATCTGTTTCAGGTAGAGATCAAGGAAGCAAAGCAGAGGCCAACAAATAAAAAAGTAGAATGGGGCAGAACATAAATAGTGCCACCTGGATTATATTTTTGTTTAAACCCTGGAATTATTGTAACGATATCAGTGAATGTCAGAAACCTGTCGTTTTCTGGACTACGCTGAAGCGAGGACACTCAATGTTAACTCGATCTCCGACACAGAAGAATGTCCAAACAAGAGGGACAATCCTGATCAAATTGACTAAGCGGGTGATCCAAGCCACAGCCATTGAATGATCATCGTGTCTTTGTAAGGGCCTCGTTCTCCTTTAATGTATTTATAGGCCAAAGGTTACCGAAACACGTGCGTTTAAAAGCTTGAGGGAGTATTTGAACATCGGGAGTCGAGAAATCGGTTTCAGAATAACCATAATGAAGGTAATGAGGTTCTAATGCTGTCCACAGTCTGCCCTCTTTAGGCGGTTCTCCTAAATTGATTGCAATAATGCCTCTTTTGTGCGTGTTCGTGGTCCTAATCTGGTATCACTTGAGCACTGTCCTTCTGCAGGCACGGCTGCCCTCAGATTGCTTGTGTAGCAGTTGTAGCTAAAAACACCCCAAGCTCGGTTGGGGCTCTGCATGTCAGAGGGTCTTTAATGTGACAAGTGTTCCAAGATTTTTTCTCTTCTAAATTGATCGCTTCTGCACGTACTACTGTTGTGAGTGGTTTGTATAATATTCTCGATTGGCAAATTAAATTTACGATTTTATTCTTTGCAGTTTGATGCACTTAATTAAATACTTCTGGTTGCAAGTGAAAGGCCTATCTGCAACGGGTGCTGTCGATCGATTTATATTTTGGGCCGTCTCCTTGAGTTTCGTCCACGAAACTCTTCCAAGCCAGACTATATCTTCCGCTGTTGTGGCGTAGTTGTTTTAACTACCCTCAATTTTCTATTTCCGTGTGGGTTCCAATCATTGGCATGCGGTGTTTCTCAAAGAGGATTAGGTTTGAGGACACTTTTCATTATTCGGCTAAATGGAAATATTTTCCATACAATGTACAATGTGCGTATTATAAATGACACTTCTACCGGTCACAGTTCACGTAGTTTAGCTCACTTCAACCGATGAATATTATTCAGAAATGGAATTAACAAACAAAAATATTTTGTATACATATATTTTTTAGTAAAATAAATTCTGGTTTTCCTGAAAGTTTTAAATTTAGTTATTGCTCGTTTGTGTGAGTAAGTCTTTTCTTTTCGCGTCTTGGCGTTGTGAAAATGATATCGCAAAAGTAATTATTATTCCACACTCTCTGATCTGTATCGAACAGCACACAAAGCCAACATTACATTATGTTTCTAGATGTGCATGCAGTTAACAACTTTGAAGAAGTACAATACTCTGTTTTGACATGACGTCTTTAATCTTTCATTATTGTTTCAACATAAATGTCTAGAGTTAACTTAACTTAACTTAACTTAACATCTTTATACTGGTGTAGAAGACTCTGCAGAGTCTTAATACAACAAGTTTCTTTTACATTAATTTGGCCTAAAAATAACTATGCACTCCAATATATTCTTGAATGCATTAATTCACCCTCCCTTGATAATTTCCTGTGGCAATGCATTCCAAGCATCCACCCTTCTCTAACTAAAACAATATTTCCTGGTTTCTAATCTGGACCGTTCTTTAATTTGTGGTTGTGTCCTCTTGTTGGTGTAGAAGGCTGTATTTTGAAGAAAAAAACACTTGTTATAGTTTAATTTAAACTTTTCATTGATTATCTTATAAACCTGTATTAAATCACATAGAATTCGAAGATGATGCTTGTGCCACTATAAAACGCCACTCTGTTGCAATCATGCATGGGTGTGTTGCTGGACAATTAACTAGTGAAAACAAATGTTTGTTCATTTAATTTGACTCATAACAGCAATTTATCTTGCTAACAATTTACACAAATCGACATCCCCACATGTGAAATGTAATCATTCCGTTGTTCTACATTCAACTTTGAACAGTTTTCATACGATACATGACACGCCAGTCAAGCTCAACAACTAAGTAGTGAGTGCAAATGTTTGTTTATTTATTGTTATTGATACACAAATTTATCTTGCAAACAATTTACACAAATCGACATCCCAGCATGTCTGATCTCATCATTCCGTTGTCCTACATTGAAACTCTGAACATCTTGGCATGTGACGATATGTGATGCACAAGCCAAGCTTTACTGTAGATTATTCTCATCCTAATGCCAAAGAAAACAAATTGTTCACCTTTTATATTCCTGCTTAATAAGTGGTTGAATTGTTTCCAGAGTTTTCTTTCAAACTCGGAAATCTGCACTTAGCAGACTTTTGTGAATGATTGGTGTGGAGCCATGATTTGGAGAGTATTCTACCTTAGAGGGATTAAACTACACTATTAGTTGCCTCCGTATAAAATACTCAGTGTGGCAGTGGCCTATCTTTCAATATTTCTTGCTGTTTTTCTTCAAAACGGAGGGTTCCCCGCGAAACTGGGAATCGAGAACACAGCATCGCGACACGTGATCATGGTACATCCCTTTGACCTACTTATACTATCTTGTCGCTGGCAAGTTTTGTTGTGAATGAACACTTTTAAAATCCGAGTTTCTTTTCATATTTCACCCTTTGAAAAACTGTCAAAATATATTGAACACTTTAACATTTCACAAGATCTTGTTTAAAAACAGGAACAATTACAGTAGCTTAATAACCACACCACTACCACTGTGGGGTGCATCTCTCGAGACCCAGTGGTCTCTAGGTAAGGTGTTGGCCCCGGGTGCTGGAGGTCGCGGGTTCAAATCACGGTGGAAACCGGGATTTTTTCATGTGGATCGTCCGGGAATTTTCCGCTGACCTCTGAGTAGTGAGATCAGACTCAGAATGATATGAGATGGCTTTGTGTATGAATTTGTAAATGCTCATCTAACACGAAGTATGTGAGCTTCGAGCAGCTTTGTTTTACAGTTAACAGCGACTCACTAATTGCATTCCTACTAATAGTAATACTACTACCACTAATACTACTACTACTGCTACCACTGCTACTACTATTAGTACTATTACTACTCTTGGTACTAATAATAGTAGCTATCCATGGCAAGCGATGATAAAAACAGCAACCAGATATGTTGTGCTACACCGCATTAGTAAGTTCGAAGGTAGCTGTAAAGTCCAATCCTGGCACAAAAAATCCTTCCACATACGTAGCATTTAATGTCAGAATTGGACATGTCAGTTGTTTTGTCTTTTCGCAAAGTTCGTTTTTCTGTGCTTCGGAGGTCCGGCGTTCCTCAGCAATGGAGATGCCTTTGATGATGGTTCTACGCGATGCCTTGGGGTTATATTCGAGACACTCCCATACGTTTGCATCGATGCTGAAGCGTGTCAAAGATACTTTGAGGGAGTTTTTGAAACGTTTCTTTTGGTCACAGGCTTGACCCAGGCCATCTTTCAGCTCACCATACATTAGTTGTTTTGGGATGCTGTTGCCTGGCATGCGCACGACGTGGCCGGTCCACCTGATCTGGGTCTTCTCCAACAGTGTGTGGATGCTCTGCATTTTTGCCTTCATGAGGATCTCTGTGTCCGGTATGCTTTCCTGCCACTTATGTTTAACAATCTATGATTGCACCTTGTATGGAAGTGGTTTATTTTCCTAGTATGCCTGCTGTACACAGTCCACGTCTCACTGGCATACATAAGTGTGAGGAGCACTACAGCTTGGTAGACTTTGAGTTTGGTATCAAGCCTGTACGAAGAGTCAAAACGGCTTATCAAAGCCAGATACATGACCAAATGGGAAACCGAACATACTGGTTACACCAAACACGATGCCTATTACCAGTTGAACCGAAGAGAGCAGGTCGCTGTCTTCAGACTTCGCACTGGCCACAATAGACTGAGGTACCACCTATTCAACAAATTGAAGATAGGGTGTACCGACGAATGCCCGTGCAGTACTGGTAAAATGACCGCTGAACATCTGCTGCAGAACTGCCCGACATACGAGGATCAGAGAGAGCAGATGTGGCCATCACCAGTGGAACTGCAAGACAAGCTCTATGGCAGTGGCGACAGCCTCAGGATGACCACCGCTTTTTTCGAAAAAATAATGGTTACTGTCTGACTGCGTACGAAGAAGAAGAAGAAGAAGAAGAAGGTATCAAGCTTAAGACCCCTACGATTCCAAACACTGTTGTGCAGCCTCCCAAAGGCAGCACTGAACTTGAGATTCTGTTACTGACCTCGCAGTCAATAGTAGTTTCCCTGGAAAGAGAGCTACCAAGGTTCGTGAAGCTGTCTACTGATTCCAGGAGCTAGTTCTAGCCTCTGATATCTGTGTCGCGATATGCGTCACTCGGGGCAGGCTGAAACATTACTTCGGTTTTATTGGTATAAATTGTAATACCGAACATGTCGCAGGCTGTTGAGAACGTGTCCACATATGTCTGCATGTCTCTTTCGGTGCTGGCAGCGAGGGCACAGTCATCAGCAACAAGCAAGTTTGAGATGGTTGTGTCCTTTACCTTGCCGTGTGCTTACAGTCGCCTGAGATTGAAGAGTTTTCCGTCAGTCCTGTATTTATTTCCACTCCGTGTTGGTTACAACCCTGATAGCTGACGCTGAGCAGCAAACTTTATGATAAAGAGTGTTAGGGCTATTACATAGCTCTGCTTGACGCCATTTGTTGGGGCTAGTACACACCCTGCTTGACGCCATCTGACACAGGAAAGGCATTTGACCTATCCAAATCCCTCAGCACATGTGCTTGGACAGCCGAATTTCGCCATGACCTACCAAAGTAATTATCGGTTGACGGTATCGAAAGTCTAAGTCAGGTCTACGAAAATCAAGTACAGCCCAAGTTACTGTTCTTGGCACTTCTCTTTAAGTTACCTTGCCACGAATATCCATTCTACAGTTCGACGACCCGAACTGAAGCCACACTGACTTGGTTCTCTGGATGAAGACCATGTTCTTGGTGACTGATCAATCTGTTGAGGAGAACTCGTGCCAGTATCTTGCCAGCAGTCGATAGGAGGGAGAATCCTCTTTGGTTATCGCAGGTTTCGTTTTCGATGGTAGCATCCTTCGGTTCTTGTGGGCCCGTCTCAGTGGTCCATATTGTGTTGTGGGCCAGTCTCAGTGGTCCATATTGTGTTGTACAAGTCAGTTAGTCGCACAACTACCTGTTTTGTAGATCGCAGTCGGTAATAGGTCCGCATCTGTAGCCTTCCCGTTTATGTCTTGATTATCGCAGCTCTGACCTCCGGGATATTTGGAGGAACGACCAGTTCATTGTTCAGGTGTGTCTGAGGCAGGCGTTCTATTGCCTCGTCGTAGACGGAGGACGGTTGGTTAAGGACCTTGCGGAAGTGTTCTGCCCACCGTTCCAGTGTTCTCGGTTTGTCTGTCAGCAGTTCTAAGCCATCTGCATTCAGAATTGTAGTTCCATACGACGGTTGAGGGCTATAAACAGTCTTTAAAGCGTCATAGAAGCGTTTTGAGTCGTTCCTGTCAGCATAAAATTGAATTTCTTCGGCCCAAGAACATCTCAACCACTTGTCCTTCATGTTCCTGAGTTTCCTTGGACCACTCTTTGTAAAGTTGTGAACGTCATCTTTATGGCTACAGACAATATGTCCCTTTGATGAGCTCTAAATAGCTCATTTTTGTCCCAGATAAGGAACATAATTTTTGTGTCGTTCTTATCACCCCAGTCTTGATGTTTACGTGTCGTGTATCCAATGTGTTCAGAGGCAGAGTAGTAAACAGTCTTTAATGGCGACCCAGTCTTCATCCACATTGGTCTGACCGAGCTGCAGATTCTTGAGTTTTCCATCATGTCCCTTAAATGTCCATTAGTGATTATCATGCTTTGCAGTTTTGTGGTGTCTATCTTCTTCTTCCTTTGCCTTCTTTCCTCATGGCGGCTCATGTGTTTGATGTAAAAGTTCAGTTTGGACACAACGAGCCCATGGTCGGTCCAGCATTCTGCACCACACAAAGCGTGGGTCACTCTTACATCTCGTCTGTCAGTCCTCACCACACACAGCCTGGGTCACTCTTACATGGCGTCTGTCAGTCCTCACCACACACAGCCTGGTTCACTCTTACATGGCGTCTGTCAGTCCTCACCACACACAGCTTTGGTCACTCTTACATCGCGTCTGTCAGACCTCACCACACACAGCGTGGGTCACTCTTACATCGCGTCTGTCAGTCTTCACCACACACAGCGTGGGTCACTCTTACATCGCGTCTGCCAGTCCTTACCACACACAGCTTGGGTCACTCTTACATCGCGTCTGTCAGTCCTCACTACACACAGCGTGGGTCACTCTTACATCGCGTCTGTCAGTCCTCACCACACACAGCTTGGGTCACTCTTACATCGCGTCTGTCAGTCCTCACCACACACAGCTTGGGTCACTCTTACATCACGTCTGTCAGTTCTTACCACACACAGCTTGGGTCACTCATACATCGCGTCTGTCAGTCCTCACCACACACAGCTTGGGTCACTCTTACATCACGCCCGCCAGTCCTCACCACACACAGCTTGGGTCACTCTTACATCACGTCTGTCAGTCCTTACCACACACAGCTTGGGTCACTGTTACATCACGCCTGTCAGTCCTCACCACACACAGCTTGGGTCACTCTTACATCACGCCTGCCAGTCCTCACCACACACAGCTTGGGTCACTGTTACATCACGCCTGTCAGTCCTTACCACACACAGCTTGGGTCACTCTTACATCACGTCTGTCAGTCCTTACCACACACAGCTTGGGTCACTGTTACATCACGCCTGTCAGTCCTCACCACACACAGCTTGGGTCACTCTTACATCACGCCTGCCAGTCCTCACCACACACAGCTTGGGTCACTGTTACATCACGCCTGTCAGTCCTTACCACACACAGCTTGGGTCACTCTTACATCACGCCTGCCAGTCCTCACCACACACAGCTTGGGTCACTGTTACATCACGCCTGTCAGTCCTTACCACACACAGCTTGGGTCACTGTTACATCACGCCTGTCAGTCCTCACCACACACAGCTTGGGTCACTGTTACATCACGCCTGCCAGTCCTGACCACACACAGCTTGGGTCACTCTTACATCACGCCTGCCAGTCCTCACCACACACAGCTTGGGTTACTCTTACATCACGCCTGCCAGTCCTCACCACACACAGCTTGGGTTACTCTTACATCGCGTCTGCCAGTCCTCGCCACACACAGCTTGGGTCACTGTTACATCACGCCTGTCAGTCCTCCTTGTGATAACTATTGCAATAAGTACTTGTACTACTGCTAACTAGAATTACTACTCCAACTACTACGCGTGCAAGTAATGCTGCTACTTCTACTACTACTACTACTACTACTACTACTACTACTACTACTACTACTCGTGCTAGAATTGCTACTAAAACTACTACTACTACTACTACTACTACTCGTGCAAGAATTGCTACTAAAGCTACTACTACTACTACTGCTACTACTACTACTACTACTACTACTCGTGCAAGAATTGCTACTAAAGCTACTAATAGTACTACTGCTACTACTACTACTACTCGTGCAAGAATTGCTACTAAAACTACTACTACTGCTACTACTACTACTACTCGTGCAAGAATTGCTACTAAAGCTACTACTACTACTACTACTACTACTCGTGCAAGAATTGCTACTAAAGCTACTACTACTACTACTGCTACTACTACTACTACTCGTGCAAGAATTGCTACTAAAACTACTACTACTACTACTGCTACTACTCCCACGACCACCACTGCTACAATTACAATCAATACTGCGACGTCAATGTAACCATCACTACGATTACAACTACAGAAGGATTCTAACGGCGTTAAAAATAAAGATAAAAACGAATAAAGCCAGCCTAACACAACCTACCATGATTAAAGAACAAATATCATTAACAAAGCGAAACGACAAAAGCCACAGCTTATTCATGTCAGAGCTCCCCAAATGGCCCCCCAGAGGCCCACCTCGGTATTCACCTCTGACAGGGAGCTCTTCGGTTTGTGATTGAAGAGACATGAGTAGTTTGCCAGTGTGGCCTTGGCTGTCAGCGCTAATAAATTTTGGCTTGAAATTACGGTAATTAACTTGGTTACCGTCAGCGAGACATTTGGTGGTTTTTACGGAAAGAAGGAACCAGCGTTCGAATCGAGTGGCCAGGAAGAAAGAGAATGGTCTTGGGGCAAGAACAACGGCCCTTTTGTGGGTGCGTCATGCGATTACGCACTGATATGTGTTTGTATGTGTGTTTATGATTGTTTGTATTTATCTGGATGTGAATGAAAGAGAAATAGGGATTTCTTTTTCTTCTTGTTTGTCCATTATCAGATGAATTTCAACAATATCAACACGAAGAAAACCAAGCTCCACACAATCAATTCTATTAACAAAGATCAATTATTCTAAAGGGGTGCCTCTTCCAAAAAAAAAATCCGCCTATAGAAACAAGTGAGGCAAATATCTAAGCAGCAACAACAACAACTCGAGACATAGCAACAACAATAACTCAGCTGATAGTTGTGATGATGTCGTCGTACAGTCCCCTTGCCTTTTTTTATTCTACGACTTACTTCATCATTAGTGATACGGTTTTGATTCTAGGAACCAAGATGATCACACATGGGACATTCCCATAAGTGCTTCGTTCTACGTCCAAGCAGCCAGCCAGCCAGCCAGCCAGCAGAGTATATATACTCAGTCTCAGTCAGGTAGCCATTCTGTCCAACATACTCAGATAGTATAACTATGTAGTCGTTATGTCTACCATACTCGTTAACTGGCATTCCTATGTAGCCCTTCTGTCTATCGTACTAAGCAATTTCTATAGTTATGTAGCTATTTCTGTTTACATTACTCAACAACTGCTGTAGTCGTGTCGGTCGCCCTTCAGTATTCCATATTCAACTATGTAGACTTTCTTTCATCCATTTGCTACTAAGTAGCCTCTCTGTTTACCATATTTAATGGTGTAGCCCTTTCATCTACCATAAAAAACTATGTAACCCTTTCATCTACAATAATCAACTATGTAGCCCTTTCATCTACTAAACTCAACTACGTAGCCCTTCTATCTACCAAACTCAACTGCGTAGCCCTTCCATCTACCAAACTCTACTAACGTAGCCCTTCCATGCAGCAAACTCAACTACGTAGCCTTTCCATCTACTAAGCTCAACTATTTAGCCCTTCCATCTACCAAACTCAACTACGTAGCCCTTCCATCTACTAAACTTAACAATTTAACTTTCCACTTTCCCAACTAAACTATGTAGCCCTTTCATGAACCATTTACAATAATGTAGCCCTTACATCTATCATACACAACTACTATGAGAACACTAAAGAAAAGAAAATCTCCCGGAAAAGACGGGATAACAAACGAAATGCTGATGGGGCTGGGCCAAACAGCGAAGAGGAAACTGCTATCGGTCCTGAACCAAAGCTGGAAAAGGGGAATTGTACACCAGGCATGGAAAGACGCAATACTGGTACCAGTACCAAAAACAGGAAAGGACAAAACAGATCCAAATGGATACAGGCTTATAAGCCTACTGAGCTGTGTCGGCAAGCTGATGGAACGGATGATACACACCAGACTGATGTGGCATCTGGAAGAAAAACGAATACTAATTCCACAGCAAGCCGGCTTTATACAGCATAGATCCACTGAGAACCAGGTCATCCTCATAGCCCAGGAGATAGAAGATGCCTACCAGGCACAGAAACACACAGTAGCTGTTTGGGTGGATCTGGAAAAGGCATTTGACAAAGTCTGGAAAGATGGACTTAGAGTCAAGCTAAGAAGAAGTGATGTTTGTGGGAAGATGTACAAGTGGATCAACCACTACCTCAAACAAAGAACGGCCAGAGTCCAAGTACAAGGGCAGATGAGCAAAAAAGGTGACACTCCAGCAGGGAGTACCCCACAGGGGAGTACTGTCACCCACACTCTTCCTGGTATATATAAACGATATTACGAGAATATACCAAGAAGAGTCCATAGCTCAATGTTTGCAGACGATCTGGCTATGTGGACCTCTGAAAAGAATCTCACCATAGCAAGAAATCGGATGCAGACGGCCCTAACATCGCTGGAAGAGTGGGCGAACTCATGGCTGGTCAAAATAAACGAGGAGAAAACCACATGCACAATATTCTCGCTTTCATTAAAACCCCAAAGCACCAAATTAAGTCTAAATGGCAAATTCCTGCAGCCAAACGACAACCCAACCTATCTGGGAGTCACATTTGATCGGCGCATGACATGGAAAAGTCAGATTGAGAGAAACTGAATGAAAGCCAGAGAAAGAATGGCAATCATGAGGAAACTTGCTGGCACAAGCTGGGGAGCAGACGAAGGCATACTAAAGAAACTGTACACTGGAAAAGTGAGACCAGTTCTCGAGTATGGCATTGCGGCATGGACAACAGCAGCGAAGGCGAACTTCGATAAAGATAACAAACTTCAAAACCAAGCCATGAGAATTATAACAGGTGGCATGAAGTCAACGCCAATTGTAGAACTTGAAAAGATTACAAAACTGCAATCCATGACCGATAGAAGAGACTGCAGAGCCCAGCTGCAGTCAGAGAAACTCCGAAGACTGACCGACCATCCAATGCACCAGAGACTAAACAATTTGGGAAATGGGAAACTAAAGCGGAGAAACTTTGCAAAAATAGCCAAAGCAAAGATGCACGAAGATCCCATAAACGCACTAACAACACCAAAACCCATCACTACTGTACGAAAACCTACCTGGAGGCAGGATATATTTCCAGAGGTGGTAGAAAATATACCAGGTATTGCAAACAAAAACTGCCAGACTGAAAAAGAAAGGAGAGATACTACCCTAAGCTTCATAACGAAAAGCTACCCAAGCATGGACTGGACCCATGCATACACCGACGGCTCTGTAACAAACACAACACAGAACGGAGGGGCAGGAGCATTCCTGAACCTACCAAATGGCAGAAAAATAACACTGTCATTCGCTACTGGTAAGTACACAAGCAATTTCAGAGCGGAGGCAGAGGCACTGAGGGCGGCAGTGGAAGAAATGGTGACACACAGTGAAAATGAGAGCCATATAGTCCTGCTGACAGATGCTCTCGCCGTAGTCACAGCGCTAAAAAGCCAGAAAAACACTGAGCTTAATGACTTAAGAGCAGCACTCTGCAAACTGTGCCAGCAGTCCGCACCAAAAAGGGTAGTGGTACAGTGGGTCCCATCACACTGCAACATCCAAGGCAACGAGGAGGCAGACAGACTGGCAAAAGAAGGTGCAAGACTACCACAAACAGATACCAGTACGACGTACGAAGAGTCAAAACGGCTTATCAAAGCCAGATACATGACCAAATGGGAAACCGAACATACTGGTTACACCAAAAACGATGCCTATTACCAGTTGAACCGAAGAGAGCAGGTCGTTGTCTTCAGACTTCGCACTGGCCACAATAGACTGAGGTACCACCTATTCAACAAATTGAAGATAGGGTGTACCGACGAATGCCCCTTGCGGTACTGGTAAAATGATCGCTGAACATCTGCTGCAGAACTGCCCGACATACGAGGATCAGAGAGAGCAGATGTGGCCATCACCAGTGGAACTGCAAGACAAGCTCTATGGCAGTGGCGACAGCCTCAGGATGACCGCCGCTTTTTTCGAAAAAATAATGGTTACTGTCTGACTGCGTACGCAGAAGAAGAAGAAGAAGATACACAACTACGTAGCCCTTCCGTCTACTATTCACAACTACGTAGCCTTTGTTTCTCCAATCCACAACAATATCAAAACGCTGAACAAACGTCAAGGCAGATAATCGCTCGCAAGCGTTTTTACAACTCTTGCCGATAGATAACATTTCTCATAATTTCTGGGTTAGTTCCCCTCATTGCTGTTAAGCTGTGAAATTTATGTTATTAGAACGAGCTCTTGAGATGCAGTGGTAGGACCCTAGCGTCTCACCCGATTCGATCAAGGCTACCGTCACACCCCAGCCGACCCTGCTGTAAATTGAAAACGGTTGCTTTCTGTTATGAAGGATGGAAAAAGACGCTCTTCGTGGGTTTTTTATTCATCACTGTTGTAGTCAGCCGGGACGATTTGTAGGAAGGAGGAATAAAGGTCACTTAACACTGTAGTCGCTACTGTACAGACTAAGTTTTAGCTGCATTTTCGACAGCAATAAAGAAACGTATGTATTGGGGGCGAGGTCTGGGCTGGACGTCGAGTTCTTTGAAGGAAAGTGAAGCGTCTGAAATAGCCTCTTCTTTCTAGATGTAGAGATCTCCGCTGGAATCACTGTTCCGCTTGCCGTTCAGGACTTTCCATGCCAATGGCCTCTCCTACAGTATTGTGTCCTCAGCAGCACCTTCATAAGAGACCTTCTGTTTCTTACAGAGCCTGCTGTGGAGCACGACCCAGTGGTATAACAGCGCGCAGATTGGGCTCATTAGCCTTGGTTGGTAGCCAATCTAAGAGAAGGTAAACTCTGACTCTAAACCCGGGTAGACAAAGCTCGTTAGCCTGTTCAGGCAGTTCCCAGAGGAGAGAAGGAACTCTGATTTTAAACTCACAAGTCCCAGAGAGTGTTGGCTAGTCTTGGGACGACGAAAGCATCATCGGATGTCTCAAGTACACCCAGACAGAAAGTCAGTAGTAGTAACACCTAAGGCGGTTGGTTTCAAAATTGCGAACTTATTCCGGCAGCTCCTGCAGCTGAGCTGGTGCCAAATTGTCATGATTTTCATTCCTTTGGATTACACCAGCGAGGCCGAGAGGGGGATCCTGCAGTTTAGACAGCCCAGGGTCTCCATATTCAGCGCCCAGGCTTGCGCCCTGAGAGGCTACTCACAGGGTGCCACGCGCATGGTGTGCAAAGACTGAGACGCCTACGAATGGATGACGGGGGATTTGAACTGAGCTCTTCCGGTCTAGAACCACGTTTTTGTTAGCCTTTCATTCCAAACAGCAGGGCCTACGTTAGGACTACATTCATATTTTATCACACTGGTCGAGTAACAGAACGGCTAGCTCTCGCGCCCATCTGTGAAAATGTACCGAATTCAAAGCGTGGTTTTCACTCTCCAAATCGGAGCAATCGTTCTTTCTTTCTCTCCCTCTCTCTCTCATCTCTCCTTCGCTCTCCTCCCTTCATCTCTTTTTCTCTCACCTTCCCTCTCTCTCTCTGCTGTTCTCCCTCTATCTCTCACTTGTTCTCCTGCTCTATATACCTCTCTTTTCCCTCTCACTTTTAATATCTACTTCTCGCTCTCTCTATCCCTCCTCCCTCTCTTACTCGTTCTTCATCTCTCCTTTCTCGCTCCCTCCCTCTCTCTCCCTCCTTCTACCTGTATCCCTCCCTTTCACACCCTCCTTCCCATCCTCCCTCCCTCTCTTCCACTATCTCTCCACCTCCCCCTGTCTCTCCCACCCCCTCCCTCTCTTTCTCGCTCTCTATATCTCTCTACATCTATTTCCTTTCCTCCCTCCGTCTCTCTCCATCACCCTCCCTCATCCTGCCTACCTCTCAATCTGCCTTTTTCCCCCTCTCTCACCATCCAACTCCATCCCTCTCCCTCCCTGTCTCATCCCTATCCATCCGTCTCTCGCTCCCTCCCTCTTTCCTATTCTCTCTTCCTCGCTCCCTCTCCGTCTCTAGCTACCTATTTACCGTCCTCCTTTCCTCGCCCCTTACATATATCAGTACTAGTTCCTCGTAGCATCCAATGACTCTCTTTCTGTTCCAGCGACAAGGTTTTGTTGCACAAAATTCCTTTCATGGTCTGGAAGACCGATTTTGCCTGGGCTATTCTGCATATTATTTGGTAATTACATCTTCCATCTCATGTTTTGCAAATGCCCATAAATTTTAATATGATAATGTGTCTCAATTCGGTCACCTTCGATTTGACGCAGCATTTTTTAGTGCCCGGTTATTTTAGTCACTATCATCCCCTCTCGAGTAGTCTGCTGGGGTCTTTGTGTATGACAAAGATAAGAATAGCACCACTGCCTCACATAGTGCATGCCGTAAGAGAGGACTAACTAAGTGACATGGCATAGCACCGGCCATTATTAAGTGGTTTGTTAAAAGCAGCATAGATGGCACCTAACAGGCTGCGGGTCTAATTTGCTCTATTGTTTGATTCTATTAAGATATACTCGCACATCTGTTATGTTAACCACCGTCTACGGCACTTGTTCCAACGCAGCAGAATAATGAGCTGCTTGAACCTAGTCTGCTTAGCAGGAAATCACTTTATTGCTACATGCACCTCACATCAGAGCTGGGACATGCACATGGGCATCCGCATCTGTAGAAGTTCAGGTCGGCTAAGACTAAGACCATCATCTCCGATTTCTTTTTTTATTTAAACGCATATAATATTTTATTTTCTAAATTTCGTCTGCTTTTTTTTTTATTCCAGTTCAGTTCAGTTCATCCCGTAACCCATCAGGTCTTTGGGGCACACATGAAGACATGAAAATTCCACGCCAGCTCTCTCTGTCTGTCGCCGCCTGACGTATCTCACCGTGACGAAGGCCTTACCACTCAGCGATGTTGTCATCCCCATCTCTTCCTTGGACGTCCTCGCCCTCTCTGTCCCGGTACGGATCCAAAGAGTATCGAGTTGGGAATTCCGTTGGACCTCGCGACGTGCCCGTACCGGGCCATCTTTCGTCTTTTGATAGTTGTGAACAAATCTTCAAAAGGACCAATAGCGTCTTCAACTCTCTGACGGATGTCTACGTTTGTGACACGATCCTTATATGTAACATTTAGGAGTTTTCTATAGCACCGCATTTCCATTGTACGTATTCTGCCCTGGATATCTGCTGTAATGGTCCAGGTCTCGCAGGCATACATAAATATTGACATCACCAAAGAGCGCAGTCTTTTATGCCGAGGGCGAGGCGCTTGTCTCGCCAAATAGGTTGCAGCCTAGTCAGCGCCGCTGTTGTTTGTGCTAATCTGGCAATCACCTCTGGCTTCGAACCCTCTTCGCTGATCAACGATCCAAGATATTTGAAACGTTTCACCGCCTCAAGTACCTGCCCATTTGCCTCTATGACAGATTGAAACCCTGCAACGTTATTGGTCATGAGTTTTGTTTTATCAGCATTTATTTACATACCAAAACAGGGCCGTTCTATCCAATCTACAAATAAACTCCTGGAGTTCCCTCTCTGTGCCTGCCAATACATCAATATCATAAGCAAAGCGGAAGTTTGTGATAAGCCTGTCACCTATTGTAACCGTGCCAACATGTCCTTTTAAGGTTGTCTCCATTATTCTCTCCAAGAAGATATTGAAGAGTGTGGGGGAGAGTATATAACCCTGTCTCACACCCACCGTCGTACGGAACCAATCGCCTAGCGTTCCCTCTACTGAAACAGCGCTGGTCGCCTGCTGATAAAGGTTTGCAATTACCCTCACAATATCACTGTTGAACTTACAATGCCTCATTGTTGACCATAGCGTCGCATGCCACACTCTGTCAAACGCCTTTCGAAAGTCAATGAAGGCATGGTAGAGTGGTTGATGATACTCTGAGTACTTCTCATTCAGTAGACGAAGATTAAATATATGCTCGATGGTACTCCTTCCCGCTCGAAAGCCCGCTTGTTCTTCAGCAATGATACTTTCCGCCTGAGGATTCAGTCTGTTAAGTAATATCCTCTAGAGAACTTTACTTGGATGACTTATCAGACTGATTGTTCGATAGTTCTGACACACATTTAGGTTTCCCGATTTAGGCAGTGGTATAATAACTGATTTTGTCCAGCAGGTGGGCCACACTCCTGTCTGCCAAATTCTATTGCAGATGTAAGTCAGGGTAGTGATTGTCGCCTCACCTCCCACTTGCAGGAGCTCTGCTGGAATATTATCCACACCGACAGCCTTCACTCTCTTCAGCATTGTTACGGCTTCATATACTTATTCCCTTGTTATCGTTTGATTTTCCTCTATCAGACTCACTTCAGGAGACATTGCCATTCTTGGGTCGCTTCGATCTTCATGCTTATATAGCTCCGAACAGTACTCTGTCCAGCGCTCACAAATGTCTTGAGCTTCTGTGAGACATTTCCCACTCTTGTCCTGAATCGTCGTATTTCGACTTTGGACAGGTCTTACTAAGTCCTTGACTAATTTATATGCTCCCTTGGCATCATTTCGTCCCAGATTTCGTTCGATAACTGCGCACTGAGCCGTTATCCAATCCACCTTGGCCTGTTTCATTTTGGTCTTTATGGATCTATTTATCTCTCTATATCGCTGAATCCTATCTAGTGTATTCTTCGCTCCCTTCAATCGTCGTCTCTTGTCACATAAGTCCAGTATTTCACTCGTGATCCATGCTTTCTTTTTAATCCTGCACCTACCTAGAACCTCAGATGCCGTGTTGAGTAAAGCCGAATTCAAGGCTTCAGTCATTGTCTCAACATCTGCCTCCTCGTTTAGAACCAAGAGAGGAGCGAAACGTCCCCCCAACACCGCTCCAAAGGTCTCCACTACATCCGGGCACTTCAACTTCTCCAAGTCAAATCTCAGTCGAGTTATCTCTCTTTTCAGAACTTTCTTTAGTCGGAGATGCTTGGTCATCAGCACTAAGTCGTGGTCGCTCCCTACATCGGCCCCTGGGAAACTTCTTGTCCGGGCGCTATTGATGCTAGATCGGAATCTCCTTTGGACCAAAATATAGTCTATTTGACTATGAAGCGTACTGTTTAGGCTGTGCCACGTCCACCGCCTCGACATTTTATGTGGTCCCAGCGTATTCGCTACTATCAGCTTATTGTAATACGCAAATTCCAAGAGTCGTAGACCTCTATCGTTGGTGGTCACATTCCCATATGCTCCACATGTGCCTTTCTAGACACGTACCACGTCTTCGCCAATTTTGGCATTCCAATCGCCTTGAACCATTAGATCCATCAATATTGTGTCTCCCTGTTGGTCAAATGGACGGGAAAATAACTTAACTTTACGTCTTTAAACTGGTTTAGAAGACTGCGTAGTCTGTATACAACCAGTTTCATTTATATGTCCTTGCTCATAAGCTATGCGCATTCAGTCTATTCTTAAATGCATTAATTGTATCTGCCTCCACTACTTCATGTGGCAATGCATTCTAAGCATAGACTACTCTCTGACCAAAAAAAAAATTTCTTAGTATCTAATCTGGACCTTTCTTGATTTAATTTGCTGCTTTGTTGTCTTGTTCTTGTAGGTGGTTGCATTTTGAAAAAAAAAACTTTTTATAGTCTAATTAATAGTCTGTAATTTCATCCTTCAGATCTTCACTATATTTCTGCAGTTGCATAGCGAACAATGATTGCATGCACAGCGCAGTTTCAACCCAGGCAGCAAAATCCTAAAATGTTTTATAGCGTATGTTTCTGTGAAGTCTTCACTAACGACGGCAGACTGGAAAGACAGATAAAAAATGGAATTCAAAAGGCAAACAGGGTGCTTTACTAGTTATGACCGATCCTGAACCATCCAAGTGTCATTATGTCCACTAAACAGACGCTGATAAACACGCTGATCTTACCTACTTTATGTTATCATCTTGGCTTAGCTTGGCTTCGTTCGTTCTGATCTCCTGCTATCAAACTCTGAGAAGGGCTTAAGTAGCAGAATGCAGTCTAGAGAACGGAATGCGTTGTGTCGTAGTTTACAGCGTGACTGCAATATTTGTACTTTTCGGTCCAACACAACGGACTTCAGCAAATGTTTTTTGAGTACTGGGTTAGCATTCCCTTTTCGATCCTTCTTCTTCTTCTTCGTACGCTGTCAGACGTCAACTCCTTTTCGATCCTTCTTCTTCTTCTTTTTCTTCGTACGCTGTCAGACGTCAACTACTTTTTGATCCTTCTTCTTCTTCTTCTTCTTTTTCTTCGTACGCTGTCAGACGTCAACTCCTTTTCGATCCTTCTTCTTCTTCTTCTTCTTCGTACGCTGTCAGACATCAACTCCTTTTCGATCCTTCTTCTTCTTCTTTTTCTTCGTACGCTGTCAGACGTCAACTACTTTTTGATCCTTCTTCTTCTTCTTCTTCTTTTTCTTCGTACGCTGTCAGACGTCAACTCCTTTTCGATCCTTCTTCTTCTTCTTCTTCTTCGTACGCTGTCAGACATCAACTCCTTTTCGATCCTTCTTCTTCTTCTTCTTCTTCATACGCTGTCAGACGTCAACTCCTTTTCGATCCTTCTTCTTCTTCTTCTTCGTACGCTGTCAGACGTCAACTCCTTTTTGATCCTTCTTCTTCTTTTTCTTCGTACGCTGTCAGACGTCAACTCCTTTTTGATCCTTCTTCTTCTTTTTCTTCGTACGCTGTCAGACCTCAACTCCTTTTCGATCCTCCTTCTTCTTCTTCTTCGTACGCTGTCAGACGTCAACTCCTTTTCGATCCTTCTTCTTCTTCTTCGTACGCTGTCAGACGTCAACTCCTTTTCGATCCACTCTTCTTAGCCAGACTGCCCTGCTGCGACCTGTTATCTAGGATCACATCGGGTAGGTGTAGAAGGGTCTTGGCAGCTCTGGTTCGCTAGCCCTGACGCTAGCAGTCAGCTATGGTTGGTTGACTGCTGCAGTTCTTGCCCTGCTCAACATCTTGATCCCAGTTATCCTCCTCAAATGGGCCCTATTACGATGGCCGTTCAAGTCAGATAGGAACTTTTTTTAGTGGAAAAAAAAAGCGTGCTCAAGTAGTCAAAATGCGATTTATTTGTCAATATATTATTCTGTTCAAGTACTTATCCCAGCGTTTAAGTAATGCTTGAAAAGCTTCAGCGTAAAAAGATTTGTCAGTATGTCTGAACCAGCCAGGACAGCTTGTTCCACTGCGTGATTAGAGCTAAAATGTTCAATTCCCAGAAATTTTTGTAGGGGTCTAAACAGGTGGAAATTACTTGGAGTGAGGTATGGGCTTTATGGTGGATCTGGCAATACCTTCCAGCCGAGTTGCTGCAGATGACACATAGTGCGATGAGTTATTTGGCAGGAGCAGAACTTCCAGTGGGTGCAAACCACAATGCAAGTGCAAATGTTCATGAATAGTAGTTTTCACCTTAAGCAGAGAGTTGCTTGCTGCTTTTGAATTTTCGAGACATGTTATTGGTCGACTTTCTAGGATACGGAGTTTCACAATCTGGATATTTACAGGAATGACTGTTGTGGGTTGAGAGCCACTACGGCCAGGATCATTACTTACGGATGTACGGCCTTCTCTAAAACGTTTACAACCTTCAAATATCTAACTCCTGTTGAGTGTGTCATCATCGTAATGGGATTGCAGTCTTTTGTAAATTTCTGCAAATGTTGCGCCTTCTTTAAAAAAAAAACAACTTCATCACAACATGCTGTTGCATGCAAGTGCTGACAGTGTTGTCCGCCATTTTTCTTTATATGTCACGTGATTGGTCCGTAGTAAGTAGGTTATCTAGCAGTAATAGAACACAAGTGCCACTAATTAATGATAGTAGTTTCAGCACGCTATAAGCCATTCAGCTAGAACTAGAATTTAAAGTTCTGAAGAAGAAGAAGAAGAAAAAGAAGAAGAAGAAAAAGAAGAAGAAAAAAAGAATAATAATGAGAAGAACAATATGAAGAAGAAAAAGAAGAAGAAAAATAAGACGAAGAAAAAGAACACGAAAAAGAAGATGAAGAAGACGAGAAACTTATCTCTCGTCTTCTTCGTCTTCTTTTTCTTGTTCTTGAAGAAACAAACAAGAAGAAGAAGAAGAATTAAGAAGAAGAAAAAGAATAAAAGAAGAAGAAGAAAAAGAAGAAGACAAAACAGGGAATGAAGAGAAAGATGAAGAAAAAAGATAGATGATGAAAAAAAGCACAACCGCAGATATTTTAAGAACAGTAAAGGAGACATTTTGTAGACTCACCAGTGTGAGGATTACAGTTCCGAGCCCCACCTGAATGGCCATGCTGCAGTAACACAGTCTTTTTCCAGGAGCAAGGAGAGAAGGTGGGGATGTGGTCTTGGTTAGTAAATTTCACCTGACCATGACAATTAGCCTTGTCTCCCAGACTGAAGGGGAGAGGAGACTAACGGTCCGCCCTTTTTTTTTATCAGATGTTTTTTTTCATTTCTAGATTCTTCTAGTGCAGGCCAGCTCCTTTCCGCCCCAGACCGTAGTCCTTTGGGCCATATCATGACGTATTGGCCAGTGTATGAATGCATGTGTGTGTTTGTTTGTAATGTGGACGCATTGACCAACGTATGGATGCATATGTGTATCTGTTTGTAATGTGGACAAATTGGACAGTTCATGAACGCGTGTGTGTATATGTTTGTAATGTGAATGTATTAAAGAGTGTATAGATGCGTATATGTATATGTTTGTAATTTGAACGTATTGGCCAGTGTATGGATGCGTGTGTGTATCTGCTTGTAATGTGAACGTATTAGCATGTTTATTTGGACACGTATTGATTTCGAACACTATATGTTGGGATTAAAAACCAAGCTTGCACTCGATTTACCCAGTCAGACATGTAAGTCAGTGTCAGGTAAAATATACTGGTGTTCCAGACACACCCCTCCTCTCCCCCAGCCCAACACCTCACTTCCAAACAAGTCTCGCTGTGAACAGTCTGTTTCATGGTAGTTTTACTAAAGACGTAAAGATCGATTTGATCTCCGCAGACGTTAGCGACGCACAAAAGAATTCAAGCATAGCACCCCAATCCACTATCCTCAGAGTGTTTGGGATGGGAGAAATGCTTCAGCAGACTGTAAAATAAATCTGAAGACTTCATCAGATTGTGAAATAAATCTGACGATTTTCCAAGCTTGTGAATTGTGCTTGAAAACTTTACCAGGTTGTGAAAGAATCTTGCAACTTTATAAGATTATGAAATGTATCTGAAGAATTCACTAAGTTGTGACATAAATCTGAAAATGTCATCTGATTGAGTCATAAATTTAAAACTTCACCAGGTTGTGATATGAATCTGAGGACTTCACCAGGTTGTGACATGAATCTGAAAATGTCATTACATTGAGCCATCAATCTGAAGACCACCAGATTGTGACATGAATCTGAAGATTTCACCCGGTTGTGACAGGAATCTGAGGGCTTCACCAGGTTGTGACAGGAAGCTGAAAACTTTACAAGGTTAGGACATGAATGAAAATGTCATCAGCTTGAGGCATGAATCTTAAATGTTCACCAGATTGTGACATTGATATGATAACTTCGCCACATCGTGACAATAATCTGATAACTTCACCAAATTGTGCCAAGAATCAGATAATTTCACCAAATTGTGACATAAATCTGTAACTTCACCAAATTGTGACATGAATCTATTAACTTCACCAAAGTGTGACATGAATCTGTTAACTTTACCAGATTGTGATATGGATCTGTTAACTTTACCAGATTGTGACATGCATCTGAAAACGTCACCTGCTGAGAAAGATAAATAACTACAACGTATATCCAAAGCCGTGAGTTACCTGACAACAGACACTGACATGTCTGTTTGTATATCAGGATTCGAAGTATTCCAAGAGGAGAAAGTAATCTAAAGACATTACAAGAATGAGAAAAAGATGTAAAGACAGTATCACACTTCAAAATACTATTATCTACATGATTATGTGGGAAAGAAATACATACGTTTTTATAGCCAGCGTAATTCATAGGCGTCAATAGAATGCCTTAATGTGTATTGGCTTCACCTGACGGTCAAGTGGGTCTGACGGTTTTCTCCGCCTGTAAATGAGGTATCATGTTTTTACATAACTGTTACAGTTGCCCGAGTGGTCTGCCGGGGTCTTAGTGTAAGACAAGGACAAGAATAGCACCACTGCCTTACAGAGAGCATGTTGTAGAGAGGCTACTAACTGTGTGACATGGCATAACACCGGCCATGGTTAGGTAGTTTATTTAGAGCAGTATAGATGGCACCTAACAGGCTGCGCGCTATTTTGCTCTATTGTTTGAGTCAATTAAGATAGACTCGCACATCGGTTAACCACCCCCGTAAGCGCTTGTCCCACCACAGCGGAGTATTCAGCTGCTCGAGCCTAGCCCGCTAAGCAGGAAACCCTTCTCCTGACTACATCCAGCTCATACCAGAGCTTGGACCTGCACAGTGTCATCTGCCCCCGTAGAAGTACAGACCGACTAAGACTACGACTACGATTACAGTTATCTTACAATTCAACACACTCGCAAAAGATGTATTTGGTTTCACCAGATGGGTATAATCTTCATCAAACTACCGAAAGCATCCAAAACCTTCAACAAGCTGTTAAATTCGTACATGGCAAATACGAATAAAGAATCATTGTTATAAGAGAATCAAACGCTCTGAGAGTACTAGTCGAAGGGAGATAAATCGTAAGGATCCTGCAGGCATGCGCGCGGGTGGCAATTTATTCTTAATGACCGCGTTGATTGTTCGCCTCACACACGCACCTTTAGGGTAGGTCGTCCCACGCATGACCACGCTGCTAGGTTACCGGAGCGACAAAAGGCAATTAGATTAAATAATTTCCACTTGACAGATTAAAATTACTCATTTTTTTCCACGGGATCTGAATCGGTTGTACCTTTGACAACGCTATCTGCCTCTCCAAAGAGTTACTATTGTTTCCTTACGTCAAATCTGGGGACATAAATGCAGACAATTCTGTTGCACGCAGCCTGCTCAGGTAAAATAGAATGTGACGTGTAAAATGAGAGTAAAATAGAACAGCTTCCAGTGTCTTTGTTTAAACTGCTCCCCTGCGTTGTGTCGTGTGGCAACAGGAAAGCGCCACGCGTCAATTGTTGCAATCAACATGGCGGCAAGTGTCGAAAGTGAATGAGATTTGGCGGAAACGGAACCAGGTAGTTCTTAAGCATATGGCGATCACGTGGTGGGTTCTTAAAGTTAAGATCCAGAAAATGAACCGCTGTTTCAGTGACATCTTTAGAGACCAAGGTACAGACATGGTCTGGAACTTATACCGGATGTATTTCCTTCTGGTGTCTCGCTATATGATATCCGGAATTCAGGATCCTTACAATTTCCACGTTTGTGTTGAATAAAATATTAATCAAGTGGCGATTCATTTAAAGTTAAATACTTTAAAAATGTAAGCAATTCTTGCTTTTATTTTCAAATAAATTAGAAGGGAACGAAGATGAAGAAGTGAATCGAGTGACATGAGTCATGACTCATATCTGGATTAGTGAATCGGGTTCAGTAAATCAAAGTTGACCAAGATACTATTCCACCTCAAGCAGCGACCTTGGAAACAGACTGCACTCATGCAGACTGACTGAAGAATATGTATCGAGAAGGCAGGCGAATACCGGTCTTAAATTGTTGGGCTGAGAGGTGCAAATATTGCAGCCTCTTTAAAGTCCGTCACAACGCCCGTCTCGAGACAACGATTAAGGAGAAGAAGAAGAAGAAGAAGAAGAAGAAGAAGAAGAAGAAGTAGATAAGAAGAAGAAGAAGAAGAAACATGTTAGAATATTACTACTATTACCTCGTCTATTTATCATTTACACCGATCTCTCCTCCCCCATCCATCCCCCAAGACTCGAACGCCACAACGCCTTGTGAGTGACAGAAACAGCAACGTAATGTCACCCAGAATAGCTAAGAGAAAAAAAAGCATGTGAGAAGCTGTAATTGATTCAGCAATAATAAGTACTTTAGAAAGTAAATTTATTACGAAATTCCTGTTGAATTAATTAAAGCAGCCAAATAGGTAGAGATATTGTGGCTACATACGATTGCCGGATGTATAACCAAGTATGGACCACACAGGAAACGCCTGTAGATTGGAGAAATACAATTATAATTCCAATAGGGAAAAAGAAAGGTAGTAAAAGAGATTGCACACAATTCAAAGGAATATCCTGAGGCACACTGGCAAAATATTTGGTAAAATCTTAGAAAAAAGATTACGCTACATCATCGAACCTCAGCTGAACGATACTCAGATGGGGCTTAGAAAGAACAGAAGATGTACAGATGCAATTTTTACACACCACAATTGATGGAGAAAACATTTGAATACAATCAGGAACTGTATGTTGCGTTTGTAGATCAAGAAGATGTCTGTGACTGGGTAGATAGACATCATATATTGAAAATATTGGAACACTATAGAGTAACCAATCATCTAATTAAACTGTGCAAAAGTTTTACAGTAATAGCCGGTGTTCTGTTCGAACAACAACCAAACTCTCAGCAAAATGTCATATCAAATCGGGAGAACGAAAAAGGGTGTGTGCAATCAACCTTGTTGTTCATTAAATATGTAGACCATATTTGTCAAACAGCCAGCCAAAATGAAGGTAGCAATATTGGTGAACTGCAGGTGTCGAAGGGCAGGAGAGAGCTGATAGGTTGGTGAGTACATCTATAGAGGAGGGCAGGAGATCAATGGACCGAGCTGATAGGTTGACGAGTAAAGGTATAGAGATGGACGAGAAATCAATGGACCGAGCTTTTCGCAGACAATCAAGCCAGTCATTGCGACTTCAGAACTACAATTGCAACAACATATTGATAAGTTAAATACAGCATGTAAACAATGCAGCATGAAAATGAATGTAACAAAAAACAGGTTATAAAAATGTATACAGAATAGCCGGAGACATCAATATCGTCTTTGAAAAACAGCAAATCAAAAAGATGACAGATTTCACATACTTGGGGAGCACATTATCAGCAAACTGAAGATTTATAGCTCAAATCAAACAAAGATGCACTAAGGCAGCTTGGCAAAGCTGTCCACTTGTCCAAATAGGGCCAAAAGAAAGTGTTTAGCATAGTGAGTTGTGCGTTCCGACATTTATTTCTCAGACAACTTGAGACTCGGCCACACAAGTAGGTTGCAAGAATGTGCGTTTGGCTACATGTTGTAAGGCTTCATCGCACGTTATCTCCCTGAATATGCCAGATTTCAGAACCCTACATCCGAATGGGGACGATGCTAGTTCATTTTTTTTTACTTGATTAGAGACTGGATCACATCTCAGATTCAACTGATCTCCATGAAATTTGAACATTTCATAATTCTACGACAATACAGGGCCATTTCTATTTATAAGTTCTTTAGCAGAAATGGCGTCTGGGATGAAACTGGGGCAACTGCATTGTACGAGGCGTGTTCAAAGGAAATCGAGGGGGACGCGTAGGCTAGTGGTTAAGTGAGACGGCTCGCAAATGGGCTAGGTTCGATCACCATCACAGCAGTGGCCGTTATCCCGGGGAAGAAAGCCCTTATAAAATACAGGACGAAGCAGAGCCTTACATACAATGCATGTTGATGTCGGATGCACTGGGCCGACAGGCCCAAAATAAAAACCACAGTGCAACGCACACCGCCTTGTGGAATAGATAAATAAGGCTAACGAAAAAAGAAAAAGACTGAAACCGGACGAACTGCACCAATTCACACGATCACGTCACTTCAGGTACATACCAACCGTCAAGTTTGCAAAATTTCATTATTCTTCGACTCATAGTTTCTTCAGCAGGCCGTTGAAAACATGATTGGGTTGATACAGCATCCATCCAGAGTTGATCAGCGAGCGGTGATTTGGTTTCTAACAGCTGAAGGAAGTCGACCAGATGACATTCATCGCAGAATGCAGGCAGTGTAAGAGTAAAGTAAAGTAAAGTATCCAATAGCATTACTGCCGTAGTGGTGTGAGGTGTTAGCGATCTCATATTTCAAAGGCTCGGCTATATGAGGGTTGTAGCCATCTCCTCGCTCTCGCCGCTTTTACTTCCCGGACTGAACCGGTACCCATTTAAGGCTGGGTCGACCCGGGAGCCATTGGGGTCTGAAAAAAACAATACCGCCTCAACTGGGGAATGAACCCAGGACCACTCAGATGCGAAGCCAGGCGCTAATCACTGCGCTACGCGGCTCTCCAACAGGCAGTGTATGGTGTTGCAAATTGCTGCATCAATTTTGAAGAAGCATCTTCTGACTCAATAATATGTGCCTGACCTGATCTCGGAAGTTCTTTCGTTAACTTGCGTCCTTTTTTAAACATCGTTGTCCAATTCTTCACTGTTGTCTCCGACATACTTTTCTCACGTTACCCTGCCGCAATTCTGCGATGAATGTCAACTGGTCGACATCCTTCAGTTCTTAGAAACCGAATCACCGCTCGCTGATCAACTCTGGACAGATTCCGTATCACAACCGCCATGTTTTCAACAGTCTGCTGAGAAAACTGTGAGTCGGAAGATAATAAAATTTGGCAAACTTCACGTTTGGTATGAGCTGTTTACACCTAAAGTGACGTCATCATGCTTATGGTACGTATCTTCACTGGGTGCAGTTTGGTCCAGTTTACTTCGAACACGCCTAGTACTAAGCCACATCAAGTGTGACATGGGTGATCAGGTCCCTTCCTCGTTGCATTATTTTACCTATCCATTGGTCATGAACCAATTTACAAATGATTCCCCCCCCCCCCCCTTCCCCCTGTATAACTTGATCGACTGAAGCGATGGAGTGTGTAATGAGAGTTGAACCCCGCATTTTTGCTTTTAAATGCGAATGCAATGCCACTACAACAATCAGACGCCTGGAACATCAATTACAGGTCAAATTAATACTGCACACCACAAGTTTTGGTGTGGGCAGATAGTGGGAGACACAGATTATCATTTTGAGAAAAAAATGGAACCCAAATAGTAATTACTTGAGACAAATATCAGGAAACTCTGTGACACACGAAGAAAGTTAATCCACGACATCGCCATTACGGAAATAGATTCTCAAACTGACTAGAACCGACTTCCGGTAATGGCGGGCGATTCACATGATAATAGGTAATTCCACCCTTGTTGGCTTTCACAAACAATACAGAACTCGATGTGGCTTGAGCTTCCTCCGACCGTCCAGTTTATGGCCGTCTACAGGCTGGCACCGAACACATTGCATCGATGACTTGAAGTTCTGGAACAAACAGAGCAGACTAACCACGTGTGTGCCATACTGAAAGTTTTTCTCGTATTTGTTTCCATCTTATTATTCTTTTTGTGTTAATTTCTTTTATTTCTGCTTTCGTGGAAGATGATGGGATGGATGGTGATGGGGTGGATGGTGATGGGATGGATGGTGATGGGGGTATGGTGGTGATGGGATGGATGATGATGGGATTGATGGTGATGGGGGTATGGTGGTGATGGTGATTCTGATGGCGATGACTGGATGATGATGGTCGTGATGATAGTGGTGATGGTAGTGGTGATGATGATGACCACGATGTAGATTGTGATGTTGGTGATGATGATGATGATGGTTGTGATGGTGGTGATAGAGGTGGATGTGGTGATAGTGGTGGAGGTGGTGATAGTGGTGAGGTGGTGATAGTGGTGGAGGTGGTGATAGTAGTGATGGCCGTGATGATGATGATGGGATGGTGTTAATGGTGATGCTGGTGGTAATAATGGTGATAATCTGGTTGTGATGGTGGTGATTATGGTGATGATGGTGCTAATGTTTGTGATGTTGGTGATGATGAGGGCAATGTTGGTGACGGTGGTATTGATAGTGGTGATGTTGGTGACGGTGGTAATGATGTTGATGATTATAATGGTAGTAATAGTGGTGGTTATTGTGATGATGGTGGTGATATAGTAGACCATGGTGGTGGTAATGATGATAGTGGTGGTAATGGTTGTGATGCTGGTGACGGTGGTGATGATGGTGGAGATAATGGTGATGATGATGATCATGGTGGTGATGGTGGCGATGATGGTGATGATGATAGTGATGATAGTGGGGATGGTGATGATGTTGGTGACGTTGGTGATGATGGTAGCGATGATATTGATGTTGCCGATTATGATGACCGTGATGATGATATTAGTTGTAAATGATTAGATGAAAGTGTTATTGAATTGATGAAATTAAACCACGAAGCTGGTCATTCTCCGTCGATCAAGTTGAGTACTCAAACAATAAAGAATGTACCAGTTCATTATTAAAGACATCATCTGCTTTAGTCTTCTTCTTCTTCGTACGCTGTCAGACGTCAACTTGAATTTGTTCGAAGAAAGCAGCGGTCATCCTGAGGCTGTCGACACTGCCATACAGCTTGTCTAGTGTTGCCACTGGTCATGGCCACATCTGCTTTCTCTGGTCCTCGTATGTCGGGCAGTTTTGCAGCAGATGTTCAGCGGTCATTTTCCATGTACCACAAGTGCATTCGTCAGTGCCACCTATCTTCAGTATATTGAATAGGTGGTACCTCAGTCTGTTGTGGCCTGTACGGAGTCTGAAGACCACGACCTGCTCTCTTCTGTTCAACTGGTAATAGGCATAATTTTTTGTGTAGTCAGTATGTTCTGTTTCCCATTTGGCTATGTATTTGGCCCTAATGAGCCTTTTGGACTCTTCGTAGGTCATACTAGAATCTGGTTGTGGTAGTCTTGCACCTTCTTTTGCCAGTCTGTCTGCCTCCTCGTTGCCTTGGATGTTACAGTGCTCTTAAATCATTAAGTTCAGTATTTTTCTGGCTTTTTAGTGCTGTGACCACGGCCAGGGCATCTGTAAACAGGACTATCTGGTTATGATTGCTTTTACTGCAGCCTTCGGTGCCTCTGCCTCCGCTTTGAAATTGCTATCTGCTTTAGTAATACCCTTAAATCCTATCCAAAATATATGGTATGTACATCATCATCAATTTCATCAACATCATCAAATGCTCCATTTTCATCATTAGCACCATCATCAGTATCAAGTGCCATGCAACGTAACTTTGACAAAGAAATAGTTGCAGAATAAATCAGATTTTGAGCGTATTTAGATCGTTTGTATTTTAAAATCCAGTAATCCATTTCATCATCAATGCTTTATTTCAGACTTCCTAGCAACTCTTGCACTGACACGCCTCGCGTTTCAACAGTTGTTTCCAGTCTGTCCCTCATGCCTACAGCAGAACATTTACACAGATCATGTAGACATAGCATGTACACATAGCATGTACTCGCAGTTATAGTATTTTTCTTCATTCACTCTCAAACTCCAACTGAATGCCCGAAAATGGCTTTGCAAGAAGCAGAATATTGACCAGAGAACGGAATGCGCTGTGTTGTAGTTTACAGCTTGATTGCGATATTTGCACCTTTCGATCATACACATCCGACTTCAGCAGACATTTTTGAGAAGCGGGTTCACCGTCTCCTTAGCCCGGCGGTTCTGTTGCAACCTGTTATCCAGGATCACTGCGTGGAGGTAGGTGTAGAAGAGTCTTGTCAGTGCCGGTTCGTTGGGGCTGGTGCTAGAATCAGCTATGTGTCGCTGACCGCTGGAGATCAAGCAATGCTCAGCATCTTGATCACAGTTAAAGTCACATTCTACAATTATCGAACTCTCATTTGTGTATTTGAAAATGTGTAATTTTAAGGTGGTCCTAACAGTTACAGTATGCCTAATTTCACCAAACCATACACATCAACATCTGAATGGTCAGTGCAACGTCTGTTGTAAGGTTATTTGGTCATGCCTCTCAATTTGATTTTATCCTCTGAATGATCGGTGATAAGACTGGTTGTAAGGTTGTCTATGTATGCTTATCCATTAGACTCTATTCTCTGGTTGATCAATCCTAAGACTGGTTGTAAGGTTGTCTATGTATGCTTATCCATTGGACTCTATTCTCTGGTTGATCAATCCTGAGACTGGTTGTAAGGTTGTCTATGTATGCTTATCCATTAGACTCTATTCTCTGGTTGATCAATCCTGAGACTGGTTGTACGGTTGTCTGAGCATATCTCTCAATGTGACACTAACCTCTGGTTCATCAGACTTAAGACTGGTTAAAAAGTTTTCTGAGCATATCTCTCAATGTGACACTAACCCTGGCTCATCAGTGGTATGACTGGTTGAAAAGTTATCTGAGCATATCTCTCCATTTGAGACTAACCTCTGGTTCATCAGTTAAGACTGGTTGAAAAGATATCTGAGCATATCTCTCCATTTGAGACTAACCTCTGGTTCATCAGTTAAGACTGGTTGAAAAGTTATCTGAGCATATCTCTCCATTTGAGACTAACCTCTGGTTCATCAGTTAAGACTGGTTGAAAAGTTATCTGAGTATATCTCTCTTTTGAGACTAACCTCTGGTTCATCAGTTAAGACTGGTTGAAAAGTTATCTGAGCATATCTCTCCATTTGAGACTAACCTCTGGTTCATCAGTTACGACTGGTTGAAAAGTTATCTGAGCATATCTCTCCATTTGAGACTAACCTCTGGTTCATCAGTTAAGACTGGTTGAAAAGTTATCTGAGCATATATCTCCATTTGAGACTAACCTCTGGTTCATCAGTTAAGACTGGTTGAAAAGTTATCTGAGTATATCTCTCCATTTGAGACTAACCTCTGCCGTTCTCTTCATTTCAGCATAAGTTCTTACTTTAATAACTCTCCATACCTGACATGTTCTTGAAGAGTTATCTCCATCCCGCCGGCACTTGTTGCCGTGGAACCCACCTCTACTTTTATACCAGAGATGTAAAGGTAAGTATTGGTGACTCTTTTCTCCTGAATCTTGCCTGATAGTATATCTTTTGAAAAAGATTTTCATGTTGTGTATTGTGTCCAAGCCAATTCAAACTTCATTATGTATCATTTTCAATATGTGTCGTGCGAGTACCTTGATGATCACATTGACACTGAATCTTCTTTCTGTTCAACTCACTCTTTCCATTCTACAAAAACACTACAAACACTACATACACTACATACACTACATACACTACATACACTACATTTCAAAAGCTTGTTTCTTTCTCCTTTCATATTTCAACCTCAAACAGCGCAAATGGTCATGAATGGGTAGTAACTTCTCTGTTTGTCAGGTCTATCCTGCTATTCTTTGAAGCTAGCGTTTCATGTTTCAACCTCAAACAGCGCAAATGGTCATGAATGGGTAGTAACTTCTCTGTTTGTCAGGTCTATCCTGCTATTCTTTGAAGCTAGCGTTTCATGTTTCAACCTCAAACAGCGCAAATGGTCATGAATGGGTAGTAACTTCTCTGTTTGTCAGGTCTATCCTGCTATTCTTTGAAACTAGCGTTTCATGTTTCAACCTCAAACAGCGCAAATGGTCATGAATGGGTAGTAACTTCTCTGTTTGTCAGGTCTATCCTGCTATTCTTTGAAACTAGCGTTTCATGTTTCAACCTCAAACAGCGCAAATGGTCATGAATGGGTAGTAACTTCTCTGTTTGTCAGGTCTATCCTGCTATTCTTTGAAGCTAGCGTTTCATGTTTCAACCTCAAACAGCGCAAATGGTCATGAATGGGTAGTAACTTCTCTGTTTGTCAGGTCTATCCTGCTATTCTTTGAAGCTAGCGTTTCATGTTTCAACCTCAAACAGCGCAAATGGTCATGAATGGGTAGTAACTTCTCTGTTTGTCAGGTCTATCCTGCTATTCTTTGAAGCTAGCGTTTCATGTTTCAACCTCAAACAGCGCAAATGGTCATGAATGGGTAGTAACTTCTCTGTTTGTCAGGTCTATCCTGCTATTCTTTGAAGCTAGCGTTTCATGTTTCAACCTCAAACAGCGCAAATGGTCATGAATTTCGTAGTAACTTCTCTGTTTGTCAGGTCTATCCTGCTATTCTTTGAAGCTAGCGTTTCATGTTTCAACCTCAAACAGCGCAAATGGTCATGAGTGGGTAGTAACTTCTCTGTTTGTCAGGTCTATCCTGCTATTCTTTGAAACTAGCGTTTCATGTTTCAACCTCAAACAGCGTAAATGGTCATGAATGGGTAGTAACTTCTCTGTTTGTCAGGTCTATCCTGCTATTCTTTGAAACTAGCGTTTCATGTTTCAACCTCAAACAGCGCAAATGGTCATGAATGGGTAGTAACTTCTCTGTTTGTCAGGTCTATCCTGCTATTCTTTGAAACTAGCGTTTCATGTTTCAACCTCAAACAGCGCAAATGGTCATGAATAGGTAGTAACTTCTCTGTTTGTCAGGTCTATCCTGCTATTCTTTGAAACTAGCGTTTCATGTTTCAACCTCAAACAGTGCAAATGGTCATGAATGGGTAGTAACGTCTCTGTTTGTCAGGTCTATCCTGCTATTCTTTGAAACTAACGTTTCATGTTTCAACCTCAAACAGCGCAAATGGTCATGAATGGGTAGTAACTTCTCTGTTTGTCAGGTCTATCCTGCTATTCTTTGAAACTAGCGTTTCATGTTTCAACCTCAAACAGCGCAAATGGTCATGAATGGGTAGTAACTTCTCTGTTTGTCAGGTCTATCCTGCTATTCTTTGAAACTAGCGTTTCATGTTTCAACCTCAAACAGCGCAAATGGTCATGAATGGGTAGTAACTTCTCTGTTTGTCAGGTCTATCCTGCTATTCTTTGAAGCTAGCGTTTCATGTTTCAACCTCAAACAGCGCAAATGGTCATGAATGGGTAGTAACTTCTCTGTTTGTCAGGTCTATCCTGCTATTCTTTGAAACTAGCGTTTCATGTTTCAACCTCAAACAGCGCAAATGGTCATGAATGGGTAGTAACTTCTCTGTTTGTCAGGTCTATCCTGCTATTCTTTGAAGCTAGCGTTTCATGTTTCAACCTCAAACAGCGCAAATGGTCATGAATTTCGTAGTAACTTCTCTGTTTGTCAGGTCTATCCTGCTATTCTTTGAAGCTAGCGTTTCATGTTTCAACCTCAAACAGCGCAAATGGTCATGAATGGGTAGTAACTTCTCTGTTTGTCAGGTCTATCCTGCTATTCTTTGAAACTAGCGTTTCATGTTTCAACCTCAAACAGCGCAAATGGTCATGAATTTCGTAGTAACTTCTCTGTTTGTCAGGTCTATCCTGCTATTCTTTGAAGCTAGCGTTTCATGTTTCAACCTCAAACAGCGCAAATGGTCATGAATGGGTAGTAACTTCTCTGTTTGTCAGGTCTATCCTGCTATTCTTTGAAACTAGCGTTTTATGTTTTTTCTCTGAATCCCTTCTTTTTTTGCTAATGCAATCCTTGTTTATTGTGCGTCTCATTGGAGGAATCTTCAGAGATGGTTTGCACTAAACATATACATGTATTTACTTTTTTTGATTATTTACCAATTGATGATTGTATTCATTTGTCTATGTTGCTCGGCTATTACTATAGTCTTTGTTTTTAGTATATTTATTTTCAAGCTAATCTCTTTGTCTGTACTGCACATTTTTTTCAAGAAGCTTTTGCAACGTTGCTAATGATCCTCATTTATGACTTGGTCATTAATAAATTTGATCGTTTTAACGTCCATTCCATTGACTTTGACACCCGTATTACAACTCTGAACGATTTTTTCATCATCATCTCAGAATATTCATAAACACATTCCGCGCCACATTCAGTCTAAATCAACCATATCTGCAAAATGGAAATAAAACTGAGACAGTAACATCTCTGAGACAGTAACATCTCTGAGACAGTAACATCTCTGAGACAGTAACATCTCTGAGACAGTAACATCTCTGAGACAGTAACATCTCTGAGACAGTAACATCTCTGAGAAAGTTAACATCTGCTGTGGAACATGTGTACGCTACGAAGAGGAATCACAAGCTGAAGATACACTTTCTGCTCGTCTGCTGCAGTCATTTTCAAACCAGCTACATTTGGCCGTCGGACTTCTCTACGGTGATAATTGCAGAATATGAAACTAGACGGCCAAATGTTGTGGAAATAGTAAGGGATTCCATTTGAACTGTGATTGTCGGCCCATGGATACAAGCGGCGATTATGGACAGTTACTGTCGCGCTCGGCAGCGATTTATCGATGTTAACATCGGGAGATGCCGGTAATTATTAGCGACACACTTGAGAAATTAATCCGTTCCTCCTCGCATCGATTGTCCTCGTTTATCCTATAAGTTCCCCTCGCTCTCGCTATCTCGTCGACAGGACCAGAGTAACGCGAGACTGGGAAAAAATCAAAATGGCGACCACGGAAGAAAGTTCCATTTCCGGCACGGTCCAACTCTTAATCCTTTGAGACGGTTACTGTAGCTTGCGGTTTGGGAATAATTATCGCGTTAACACCCCTTGTTCACGATTTATTACCCATGATAGCAATTATGACGTCATCGCAGAATGACTGACCACCTTGATAATGATTTGTTAAGGGTTTTCCCTCGCGTGATAAAGCACAGACAACTTTTTCAAAAATAGGTCACTAAGATTATTAAATATAGCACACAAACATTATTAAAATATAGCAAACAAATGTTATCAGAATAAAGAACACAAATGTTATTAAAATAGATCACGGAGACGTTATTAGAGAATAGTACACACGCATTATTAACATATAGCACACATACATTATTATAATATAGCACACACATACTATTAAAATAAATAATATAAACGTTATTAGAATACAGCATTCAAACATTATTAGAATATATCACACACATATTTTTTTTAAATAACACACAAATATTATGAGAAAATAGCACACAAACTTTATTTGAATAACGGACTAACACATTATTAAAATATAGTACACAACCATTACTAAAATATAGCACACAAACCTTTTTAAAATAGATCACACAGACATTATTAGAATAACGGACTCAAACATTATTAGAATATCGGATAATCATTATTAAAATATAGCACACAACTATTATTATAATATATCACAAAAATATTATTTTTGTTAAAACCAAATACACAAACATTATTTCAATAGATCACACAAACACTCGTAAAATTTAGCACACAAATATTATTAGAATATAGTACACATGCATTATCAAAATTTAGCACACAAATATTTTCAAAATATATCACACAAACATTAATCAGATATTGTGTACAAACATTATTAAAATATAGCACTCAAACATTATTAGAATATAGCACACACATATTATTAAAATAGATCCCACAAACCTTATTAAAATATAGCACACAAACGTTGTTAAAAATAGATTTCACTACCGTTATTAAAATATATTACATAAACATTATTTAAATATAGCCCACAAACATTATTAAAATAGAGAACACAAACATCACTATAACGATTATTATTTTGATCAGCTTCTTTAAAAACGGCGAATAACGAAAAATTCTTCTTAGTTTTTCTAGCATCGGTTTTGCTTCTACATCGGCTAAATTAAATCACTGAGTGTTCATTAGTATTTAGTTCTGCATAAGTGTACAGGGTCTCGCGTTTGTATTTCATACTTGTGATGAAACAATATACTTGAGAACAATATACAAACTAAGTCAGGATTTTGGATTAGACATAAACATAAAGAAAACAAAGACAATGGTAATTGGGAAAAGAGCAAGAAACCATGTATGCAGATACAAATAAAAGATTAACTACTTGAACCGGTACAGAGTTTCTCCTATCTAGGTCATATAATGACGGAAGAAGGCAGTTGTGATCGAGAAATTAAAAAGAGAATAGATATGACTAAGACGGTATTCGGCAATATGCGACACACTTACATCGAAACAGATACATCAGAACGTGAAAACGAGAATCGTTATGTATACTCGTCACTATCTTATGGCGCAGAAACATGGACAATGAATAACAAGTTGGAAAACAGTATTGAATGCTTCGAAATGTGGGTATATACATGGAAGATTGGGTCGCATTTCTTGGAAAGAGAAGAAAACAAATGTGGAAGTATTGGGAAAGTTGGGGGTGAAAAGAGAATGAATGACATAAATCAGGGTTAGACAGTTACATTATTTTGGTCATATAACAAGACATACCTCCTTGTTGAGGACCATACTAGAGGGTAGGGTGGAAGACAGTTGTTCAAGTGGCAGACATCGCTTTAAGTTGGGGGAAACATCAGGTGATGAATTTGAAAAAGCCTCTCAGATTGCGCTGTTACGGCAGAAGATAGAGTACACTAGAGATCCATTGCAGGTGACCTTAGACGCATAGATGGCACTTGAACTGAATTGAACTGGGATGGAACATAATGAGTGGTGCCATAAAACATGAAATTAAAGCTATGTTATTAGAACTGAATTATTGTATATTATTCAATTCATTTTGAAATAAATCTTTTTTTTTCTTTTTTTTTTTTTGTAATTGGTTAATTTATACGAAGCGTGTTTAAATTAAACCGGACCTAACTGCACGAATTGAACATACATGTCATTCTCATGATGATGTCACTTCTGATGTAAACAGCACACACCAACCATCAACCATCAAGTTTGTAAAATTGCATTATCCTTCGACTCATAGGTTCCTCAGGAGATTGTTGAAAACATAGCAGGTGTGAAACGGAATCCGCCCAGAGTTGATCAGAAAGCGGGGATTCGGTTTCCAACAGCTGAAGGATGTCGACTAGCTGACAATCATCGCAAAATGCAAGCAGTGTATTGTGACAAAAGTGTGTAGAATACACCAGTGAAGAACTGGCCAATGATGTTTAAAGAAGGAAGTAAGTTAACGAAAGATTTTCTGAGACCAGTTCAGACGCATATTGTTGCGTCAGAAGATGTCATCGCCACAATTCATGCAGCAATTGGGGTGGACCGTCGCCAGAGCTTACGTTCTCCACACATTTTTCACTATCCGCTGCCCGCATTCTACCACGAATTTCAGCTGTTAGAAATCGAGTCACCGCTCGCTCATCAACTTTGGACGGATTCCGTATCATATCCGCCACTTTTTCAACGGTCTGCAGAGAAAACTTTGAGTAGGGAGATAATTGTGTACACTTGACGGGTGATATGTGCTATTTACATCAGAAATTACTTCATCATGGGCACCGTAGGTATGTTCACTTGGTGCAGTTTGGTCATGTTTTATTTGAACACGCCTCGTCTTCAACTGTTACGAGTTATGACATCAAGTTAATTACCATTTGCCAGTCTGTGTGTTGATTATCTACACGTTGGATTAGTGTGTTAAAAACAGCACAAGCGATTGATATCTTTATCGTTTAAATTATTTGTGTTTCTCTTTGAAGAGAACGTGATCTTGTGGTGAGTGTGCCACCCGTGTATGCCCGTCGACACGAGTTTGGGTTCAGGTAGAGACACGATTTTCCTCTGAAGGAGGAGAAATAAAAATATAGCATGCACATTGCTCTGAAGCTGCTGGTTTGGTTTGGCTTCGTTCGTTCTCAATCTCCCGCTACCAAACCCTGAAATGGCTTAAGTAGCAGAATGTAGTCCAGAGAACGGAATGCGTTGTGTCGTAGTTTACAGTTTGACTGCAATATTTGCACCTTTCGGTCCAACACATCCGATTTCAGCAATCATTTTTTTTAGTACCGGGTTAGCATTCCCTCTTCGATCCCTTCTCCTTAGCCAGTCTGCCCTGCTGTAGCCTGTTATCCAGGATCACCGCGTTGTGGTGTAGAAGGGTCTTGGCAGCTATGGTTCGCTGGCCCTGACGCTAGCAGTCAGCTATGGGTCGCTGACCGCTGCAGCTCATGCGCTGCTCATCATCTTGATCCCGCTGCTGGTTTAAATGTCCTTTGTTCCTTAATCATTTGTCCTCCGACCGACTCCAGTAATGATTATGGTTCATCTTACATTCTTCTTCTTATTTTGTTTTTACGTTCATTCTCCTACACAAATAGCGGAGGGGGAGGGGGGGGGGGCGGATGTCACTGTACTCCAGAGGTAAGGTCTATTAAAGGGATGAACGGAAACGATGGGCCAAGTGTTACGCTTAATCTAAAGATCGGAGAGACCAACGCTCCTGCTTTCTGAGTTACCTCTAGTCGTCTAGACTGGTCGCCTTGCCACTGGTTAAAGGAAGTTCGGGACTAAGGAGTGAGGTTGATCGCCAACGCAGTAGTCTTCATTCTAATCCAAAGACAGCGCAAGGTAATTCACCAAGACAAACCCGCCTGATGTTAAAATAGCAATAATCGCTTACGATCGGCAACTAACTTCAATTACTTCACAAACGATTGTCCATGTGCAACCAGAAACCAGACTCCTGAACATGTACTACAGAGAATTATGGTGCCACAACTGATTAGGCGGAACAGAGCTAAGATAGACGCTGTGGGACTACCGTCCTTATCTAGCCAGAGAGAACAGAGCTGAGACACAGACTATGGCAGATGTCGTCCAGACCTAGCTAAAGAAAGCAGAGCTGAGACACCAACTATGGCAGCTGTCGTCCAGACCTAGCTAAAGAGAGCAGAGCTGAGACAGGCTATGGCAGCTGTCGTCCAGACCTAGCTAAAGAGAGCAGAGCTGAGACACAGGCGATTGTAGCTGACGTCTTTCCCTGGCCAGAGGGAACAGAGCTGGGACACTGGCTATGGTAGCTGCCTTCCAGACCTGGCTATGATAGCTACCGTCTTTCCTACATTCGCACTGCTTTATGTATTCTTGTAGCCAGACTGCATAAGTGCTGACTGTTTCCAGGGCCGCCTCTTGGATGCAGAAGATGGTCGATCTTGGTCAGCTATAATTAACTGACTCGATCGCGAGCAGCCAATCATTAGTGATCTTCTGTTTTTTTAATTTCCAAATTACAAATATCTTGACCCTATCGTTGGTTGTGTTTGCATTTATACACACATAGAAACAATACATACTAAATTAATTTCGCTGCAAAGCTGGTACTATGGTGCTGTAGGATCGAAAACAATTATAATTGTAATATTAAATACATGACTCATTACATATCTTTTCAATTTACGTTGTCGAAGTGTAATCAACGGAACGAACGAAACATTTTTCGTTATACGAACTTTTGATATACTAAGAGTCCGCAAATCAAAAAGCCATCGGTCAAATAGAAACTACCGTTACCTGGTCACAGTCGACACTTTGGGTGAATAAGGGCGTTTATTTGGTGGCCTAACTTAATCCAGAAGGATCTACCTTATCACACTTCACTGACAGTTTTCGTTGAGACTTCAGAGATCCGCGAGAAATGTGCGGAGACATAACCTAAGCCACGATTGTCCACCTGTCAGGAAAATCGCGGGTAAGAATGTTCCACGCTATAATGACAACGATCGTTAGAGTAGTAGAATGCTGCAGCGCAGGCTTCGAACCTCAAAAATACCGGGTTCTACGCTCGTTTACGAAACGCTCGAGTCTACCCAGTTGTTAAATAGTACTTGGTTTATTGGTAGGGAAGGAAACAAAGCTGAGAAGCGAATTGCCCGACCCACTGCATTTAAACAAATGACGGCTGTTGACACACGCGTACGAAATTCTGCAACATTATAAAACATCCGCACGTATGCATATACATACATAGGCACTCAAACACACATACACACCAACGATGGCACGCACTGCGGGACTGAGACGCAAGTCCAGTCAGGCACAAAAACTGACAAGAAGTCGAGTCAGGGTCAATTTCCTGATCAAGACAACAATCTCTCTTCCATGTAGCGTTCCCTGAAAACAGGTTGTTTGCAAGACAGTCTGGCTGACGAGATGTGGGTCGATGTAATCCCCGTAGTAGTGAGTGCACGCAGATGAAGTCAAGCATAGAACAAGCGCCTATGGACCGCGGACCACTTTCATCAGCATGCTAGATAAGTTTACTACAACCCGTCCCTTAACGTCCTTTTCGAGACGCACAAAAGAGTAAACGTACTCATTGTGGGCATTAAGCACTGACAAGAACAACAACATAAATGACATGCACTCACAACACACACACAATCATACATCCGTTTGCTACTTCAACAAAATATAGGCAATTTGCAATGATTTGTTTTAACCTGACCCACAATTGTTTCAATAATGTCCAAAACATATAATACAAGTGTATTATCATTGACGTTGTACCTGTTCTGAAAATGTCATCTGTTTAGCTTATCGTGTTGTTGTTGTTGTTGTTGTTTTTGTTGTTGTTGCTGAATACCCACAATGAGTAAGCTCACTCTTTTGTGTTAGCAAAATACTGAAGTATCGGTACCAATTGTAAACACCTTTTCATACTTCAGTTTCTTGCTAACCACTATTTGAACTGTCCCTAGCAACACAGCGAATTCCTCTGCTAGCGAACGTAAGCTAAGGCGAAGGCCCACCCGAGTTGCTGCATCAATTTTGTCAATGGTATCTTCTGACCCAATAATATGCGCCTGACCTGGTCTCGAAAGATCTTTCGTTAACTCACGTCCTTCTTTAAACATCGTTGTCCAGTTCTTCACTGTTGTCTTCGACACACTTTTATCCCCAAACGTTGTGCATTGTGCGAAGAATTTCAACTAGATGACTTCCTTCAGCTGTTAGAAATCGAATCACTGGTCGCTTATCAATTCCGGGCGGATTCCGTATCACACTAGCCATGTTTTCAACGTTCTGAAGAGGAAATTATGAGTCGGAGGAAAATGAAATTTTGCAAACTGGCCGGTTGGTATGTGCTGTTTACATCTGAAGTGACGTCATCATGCGCATCGTACCTATGTTCACTTGGTGCAGATAGGTCCGGTTTCAATTGAACACATATATATTGAACACCTCATATTTAGCACTTCATCCCGGAACGCAGTGTATGCTTTTCCTCAAACCTAAATATGACAGTGTAGAATATTTCAACTGTAGGCTTTTGTTTTTCCGTCGATTTTGTTCATTCAGTTTCCACGGCTAATTAATATCGACAATTATCGATTTTGTTAATTGATTTTTATCCGCGTCGGCGAGTCACTTCCCTCATCAGCCTTATAATTTACAGCTGCATCGATTATGTGAAATCAAGCAACATTTTATTATTTAAAATAAATATGACCACGAGAAATTTCGAGAGGAAGAGAGACAGAAGTGGACAGAGTAGAAAGATATGCAATGGCATGCCATGCTGGATAGACGAAATGCATCATCGCATCGCATCTCATGAAACGATGAAAATGCAAATGGAAATGCAGATGAACATGCGATGAAAATGCAACTATGTTGCAGTATTCCTCCCACTTTGTTGTAGAATTCTTCCCACAATTTTGTAGTATTCCTCCCACTTTGTTGCAGTATTCCTCCCACTTTGTTGTAGAATTCTTCCCACAATTTTGTAGTATTCCTCCCACTTTGTTGTAGTATTCCTCTCACTTTGTTGCAGTATTTCTGCCACTATGTTGCAGTATTCCTCACACTGTTTTAGTATTCATCCCACTTTGTTACATTATTCCTGATACTTTATTGTAGTATTCCTCCAACTTAGTTGTAGCATCCCTTCCAATATGCAGCAAAATTCCTCCTACTTTGTTGCAGTATTCCTCCACTTTGCTGAAGTATTCCTCCCGCTTTGTTGTAGTATTTATCATACTTTGTTGCAGTATTCCTCTCACTTTGTTGTATTATTCCTCCCACTGTGTTACAGTATCCCTCCAAATCTGTGATATGTGTCTCCTTCTTCATTGTCTGTGATGTTCTCCTGAGCACTGTTTGCGTTCTTAATTTGCGTCTAACAGGCAAATCATCAATTAATGAAAGCGTTTCAGCTCCGTAAGGAACACATCTCTACCAACATTTATCCTGAATAGTTGAGTTATTTTCTTCTTGCTAGGTGGCTCGTCTGTATTTGTTGATGTTTTTGTTTTACAATTTATACAGAATGAGGCAAGCAGTCCCATGCCTAACCCTTTCCCAATTTGTGTTTGACACGTTCATCTGTTAATGTTGTTTGCAAACCCCCTTTCTGCCTTCGTCCTCGCCTCAACCTTTCCAGACCTTGGAAATGCCCATTCGGGTAACACGACTAAATTGCTCTGTTTTTCATATATATTCCCAATATAACTTGCGTTCAATCCAAATGACTACTCCAAAATACGCAGGTTGTTAAAATTTGAGACACGCTGAGCAACATCGCTTAAATGTTGGAATGAAAGGTAATATTTTCACATTTAGGACATTCGTGTTTTTATTCGGGACCTTCAGTTCAGTACTGGTATTCTCTGGTTGCCACTCTAACCGGAAATACTTTTAGCAAGTCAATGTTTATTTAATTCAGATCACATGATGATGTTTTGGATGGCGTTGTAAAGATTTCATTACGTGAAGTATTCAGAGCGATTACCGCAGTGAAAGTGCACTCGTTTTTACGGTTAACTTTGTACAGTCTTTATTTATAAAAACGACCGTGAACCAGCTAATGACAACACATACCTCGCTTTAACGACTTATCGTAAGACTATAACCTAGGTAACAGCGCCAGATGAGTCTCCACAACAGTGACATCCGGGCATTGGCATATGTCGAGGATGTCTTCTTCAACACGCCAAGAACTCCTGCACAGCTAGGCTGGTCATGTAGTCAGAGGGAAAGACGAACGCTGGAGCACAATAACGAATATGTGGTATCCGCTCGAAAATAGAACATCTACTTGAAGACTCTCCACTGTATAGCAAGATTCGCTTGAACTACAATACTCGAAATAAAAAAACACACAAACAAGTAAGCCTTCCACTGGACAACTCGTGATTGAAACTAGACGGACTGGAAACCTTGCTGGCCCCAGCACAAAACCCCAAAACATAGTCGAGGAAATCCCGTTAAGCAATGAAATAGATCTACCGGTTTCTGCGAACTCGCACAAGAGTTGGCACTTGCAGAATTGATACTGTCTTTGTAGATGTACAGACGGACTAAGACTAAGTCCATATTGTCGTTTTCAGCCAACGAAAAGGCAAAGGCCGCCGTCCATCGCAGATGATGATGGCCTAGTTTATTTTCCAGCCCTATTTTTTGTAAGGATTGAATGCACTTCTTTTTATCCTCACTCTCTCGTCTCGAGCCGCCCGACCCCAGTGGCAAGTCAAGGACAAGACGACTAGGGGGCGACTACGAGATGCAGGGGACTCCGCATCAAGCACCCGTGAAAAAGACGGCTGAGTCCAGAGTCGAACCCACACCACATGATCACGAGGCCGACGGCTTAACCACTTCACCACATAATCCTCAGTCAACTATAGTAGCACCATTTACAGTCAAATTTATCAGAAGTCATACGTCGCAAATGACAATTTCATGACTTCGTTCGTTCTCGATCTCCCACTACCAAGCTCTGAAAATATCATACGCAGCAGAATGTAGTCCAGAGAACGGAATGCATTGTGTTGTAGTTTGCAGCTTGACTGCGATATTTGCACGTTTAGGTCCGACACATCCAACTTCACCAGACATTTTGTTTAGTACCGGGTTAGCCTTCCTATTCGATCCTTTCTTCTTAGTCAGTCTGCTCTGTTGCATATCACCCATATCTTGTTATTTAACTGATTGTGTAGCCCAATAGCTGATGAGCAAGCCTGCTTATGGCGGCCCAATGCCATTCTTTTAAAGTCCCAGATCCTCTTCAGTTGTTTTACTGCTCCGTGTTAGCAATTATTGACAGTACTTCATGATATAAATCGTTTTGTCATGCCCGCTAGATGTATCTTTAAATTTTAAAAAAAGAATTTTAGGTTAAATGACTTTTTTTCTGTTGGCCATGAAACGCATATAAGTGATGTTCTTGACCTGAACATTGAGGGGCCATCTTGTAAATTAGGTTGGACTGTAAAGGGTTAAGGTTTCGGGGTTCAACTTTCGTTACCAGCACCATTCAGTGGAGCTATGCGTAAATTGTTGCTATGTTTGCTGTAAAGGGTTACGGTTTCGGGGTTCAACTTTCATTATCAGCACTCTTCAGTTGCGATATGCGTAAATAATTGCTAAGTTTGATGTAAAGAAATGAAAGGCTACGATGGAGAGAACAAGATGTGGTATCGCACAATGCATTTTCTAACACATTATCCCTGACGGCAGTGTCTTGTTTGGGATTATATTTAACACTGTAAGTCATTGTGATCGAGAGAAAAAGTACTCGTGCTTGGGGGTTGGGAGCGGGGGTGTAGTTTTGGAGAGCAAGGGTCGATGTCGGTACAGAAAGAGAAAGTGAAGAAGATGAAAAAGAAGAAGAAGAAGAAGAAGAAGAAAAAAAGAAGAAGACGAAGATGAATAAATAGATGAAATAGAAGAAGATTAAGAAGATCCAAAAAAGGAAGACACCGATAAAAACAGGCAGGGAAAGGAATACGAAAAAACTAAAATGAAGGAGACAAATAGGAAAAGAACGATGAAGAAAACATTTAAAGCGACGAAAAATTATTTTCAGGTGGACAGGATGGAAATAGGAAAATCGAATAATGAGACAAAGTAGAAGAAGATGAAGATTGTTGCTTATCATTAGTCAGATTAAGACAATTAGAAAGTTAAGCGTTAGGAAAGCGAAGAAAATAATAAAAATAATAATCTAACTTAACGTCCTTAACTTAACTCTACAAAGTCTATATACAACCAGTTTCTTAGAGAGTGGTTTAAGCAATGTGCGAGTCCGTCGTAATTGAGTCCATTTCTAGAGCTAAGTAGATCCGCAGCATGTTAGGCACCATCTATAGCTGCTCTTAACAAACCACTTCGGATAAGGTACATAAAACCAGGAAGATAACAACAAGGAAGAAAAAGAAGACTGATATTGAAGTGAAGAAAGCGAAGAATATGAAGAGGAGAAAACGGAAGATGAACTATAAAAGGGATCAAGATGCTGAGTAGCGCATGAGCTGCAATGGTCAGCGACCCATAGCTGACTGCTAGCGTCAGGGCCAGCGAACCATAGCTGCCAAGACCCTTCTACACCTCCACGCGGTGATCCTGGATAACAGGATTCAGTAGGGCAGACTGGCTAAGGAGAAGGGATCGAAGAGGGAATGCTAACCCGGTACTCAAAAAATGCTTGCTGAAGTCGGATGTGTTGAACCGAAAGGTGCAAATATCGTAGCCAAGCTGTAAACTACAACACAACGCATTCCGTTCTCTGGTCTACATTCTGGTAGCGGGAGATTGAGAACGAACGAAGAAGAAGAAGAAGAAGAACTATAAAAATGTGACGATCAATCAATGAACCAATCAATCAATGAACCAATCAATCAATGAACCAATCAATCAATGTTCTTTAAGTACCAAACACGTCACATAAGGCGGAGACCAGTGCTCTCCAGATTGGTCTGTACGACGTCACTGTTTTCAGTTCATGTTTGTTGCTCAAGCCCGGAGTCTAATCTGACGATCGTACTGAGAAGAGTGTCTTTCTTCTTCTTCTTCTTCTTCTCTTCTTCTTCTTCTTCTTCTTCTTCTTCTTCTTCATCGTACGCAGTCAGACAGTAACCATTATTTTTTCGAAAAAAGCGGCGGTCATCCTAAGGCTGTCGACAATGCCATAGAGCTTTTCTTGTGGTTCCACTGGTGATGGCCACATCTGATCCTCGTATGTCGGGCAGTTCTGCAGCAGATGCTCAGCGGTCATTTTTCCGGTACCACACGGGCATTCATCGGTACCACCTATCTTCAATTTGTTGAATAGGTGGTACCTCAGTCTATTGTGACCAGTGCGAAGTCTGAAGACAACGACCTGCTCTCTTATGTTCAACTGGTAATAGGCATCGTTTTTGGTGTAACCAGTATGTTCGGTTTCCCATTTGGTCATGTATCTGGCTTTAATAAGCCGTTTTGACTCTTCGTACGTCATACAAGTATCTGTTTGTGGTAGTCTTGCGCCTTCTTTTGCCAGTCTGTCTGCCTCCTCGTTGCCTTGGATGTTGCAGTGTGATGGGACCCACTGTACCACTACCCTTTTTGGTGCGGACTGCTGGCATAGTTGACAGAGTGCTGTTCTTAAGTCATTAAGCTCAGTGTTTTTCTGGCTTTTTAGCGCTGTGACTACGGCGAGAGCATCTGTAAGCAGGACTGTATGGCTTTCATTTTCTTTATGTGTCACCATTTCTTCCACTGCCGCCCTCAGTGCCTCTGCCTCCGCTCTGAAGTTGCTTGTGTACTTACCAGTAGCGAATGACAGTGTTATTTTTCTGCCATTTGGTACGTTCAGGAATGCTCATGCCCCTCCGTTCTGTCTACTGTTTGTTACAGAACCGTCGGTGTATGCATGGGTCCAGTCCATGCTTGGGTAGTTTTTCGATATAAAGCCTATGGTAGTATCTCTCCTTTCTTTTTCGGTCTGTCAGTTTTTGTTTCCAATACCTGGTATATTTTCTACCACCTCTGGAAATATATCCTGCCTCCAGGTAGGTTTTCGTACAGTAGTGATGGGCTTTGGTGTTGTTAGTGCGTTTATGGGATCTTCGTGCATCTTTGCTTTGGCTATTTCTGCAAAGTTTCTCCGCTTTAGTTTCCCATTTCCCAAATTGTTTAGTCTCTGGTGCATTGGATGGTCAGTCAGTCTTTGGAGTTTCTCTGACTGCAGCTGGGCTCTGCAGTCTCTTCTATCGGTCATGGGTTGCAGTTTTGTAATCTTTTAAAGTTCTACAATTGGCGTTGACTTCATGCCTCCTGTTATAATTCTCGAGTGTCTTTCGATATCACTCATTTACTGCTTTAGATGGTGACCACATAATGATGGTGCTATCCATTATAAGAACATGTTCGATGAATGACCTCCGTTTTTTTTTCTTATGAGTAATGAAACATTTTGTTGGATGGCGATTTCTCTCAATGTTGTGTTGGTTTTGAATTCCGTCCAGCCAATATTGAGCACTTATTTAGGGCCTTTTTCAATGCCTTTATTATTTTAGTTTATTTATATCCTCCACGGTCATTCAACGACGACGGAAGATATGACAAACTTAGATGAATCTATCTATCTTTTTTTAGTCCACTTTTGACGTAAGACTGCGTGTTGAGGTGTGATCTTCCTTGTTTCATATTTTTTAGCAGTCTAAAATCCGCTGATGATTTGCCAGGTCAATTCCAGTATCTGCTCCAACCGCTAGGTTGGTAGCCTACGCTTATTTTTGAGACGTGCTAATGGAAACGTAAATTTGAGCAAGGTAGAACCGCAGGCTGTCAGACGAGATGATCGCCATAATAATTTGAGTATATTTTTAACTTGAACTCTGCCGTTAAGATTACTATTTCTGATTTCCCACTGCCAAGAAATTATTATTTTGAGCGCCATTGAACACGGGTCTCTGATCTCACTACTCAGAAATTATGGGAGACTTTTACCAGATGATCCACGTTAACAAATTTCGTCATCCTCCGTGATTTGAATCCGCGACTTACATCACCCGAGGCGAACACCTTACCTCGAGACCACTGGGTCCCCTCAGGAAGATGAAGATGAATGAAGAGAAGTACAAAACGTACATTATCAGACGAGGCAGTAACAACGAGGGATTATAATGTGATTACACTACACAAACTGTTTGTCCTCTAGACCTCTTTTCCCCGAACCTCCAAACTTGAGATGCAATCTTTTCACCCAGCACTAGAGAAAGCTGGGAACACGTTTGATAGTTTTGACATCTGACCTCTGCATGTCAACTGACCAGGATCACTCAGCGCATAACTAAAATCCGCTGCTTGTATCAGTACCTCCAGTTTTTGGACTTTCAATCTCTTAACAATGAAGAGCCTTGCAAGCTAACAATGGCGAAGACATCGTGTGAGCATCTGGTGATCTCTACGACGCGCTCGAAAAGATATTTCTGAGTGTTCGCTTTCAATTTCTAGAACCGCTAGTTTCAATGAACCAGCTTCACCAATTTTCATAGAAAATGATATTTTCTTTTCTTTTCTTGTTGCTCCGGTCATATTCAGTCCCTAATCTTTTCATTTCCATCGGACGATGTGAGCCTGGCTTGGCATATGATCACAGATCTTCCCCGACAAGACTAAATCCTTGTAAAAAGTCACTTAAAAACGTGGGTGTGGTCTTGTGATTTACAACCTGGGACATCAGTAGAGATGACAATGTTTAACACGCTTAATGCGTGGTTTAGTTCCCGGATGGACGAAGCTGTGGTCTGTAATCTTCCATATCTGTGAGAGTACTAATCCGTGTGTCCGGATATTTTATCTCTGGTTCGAAGATGTATTTCTGGGAACTGTGTAAGCGATATCAGTTTTATTGGAAGGGAGAGGTTTCCGGGATTGATGATATGGGTTGTCGCACCAGTTGAAGCATAGGGCAACAACTACAGCAGGTCCCTAGGAGGAGGCTAACGTCTGGTCAGGAAAAATATACGTATCAGATATGCTAGTCAGGGTCAGGCAAAACATACTGGTCAAGACCCTCACCGCGGATTATTTTGTAGCTTTCCCTGGAAACGGGCTGTTTTCATGGCAGCCTGGCTAACGAGGTGAATGATGGACGTGATCCGCGTAGTAGTCAGTGACACGTAGATGAAGTCCAGCATAGCACAACCGTCTGGAGCACCTTGGTCTACCTTCATCAGCACGCTAGAAATGTGCTGACAGCTATTGCAACTAACCAATTAACATCCTTTTGAGGGCGCACACAAAAAAGATAGCCTACTCGTAGTGGGCATTCGCGAACAACAACAACAACAGCAGCAGCAGCAACAACAATACCAACAGCAACAACAACAGCAGTAACAACAACAATAGCAGATTCCTGGCAGGAAGGCTGTATCTTGGCATTGTCGATGGTGGTTTTAATATTTCAAAAGCAATTGGTTTACATGACGAAGTTGTTAGCTCCATGCACAGCCCTATGTAGGCGTCTGCCTCCACATCTTAAAAAAGGTTGCAGGGGTTTAAAGTATATATCCTGCAGAAAATCTATGAAAACCACGTTACATCAACTTCGTTAGTTCACTTCTCAATCGACAGCTGGTTTCCCGTAAATAACGGGGGGTGGAGGCGGAGGGAGCTGTGCTGCTGTTGGACTGAAGTACTGACACCAACAACCCTGGTCAGCACAGTCCCTCTGATCAGGTAAGAGATGGCCAATGAAAATACCAGATCCATCAGCACAAATCCTCTCCAGCGCCAGACTGACTGTGCGGGAGAGAGGGGGGGGGGGTGTGACTTTGTTGGAGAGTAGGGGAGTGTGAGGGTGTGGTCGGGGGGGGGGGGGATGAGGGGGGTGGCGGCATGATAATTAAAATCTTCCGCTGGTCCCTTCGTGACGAAACTATTTGACTGGAATGAGAGACAGGTAAAATAATATTTAGTCAACTGATATTTAGTCAAATGGTATTAGATCAATGATATTTAGTGAAATGATATTTAGCAAAAATAATAGCTAGTCAAATGATATTCAGAAAATGATGTTCAGTAAAATGATATTTAGTCAAATGATAATTAGTTTAAAAAATGTATTCAAATGATATTTAGTAAAATATTATTTACTCAAATAATATTTAATCAAATGACGTTTTGAAAAATGATATTTAGTCAAATAATATTTAATGAAATGATATTTAGTAAACTAATAACTAATAAAAAGTGAAATTTAGAAAAATTATATTTCATAAAATGACATTTAACAAAAACGATATTTAGTAAAACATTTTGTGTACTTCTCCATGTAACATGTAGTAAATATACAGTGCACTTTTGTATCTAATATTTAGTCAAATATGCAGTGTGCTGCTGTCTAATATTTAGTTAAGTACGCAGTGCACTTCTCTGTTTAGTATTTAGTCAAATATGCAGTCAAATATTGTCTACTTATGCCTGTTTTTGCCCATTTAATGTTTGTTTTATTTGCATCACCAGAAAACGGGATATCAACATGTGTGTCACGGGACATAATTACAATTTGGTGTTGGGATATCGGGTGGTCGTGATACACACCGCCTGGGGTGAAATGAATAATAGGAAAAAGGAAAACTGTAGTATGAGTGAGTTAATTTTCCATTAATTCTGGTAATATGGTAAATGAAAACCGTTGCATGGTGAATAAAAACCGTCGTATGAATGAGTTGATTGTCGATTAGTTGGGTTAATATGGTAAATAGAGACGGTTGTTTTGATGTTAATTTTCAAAGCGTCAAATAAGCCTTTATTTTTCTATAGTACCCATGTAATGAAAGAAGTAAGAAGATGTAAGAAGACGACTGACTATGGCAATGCAGAAGATAAGGAGTATGCAGAACCTATGGCATAATACAAACAAAGAACTCAAACTAAAGATCCTTAGAACGTGCATTTTTCCCGTGGCAACCTATGGATGTGAAACATGGACGATTACAAACACAATAAGAGCGAAGAGCTGTGCTTTTGAAACACAGTGCTACAGAAGAATCCTAAAAATCCTGTGGACAAAGAAACAAAAAAACAAATTCACACGGCAAGACCTGAATGTAGAGGAAAATTGGCTCATAAATGATGTAATGACCCGAAATGTATGTTTTACGGACACGTTAAAAAACACAACGGACTGGAGAGAGCGGTTATGGAAGGGATGGTCACTGGAACGAGATGCAGGGGCCAACCGAGAAGACAATGGACCCAGGACATCAAGGAGACTCTGGATTTAACCTTGGGGTAGGCAGGAAGACTGGCGAAAGATATAGTTTCCTACAGACAGGCTGTCATGAGAGCACGTTCTGCAAAAGACGTGCTACATGATGATTAATGACCCATGTGATTGCGTTTATTTTGCAGCAAGTTGAGAAAAAAGTAATGTATGTGGCTGCAATCGAACGAAGAATAGACGAAGCATGGCTTGATTTCAGGATTGCGGGGAAATCATTATGCAGTGAATCCCGGGACATTCAAAGACACGTGACAATGATACGAAATATGAGTTTAATCAACTCAGTACATTACAGTAATGAGAGCGAACATCTCGGTATTGCACAGAGCTTATGTATGCCAAACTCGAAAATGCACCTGGGGAAATGTGTCCTACTGCCCATATGAAAATTTGAAACACGCAGGGAATGACGGATATGGACCTCTCTCGGGGACACTTATTCTGGTGAAGATGGTAAGGCTTGCTAGTTGCTACTCAGAATGGTTTTAGATCGGGACTCAGCATTGCACCCCATCGAGGGCATCAGGCTCCATCTGTTGTCGGAAAAGAGACAGAGTCTTGTCAGACTTTAGAATAGTGTGGAAAGGAAGGCCATAGGACACCCCAGCACTTTTAATCTCGAAACCCAAGAGACAGTTTCTCAGGGAAGGAGATTATTATTATAATTATAATTATTATTATTATTATTATTATGAATGAAGAAGAAGAACAGGAAAAAGAATAAGGGGAAGAAAAAGAAGAAGCAGATGAATAAGAAAGAGAAGACGAAGAAGAAGAAGAAAAAGAAGAAGAAGAAGTCGAAGAAAAAAGAAAAGATAAAAATAAGATGACGAAGAAGTAAAAATATGATCAAGATATAAATAGCCACAAAGAGCAGCATCTTTACAAACAGTTCATAAAAACAGCAAAGAAATAAACTTGGCTGAACAGATGGACCATGGGAAACACGGGGAGTGAGGTCTACAGACATGACAAGCCCCAATCCAAATGACAGGGTAAATCAACTCCCAAGAAAGAACTAGTGCATAATGTCCCGGCTTAGAAATCACAACAATCCAATTAACAAGCATCTGAACATAATCCAACCACAACACACTCCTGAGTGTCAGCTGGGTAGACACCTTCGCGAAACCGTTGATCATTATCTCTTTGAGTTCTCGGTACTCAACACTGTCTGGTGCTTCTTCATCCAAGGCCAGATAAATTGATCACTTTGAATGGCACTAAATAACAACTATCAAATACAGGCAGATATTGCATTGGGCTGCAGGACGAGAACCTAAGAAATGCTGGGTCGGCTAAAACATCACCAACAGCAACATGTCTGCGCGAGGACGCAGTAAGGTTGGGAGGGAAGGGGGGAGACGACACATGGACCTCGACTCACAGCAAAATAGCACCTTGGAGATTGCTGGACTCCGCTTGAATTGTCAAAGACATCTCGGGTGTTACAGTGAGATGATGTGGCCGAACTCCTCCTCCTCATCACCATAGGCGTCTCAGTCTCAATAGAATATCCGGGTGGTGCCATAGGAGTAGCCTCTCAGGGCGCAAACCTTGGCGCTGAATTTGTAGACTCTGTGCTGCCCAAACTGCATTATCCCTGGTGTAATCCAAAGGAATGCAAATCATGCCAATTTGGGACCAGCTCAGCTGCAGAAGCTGCCGGAATGTGTTCCCAATTTTAAAACCATCTGTATTAGGTGCCACCACCGCGGATTTTAGGTCTGGGTTTACACCCGTAGCCCTACCTTCTCCCAAAGATGCTAGTTACTCGAGTCATTCGATGATACTCTCAGGACTAGACAGCACATCCTGGCACTTCTGGCGAACTGCCTCAGCACTCAAACGAGCGTTGTTTAGACTAGTTTAAAGTCAGAGTTTACCTTTTTTTAGATTGGCTGCCAAGCAAGGCTAATGAGCCCAATTATAACGTCGGGTACTCGGTCGCGCCCCACAGCAGACTTGTAAGAAACAGGAGGCACCTCATGAAGGTGCTGCTGGGGACACAATCTTGTAGGAGAGGCCATTGGCATGTAAACTACTGTCCTGCAAATCGAAAGGTGAATCTAGCGGCGAACTCTACACATGGAAAGGAGAAGCTGAAGCAGACGCTTCACTTTCCTTTAACGACGGTGCGTTCAGCCCAGACCTCGCTATACCCCAACGAACTCCTACGTTACGGGAAAGAAGAACAAGAATAATAATAGATTACGTCTTTAAAAAAACAGAAAAGAAACAACAGAGACACGCTTCAAGAGTAAAGTGTTAATTAAAGTTATGACACTTAACATTGTTCTGTACCAGAAGTATTGATGGCGTTCCTCTGACTTCAAGCGGAGAAAAATCTGTAATGAATTTATGAGCAGACGCATAACGGCCACCAAATCACTTGTGTGTTGTAATGTAGTGCTTTTAGCGACTTAACTCTTTCTCTTCAAAGGCTATATAATACAAAGCCACTCATCAAACTTTCTTAAATGTCTCCGAGAAACTCAGACACTTTCAATCATGCGCTCCTGATCTTGATTATTTCCCTTTGACGTAGTCATTTGATGCGAAACTAAAGTGCTCACGGCTTTTTAGCGCATGACCTGTATTACAGAAATGAAACAAAAAGAAAACAATGGTCGTTTCTATTCTTAATCCAGTGAATAATAATTAAAAAAACACTAGCTTTTAGATTTTCTTCGGGTCGGACAACAACACACTTGAATAGAGTTACCATTATATGTAGACAGTGAGCCAGGAAGTTCTCGCAAGAACGTAAAATATCGAATTAGTCTCCATGACTTCGCGTGAACTCCGGACATGGCTTATTCTCCCTATGTACCCTACACTTCCTGAAATACCCAGAATGCCACTGTGGACCCACTTCCTGCATACCAGGTACCGGCAGCATTGGGAACAATCAGAACTGCATGGTCGCCTGCGCGATCTGCTTCCTTTTACACAGATTACACCGACTTAATTGCCATCTTAAAAGTCAATCGTTCCGATCGGTTTTTTTCATAGAGCATTCAACTCCGCGCGTAAATTGAACTAAAGGTGAAAGGTGTCAACGTCGGGTCTCTTCAGAACTCAACCGTGATATATTGCACGGTCGATTAAGAATGAACGAGTAGTGATTTAAGAAGAAGTATTGACGGCAGCAGACGTACACTCAGAAGCAGATCTCTCTTTCGTAATGATCATTTTCAAGTCTGTGAATTAGTCCGTTGTTTACAAGAGGGCTCTTTTTTGTGACAAGAACGAAGATATAATCACTGCCACACTGAGATTATGTCATAATTGGAGGGACATCAACGCGATTTAACCTGTGTAGGGTAGTAATCTCACCAATTGAGTTGTTGATTTCTCCAATCATCAATTATAACAAGCTCTGACTATTTCTTTCCTTGTTCTAGACTGGATTCTACAAGTCGGTTTGAAGATCCACGAGGAAAAGATAAAAATAATTAGTGTCAATGCAGAAAACACAGAACAAAACAGGCTGAGAGGAACGCCCCTGGAAAAGGTAGGTGTATTTACATACCTAGAACATATCATCAAAAAGTAAGGAGGGACAGACGAGGATATAAAAACAAGGATACAAAAAGCAAGAGTTGCTTTTGGAATGTTCAAACCAATATGGAAATCCAAGGAAACTAGAAGGAAGACAACAATAAGGATCGTCAATACAAACACGAATGCAGTCCTTCTGTATGGAGCGTAAACCTGCTTCATAGCCAACAAAGAGCCCCCACCTTTTGCATAAGAAAAGATAAAGACATATTATATCACACTTCTCAGTTTGATATACTCTGAACAGTGCATGAACTGCAGCGGTCAGAGACAATTAACTGACTGCCAGCGCCCGGGCCTGCCAACCATAGCTGACAAGACTCTTCTACACATCCACGCGGTGATCCTGAATAACAGGCTGCAGTAGAGCAGACTGGCTAAGAAGAACGGATCAAAAAGGAAAAGCAACTATGTACTCAAAAATGGTTGCTGAAGTCGGAATGCCAGACCGAAAAGTGAAAATATCGCAGTCAGTCTGTAAACTACAACACTAAGTATTCTGTTCTCCTGACTACATCATGCTACTTTTAAAGCCCTTTTTAAGGCTTGGTAGTGGGAAATTGAGAAAAAACGAAGAAGAAGAAGGAATCCACTTCGTTCATCTCTATGACCACTGACAGAAGAAGTCAACATAAATTCGTGTTAGGCCCGTTGCGTCGGCAGATCACATCCACGATCCACTGATGTGGCCTGGTTCCAGGAAGTTTCCAAAGCAGAAGTGGAGGTTACTATCTGCTAGAGCCTTACGGTGCAGGGACGGCCTGTTCTGCTCATCCAGCCTGTCGAGGGAAGGCTTTTTGCACTGAGGAAAGGCTTGTGTAATACCTTGGAGCAACGTTTTTGGGCTCAGCCGTTCAATTTGACCGAACAAAGAATCTCGTTGTCAAATGTTTCTGAAATTGGGAGTAAGGTTTGTTTGAGCAGAGATGGTCTAAAAACAGATTGACAAAGTGTACCCTCAAGACAAGATATATAATATAGTGAAGGTCCATTGCAGGCAACCTTTGAAGCGGAGACGGATTTCAGCCACATCATTATTGTCTTTAGATATGACACATCAGCAATTACTCATCCATTCAGAACTGCTCATTCCATACATATATTGCTTGACCTGTCCAGGTTGCTCGCAGATGAGAAATAAACCTTTAGGGTTTCTGGCAAGACAGGAAGTACATTGTCGGCGTCATTTTGAAAAAGGACCTACGAATCTAACATCACTAATCAACACGAACTCTGAAAAAGGAATATCATAATAGGCGAAATTAATTAGTGTAATCCAAACTGCCACAACACTGCAGACTCAATCATATGGAGCCAGTTTTTATGGCGCCTGTCAAACAGTTCCAAAATCGACATAAGGTGTCATCTCTTTACTCATAATTAATTGACGCCAACGTATTATATTTTGGGCCAAACGTAGAAGAGATTCAACAAAGAACGAATATTTTTAGTATGCCGTTTGTTCTTTATTCGAAAACAAGAACATGTCTGAAACAAATGAAAGAAAAAAGCATTGCCAATTACAAATTAAAAGTGTATGAAAAGTTCAAACAAAAAAAATCCCCAGGCAACACCAAAGATAGCAACACATGCAAGAAAATATCAATTCCAGCAGTCTCGTGACTTTTGTATATCAATTTATTTTCCATTCGATCAAACTGAAAGTTGGCCAAACAAATGAATTAGGAGTTGCCGTGACAGGTGGGCAGAAGAGCTCAGGCAAACATAAAACATTAGCGATGTAGTTAAGTTCGAAAATTGCCTGCAAAAGGGAAGTCTATAAATTTTTAAACACCTTCCGTGGCACCTAACGGGACTATTTGTGACGGAGCGATGCACCATGGGGAGTCCTTGCACGCACACTGGTTTAACATTTGATGGACTAATTGTGTTGGTAATTAGCGGCGATAGCAAGCGAAGGTCTATCAAAATTTCATTCCCCAGCAACGGGGAGCGAAAATTTAATTAAGTTAATGATCGCACATATTGGCACAGTGTCTCCATTTGGGCCCTTCTCTGGTATCGAGTGCCGCAGAAATAGGCCACAAATATGACTTGGAAGATTGTCTTTGCGCTCCATTCTGTTTCCTGTCATGCAATGAACAGTTTCCGTTTCTCTGTTTATTGTGGGCAAACTAATGAGAATGAAGAACACAAGTCGACCAGAATGGCACGAACATTTTTGTTTCTCTTATTTTTTTAGCTGTGCTTGTTTTTGCTGAATTGATTGTCTGTACGGAAAGACAAGTCTAAGATTACGTGAGATTTAAGTTGCAATAACGATATTAATTTTTAGGAGAGCTACAGTAATTCTACAGACCAATATTTGTTGAACAGCACAACAAGTTTAGATTTAGATTTATGTAAAAATCGAGACGGAGATCAGCCGAAGTTGTGGAAATAATTTGTCAATGGCTGAACATTATAAAGACAACACATAACAAACAAGTAAATTAAGCTAATTATAAAAGCAATTGGTCTGAGGGGTCGTTTTGTTGACAAAGACAATAATTGAACCACTGCCCCATAGAGAGCACGTTGAAAGAAGCGGCTGTTTGACATGACATAACACAGCCCGTGATTAGGTTGTTTGTTAAGAGAAGTACAGATGGCACCTAACAGGCTGTGGGTCTACTTTACTCTAGTATTAAGACGGTTAACCACATTCGGCGGCACTTGTCCCAAAGCAGCGGAGTAATAAGCAGGAAATCCTCCTCCATGCCACGACCATATGTTGCAAGAGCTGGGACATGCACAGGGGCATCAGTCCCGGTGACAGTACAGGTCGATTGAGACTAAGAAATATCGTTATGAAGCAGACATACAGAAGTAATTTATTAAAGTAACTTTAACAGTTAGTATGTGCACATACTATTGTCTTTCCCACTCAAAGTATATGAACTATATAACGAAGATTTAAACATGGACATTGTAAATTGTGGCAAATGGTAAATGGAAATCATAAAATAGTAAACGGTTTTAAAAGTCCCATAATGAGACACAGTGGGACCTAGTGGTCTCGAGGTAAGCTGCTTGTTTTAAGTGGTGGAGGTCATGTGTTCAAATCACGGTGGACATCTGGATTTTTTTCCTGTGGATCATCCAATAACAATCTCTCCTGACCTTTGAATAGTGAGATCAGACACTTGTGTGAAGTGGTGTGAACGTTAAAAGTCCCTTGGCAGTTAGAAATCGAGAAAAGTAGGCGTATCGGCCGCTGCTGAGGCAAAATTCAAGTTAAAGAAAAACTACTCATATTTTTGTACGGATTCTCGCCCCCACAGAGAATATGCAAAGAGGATACTGTGTGGCTATAATATCAGGTCTTGAGTATGTGGTTAGTGGAGCGGCAAAGATCGCGCCAGACAGGTAGCTAGTCAATATTGCACTAATCTACCCTTCCACAACCACCAGTCTCAAAAATAGACGATAGTATTTTCCAGGGGGTACCAACCTAACTGATCAGACATGCTAGTCAGAGCCAAGCGCAACATATCGATCAGACATGCTAGTCAGGGTCAGGCACAACATACTGATCAGAAAAGCTAGTCAGGGTCAGGTACAACATACTGATCAGACATGCAAGTCAGAGTCAGGCCAAAAAAATGATTAGACATGCTAGTCAGGAACAGGCACAACATACTGATCAGACATGTCTCGTTGCCTGGAATGCTACAGTGGGCTGGTATCCACTGGACTTTGCTTTTTTTGAAGCACTGGGGCAGTCGCTCGAGCGAGTCTACCAGAGCACCAAGTTCATTTTTGTGCTGGTTCTTGAGCGCCATTAACACTGCGAGGGCGTCTGGGAAAATGACCACTAGCTTTTCTACCTGCTCCTAATGGTCCTTAGACCATAACGTGTGTGTATATATATATATATATATATATATATTTAATATATATATATATATATATATATATATATACACACACGTTATGGTCTAAGGACCATTAGGAGCAGGTAGAAAAGCTAGTGGTCATATATATATATATCACATCATATTATCACATTTTCCTTGGCGTCATTGTGGTAAGTATACCAGTTTCGAACAAGCCAATAATATTATGAACGTGTTCCGTTCATTTATAATGCTGGTTGTAAGAGAAACTGTCATATAATACGGTTTTCCAGAGAGCAAACACTCACAGCATGTACTCGATGTTGAACCAGCAATATATACTGTGGTTGGGACATGTTTATCGCATGGAAGACTAGAGGCTGCCATGTGATATCCTTTATGGACAGCTAGCCATTGGAGTTAGAAGAATAGGCCGTCCCACATTGCGATTCAAGGAAGTATGCAAAAGGGACGAAGTCATGCGACATCCCATTCGAGGGCTAGGAAGAAATTTCTCAGGATCGAGCTATCTGGGGACAGTCTGTTGGAGGGGGAGGGGGGGGGGAATAGTGGCTTCTGGCTGCAGAGAAAAGGGAAAGACTGAAGAGATCAAGGAACAGCCAGGCAAGCTCACGGGGATCACGTCGAAGAAGAAGAAGAAGAAAAAGAAGAAGAAGAATACGAAGAAGAAGAAGAAGAAGGAGAAGAAGGAGAAGAAGAAGAAGAAGAAGAAGAGGAAGAAGGAGTAGAAGGAGAAGAAGAAGAAGGACAAGGAGAAGAAGGAGAAGAAGAAGAAGTAGGAGAATATGAAGAAGGAGAAGAAGAACAAATGAAGAAGGAGAAGAAGAACGAGAAGAAAAATGAGAAGAAGAAGGATAAGAAGAAGAAGAATAAGAAGAAGGAGACGGAGAAGAAGAAGACGGAGAAAGAGAAGAAGAAGAAGATAAAGAAGAAGAAGAAGAAGAAAAAGAAGAAGAAGAGCAACAACAGCAACAATAACAACAGCAACAATAACAGCAGCAACAATAACAACAATAAGAACAAGAAAAACTAAACTGGTTTATCGACAACACATGCAAGGAGAAATATTTTTTCACAAGAATTCGTAGCAAACAAACACGTTAGTTAAATAAATAGTCGTTTCTTGTTTATCGTTTTCGCGATTTGACTTTTTTGCGGCGGGAATAGTATCAAAAGCGCGAATTAAAAGATATCGTGATTCCGATCTGAATCTGAATCTTTAGGGAGTTGAAATTGCGTGATGAAAAAATGGCGTGCGCAAATTAGCGTTGATTACCGTGACCTTAAGACTATTGAACACATCAGCTACACCTGGTCATGCGGGACCGTGTTCAATGTTCCGAAGAATTCCCAAAACCAGCTTGGCGTCTGAATAGGTTGATGAACGTTGTGGAGAGACATGTTCTCCCCTTTTGTTTATTAACAATGTGTGCTTGACCGGCTTTCCGTGGAAACGAATTCACAGATAGTTCCACAATTACACGAAGGGTCTGCCGGGATCTTACTGTAGGACAAGAGCAAGAACAGCACCACTGCCTCACAGAGAGCATGTCGTAAGAGTGTAAGAGGCGGCTAACTGTGGGACATTGCATAACACCGGTCATGGTTGGGTGGTATCTTTAGAGCAGCACAGATGTCGCCTAATAAGCTGCGGGCCTACGTTGCTCTAGTGTTTGAGTCTATTAGGATGAGATCGCACAATTGCTAACCACCGTCTGTAAACGAGTGTTCCAGCGCAGTAGCGTATTAGGCTGTTCGAACTTAGCGGGCTAAGCAGGAAACCCTCCCGGCTACATCCAGTTCATACCAGAGATGGGACCTACACAGAGAAGTACACGTCGACTGATGACCTAAGATTACACTAAGGAATGAATAGATGTCGGCTAACATATAACTTGTTCGTGTCTTTACTGGGATAATGGGTGTTATCTAACAATGTGTATGTCCTTTCGTAATTCCATGTCGGGGATCAAGATGCTGCAGCGGTCAGCGACCCAAAGCTGACTGCTAGCGTCAGGGTCAACGAACCATAGCTGCCAAGACCCTTCTACACCTCTACGTGGTGATCCTGGATAACAGGCTGCAGCAGGGCAGACTGGCTAAGGAGAAGGCTAACCCGGAACTCAAAAAATGCTTGCTGAAGTCGGATGTGTTGGACCGAAAGGTGCAAATATCGCAGCCAAGCTGTAAACTACGACACAAGGCATATCGTTCTCTGGACTACATTCTGCTACTTAAGCCTTTTCAGGGTTTGGTAGTGGGAGATTGAGAACGAACGAAGAAGAAGAAGAAGATTCCATGTTACTAATATGCTTAAAACAGTTTATGCGAGATAGATAAATGAAGATTGGTGGATCTAGACAGAAACTACGAGAATCGATTGATCACCGGGCACTCTATCAGTACATGTCAACGACAACAGGCTCAAACATATACAAGAGTTCAAGTACATGGGAAGCATTTTCACTGAGGACGGACGATTAGAATATCGAAACCTGAAACCAAAAAAGCTAGTGCGGTGTCCAACCGTCACCACTACTTAAACATCAGAACATCACCACTACTAAAACATCAGAACATCACCACTACTAAAACATCAGAACATCACCACTACTTAAACATCAGAACATCACCACTACTTAAACATCAGAACATCACCACTACTTAAACATCAGAACATCACCACTACTTAAACATCAGAACATCACCACTACTTAAACATCAGAACATCACCACTACTTAAACATCAGAACATCACCACTACTTAAACATCAGAACATCACCACTACTTAAACATCAGAACATCACCACTACTAAAACATCAGAACATCACCACTACTAAAACATCAGAACATCATAGAAACAAAACGACAACTGATAAGATCTTTTTTCCTACCAGCTGTGTGGTGCCAGTGCCACACCTGGCCTCTGTCCAGACACAGGAACAGAGACAACCTGCAGCTTTTGAAATAAGAGCCCTCAGAATAATCATCAAGGTAATCAGAGGAGCCGCGTAACGCAGTGGTTAGCGCGCTGGCTTCGCATTTGAGTGGTCCTGGGTTCATTCCCCAGTTGAGGCGGTAATGTTTTTTTCAGACCGCAATGGCTCCCAGGTCGATCCAGCCTTATATGGGTACCGGTTCAGTCCGGGAAGTAAAAGCGGCGAGGGAGAGGAGATGGCTACCGCCCTCATATAGCCGAGCCTTTGAAATGTGAGATCGCTAACACCTCACATCCCTACGGCAGTAATGCTATGGGATACTTTACTTTACTTTTAATCAGAGGAGACAGAATGAAAAATACTTTCTTGATTTTGAAATTGATGACCCGTTCAGCGACTCAGCTGTGGGTCTCAATTTCGTCTCTAGCGGACTCTTTCTTGGACCTTGGAAGTCCAGTGCTTGGTATGGTAAGCCTTTCTCCAGAGGCGTCTCGGATGTTGCTTTGTACAGCAGGGGGGTATGACCACATTATACGCGGTCTTCCCTGTAGTCTCTATTTACCTCGAGGGTACCAGTTTGCTGGCGCCGTGCTCCATCGACCATCGTTTAGTCGCAACATGGGACTTGCCTATCTATATTTTGACTTGTATGAAGACAAGAAAAATAACTACGTCAGATAAAGTGTGGGAACAACGTCCTAACAAGATAACATGTTTGGACATAAAGTAAAGTGGTTGACCATCTCATAAGAATGAAACCAAATCTACTGCTATTAAAAACATTCAACAGTAGGACATCAGGGTTTCGAGTCAAAGAAAGACTACGAGGCAAACGGATAGACAACGTCAAAGACATCCTAAGTCAGCATATGCAACTGCAATCACAGCAACACATGTGGCATAAGAGCGAGACCTACAGCTCCTCACACGACCTGAGTGGATGGAAAAAGTAAAGAATCGTATACCAGTATGGGTTCACAACAACCACAGCAACACATGTGGCATAAGAGCGAGACCTACAGCTCCTCACACGACCTGAGTGGATGGAAAAAGTAAAGAATCGTATACAAGTATGGGTTCACAACAACCACAGCAACACATGTGGCATAAGAGCGAGACCTACAGCTCCTCACACGACCTGATTGGATGGAAAAAGTAAAGATTCGTATACCACTATGGGTTCACAACAACCACAGCAACACATGTGGCATAAGAGCGAGACCTACAGCTCCTCACACGACCTGAGTGGATGGAAAAAGTAAAGATTCGTATACCACTATGGGTTCACAACAACCACAGCAACGCGTCTGGTCATATTGCTTTCATTAACAGAATGAGTGTGTTTTTGAAGCAGCCCTTTTGGGATGTAGCTTTTGAATATATTTTCAGTTATTTATATGAACTCAGAGCGTTTTGTTTGTCTTGGTTCTAGTGTTAGGATTTCTTTATTCTGGACTCTTGTGATCAGATCCCAATTATCTTTCTTGCAATTGAAAGGTGTTTCTAACGTCTGTGTCTGGTAAAGAAGACTATTGTCTGGTCAGGCAAAACATACTGATTTGACATGTTAGTCTGTGTTAGGTAAAATATTCTGATCAGACATGTTAGTTAGTGTTAGGTAAAATATACTGATCAGACATGTTAGTTAGTGTTAGGTAAAATATACTGATCAGACATGTCAGTCAGAGTAATGTAAAATATACAGGCCAAGACCCTCATCTTGGTTTCCCTGTAGCCCTCTCCGAAAACGGGCTGTTTTCTTGGTAGTCTGGCCAACGAGGCGAATGATCGACGTGATTCCCGTAGTAGTGAGCGAGACGCAGATGAAGCTAAGCATAGTGCAAACGTCAGGAGGACCCCGGTCCACCTTCATCCGCATGTTTGGTATGTGAAGAAATATACGATAACTCGCCACGTAACGTCCTTTTCAGGCAGCACGAAAAAGTAATCCTACTCATTAGGGGCAATAAAACACAACAACATCAAGAAACAACATCAAGAAACAACATCAAGAAACAACATCAACAAACAACATCAACAAACAACATCAACAAACAACATCAACAAACAACATCAACAAACAACATCAACAAACAACATCAACAAACAACATCAACAAACAACATCAACAAACAACATCAACAAACAACATCAACAAACAACATCAACGTTGTTGCCTCGGATCTCACAATTGACATCGTGTTACATGTAATGAGCCCCTGCCGTGTTCAAGTGATGGGTTTCTTAACAGCCGTCAATGCTGTCACTCCCAAGAATATTATCTGGAATGTAGCCTCTTCTTCATCTGCCATTTTTGAAGAATTGTTAAAGTTATTTAGCTCTGCCCACTTTTACAGTTTTTCTCCGATGGAGTCTGTAATGGTGTATGCATATGTTATACTTTGACAGTTGACATCTCTATGACTATCACACGGATGAGAAACATGGACAGTTAGACGAACCTGAAGGAAAATAATCGAGTAAAAATGTTATAGACAGTTCTCGTAATTCCACAGACCGAAAACATCCCACAAGAGTTAGGCATAACGGAGAACTGGTTCATAAATTCCATCCTGAACAGAAAATGAAAATACTTTGGCAACATAAAAAAAACACACAGCGGTCTTGAGAAAGCGGTAATGAAAGATGTGATGCCGAGCAAAGGCAGAAGCTGAACAAAATGGCGATGGCACCAAGATGTCAAGAAATGATTGGTCATGACTCTGATCGTTGCTGGAGATTTGACAAGCTGTCGAGTTTCTTTCAGACTAGACCGATGTTTTGCAAAGAACATTATGACGCCGTCTAAAGTTCCGAGTGTTTCGAACAAAATGATGGTCGTATGTGGATGACATAATGATGTTATTGTGAAGGCTTCTGTCTCGATTGTTAAGATATCCATGTTTTCTCTGAAAATTTGGCTCTTATTTGACGACGATTGCTACTCCGTACTGCTCGGGTAGTCTCTTCAATACCAACTTCATTCCATCAATTTTTCGGACTGTTATTTCGCGGAGGGTCTCCTGAATCATCACAACTCGTTTGCACTGATTGCATGTCGGATAGTACCATTTCCTTCTTACTAGAAATTCCCTCGATGTTGATTGAAATCAACAACTAGAGAAGAGCAAGTCATCTTCAGACTGAGAACTGGGCATAACAGACTCACGGGTCATTTTTACAACAAAATGAGGATTGAGACAGATGTGGGGAGCATATCTTGACCGTGGAACACATCCTGCAAAGCTGCACGCTCACGCAGGAAAAGAGAGAACAATACTGGCCTCGTGAGACAGATATGAGACAAAAGATGTATGGAGATGAAAGAGCCTTACAGACAACGGTGTCCTCTGTAAGAGAATCCGGAACCTTGATCTGAGGTTGAACGAACAAGTAAAAGAAGAAGAAGAAGAAAAAGAAGGAGAAAATGAAGAAGAAATCAACAAGAGGGCAGTTTTATTATTGCCCACGTCTTTTTTTTTAATACAATCATTCAATCAAAGGTGACGATATACAACAAAAACGTGTATAATAAGTATAGTTTGCTGATGAACAAGACATGGGAATGGAATTTATTGATGTTAAAGTAGACAAAAGTAAAATGTTAGATAGGGGAGGTTTACATCTAAATGAGATAGGACAGCATGTTGTAGCAAAGTATATGTTCTATCATTGTGTTAGAAATTTAAACTAGTAAGGCCTATGAAGTATGAGACTAAAGATAGGCCTACAATAGGGTGCTATAGAGGATGTAGTCAAAGGGGTAATTTGGTGTCAGGGAAGTGTGAAATACATAGTAGAAAAGCAAACACTAAAATGATAAAGCAGAAGCAAAAAGAGGAAAACCAACAACATTACAAACTAAAATGTTTTTATGCAAATGTGAGAAGCATAGTAAATAAAAGAGAAGAATTGGAACTGTATGTAGAAGAAGAAAAACCAGATATAATAGGGTTAACAGAATCATGGACATATGAGGAGATAGTGAACTTGAAATTGAGGGATATTCAATGTTAAGAAAAGATAGGATAATTGGAGACAAGACTAAGGGAGGTGGCGTTTTATTATACTGTATAAATTCTGTTAATATAACGATCAAAGATTATTTATCATGTTGTAACAAAAATGAAAGTGTATGGGGATAAATAGAAAGTGGGGGTGAAAAAACAGTGATTGGAGTGTGCTATAGATGTCCATCAAGTCAAAAAGAGGAAGATCAGGAGCTGATTAGTAGTATAGCAAAGGCAAGTAAAGGGAAATTATTATTAATGGGAGATTTCAACTATCCAGAAAAAAAATGGGATATGGCAGAAGCACTTTTAGAGTCAAAACCTTTTGTTACGTGCATAACTGACAATTTTTTAATTCAACATGTAGAAGCAGCCACCAGAGGCAAAAACATACTCGACCTAGTTTTTACCACAGAGGAAAATATGATTGAAAACGTTACCGTTGGCGAACTGTTTGGCTCAAGTGACCATCAAATCATCCGTTGGGATCTTATTGCAGGGAAAGAAGTAAACATAAACACGCGAACATACGACTACTCTAAGGCAGATGTTAAGAGGATGAAAGAGGCAGCGAACGACATAATCTGGAAAGATATTATTGTAGGAACAGATGTTGAACAGGAGTGGGAAAGTTTTAAAACAGTTCTAGAAACGCTAAAAGAGGAATGTGTTCCATGTAGGGAGGTAAACCCCAAGCGTAAAAAGTGGATAACTAGATTTGTAGTGAAATGTAGAAGAGCAAAAAATAAAGCATGGCAAAAATATATAGAGGCAGGTAAATCAAAAGAAACATATGTAAAATATTTGAACAAGCAGAACATATCTCAGAAAGCGAATAAAACAGCAAAAATAGACTTTGAAAAAAAACTTGCTCAGAGGATCAAGACTGACAGTAAAAGCTTCTTTTCTTATGTTAGAAATAAACAAAGAACGAAAGACAAAGTAGGCCCTCTCATAGACAGTACAGGGAAAATAATAAGTGAGAATAGGGAGGCTGCTAATCTGCTCAATCAGTACTTTGGCACAGTCTTCACAAAGGAGGACTGCTCCGAGATCCCAGAGCCTATAGATATTTTTCAAAGAGACATGGATACAGCGGGATTAAGATCAATCTGTATTACAGAGGAAATGGTTTTTAAAAAATTAGAGGGGTTGAAAGTGAATAAATGTCCAGGTCAAGATGGTATTCACCCAAAATTGCTGTATGAAATTAGAAACCAACTAGCAAAACCATTGGCTATATTATGTTCTCAATCACTTACAAAAGGGATTGTTCCACGGGATTGGAAAGATGCAGGATTTATCCCTTTTATTCAAAAAAGGCAAAAAATCAGATCCGGCAAATTATAGACCGGTGAGTTTAACGAGCATAGTCTGTAAATTGTTAGAGTCAATAATCAAAGAAAACATTGTAATGCATTTAGAAAAATTTAATCTAATTAGAAATAGTCAGCATGGGTTTACTAGAGGGAGATCATGCTTAACAAATCTATTAGAATTCATGGAGTAGGTTACTAAAATCATAGATAAAGGGGAGCCAGTGGATGTTATTTATCTAGACTTTGCAAAGGCCTTTGATAGAGTACCTCATCAAAGATTATTTCGAAAGTTAAAATCACATGGAATAGGTGGGGAAGTTGCCAAATGGATTGAAAATTGGTTAACGGGAAGAAGGCAGAGGGTGGGCATAAATAAGGAGTACTCTGAGTGGAGTGAAGTGAAAAGTGGTGGGCCACAGGGCTCGGTTTTGGGACCAATTTTGTTCTTGATATATATAAATGTTTTGGACATTGATATGAGATCCATGATTGCAAAATTTGCTGATGACACAAAACTATGCAGTAGTGTGTCATCTAAAGCGGAAGGGGATATATTGATGTCGGATTTAGATAAAATTCGAGAATGGTCTGTAAGCTGGCAAATGGAGTTTAATGTAGATAAATGTACAGTCATCCACATGGGTAGATCCAATATGGAACATAATTACAGAATGGGAGAAAACAATATTAGAAAGATAGATAAGGAAAGGGACCTAGGGGTTATAATAGATCATACAGGAAAGGTGAGTGAGCAAGTTAAGGTAGCAGTGAAAAAGGCAAATGCAATGTTAGGTATGATAAAAAGAAATATTAAACATAGGAGCAAGGAAGTGATCGTCAAACTGTATAAAGCTTTAGTTAGACCTACATTGGAGTACTGTGTACAGGTGTGGAGTCCTTATCATAGAGGGGACATAAACATGCTAGAAAGAATACAAAAAAGAGCGACAAAGATGATAGTGGGATTCCAGAATTACAGTTATGAGGAACGACTCAGAAAAACCGGCCTACAGTGTCTCGAAGAGAGAAGAATTCGTGGTGACTTAATACAGGTTTATAAGATGATCAGAGGAATCGATAAATTAGACTGTAACAAGTTTTTTTAAAATACAGCCACCTACAATAACACGAGGGCATAGCTACAAGCTGATTAAAGAGAGGTCCAGGTTAGATATTAGGAAATATTTTTTTAGTCAGAGAGTGGTGTCTGCTTGGAATGCATTGCCAGGGGAGGTAGTGGAGGCAGGGACAGTTAATGCATTTAAGAATCAACTGGATGCGCATAGATTTTAGAGCAAGGTGATGTAAATGTAACTGGTTGTATACAGACTCTGCAGGGTCTTCTAAACCAGTATAAAGATGTTAAGTTAATGTTAAGTTAAGTTAAGAAGCATGTCTTAGGTGACATCCGCTCATTACAAAAACACTGCAGTACAAAGAATAATGTTCTTTTAAACGGGACTTCGCTGCAATGTCGAATCAGTCTGTTACGGAAACAATAATCAAAATTTTATTAAGAAACAACACATTTTAATAGTTACTAGTCATGGCAGTCACCAAGCTAGGAGCAAACGTGAAACACTAATTTAAGTTTTAGTTGATCCAACTGATTTTCATGTCGGCAGGTTTTCATCAAAACGTCCTGCATTGCTCTTTAATCGTTGACCTTTACATTAACGCTCGCATGTTTTTCATGATGAAATGGACAATCGGTTAAATATTTCTTTTCCTGGTGAAGATGATGTTCATCCATCATTGAGGATAGTGACCACTCGCTCTGTTCGTCAGCACGTGGGTTAGTGACCACTCGCTCTGTTCATCCATCGCGTGGATTAGTGACCACTCTCTCTGTTCGTCCATAACGTGGGAAGGTGACCACTCTCTTGGTTCGTCCAACACGTGGGAAGGTGACCACACTCTCTGTTCATCCATCACGTAGGAAGGTGACCACTCTCTCTGTTCGTCGATCACTGGGGATAGTGATCACTCTCTCTGTTGCTCCATCACGTTGGCTAGTGACCACTCTCTCTGTTCCTCCATCACGTGGGTTAGTGACCACTCTCTCTGTTCCTCCATCACGTGGGTTAGTGACCACTCTCTCTGTTCCTCCATCACGTGGGTTAGTGACCACTCACTCTGTTCCTCCATCAAGTGGGTTAGTGACCACTCTCTCTGTTTCTCCAACACGTGGGTTAGTGACCACTCTCTCTGTTCCTCCAACACGCGGGTTAGTGACCACTCCCTCTGTTCGTTCATCAAGAGAGATATGACCACTCGCTCTGTTCAGTGATTGTAAAATTATTGTCCGTTTCCTCTTTCCGCTGAAATGGGTGAAAGCACGTCTTGCGCTGTGATTTGGATTAAAGTAAGGAAAATTTTGCCAATGTATCTGCCTCACTCTCTCGTCCTGGACTATCTTTGACCAGTGGCAAGAAATTATTGAGACTACTGGGCATAACACTAGATGCAGATTTTTCCTCAGGATTTACTGCCGAATCCTTTCCCGTAAACAGATATCATGCAAGTCTGTCGAGGTGTCACATCAAACAAGTTGGAAAGGTAAGGAAGGTACTGGACTAACTCTCTGTGTTCACAATAAATGCAGAGCAGCTGTAAGTACCAAATCATTGCTTGTAAACCACTTGCACCACCTCGACCGTCACACGATACGTGTTGGGTTGTTCGTTCATCACGAGTGACAAGGACCTGTCCTTGTTTTCATTTAGTCAGTCCTTCCAGTCGAGTATTCTGTAATTCCGGGTTGTGGATGTCTGCGTAGACGGCCGAAGAGTCCGCTAATATTCTCGCCTGCTAATTACTGAAATTACAAGCTATGAAAAAAAAAATGATTAAATAGTTTTAAAATGTTGAAATATTTCCAATAACCCTGACGGGAGTGCAAATGTATAACATACCACGTATTATGCGGTGCTCCTAAGAGCAATCGATGCTCTGATAAAAAGAACTTATTTGGGCCTTCGTTTGATCCAACAGATATCCCCGTTGGCATACTTTCATCCAAACATTATCCACTAGTACTGTTACATGGAGATTTACTGAGTCAATAAGTAACGATATAAAGATGACAAGTGTCCCGGAACATAGTAATCAGCGTTACAGTAGACAACCATCAATTCCACAGTTTCACTTTTATTCATATATAATGTCACATCAAATAAATGACAATTAACTTAACTTAACTTAACGTATGTATACTGGTTTAGAAGACTCTGCTGAATCTGTATACAGCCAGTTTCATTTACATTTCTTTGCTCCAAAAGCTATGCGGATGCAATCTGTTCTTAAATGCATTAATTGTCTTTACGTCTACTACTTCTTGTGGCAATGCATTCCGAGCATTCACCACTCTCTGACTAAAAAAATATTTCCTAATTTCAAATCTTGATCTTTTTTTAAAGTTAATTTGTAGCTATGCTCTCTTGTTCTTGTATGCGGTTGTATTTTGAAGAAATAAAACTTGTTTTATTCTAATTTATTTTTTTCTTTGATTATCTTATAAACCTGTGTTAAGTCACCTCGAGTTCTTCTCTTTTCTTTACACTGTAGGCCGGTTTTTCTGAGTCCTTCCTCATAACTGTAATTATGGAATCCCACTATCAGCTTTGTTGTTCTTCGTTGTATCTATCCCAGCATGTTTATATCTCCCCTACGGTAAGGACTCCACACCTGTACACAGTACTGCAATCTAATCCTAACTAATGCTTTATACAGTTTGACAATCGTTTCCTTGCTCCTATGGTTAATATTTAGTTCTATCATAACTAACATTGTATTTGCCGTTTTCACTACTACCTGAACTAGCTCGCTCACTTTACGTGTATGATGTATTATAACCCCTAGGTCCTTTTTCCTTTTCCATCTTTCTAATATTGTTCTAGCCCATTCTGTAATTATGTTCTATATCAGATTTACCCATGTGGATGACTGTACATTTATCTACATTCAACTCTTTTTGCCAGGCACAGACCATTCTCGAATTGTATCTAAATACGACCTCAATATATCCACTTCTGCTTTCGATGAGACACTACTGCATATCCACGTATTTTGCAATCATGGATCCAATATCAATGTTCAAATCGTTTATATGTATATATATTTATGTGTATATATCAGGAGCAAAATTGGTCCCTAAACAGTCCAGTTGCACTCACTTTTTACCTAAGCCGACTCAGAGAACTCCGTAGCCCGACTTACCTCTACATGAGGAAGTACCCAGCAACTAACACACCTGTAGCATGTCCAGAGTCTCTATTGAAAGGCTTAATCATGTCCAGTATATATCTCAAGACAAACCAAACAGTTTATTGTCAACGGTCTTTTGCGGACTACATAGAAAGGTAACGCAAGTGTAGTTGCTATATGACTTCATTACTGGACAGTTCACTGACAAATTATCATAGTAAAGCGTATTTTATTATTGATGGAAGAATATCACATATCCCTTACCTCCAACACCAATCCTCCTGGCACTGTTATATCAATTCTTATAGGGACGGACCAAACAAACAGTCAGAAAGGTAACGCATTTCATAGTCTCGAATTCCGTTTGCTTTATTACTTAGAAAAAACCTTTAAACACAGAGCTAAGATGGACGTAATCCCCACCCTCACCTTCCTTCCCACCCCATCAAATGGATCAATAAATATGACACATGGCATCTTGAGTAAAGTGGATATTTGGAAACTACATCCATTAGGCTACTAATCAAACCTGTTTTTTAACATTTAAATGACATCATTTGTTATTTCTATCCATGTTTATGTTCACACCTTTCTAATGATGTTCCTTAGCATCCATTGTTTAAAATTGTTTACTACCACCCTAAACCAGCTAAATTCTGTAATTGCAAGTAAAAGTGCGAAATAATTTTAATCTCAAACCTCCAGGTAGTTAGAAAAATGTATATTGAGGGTATTGCGTGGCATTTGTTTGTATTGAAATTCTTGATTAATGGCGTGGATGCCTAAAATGAGAACACTTCTTGTAAAGAGGATTGTCCAAGAGAAATTGTTGCTGTTGTTATTGTTGTTGTTGTTCCTGCATGCACCCAATAATTACGTTTATACTTTTGCGTTAGGTGGATGGTTGCAGAAGCTCTCCTCACATCATGAGCGTGCTGGTGAGGGTGGACCATTCTGTTGGGCTATGCTTGCTTCGTCTGCGTGACGCTCACTACTACGGGGATCACGTTAATACTCGCCTCGTTAGCAGAGTACATTGAAAACAGCCTGTTTCCCTGCTGCTATATGTTGTGTATGATCAGACGAGGGTCTCAGTTCCGCAAGATAAATTATTGATTGTGTATATTTTTCACAGTTTAAGAATAGAGTTCATTTCCTAATGTCTGGAAACAACAGGTGTACTTATATAATATTAGTTTTCCCTGCACCAAAATACAATACATTGGCAGACTTATGATGATACGACTGGACCCATTAGAGGACATCGGTTGTGAAGCTTAAAGAAGAATTTTTCGAGCAGCGAAATGCTTTATGAAGATTAGCAAGTCACATTAAAGTAAAGATACGTTTCTTAATAAGTGTTATCATTGGAAAAAAGGGAAAGAAAGTCCCTCAGCATAGTTAAAAGCTGGTCAGGAATGAACTGTTAGAGACTTCAATACAATTTTCATCAACTTGTGACAAGTGGTGACCAGTTCACTTCCTCGCTGTCCTTGCCCTTTCTAATCGTAGGTCAGGTTCCAGTTTACAGCTTGGTTGACCGGAGCTGCCGGAAGTGGGAGTTGGACGCCGTATCTATGCCACGAAAAGCTAGTGCTCTGTTATTGAGCAAATCAGCTGCTCTATCACTGATAAATACTCAAAATAAATTACAAACGGTTATTTTGATAAAAGTATTTTGATAAAGCAAGCAAAACTATACGGCCAGACAAAAAGTGTTTTCTTAGAGTACGTGCAATTAGAGTCAGTGCAAACATACGGCCAGACAAAAAGTGTTTTCTTAGAGTAAGGCAATTATACGCTCAGAAAAAAAAGTGTTTTCTTAGAGTAAGTGCAATTATACGTCCAGATAAAAAGTGTTATCTTAGATTAAATCCAATTATACGCCCAGATGAAAAATGAAAATTGAAAAGCATGTGAAATTATATATATAATTATAAAAAAAAATAGATTAAATAGTTTTAAAATGTTGAAATATTTCCAATATCCCAGACGGGAGTGCAAATGTATAACATACAGCGTATTATGCAGTGTTCCTAAGAGCTATATATGTTCTGATAAAAAGAACGTATTTGAGACTTCGTTTGATCCAAAGGATATTCACGATGTCATGCTTTCATCAAAACCTTGTCCGCTAATACCGTTACATGGAGATTTACTGAGCCAGGAAGTAACGTAAAGTATCAATTGATTCAGAAGTTTTAAAGGCTCTTAAAGATTGTAAATAGCTCTTGGGTCTATTTCTGCTTCTTTCTTGTTTATCTTGGCTAGTATAAAATCTATCTGACGTCTACAATACAGGTCATTCCATTTGTAGGGTGTATATGCTTGTAATTGTCTATGCTTATAGATGGTGTTGGTTATCAACATATGCGACTGACTACATCATTCTCGGAGTCTGTATCAGTATTACTGTTCTAACTTTGTTTGTCTGTAAAGTTCCCTAGGTAGTCTTCATCTCCACTTCTATCGATTTCTGTTCGAGCATTAAAATCACACGTTATAATGAATATTTCATTATTTTAGTATTATTTTTTGATTTGTTGATTGTGTATAAAAAAAAAAAAACCCCTCCCCCCTTCCCCCCTTCTTCTTCGTTATTATCTCCATTGCAGGGAGCATATACTTGAATGCGTTTTTGTATTTTCCCCATTGTCTTGTGCTTTAATTTGTACAATCCTCTCAGATAGGAAATTCAAATCGTGTTTTTTGGTGTTGCTTTGTTTATAATGGTCTGGCCACGTGACAAGACTACCACCACACAGCACCCTCAACAAACAATTTTATTTAAATACAACGGATTCAAGAACAAAGGCAGATCACGAAAAAGGCGGATTACACAAATATTAGAGGCGGTGAAAGACACTGTGCATGAGGCCCACAGCCGGGCTCGTTTCAGAGATCTCATCATAATCTCACGCTGAACGGAAAACAGCAATAACGAACATAAGAAGAAGAAGAAGAAGGAATTTCAATAACCCTTGACGAGAGTACATATACATATATAAAACTGACCAAGACCATATCCCGCCTTCATTTGCCGACCCTGGAAACAGCCTGCACATGTGCCACATAAAGTCATAATATTTTTAGATTTCAGTTTTAATAAAGCTGACAGAGTGACACCATCTCTCCAAAGCTATTTACGGTAGCTCTCGGAGAGATGTTTCAACAATTACATTGATTAACAAAGGAGTAAATGTAGACGGCGACTCGTTTACCCATTAGTCCAAGAGTTGCTAATAGAGGAGAACTGCTTCATAAATGTTAACATTAACAGAACATTGAATTATTTTGGCCAAATGAAAATACACAACTGTCTTGAGAGAACGGTAATGGAAGGTTGGGCAAGAAGGTCAGGGGCAGACAAAGAATGCGATAACACAAAGATGTCAAGGAATGCTATGGAATGACTGGAACATGAGATGGAGCAAGGGATCGAGAGTGTTTCTTAAGACGGACTGTGATGGGAGCAACGTTCTGCAAATGACATGCAACATGATATTGGTATTTCGTTTAGTTTATATAAGTTATTCATATCGTAATCACCAAACAAGAGCACACAAAAATAAGCTAAACATTTAAAAATACCCACATGCAACAGGAAGTACTTGCGCACACAAAAATCGGAACTAAAAATTAGACAACCATTCTGAACAAGTTCTCTCAACCGTTGTAGTCCATTTTTGTCACACATGGACTCTGTCCATATTTGTGTTCCCACCCGTATAAATAATGCGACATGGCGCTGATTTTAGCACAGGTTTGCTAATTACGACATAAAAATATTTTGTTATTAAATCAGTGTCACCCGCCCCCACACACTGGCCCACGTTTACGGCACTGTCAGGTGCGCTTGTCACGTGCCTGTCATGTGACAGACACGCGACGGTGAACGCGCGCCAATCTGACCGTGAAATTGCGCCCGCCAACATAAAATAAAAATAAAAATTTATTAAGGAGATTGTCTTTGTGATTGATACACTTTTGGGAGTTTATGCGCCGTCACTGACTACTCGATCATTTTAAAGAATGGACTGAATGAGTGATAGACAGATATAACTACTGGAAAGAGGTCAAATCGTCGTCTTGAAAGATAGAATCGCTTGACAGAGAGCAATCTCTGTTACGACAGATAAAAGTATTGGACAGAGAGCAGCGTTTTTTCACAAAAGATAAAATTACCGGAGGAAGAGACATCTTTATCATCAAAAATAAAGTCACTAGAAGAAGACCAATCTTAACACGAAAAATCATATTGCGTGACGGACAGCAATATCTATCACAAAAGATAAAATTACTGAACAGCCGAAAATCTCTGTGATTGAAGATACAATTACTAGGCATGTAGTAATCTGTGTAATGAATAGAAACATTACTGGACAAACAGAAATCATTTCCCCACACGATAAAACTACTGGACAGAGAGAAATCATTTCCCCACACGATAAAACAACTGAACAGAGGGAAATCATTTCCCCACACGATAAAACTACTGGACAGAGAGAAATCATTTCCCCACACGATAAAACTACTGGACAGAGAGAAATCATTTCCCCACACGATAAAACAACTGAACAGAGGGAAATCATTTCCCCACACGATAAAACAACTGAACAGAGAGAAAGCATTTACCAATACAACAAAACTACTGGACAGAAAGCAAGTACTAGCCCAAAAGAAACAATTGCTCGGCAGATTCCAATATATAGCAGTGCGCTTCAACCTGGGCGTGGGCGATTATAGTTTTCAGGTGGGCGTTAGCATAGTAATGACGTGCTGTATTACCTGAGGAATCTATAGCAGGATACAAGCAAACCAACAGAAGTGCAAAGTGTGAGAACATGGACTTATTCCACAGAAGTGTACGGCTGGGAAACATGAACAGTTACTCAAACACCAAGTCCTTCAAGTTGACATGTTACAGAAATGTTCTCAGAATGCTGTGGACCGAAAAATAAGTCATTTCAAACGACGCAGCAGTCTTGAGAGAGAGGCAATTGAAGGTATGGCCCGGTCTAGATATGCAGAGACAGACCAACAGAGCGATGGCACCAAGATATCTAGAAATGGTTGGACATGACTCTGGATGGAGCAGGCTGAAGATTTAGCAAGATATCAAGTTTCTTCCAGACGGGCTGTAGTGCCAGAGACGTACTGCAAAGAACACGCTTCGTGATGATGAACGACATTCAAAATACACAAACTCATTGGGCGATCGTGGGGTGTTCTTCAATTTAGATTTTAGAGGGCGGTAAGAAAATGTAACTTAATAAAAGGGGACTCCAGTTGATAATAATGTGGAAGAGCACTGATTTATAGAATAGAATGGATAAATGCCACATATAGGTTAAAACTCTTTAGAGTCGAGGAGGCATCAGAAAAATATATTGTGTCATGGAAGGTTTAACATGTTGTGCCAAGGAGGGTTTAACATTTTGTGTCAAGTAAGGTTTAACATGTTGTGCCAATGAAGGTTTAATATTTTGTGTCAAGGAAGGTTTAACATGTTATGTCAGGAAGGTTTAACATTGTGTGTTCATGAAGTTTTAGAATGTTGTGTCAAGGACGGTTTAATATTTTGTGTCAAGTAAGAGTTAACACTTTGTGTCAAGGAAGGTTTACCATTTTGTGTCAAGGACGGTTTAACACTTTGTGTCAAGGACGGTTAAACACTTTGTGTCAAGGAAGGTTTAACATATGTGTCAATGAAGGTTTAAACTATGCGGATCATATGAAGTCTTACTAAAAGCACATGTAATACAGGAAGGCTTTTTTTCAATCTCTTTTGCAGAGAGAGTAAACATCTTGTGTAAAGGAAGGTTTCACCAAAACCTCTTGTGAAAAGAAGAGCTTAATAGAACCTGTTATGTAAAGGTCCATCATGTGGCATGTCCTTTGTAGAACGTCACTCCTATCACAGTCTGTCTGAAAGAAACTCGTTCCCTTGCCAAAACTCCAGGCTCTGCCACAGTCATACTCAGGCATTCTTGGACAAGAGATACAACGGTCTCGAGAGAACGGTGATGGAAGGTATGTAAAGGTAAGATCACTAAAACTCTAAGAAGCAGATGACGGTAGCTAAAATATCTTAGGGAGGTTTTACCTAAACTTCATGTGAAAATGAATGTTTACTAGAAACTCTTATACTTAACTTAACTTAACGTCTTTATACTGGTTTAGAAGACCCTGCAGAGTCTGTATACAACCAGTTTCATTTACATCACCTCGCTCTTAAAGCTATGCACATTCAATTTATTCTTAAATGCATTAACTGTACCTGCCTCCACTACCTCCCGTGACAATGCATTCCAAGCATTCACCGCTCTCTGACTAAAAAAATATTTCTTAATATATAATCTTGACCTCTCTTTAGTCAACTTGTAGCTATGCCCTCTTGTTATTGTGGGTGGCTTTATTTAAAACAAAAAATTGTTATAGTCTAATTTATCCATTCCTCTTGATCATCTTATAAACCTGTATTAAGTCACCACGACTTCTTCTCTTTTATAGACACTGTAGGCCGATTTTTCTGAGTCTTTCCTCATAACTGTAATTCTGGAATCCCACTATCATCTTTGTCGCTGTTTTTTGTATTCTTTCCAGCATGTTTATATCCCCTCTGTGATAAGGACTACACACCTGTACACAATACTCCAATCTAGGTCTAACTAATGTTTTATACAGTTTGACTATCACTTCCTTGCTCCTATGTTTATGTAAGGATAGGTTTGCTAAACTTTTAAAGAGTATAGAAATGTTTACTAAAACATCTCGCGTAAAGAAAAGTTTACTAAAACCCTAAGGAGTACAGGAAAGTTTACTTAAAATCTCTTGTGTAAAAGAAGGTTTGCTAAAAACGCATGTGTACAGAAGTCTTTACTAAAACATCTTGTGTAAAGACAGGTTTGCTGTAATCTCTTGTGTAAAGAAGGTTTGACTTACATCAGTTGTGTAAATAAAGGTATACTAAAACTGCTTGTGTAAAGAAAGGTTTCCGAGCAGCTATTGTGTAAAGGAAGATGCACTGAAAGGCGATAGAGTACTGAAAGATCTATTTAAAGCTTATGAAGTAGAACAATCAAGTTTGCTAAATCTCTAAGGGGTCCTACAGTTCTGAAAGCGTACGAGAAGGTTTTCCAAAGGCTACTGAATATTATTAAGTTTACTGCAAACTATCGGGTCCGGAAAAGTATGCTTAAGTATATTGAATACAGATATATTTTTGCTTAAATCATTTTTCGATAAAGGAAGGTTTGCTCAAGTCCAATAGAGTACTGACAGGTTTTACTGAATCCATTTGGGTATGGAAGGTTTACTCGTCTGATAGAGTACAGCAATGTCTCAGTAAAACCATTTTGGATAATAAAGATTTACTTAAGTTCTACAAAGGACAGACAGGCTTTACAAAAACCATTTTGGGCAAGGAAGGTTTACTTAAGTTCCAACAAACACACACATGTTTTACAAAAACCATTTTGGGTAAGGAAGATTTACTTAAGTCTCATACAGTACAGGACAGAGGACAGTTTTACTAAAACCATTTTGGGTATGGAAGGTTTACTTAAGTTTCAAAGTGCACAGAAAGGTTTCACTAAAACCATTTTATTCTTTTCGATTTCCAAGCCATAGTATTTTTAGCTTGCGCGCAACTGTACACGGGTGACAGATCTCACAGCTCAGAGATCAGGGGAAATCTTTACCGGATGATCCACGTGAACAAAAATGCCAGTCTCCATTGTGATTTGAGCCCGTGACCTCTAGCACCTGATGCGAACAGCTTACCTCGAGACCACCTAGTCCCCCACTGAATGTACCTAGTGAATGTACAAAAAAAATAAATTCGTGTATCTATGAATATTACCCTTATAAAATAAAGAAATAAATATACTGTATTAAGAAACAAATATTTAAACAGTTTTGGGGTTGCTCTGGCAACTCTTGTTTATTATTTGGAAATGGTTCATAATCGTTATCACCCTGATAAACTCGAATTATATTATGCAACTTTATTTACAGTTTACATTGTGGGTCGCGCGCAACAGTCTTAAAAACTGTCATTCGACATTTTTCCCATTGCTTGGGTAGTCTAGGGGATTTGAAGGCTGAGGACTACAGGCCACTTCGCCAAGGCTGTCACCACGTCGTGTGCTGGCTATTATTGTTTATTTAACCCCCAACAGAAAAACAACATATGCCATGCCGGGGATTCAAACCGTTGCCCTCCTTGTCGGCAGGCAGGCCTCGAAACCATTCGGCCACGCGGTCCACAGATTCTTAAAATAAGTCCAATTTCTGAAAGAGTCTAGCATTCACCCCACTCTGCGAGTCGTACGCTTTACCAACCACTAATCGAGCTAACATTTTCACAGCCAGACCAGCATGCTTATCATTGAACCGGAAACATGAAACCGGAAGATGTCATGCTACTCGACTGCACCAGATATTTCTCAATCAAATTACGTTGTAGTCACATGGTGAGAGCTCCTGAAAATGGCTGACCTCGGGACGTACAAAACCAGAGGTTCCCTAATTGTCCTGCCCAATAACCATCGTGTCTTGTTATTACACTTTAACACTCGTTTGCTGGCTTATAAACCTTTCTGTTATATATTGGTTTTCATTAAGCCTTTGAATATCCATGCAGTTTAGTTAAACAGCAGAGAGGACGAGGCTAATGTCTGGTCAGGCAAAACACACTGATCATATAATGTTAGACAGGGCCAGGAGAAATATACTGGCCAAGACCCTCACCTGACAGGACGATGAGGCTAACTTCTGTTCAGGCAAAACACACTGATCAGAGAATGTTAGCCAAGGCTAGGATAAATATACTGGCCAAGACCCTCACCTGACAGGACGATGAGGCTAACTTCTGTTCAGGCAAAACACACTGATCAGAGAATGTTAGCCAGGGTCAGCCTGGCCAACAAGGTGAGGTTCGACATTATCCGTAGTAGCGATCGACACGCAGATGAAGTCAAGCATAGGACAACCCCCTGGAGGACCCCGGTCTACCGTCGCCAGCACACTCGGAATGTGAGGAAAGCTACGACAACATGCCATTTCACGCCCTTTTTTGCGCACAAAGAGTAGTCTACTCATTATGGGCATTCACCAACAACAACAACAACAACAACAAGTTGAACTGTTTGCATCATTTTTATATAAAACAAACATTTCGTTGGGCTCGTGTCTTTTTGGCAAATCTGAACGTTTCCATATGGCATCATACAAGTGCGAGACATGGACATTAACATAAACCATTGCTAGTATGCCAAATGGATATACAGTGATTAATGGTATACGACAGGGTTGTGTACCTTCTCTATTTGTGTTCATAATTTCATTGGTTAAAATCACGCAGTTTGTTAACCTGCATGAGGAATTCCTAAATGAGCCGTTGTTTGCTGATAATAAGATCATCTTTTATCAAAATTGAGACCTACAAGACCACATCTTAAATTCACTTCTAAGAAATATGACATGACGATTAATACAGACAATACAAAAAAATATGTTGATATCGCGTGAACACGAGCGGAGAAGTTTCCATTGCAGTGAAATTAATATCAAGCAAACTTTAGCCTTAGTCGACATGTACTTCTACCATGGCAGACCCCTGTGCAGGTTTCCAGCCTGACCTGGATTTAGCCGCGAGGAGTATTTCCTGGTTAGCAGGATAGGACCGTGCAGCTTATGACTTCGCTCCGTATAGACAATTGCCGCGGATGCATGGTTAACCTTTATGCGAATCCATCTTAAAAGACTCAAACATTACAGCAACGTAGACCCACAGCCTGTTATCTACACTGCTCTTAACATACCACCTAACTATGGCCGGTGTTTTGCCATGTAACACTGTAAGTCGCATTTGATCACGTGTTCTCTGTGTAGAAGTGGTGCTATTCTGGTCTTTATCATACACAAAGACCCCAGCGGAGCACTCGGGAATACAAAAACTTAGGTGGTATGTTCACTGATGGTGGAAGAGAGGGCAGAGAGATCGGATATATAATTCAGACGGGAAACAGTGTCCACTATCAAATTGCACACATTTTGAAACACCCTAGAGTTCTAGGACCCTGCTTAAACAGGACATATCAAGACTCGATGCTTTTCATTTGCAAGAAAAGCGACGCATCCTCGGTATCCAGTGGTTTGATCTAGTCCGTAATGTCGAGGTGTCTGCAAAGACGAATCTTTCCTCCATCTCGGGCACCCTGGTCCGCCGCCGCCTGTTTCTGTTTGGTCACGTGGTTCCACTGGACCAGGAAGTACAGGCTCACCAGGTAATGTTCAAATCTGATGTGTGTAACAACGGTCACCCACCGGCTGGCTGAAGGCGTGAGAGGGGTTTTACATGGCTACGACATATAGCAGTCTCTCCACCGGCACTGAATGAGATTTGGCTACAAGCCTCAGCGGTTGAACATGATAGTGGTCGATCGACGAGACCGGCCCTAGATGCCTACAAGAACACTATTATTATTATTATTATTAGAGTTCATCTTTCAATTAAGAGGAGGCTGATAAATGCAATGTTCATTCCTACATTGTGTTACTAATGTCAATCTTGTGCTTCCTCATCATTTAGCATGTCCTTTGTAGAACATCGCTTCTTACATCATCATGTAGCATGTCCTTTGTAGAACGTCGCTTCTTACATCATCATGTAGCGTGTCCTTTGTAGAACGTCGCTTCTTACATCATCATGTAGCGTGTCCTTTGTAGAACGTCGCTTCTTATATCATCATGTAGCGTGTCCTTTGTAGAACGTCGCTTCTTACATCATCATGTAGCATGTCCTTTGTAGAACGTCGCTTCTTACATCATCATGTAGCATGTCCTTTGTAGAACGTCGCTTCTTATATCATCATGTAGCGTGTCCTTTGTAGAACGTCGCTCCCATCACAGTCTGTCTGAAAGAAACTTGTTCCCTTTCCAAAACTCCAGCCTCCTGCACAGTCATAATCAGGCATTCCTGGATATCTTAGTGCCATCGTCTTCTTGGTTTACCCCTTCCTCTTTTGCCTGGCACCATATCTTCCATAACCGTTCTCTCAAGACCGCTGTGTCTCTTGATGTGACCAAAGTATTTGCATTTCTGGCCAAAATGGAATTGATAAACCAGTTCTCCTCTATGCTCAACTCTTGCCGAATATCTACATTTGTTTTTTTTCTCTGTCCATGGTATTCTTTTAATCTTTCTGTAACATTTTGACTCGAAGGATTCGATTCTAACCTCTACACCTCACGGTAGAAGAGGAGCGACTAAGTAAGTAAGGATTCGATTCTCTGTCTAGAAGTTTTGGTAATCGTTCATGATTCAAAGCCATAAGCTGTCACAGGAAAAACACAGGCTCTCAAGACTTTTACTTTTATCATATTGTTGGTGCCCTGCCATAATTTCTCCAGGCCGTTCAGTTTTTGCATTGCCATAGCTAGTCTTTTTCTGATTTCTTTCGAGCAGTCTCCATTTTTGTCAATTCTGGAGCCCAGATATTCCAAATGTGTGACCTTGTCCTTACTAGAAACACATAAGAGTAAGATCCAGAGCTGCCAGATGCATTGTGTGAGAAGTGCAGCCGGAAATACGTTCCACGACCGAATCCGTAACACCACGCTGAAACAGGTAGCTGGGACATACCCAGTTAATACCTACATTGACTCCCAACAAATCAAGTGGCTTAGTCATTTAGTCAGATCGCATTATGACCACACTGCAGTGAAAGCATATCATATGCAGGTCTCTGTTCCATGAGCATAGAGGCTACCTCGACGTCGGTGGATCAAATGTGTCTCTGACACTCTCAGAAAGCTACACATAGCGACAGCACAAGCCTTCCACTAGGCGATAAAACCTAAGTTATGCACCCCGCCTCTTTGCGACGACTCGTGGCACGAGCAGTAGGGTTGCGAAGATTTTTTTTTAAATTACAAAAGTGTTACAGAAGTATTTTTAAAAATTTCAAAATTGTTACAGAAGAATTTTTGAAAATTTCAAAAGTGTTACAGAAGAATTTTTTAAAAATTACAAAATTGTTACAGAAGAATTTTTAAAATAGTTTGGACAGAGAAGAAATCAAATAGAAAAAAATGTAGCAGGAATCAGGTGTAGAATAATACACCTTGTAAATAGCATCGCAAGGAAGAAGTTAGGTTGTTTCTGTCATATTAAAAAGACACCATGGCTTGGAGAGGCAGATAGAGAAAGGCACAGGGCCTGGAGAAATTGGAAGAGGTTCTCTCTGAAGAAATTGTGTGAAGACATAAGGGGCCGTTTGAAGATGTCCGTGTGTAAAGCGGATCGTCTTGCCAGAAATCAACATGTGTTCAGGGATAATACTAGATTACTGGACGATCCGTTCTTCAGCGGCGGCTACACCATTGGGGTCCAACTTCTCTTCCAACATTCTCTGTCTTTGGCCACGGTGGACCAGTGGATAATGAGTCGCCCATCTGTGGCATCGTGAATATTGTTACGGGATGCAAGGAAGTCGGACCAACGTGTTGGTGGTGGTCGTCCCCGTGGTCGTTTCTTGTCTCTGGGGTAGCATATTGCTGTTGCTGTGCTCCAACGATCGTCCGTTCTTCGCAGTAAGTGGCTCCCCCCAGTGATGTTTCATCTTGTCTGCATAAATAACTGCATCTTTCATCTGGGACAATTGACATATGTCGGGGTTGTGAAGAGTTTTTTTGTGCGCTGGCTATGAAGCGTGAGGCCGACCATGCCTCTCTCGAGGAAGGCTTGCGTCACTCTGAGCTTGGACTCCATCTCCTTTGGGAGTGTTTAAATTTCCGCCGCATAGCACATTGCAGGTAGTACTGGGAAGTTGGATAGAGAGATGCGCAGACTCTGGTCGTGGAAGTTGCCCAGTACCGATGTTATCGAAGAGATAGGGATGTTGTAAATGTTCTGGAATTAATATGTCACATGACTTCAATCATCGTGAATGATTGTACCTCTTCACAAAACCTATTGATTTTTAGTAATACTTTATTTAAACTCTTGACTCATGCACCTTTGTAAGATTTAGTAAATGTCTTATTTGGCTACCATTTTGGATTTTGGTAAACACCTCTTACCATACCACATCCACTTGTGATCTTGTTGCTAATGTCAACAATGAGTACGTGGCTTCTTATGTGCGCCCTTAATTAGGCATTACGTGGTGGCATGCAGTCGATTTCCTTCCATTCCGAGAATGCTGATGGTCCTCCAGGCTCCTTGCGGTTGTGGTATGCTTGGTTCCATCTGTGTGACGCTCGATACTAAAGGGATCACATAGATGCACTTCTCGTTGTCAGACTGCCTTGAAAACAGTCTGTATCCATGAAACACATAATGAAAGAAAGGTATGGCTTGATCAGTATATTGCGCCTGATGTCCTGGTACTCATGGCCTGACTGATCTATCGAGTGGCTTGCCGGAGTAAATGACAAGGGCAAGAATAGCACCACTTACAAAAAGAGAGCATGTCCTAAGAAGCGACTAACTGTGTGACATGAAATAACACCGGCCGTGGTTAAATGGTAGGTTAAGAGCAACATATATGGCTGCAGGTCTACTTTTCTGTAGTGTTTGAATCTATTAAAATGGACTCGCACATCAGTTAACGACCCTCTATATGGAGTAATAAGCTGCTCAAGCCTTGCAAGCTAAGCAGGAAATCTTCTTGTCTACATTCAGCTCATACCAGAAATGGGACCTGCACAGGGGCTTATGCTCTTGTAGAAGCACAGGTCGACTTAGACAAAGACTAACACTAAGACTAACACTGGTCTACCGTCTAAATTTCCCCTGCTTCTATCAAACTTCCTATGTTAAACTTCCTCGTACACAAACGGCTTATGTTCAACTTTATCTTAGATCATCATCTGCATCATCATCTAGCTTGTCTTCAGCAGAACGGCACTTTCATCACATCCATTCGATAGGAATCTAGATCAGCAGTCAGTCTCCCCTCTGCTCAATGTTCATGTTTAGGATGTCCTTGATGCCTTGTGTCCATTTAACCCTTGCTTGACCTCTGCTTCGTCTTTCAAGGAAAATACTCTCCATAACTGTTTTTCCAGTCCGGTATGCCGCTTGATGTAGCTGAAAAACACGAGTTCTCAAAACAAAAAGTGGATTAAAACCCAGTTCTTTCCTGAACTCAGATCTTGCAGTATAGCTTTATTTGTTAGTTTCTTAACCCAAGATATTCCCTCGTCACAAACTACTTATGTTAAACTTTCACTTACACAAACTGCTTATGTTAAACTTTCACTTACACAAACTGCTTATGTTAAACTTTCACTTACACAAACTGCTCATGTTAAACTTTCACTTACACAAACTGCTTATGTTAAACTTTCACTTACACAAACTGCTTATGTTAAACTTTCACTTACACAAACTGCTTATGTTAAACTTTCACTTACACAAACTGCTTATGTTAAACTTTCACTCACACAAACTGCTTATGTTAAACTTTCACTTACACAAACTGCTTATGTTAAACTTTCAGTTACACAAACTGTTTATGTTAAACTTTCAGTTACACAAACTGCTTATGTTAAACTTTCACTTACACAACCGGCTTATGTTAAACTTTCACTTACACAACCGGCTAATGTTAAACTTTCACTTACACAAACAGCTTATGTTTAAATTTCACTTACACAAACTGCTTATGTTAAACTTTCACTTACACAAACTGCTTATGTTAAACTTTCACTTACACAAACTGCTTAAGTTAAACTTTCAATTACACAAACGGCTTATGTTAAACTTTCACTTACACAAACTGCTTATGTTAAACTTTCACTTACACAAACTGCTTATGTTAAACTTTCAGTTACACAAACTGTTTATGTTAAACTTTCAGTTACACAAACTGCTTATGTTAAGCTTTCACTTACACAACCGGCTTATGTTAAACTTTCACTTACACAACCGGCTTATGTTAAACTTTCACTTACACAAACAGCTTATGTTTAACTTTCACTTACACAAACTGCTTATGTTAAACTTTCCCTTACACAAACTGCTTATGTTAAACTTTCACTTACACAAACTGCTTAAGTTAAACTTTCACTTACACAAACGGCTTATGTTAAACTTTCACTTACACAAACTGCTTATGTTAAACTTTCACTTACACAAACGGCGTATGGGGACAAAGAATAACATTTGACCAGTCAAAACATACTGGTCAGACATGTTAGTCAGGGTCAGTCAAACCACACTGGTCAGACATGTTAGTTAGGGTCAGTCAAACTACACTGGTCAGACATCTTAGTCAAGGTCAGTCAAACCACACTGGTCAGACATGTTAGTCAGGGTCAGTCAAACCACACTGGTCCGACATGTTAGTCAGGGTCAGTCAAACCACACTGGTCAGACATGTTAGTCAGGGTCAGTCAAACCACACTGGTCAGACATGTTAGTCAGGGTGAGTCAAAATATAATGATCAGACATGTTAGTCAGGGTCAGTCAAACCACACTGGTCAGACATGTTAGTCAGGGTCAGTCAAACCACACTGGTCAGACATGTTAGTCAGGGTCAGTCAAACCACACTGGTCAGACATGTTAGTCAGGGTCAGTCAAAACATACTGGTCAGACATGTTAGTCAGGGTCAGTCAAAACATACTGGTCAGACATGTTAGTCAGGGTCAGTCAAAACATACTGGTTAGACATGTTAGTCGGGTCAGTCAAAACATACTGGTCAGACATGTTAGTCAGGGTCAGTCAAAACATACTGGTCAAACATGTTAGTCAGGGTCAGTCAAACCACACTGGTCAGACATGTTAGTCAGGGTCAGTCAAAACATACTGGTCAGACATGTTAGTCGGGGTCAGTCAAACCACACTGGTCAGACATGTTAGTCAGGGTCAGTCAAAATATACTGATGAGACATGTTAGTCAGGGTCAGTCAAAACATACTGGTCAGACATGTTAGTCAGGGTCAGTCAAAACATACTGGTCAGACATGTTAGTCATGGTCAGTCAAACCACACTGGTCAGACATGTTAGTCAGGGTCAGTCAAAATATACTGTGTGAGACATGTTAGTCAGGGTCAGTCAAAACATACTGGTCAGACATGTTAGTCAGGGTCAGTCAAACCACACTGGTCAGACATGTTAGTCAGTGTCAGTCAAAATATACTGATGAGACATGTTAGTCAGGGTCAGGCAAAATATACTGATGAGACATGTTAGTCAGGGTCAGACAAAATATACTGATGAGAAATGTTAGTCAGGGTCAGACAAAATATACTGATGAGACATATTAGTCAGGGTCAGGCAAAATATACTGATGAGACATGTTAGTCAGGGTCAGTCAAAATATACTGATGAGACATGTTAGTCAGGGTCAGACAAAATATACTGATGAGACATGTTAGTCAGGGTCAGACAAAATATACTGATGAGACATGTTAGTCAGGGTCAGACAAAATATACTGATGAGACATGTTAGTCACGGTCAGACAAAATATACTGATGAGACATGTTAGTCAGGGTCAGACAAAATATACTGATGAGACATGTTAGTCAGGGTCAGACAAAATATACTGATGAGACATGTTAGTCAGGGTCAGACAAAATATACTGATGAGACATGTTAGTCAGGGTCAGACAAAATATACTGATGAGACATGTTAGTCAGGGTCAGACAAAATATACTGATGAGACATGTTAGTCAGGGTCAGGCAAAACATACTGGTCAAGATCCTTAAATCGTTTTCCTAGTAGCCCTCTCTGAAAGCGGGCTGTTTTCATGACAGCCTTGTTAACGAGGTGAAAGATCGACGTGATCCCCATAGTAGTGAGCAACACGCAGATGAAGCCAAACATAGCATAACTGCCCGGAAGACCCCGGTCCACCTTCATCAGCACGCTCAGGATGTGAGAAAAGCTACAACAACGCGCCACTAAACGCCCTTTTCAAGGCGAACAAAAAAAGTTACCTACTTATTGTGTTAAGCTTATGTTAAACCGTATCGTCCTCCAACAGCTTATGTTAAACATTATCGTCCTCCAACATCTTATGTTAAACCGTATCGTCCTCCAACAGCTTATGTTACACCTTATCGTCCTCCAACAGCTTATGTTAATCCTTATAGTCCTCCAACAGCTTGTGTTAAACCTTATCGTCCTCCAACAGCGTATGTTAAACATTATCGTCCTCCAACAGCTTATGTTAAACTTTCCTGCACTATCCTGACGTGTTAGTAAGCTTCTCTGGCGTTACACAACATGTACAAACCTTGCAGTTAAATTAACTTTTATCCAAATCTATGACTTCTCCCACACCATTGACTATTAGTAAACCTTTCCACACACATTTGGATTTTAATAAACCTTTGCACATATCCTTGGTTTTTTTATTAAACCTTCCCATACACTATTTCCATTGGCTCTACTAAACTTTCCCACACCCATGGCTTTTACTAATCTTTCCCACACACCCTTGGCTTGTAATAAACCTTCTCTCACACCCTTGGCTTTTACTAAACCTTCCTACACACCCTTGGCTTTTAATAAACCTTCTCTCACACCCTTGACTTTTACTAAACCTTCCAACACACCCTTGGCTTTCACTAAACCTTCCCCCACACACTTGGCGTTTACTAAATCTTCTCTCACACCCTTGGGTTTTAATAAACCTTCTCTCACACCCTTGGCTTCCACTAAACCTTCCAACACACCCTTGGCTTTCACTAAACCTTCCCCCACACACTTGGCGTTTACTAAATCTTCTCTCACACCCTTGGGTTTTACTAAACCTTCCAACACACCCTTGGCTTCCACTAAACCTTCCCCCACACCCTTGACTTCCACTAAACCTTCCCCCACACCCTTGACTTCCACTAAATCTTCCCCCACACCCTTGACTTCCACTAAACCTTCCCCCACACCCTTGACTTCCACTAAACCTTCCCCCACACCCTTGGCTTCCACTAAACCTTCCCCCACACCCTTGGCTTCCACTAAACCTTCCCCCACACCCTTGGCTTCCACTAAACCTTCCCCCACACCCTTGACTTCCACTAAACCTTCCCCCACACCCTTGGCTTCCACTAAACCTTCCCCCACACCCTTGGCTTCCACTAAACCTTCCAACACACCCTTGGCTTCCACTAAACCTTCCCCCACACCCTTGGCTTCCACTAAACCTTCCCCCACACCCTTGGCTTCCACTAAACCTTCCCCCACACCCTTGACTTCCACTAAACCTTCCCCCACACCCTTGGCTTCCACTAAACCTTCCCCCACACCCTTGGCTTCCACTAAACCTTCCCCCACACCCTTGACTTCCACTAAACCTTCCCCCACACCCTCGCTTCTTCTAAGACTCTACATATGCCTTTCACCTTTAGTAACTTTTTCAGATACGTATTGTTCAAGGTTTAAATTTAAATTCCCCCCTCGGTTTCGACAAACCTTCACATACACTGGGACTTTAAACTAAACTTTCTATTACACGTAAACTCTTTCCCCCTCTGGAATTTTAGTTATTCGTACCACACCCTTTCAGCCTTTCGAAACCGTAATTGCACCAAAGAGGCAAACGTTTCGTACGACACGGGGATATACCTAACACAGATTGAGAACCCCTGCCTCACGACATGTGTCAACTCTCGCCACCATAGCTCACCGTGCATCATTGATCAATAGAAACTGCGAACTGTACTCACGTATGGAGCAACACTAATTACACGAAGGGGAATTATCAGACTGCGATATCCCATGAATTTATGGGCGACAGAAGAAGGCGCGGTTGTAGAAGCCATAAAAATACTTGCATGGAAGGCCAATTTTGGGAGCATCGCCAAAGTAAAGCAGATGATACAAATGTAATTAGTTTAACTAATTAATGAAAGATCTAATGGATATTTTAAATCTGCAATAATAGAGAAAATGCACACACAATAAAAGGATGAAATGAACGGGATACTGCCCAATTGTTAGCACGCAATGTCGGATGTTTATGTCTTCTTTGATTGTTTGAAGATGCATCTAATACTGACGATATTTTAAAATATGGATAGGACTATTTTATTTTAACCTGTGTGGTTTTAAAAGATTCATGATCTGTTTTGTGTGTATCTTCCAAAATAAATTAAAGTAACCTGGAAATTCAGCAGAATAAACCACTGGTGGGAAATGGAGTTTTTGAGGACTGCATTGTACTAAGTGGCAGCCTGTGAGAAGTGTGGTGGTCAGTGCGCTTCCTTGCTGGTTATTTTTCCTTATCTTCCAGAATAATGAGAGTGAATTATACTTTAAAAGAATTTTATGGGTTCAAGCTGTGTTGTTCATCTTGGAATATAGTGACACAACTGAGACCACAATATCGTTTTCACCACACCTCACCAGGGGATCTTCAACTTCCTCACTGTTCCATGCCCTTGTGGGTTCCAGTATAGATCATAACTCAACTTAACTTAATGTCTTTATACTGGTTTAGAAGACTATGCAGGGTCTATATACAACCAGTTTCATTTACATCACCTTGCTCTAAAAGCTATGCGCATCCAATTTATTCTTAAATGCATTAACTGTCTCTGCCTCCACTACCACCCGTGGCAATGCATTCCAAGCATTCACCACTCTCTGACTAAAAAAAATATGTCCTAATATTTCTCTTTGGACCTCTCTTTCGTTAATCTGAAGCTATGCCCTCTTGTTCTTGTGGTTGGCTGTATTTTTTTTTTTAAGTTTGTTAAAGTACAATATCATGTCTTACTATGTTCTGGGTGTGTGTCCTTTCCAGCTACATATTCTTTATCTTCAGCTATATCTGTTACTGCCGTCCACTCTGTTACATTGATCACTCAGTGGTCTCGACGTACAGTGTCCGCCTCGGGTGACGGAGGTCGCGGGTTCGAATCACGGTGAAGTCCGGGATTTTTTCCCTGTAGTTCATGTGGTAAAAAATCCCCTGATCTCTGGCTAGCGTAATCGGACTCCGATATTTAGTGTCGAGTACGTTACATATCCCTTTGCAGAAATTGAAAAGTATAAGATGCAGCCCTACAAAATTCAAAATTCTAACTAAAAATGTACCTAAAAATGATTTGTACCATCCCCCAGAGTTTTTTGTTAAGAGCAGCATATAGATGAATCCTAACTAGATGCGGGTCTAGTTAGCTACAGTGTTTGAGTCTGTTAAGATGGTCTTGCACATAGGTTAAGCCCCCCTCAAAGAAACTAGTTGTATGCAGACTCTGAAGAGTCTTGTAAACCAGTAAAAAGACCTTACGTTAAGGTAAGTCACCTTTATTACAAGATCAAGATGCTGAGCAGTTCGTGAGCTATAGCGGTCAGCGACCCAAAGTTGTCTATTAGCGTCAGGGTCAGCGACCCAAAGTTGCCTATTGGCGTCAGGGTCAGCAACTCAAAGTTGCCTATTAGCGTCAGGGTCAGCGACCCAATGTTGCCTATTAGCGTCAGGGTCAGGGACTCAAAGTTGCCTATTAGCGTCAGGGTCAGCGAACCAAAGTGGCCTATTAGCGTCAGGGTCAGCGACCCAATGTTGCCTATTAGCGTCAGGGTCAGCGACCCAAAGTTGCCTATTAGCTTCAGGGTCAGCGACCCAATGTTGCCTATTAGCGTCAGGGTCAGCGACCCAAAGTTGCCTATTAGCGTCAGGGTCAGCGACCCAAAGTTGCCTATTAGCGTCAGGGTCAGCGATCCAAAGTTGCCTATTAGCGTCAGGGTCAGCGACCCAATGTTGCCTACTAGCGTCAGGGTCAGCGACCCAATGTTGCCTTTTAGCGTCAGGGTCAGCGACCCAAAGTTGCCATTTAGCGTCAGGGTCAGCGACCCAATGTTGCCTTTTAGCGTCAGGGTTAGCGACCCAATGTTGCCTATTAGCGTCAGGGTCAGTGACCCAAAGTTGCCTATTTGCGTCAGAGCTGCCAATATCCTTCTCAACCTCTACGCGGTTATCCTAGATAATACGTTGCAAAAAAGACTGGCTAAGGAGAAGGGATCAAAGAGAAAAGGCTATGCTGACAAACTTTCGTACTTAAATCGGATGTGTCGGACCGAAAAGTGCAAATATCACAGTCAAGCTGTTAACTACGACACAACTCATTATGTTCTCCAGACAACCTCATGCTAATTGGAAAGCCCCTTTCTGGGCTTTGTAGCGGGTGAGTGAGAACGAACAACGATGAAGACTATTGTTGTTACGATAAGATACGTGATTTATTGTTAAGAAAGAAAATAGTAACAGATCAGTTAGGTCAAATAATTGTTATATTGGATCAATAAATATTGTATAATTTTGAAGTAAAATCATAATTGCATTCGAATACATTTTTAGATCAGTTCATCAGGATTCGAACCTAATTGTAGTTGTCGTAAATATGTCCAGTTCCTTTCTGATTCCTTGAGCAATACACACAATATATACACATATATATATATATATATATATATATATATATATATATATATATATATATATATATATAAATATATGATAGTTTGTCCATCACAAGTGATGAAGACCACTCTCTTTGTTCAGCCGTGTGGACAGTCGTATCTCTTGCTGTGTCCGCTGAAATGGGTGACTTGCTCGGAGATTTGGATTAAAGTGAGGAAGAAACTGCGCCTTTTGTCAACCTCACTCACAGAGCCTTTTGCCAGTGACAAGACATTTATCGAGACGACTGGAGATAGCATAGGATACATTTTTGCCTCAGGGTTACCACCGAAGCCTTTCCGTAAACATGTAACCCGCAGGCTAGAAAGGTGGGAAGGCAGGCATCTAACGCAGTTTTTTGTGCCTTTTCGATAACCACAAGAGGTCGTATGGACAACACTCAGCGTGTGAGTGAGTCTGGCATCTCTCCCCAGCTGTATTCAGTTCATCATAGTAGCATCTAAAATTCCCACACGCCAAATTCCTGCAGGTGAACCGGCAGAACTAACCCGTGAGATACGACTCAGGTATAACTAGTTTAAGCGTAGCGCCATTCAGCCGGCGTCCAGACCAGGATAAACGGATGGAAGAAATCACAAAAAAAGAACGAAATAACAAGTCCAGACGGAAAACAACTCCACGTATCCGTGAACACAAGTGTAAGTCGTCGACTAGTGTGAATTCCAGGCAAATCCGTGGTCTGGCGGCATCCATAATGATCCAAAACAGTAGAGAAATGTAGACTCGCAGCCAGTTACGGCACCATCATTGCCAGATGTGACCAAATATGCTAATATATATATAGTCACCGATTTGTCTGCCTTGGTCTTTGTATATGACAAGGGCAAGAATAGCACCACTGCTTCACAGAGAGCAGCATAACTGTGACATGACAAAATATCAGCCATGGTTAGATGGTTTTTTTATAGCAGCATAGATAGCGCCTTACAGGCTGCGGGTCTACTTTGCTCTAATGTGGGAGTTTATTAAGATGAACTCGCACATCGGTTAACCACTCAACGCAGCGGAGTATTAAGCTGCTCAAGCCTATCCCTCTAAGCAGGAAGTCCTTCTCCCGGCTATATCCAGCTCATACCGGAGCTGAAGACCTGGAAAGAGCAGCAAATTCAAACAAGTACACACGAAACTAAAACCATCCTTTACTAAAGAAAAGGAAAATAATCACGGATGATTAAGAATAATAATAGGAAAACATCAATAAAAGACACATATAGCATGCTAGAGAAATGGAAAGAATATCTAAAGGAAATGCACGAGGATGAGGGCTTGTATTGAGCTAAAACATCACTAAATGACATGCCTTTGCGAGAAGGGAGGATACATGTAACCAGAGATAGAAATGCATTTGATAAGGCATTTTGCTCAAAACATAAACAAAGCACCAGGAATAGACGAGATATCTGTCGTGCTCCTCAAAATTGTAGGAATGATGTTGTTGCAAAACTTCCTTTTTAAAAATTTTATTTAAATTTATATCAAAGTAATATGGCACAAGAAATACTCTACTTAATTAATCATCCTTTTTCCTAAAAACTCGAATGCAAAAGAATTCGACCAATATCGAAAGACGTACGTAATACCACATGCGTCAAAAATTATGTAAAAAAATCACTTAGGACATCATTTATGGCAAGATAGAAGAGGTGCAAAAAGATAACCAGTTGGATAAAACACTACCGATATGTGGTTAATTAAATGCATGAGACGTTTGAAATGTGATGCTATCGTAGAAATAAAAGAGTGAGCTAGACAGACCGAAAATCCAATGACAATATCCTCACTGAGGTATGCTCAATAAGGCAATTATCGAAAATGATATAGCAACGTATATTGAGATGTCCTGGCTATAAAATGAGACATGAAAGTCTTCTTAAGAAGATACTAGATGGCAAGATTCAAGGGAAGAGAGGAAGGGGAAGCCTAAGTCTCAACTTTACAACTCATACATGCAGATACATTAAATTACGAACCTATGCTGTAATGAAAGCTGCAGAGGATAATGTTGAACGGAGAAACATACTAAAACAACTTTACAACTAGTTTTAATATTGATTAACCAGATGGTGATAATCTGATTCCATGACAGATCTGTATGGGACAGGGACATGATTTGTCCCACTTTTGCCCTGACAGAAGTAGCAGAAAGGAAAGAAGGAAAGAACAAATAACAACGAAAAGAAATGGAAATAACAATATATGAAAGAGGCAAAACATGAATAGAGTAAGAAGAAACTAATTAAAAAGAATGGAAATAACGGTTAGAAAAGGGAAAAGAAGAAGAAGTAGTAGAAGAAGAAGAAAAGGAATTCGAATCGCCAAATCAGATATGCTAGGAAGATATTCAAATAAACGGATGTCTTTATTGGGAAACCACAACCATCGTTCTTGACCGACAAGTGCCAAATACATTATTAACTATTGTCGATTTCTCTCACAACTACCTTCAGATCACAGTAGCCTCTTTAGGTCATGACTGACTATTGAATGATGCTCCCTTACAGTTGTACCTTTTTACTGAGTTGTTTTTTGTTTTCTTTTTCTTTAAAGTGTTGTTGTTTTATCTCTTCGTGATGCAAGAATTTATTTTCACTCAGCATTGGGTGACTCTTGAGTGTATACCTCTACTTGAAACGGTCTGCAGCTAGCTTTCCCAAGATGTGAGAAGACAAATGGATTTTAATATAGATAAATGTTCAGTCATCCACATGGGTAGATCCAATATAGAGCATAATTACAGAATGGGCGAGAATATTATTAGAATGATAGATAAGGAAAGGTACCTACGGGTTATAATAAATCATACAGGAAAGTTGAGTGGGCATTTCCAGGTAGCAGTGAATAAGGCAAATGCAATGTTAGGTATGATAAAAAGAAATATTAAACATAGGAGTAAGGAGGTGATAGTCAAACTGTATAAAGCATTAGTTAGACCTAGATTGGAGTACTGTGTACAGGTGTGGAGTCCTTATCGTAGATGAGATATAAACATGCTGGAAAGAATACGAAGAAGAGCGAGAAAACTGATAGTGGGATTCCAGAATTGCAGTTACGAGGAAACACTAAGAAAAACCGGCCTACGGTGTCTAGAAATGAGAAGAATTCGAAGTGACTTAATACAGGTTAATAAGATAATCAAAGGAATTAGACTATAACAAGTTTTTTTCAAAATACAACCAGATACAAGAACAAGAGGTCATAGCTACGAATTAACTGAAGAAAGGTTCATATTATATATTAGGAAATATTTGTTTACTCAGTGAGTGATGAACGCATGGAATGGATTGACACATGAAGTAGTGGAAGCATGGACACTTATTGAATTTAAGAACAGATTGGATGCGCATAGCTTTCAGAGCAAGGAAAAGGACACGACAATCTGGTTTGTATAAAGATTCTGCAGAGTCTTCGAAACCAGTATAAGACGTTAAGTTAAATTAAGTTACTTAAGTTAGGTTAAGTTAAGTTAGGTTAAGTTAAGTTAGGTTAAGTTAAGTTAGTAAAGTTAGGTTAAGTTAAGTTAAGTTAGGTTAAGTTAAGTTAAGTTAGTTAAGTTATGTTAAGTTAAGTTAAGTTAAATTAAGTTAAGTTAGTTGAGTTAGGTTAAGTTAAGTTAAGTTAGTTAAGTTAAATTAAGTTAAGTTAGTTAAGTTATGTAAAGTTAAGTTAGGTTTAGTTAAGTTAGGTTAAGTTAAGTTAAGTTAGTTAAGTTAAATTAAGTTAAGTTAGTTAAGTTATGTAAAGTTAAGTTAGGTTAAGTTAAGTCAGGTCAAGTTAAATTAAGTCACTTTCTCTGTTTGCTAATGGTGGTTCGGGATTTTCCGTAAGAGACTGTGAATGGTCTGTATTGTTTCCCGCCAAAATTTGATAGCATAATTAAATCTTTCAATCCGGTACTGCTCTTTCAGTTGGTTTAATAATCCCGCTGTGCCAGACCAACTGTGTCAATATTGTTTTAAGTGTGATTTCTTCAAAACACAACCACCTACAAGAACAAGAAAGCATAGCTACAGATTAACTTTAAAAAAGATCTAGATTAGAAATTATGAAATATTTATTTAGTCAGAAAGTGGTGAATGCTTGGAATGCATTGCCCAAGGAGATGATGGAGGCAGATAAAGTTAAAGCCTTTAAAAATAGATTGGACGCACACAGCTTTTAGAGCAGGGTAATGCAAATGTAAATAGTTATCTACAGTCTCTGATGAGTCTTCTAAACCAGTATAAAAAACGTTAAGTTAAATTAAGTTGTCAGACTCGTAGCCATTGCTTTCATGTTACACTTCTCACAACTTTGAAGCTCAGATTTGCTCGACCGATTGTTCTCTTGCCATCCGCCAACTGTCCATAGAGGATATCTTTAGGGACGCGTCATCTTGCATGCGATGATCATGACCAAGCCACCCTATCCTTCCCTGCCTACGGAGAGAACATGCATTGAGAGACTAGTGCAAAAAGTGCACTTCTGCATTTGTCACTCTGTCTCACTATTTAATTCCAAGGATGGATCGCAGAAGGAATGTGTTAAGGTTAAGTCAGTATTCTGGATTTAGATAGGTTGCTAAAGTCTCCCTACGATACAGCAGCCTGCTGAAAGAAAATACATTGTAAAGCATGGCATTGGTGATACATCTTAGTTTATGGTTTTCCAAAAGATGCGTTGTGAGACACGTCATTGCCTAGTTTTGGAATCTAAGAGGAGTCGTGGATTATGGGCTCCAGGTGTGTGTGAATTGATCAACAGATGCCAATTGATGACTATCGATATTAAGATAGTTAACGTGACATCTGCTGCCTATTTCAAAAAAAATTTTTCGATGTGACGTGTTGTGAGACCAAAATCGTAACATAGTCTGACCAGTATGTTTCACCTGACCCTAGCTAACATAGTCTGTTCAATATGATTTGCCTAACACTAACTAACATAGTCTGATCAGCATGTTTTACCTAACCCTAACTGACATAGTCTGATCAGTATGTGTCACTTGACCCTAACTAACATAGCCTAATCAATGTGATTTGTCTGACCCTAACTAACATAATCTGATCAGAATGTTTCACCCGACCCTAACTAACATAGTCTGATCAGTAAGTTTCACTTGAGCCTAACTAACATAGTCTGATCAGTATGTTTCACCTAACCCTAACTAACATAGTCTGATCAGTATGTTTCACTTGGCCCTAACTAACATAGTCTGATCAATATAATTTGTCTGGCCCTAACTAACATAGTCTGATCAATATGATTTGTCTGGCCCTAACTAACATTATCTGATCAATATGATTTGTCTGACCCTAATTTACATAGTCTGATCAAAATGATTTGTCTGGCCCTAACTAACATAGTCTGATCAGTATGTTTCCCTTGGCCCTAACTAACATAGTCTGATCAGTATGATTTGTCTGGCCCTCTCTAAAATAGTATGATCAGTAAGTTTTGACTAACCAGACGTTAGTTTTGACTAACCAGACGTTAGTTTTCACCTCGTTTGTATAAGTAGGTTTGTGTATATGTGTTTGCATATATGTGTATATATCCGTATGTGCATATGTATGTGTTTGCCATGTGTGAGTATGAGAGAAAGAAAAAGTGAGAAAAAGATAGCCACCTCATTTATATCAACCTTCCGTTTCTTCAACAATGGGGCAAGTTTAAACAGTAATTCGAAATGCCTAACAAGCCCACGACCTCACGGACTTCCCAATCAACATATGCCATCGAACAAGCACCTCATTTAAGATTAATGAGCGCAGCATAGGTGCCATTGTATCCTCTGTAGCCGAAAAGGTGTTTCTTGCACTGACATCTGTCAGATTTCGTCGTGCATCGCTTACTTTCTCCTGTGCAGCACGCAAGAGTTAGGAAAGAGAATACGTGCTTCCATTGAACACAAGGAAACGCCATTAACATTTAAATTGTTCCGTTTATTCATGTAGGAAGCTCATTTTCAGTTAGACATTACATATCTGTTTAAGGGTAATTTGTATATCAGTAAGGTCATTATTTTTCTGATTTTAAAATCATCTAAAAATGATGTTGTGTAATTACATTTGTTTCTTTCAATATTACAATGTTTATAATAGACATTATAACATAATCTAATTTAGACTTGAATTTGATTGGACTAGATCGTAATGAGGATTATATGGTGCACGAAGTTTTCAATTAAAAGATAATCAGTGAGTTGCTACAAAATTAACTATAGAACTACGTCGATTCAAATATTCATAATAAAGAATCTGAAAGCCAGAGATTATATATTTTGGCTATTAGACCGAAGGTATTACAGATAGCGAACTGCTACCTGAAAGAACGATATATCAAAATTCACACCAAAATTAGAATATGCAACGCAAGTGTCAAGTCGGTGTTCCTGTATGGAGCAGAGACATTGAGAATGACCAAGGTCATACAACAAAGACTCAAGTCCTACGTTAACAGATGCCTACGAAGGATATTGTTCATAAAGTGGCAGGACATGGTGAGGAATGAAGACATGTGGGAAAGGAGTCAACAGCCATTGGAATAACAAATTAAGCGAAGAAAATGGGGCTGGATAGGACACAGTCTAACATAGCCAGACAGGCTCTTATATGGAATCCTCAGGTGAAATGCGGGAGATATAGACTCAAAAATACGTGGAAAAGAGAATGTGAGAAGGAGCTAAAATGAAATGCTTACACCTGGAGAGAGGGAAAGAGCAGGTCAGGACCGTGTACGCTGGCGAGATGTTGTCGATGGCCTGGAGAGAGGGAAAGAGCAGGTCAGGACCATGTACGTTGGCGAGATGTTGTAGATGGCCTGGAGAGAGGGAAAGAGCAGGTCAGGACCATGTACGTTGGCGAGATGTTGTCGATGGCCTGGAGAGAGGGAAAGAGCAGGTCAGGACCATGTACGTTGGCGAGATGTTGTCGATGGCCTGGAGAGAGGGAAAGAGCAGGTCAGGACCATGTACGTTGGCGAGATGTTGTCGATGGCCTGGAGAGAGGGAAAGAGCAGGTCAGGACCATGTACGTTGGCGAGATGTTGTCGATGGCCTGGAGAGAGGGAAAGAGCAGGTCAGGACCATGTACGTTGGCGAGATGTTATCGATGGCCTGGAGAGAGAGGGAAAGAGCAGGTCAGGACCATGTACGTTGGCGAGATGTTGTCGATGGCCTGGAGAGAGAGACAGAAAGAGCAGCCCAGGACCGTGTACGCTGGCGAGATGTTGTCGATGGCCTGGAGAGAGAGACAGAAAGAGCAGCCCAGGACCATGTACGCTGGCGAGATGTTGTCGATGGCCTGGAGAGAGACAGAAAGAGCAGCCCAGGACCATGTAAGCTGGCGAGATGTTGTCGATGGCCTGGAGAGAGAGACAGAAAGAGCAGCCCAGGACCATGTACGCTGGCGAGATGTTGTCGATGGCCTGGAGAGAGACAGAAAGAGCAGCCCAGGACCATGTACGCTGGCGAGATGTTGTCGATGGCCTATGCACAGAGAGGAGCGAAGGGCTTTGATTGATTGATTTGGCTACCTGGCAGGAGCCATACGTTTTCCTGTTTGAATACCAGGATTCAAAGTATTCAGTATGAGTGAAAATGTCATGAGAAAAAGATGAGTTATTGGTTATGTTGTCCTTCTGTACGAGTGGGGCACTAAAGAAACTTCTCTTGGGTCAGATATGTCTGACAACGTCAACTTGTTGTCCTGGAAAATGGTCTATCCACCTTCACCTTGGTCGTCCTCTTGCTCGGGAGCAACACTGCCGGTCATTGTAAGCTCGCAGTGGTAGTTGATGACTAAATTAACTGTCTGCTTCATATTTGTTGGCAGTGTCGGTTTTGGTGTGACCTGGAAAAGTACAGTTAATAATGGACAAACACATCATCATTGAGATTTTAGGCCATGCCCGGTTAGCACCATGTCCATTGCGCATCGCTCACGAGGCGAGGGATGTTGTCGAGAGTTAAGGCACTCGCTTCTCAAAGCTATGAGCGGAAACGGTAAGCGATCGAATCCCACAAGTTTCAAGCTACTCCTGGTCTCAAGAGAGGTGTGACCAGAGTGGCTTCATCTTGAGTTACCTCCAGTCGTCTTGGCTAATGTCATACCACTGATGAAAGGTGGCTCGAGACCAGAAAGTGAGGCTGATGACCAGCGCAGTTTCTTTCTCCCTACAATCTAGCACAGACAATAGCTGCGCTTGCTCGGCTTAACAAAATCTGGCAAGATAAACGGTTAACACTATGCACGAAAATCTTATTAATGCGTACACTTGTCCTGTCAATATTCCTCAATGCTTGTGAGACATGGACAGTTACAGCTGACCTTCAGCGAAGGGTACATGCCTTGGAAATGAGATATTTCAGAAGACTTTTAAACGTCACGTACAAAGATCGAGTTACAAATGAGGAAATACGAGATAGAATTACAACAACAATAGGGCCTTTTGAAGACCTCTGATGGCGTGGTATTGTGAGGATGTCTTCATGTGTGACCCAACGACATCACCGGTTACAGGATAACCTGACCTGACAAACTAAATACAATGCAAGCTACATCATCCAAACGAAACTGTCTGATGACTTCGCCATAATCACTGGAAATGGGCAACTAGCCAACTAACTAGCTAACTAACTAATTGTATGTTGCACACAGGATGCCACCAACTTTTTTTTCGAATCTTCCCTTCATGAGCTAGTGCCATGGAGACTTTACTCTCTCGTGTCTTGAACACATTTTGCTTATGGCTATGGTAGCACAGGGTTTGCAGGAACAGTCCGTGAATCATTTGCCGCTTTACTCACAGACTTAGGTGAGGATTTTTGAGCAGTGGCGCTAGATGATAAATCCTACGTGCTGCTTTTGGCATCAAATTATCTACCGCACCTGCGGCTTTCTAAGAAATTTCTGTTCATGTATCTGACCTCCCAGGAGCTAAAGCCCATTTACAAGTTGATAACAAACATAGATAACACATGGTAAGTTTAAAAAGTGAATTATAGAATTGGCCTAGTGTTGGACAAGACATGTAAGAAAAACCAGAAAATCAAATTCCAATAATTCATGTGTCAGGAATAGTCAAACCCATCTTCATCATTATGATCATACCATCACTCTCATCATCATCGTGAGCAGTGCCTTCAGAAGAGGCTGGCGGTAATGGATCTCCAGTTGTCTGCCCCGTTCCAGGTCGGCACAATAAGAGATGTCTGTCCATTCCCGTATATGTATGCCTTCTTATGTATGCCTTCTTGATCTCTTGTCCTCTACTCATCCCTCCAATATAACCTTCAGCAGACTTTTATGTCTTTTGAAATTATCATGAAAAATTATTTTTCTGTTTTTGAATTTTATTTAGAACTGGCTTCTCCATTTTGAGCTGTTCCAGGAATTCACTTTTTGTTTTTCTAACTTTCAAAGAAGCTCCTACTTGTTTTTCTAACTTTCAAAGAAGCTCCTATTTGTTTTTCTAACTTTCAAAGAAGCTCGTCCACAAATTCTGAAGACTCGCATTTAAAAGACTTCAATCCTCTTGTCCAATTTCTTGGTCAGTGTCCATGTTCTACTGCATGCAATAAATTTGAATGCACATAGCAAACAGATACTAGTATGACGTACGAAGAGTCAAAACGGCTTATCAAAGCCAGATACATGACCAAATGGGAAACCGAACATACTGGTTACACCAAAAACGATGCCTATTACCAGTTGAACCGAAGAGAGCAGGTCGTTGTCTTCATACTTCGCACTGGCCACAATAGACTGAGGTACCACCTATTCAACAAATTGAAGATAGGTGGTACCGACGAATGCCCGTGCGGTACCGGTAAAATAACTGCTGAGCATCTGCTGCAGAACTGCCCGACATACGAGGATCAGAGAGAGCAGATGTGGACATCACCAGTGGAACTGCAAGACAAGCTCTATGGCAGTGGCGACAGCCTCAGGATGACCGCCGCTTTTTTCGAAAAAATAATGGTTACTGTCTGACTGCGTACGAAGAAGAAGAAGAAGAAGAATGCACATAGCATTTAAGGATCCTCATTTTTTGTTTCTGAGATATCTGCTTGAACAGAACTAGATGTATTCTTCACCATTGCAATTGTCTTAATTAGCTTCCTTTCGAATTGGCCATCTGCTGATATTAGCTTACCAAGGTATAAATAGCTTGACTTTCTCCATTTATATGCATGCCATATTGTGATGGGATCCATTGTAGCACTGCCCTTCTTTTGGCTTTTAATTTGCCAAAGGGTTTCTGGATCTCTACTAGATTATCATTTTTGAGGGATTGAAGAACTGACATTGCACCTGTAAGGAATACAATCTGCTGACAGAACTGACATGATATCTGTAAGAAATACAATCTGCTGACATTGGCTTGTTGGACTGCTAACCATGTCTTCAGCAATGGTTTGTTGTTTTTTGTTATTTGCGTTACCCTTATTTCTCTTTTCCACAAATCGGTGTGCGCTGTACTACGGTTTTTTTGTGCGCCTGTCAGCACAGTACATCCGACTTCGGCATGCAGTTTAAGTAAGAGTCTGCTTCCTCCTTCATTTGCTAAGGGTTTGCTCCCCTGGAGTAACGGCCGGTGCTGTGATGGGGATCGAACCCAGCACCTTCGCGTTGTGAGCTGTGTCACTTAACCAATAGCCCACGCCGTCTCCACTCTGCAGCAATAATTAATGCCTGTATTTCAGTCTAGGACACTACAGGCACAGAGTCTAACCACTCTAAGTGAGGTGACGGTTTTTGTGTCTCATAGACACTGCAACCGGGAAAAAAGTGGCAAACTCTTTTCTTTTTGGGGGGTGGGGGAGGGCTGGGGGTGAATGGGGCTAGCAGCTCTTAGCCAGCTGATTGCATCAGGATCAGCGAACAAGAGATGACCAAGACCCAGAAAAGTCTCCAGGTGGTCACCATGGAAACAGAAAGGTCTCGAATAGTCTGGCAGCAAAAATAAGAGGGAAAGCCAACCCGGTTCCAAAAATGTCGTCGTGCTGAATGTGTCAGTCTGAAAGTTGGAAGTATCGCAGCTTCGCTGTGAACCGTGACACAACGTCATTTTCAAGACGGATGCCTCAGAAAATTGTCATTTTTGGGTGGCCAAATATTCAGCAGTGAGTTACCATCACTGTCAGCGACCCCTAGTTTGATGCAGGCATCACGGTCAACGACCTAACAGCTTGATGCAGGCATCACGGTCAACGACCTAACAGCTTGATGCAGGCATTACGGTCAACGACCCGATAGCTCGTTGCCGGCATCACGGTCAACGACCTAACAGCTTGATGCAGGCATCACGGTCATCGACCCATAACTTGGTGCAGGCATCACGGTCATCGACCCATAACTTGGTGCAGGCATCACGGTCAACGACCCATAACTTGGTGCAGGCATCACAGTCAACGACCCATAACTTGGTGCAGGCATCACGGTCAACGACCTAACAGCTTGATGCAGGCATCACGGTCAACGACATAACAGCTTGATGCGGGCATCACGGTCAACGACCTAACAGCTAGATGCAGACATCACGGTCAACGACCCATAACTTGGTGCAGGCATCACGGTCAACGACCCATAACCTGGTGCAGGCATCACGGTCAACGACCTAACAGCTTGATGCAGGCATCACGGTCAACGACCTAACAGCTGGATGCAGGCATCACGGTCAACGACCTAACAGCTTGATGCAGGCATCACGGTCAACGACCTAACAGCTTGATGCAGGCATTACGGTCAACGACCCGATAGCTCGTTGCAGGCATTACGGTCAACGACCCGATAGGCCGTTGCCGGCATCACGGTCAATGACCTAACAGCTTGATGCAGGCATCACGGTCAACGACCCATAACTTGGTGCAGGCATCACAGTCAACGACCCATAACTTGGTGCAGGCATCACGGTCAACGACCTAACAGCTTGATGCAGGCATCACGGTCAACGACATAACAGCTTGATGCAGGCATCACGGTCAACGACCTAACAGCTTGATGCAGGCATCACGGTCAACGACCCATAACTTGGTGCTGGCATCACGGTCAACGACCCATAACTTGGTGCAGGCATCACGGTCAACGACCTAACAGCTTGATGCAGGCATCACGGTCAACGACCTAACAGCTTGATGCAGGCATTACGGTCAACGACCCGATAGCTCGTTGCAGGCATTACGGTCAACGACCCGATATCTCGTTGCAGGCATCACGGTCAACGACCTAACAGCTTGATGCAGGCATTACAGTCAACGACCCGATAGCTCTTTGCAGGCATCACGGTCAACGACCTAACAGCTTGATGCAGGCATCACGGTCAACGACCCATAACTTGGTGCAGGCATCACGGTCAGCGACCCATAACTTGTATTTGAGAATTCATTGCAATTAACACAAGTGATCCATATGTTGCGTTGACTTCCTCCTACCTCGTCTTCTTTAGTTATTAGTAGGTGCTACTGACGGATGCATCTGTGGTACTTGGAAAATTACTCCTGCTGTAAAATGTGTCCAACATACGAAGACCAGATTAAGCACATGTAGACATCATCAGTACCAACACTAGACAAGCTATTATAGCGGTGTTGACAGCCTCAGGATGACCGTGGCTTTCGTTGAACAAATTTAAGTCGACGTTTGACAGTGTGCGACGAAAAAGAAGAAGAATACTAAGGCGTAGCTTGTTTGAGGTGGGATGTCCAGGTCCCTTCCTGGCTGCTTGTACCTTTTCTTACCGTAAATCAGGTGCCAATTTACAACAGGGTATACTGGAGCGTGTCAGTTATAAGAGTCGAACACCGTACATTGAAAACCGAGAGGTTCAACTTTTAGTCAGGTGCCTAGTACAAGAGTTGGGAAGTCAAGAACATTTTGCGACCTTGGATTCACAATATTTGTTTCCTCAATGGCACGTTTTGTGTCTTTTCCGTGCACTTTACTTTCCTCTTTTTTGCCTAACTATATCTAAAATTTAGAAACTTTTAAAAACATATTTTTGTAAACTACTTTTCCCCATTGTTGGGATATTCTAGGTTTATTTTTAAAAGCTGAGGACTATAGGCCGCTGCGCTGCACTGTGCCCCCAAAACAGAAAAACAGCATTTACAATTCAGGGGATACGAACCCCTGCCCTCCTTGTCGGCAGTCTGGCATCGAAACCATCTAGCCACAAGCTCCTCGTTATATAAAATGTACATAAATATCATAGTCATGCATTTCAAAAATATCCATCGGACAAGAACAATGAATTATTTACTACCAAACCTTACAGATAGACAAAAAAGCAAGAACACAGCAACATATTGTCTGCATTTGATCTTATAATAAAATAATTATAAATGTATAACATCAACAACAGAAAAACTTTAAACTGACTTTAAGTAAGACATATCATAATAGCATGTCTGAATCTTGATATGTTCGAGTTTGATATGTATCCGTATTAAACGCGAACAGAAGGTGAAATAAGAAACACTGCAAGACATTAACGGCAGAGGTGATCATAGACAAACACAGTAGACGTTATTGGAAAACATCATGAAGAGTTATTAAAGTGACATAGTGTAATGAAAATTGATGTTACACCTGGCTCCAAAGGGAAGAGATGTGTGATGTAAGTATGTAAATATTGTTTGAAGTTGTAAATGTAAATCTTGAGAGAGAAAAAAAATGTGCATAACATATTTGGTATAGCAAAGGTTAAGGTGCGGATTTAGATTTTCATCCGTTTCATCTTTGATACAATTACAATTCATATTTTTAATCGTATCCCTCACTTTGTGAAAAAAACCAGGAAAACTAGTCACTAAATCATGTATTCATGTACCGAATATGTATAATTGTTTCTGTAGAGTTGTGTAACCTCGAAGGATAGTCCTCACTAGGACCGAGTGATAAAAACTGTGAGTTGTAGTCTTCAACGCTAGATCGCACTGTTAGTGGACTATGTAAATATATAGACAGAAACAGACACAAACAGACAAGTAGACAAAGAGGCTGACAGGCTAACAGATAGATAGATAGATAGATAGATAGATAGATAGATAGATAGATAGATAGATAGATAGATAGATAGATAGATAGATAGATAGATAGATAGATAGATAGATAGATAGATAGATAGATAGATAGATAGATAGATAGATAGATAGATAGATAGATAGATAGATAGATAGATAGATAGATAGATAGATAGATAGATAGATAGATAGATAGATAGATAGATAGATAGATAGATAGATAGATAGATAGATAGATAGATAGATAGATAGATAGATAGATAGATAGATAGATAGATAGATAGATAGATAGATAGATAGATAGATAGATAGATAGATAGATAGATAGATAGATAGATAGATAGATAGATAGATAGATAGATAGATAGATAGATAGATAGATAGATAGATAGATAGATAGATAGATAGATAGATAGATAGATAGATAGATAGATAGATAGATAGATAGATAGATAGATAGATAGATAGATAGATAGATAGATAGATAGATAGATAGATAGATAGATAGATAGATAGATAGATAGATAGATAGATAGATAGATAGATAGATAGATAGATAGATAGATAGATAGATAGATAGATAGATAGATAGATAGATAGATAGATAGATAGATAGATAGATAGATAGATAGATAGATAGATAGATAGATAGATAGATAGATAGATAGATAGATAGATAGATAGATAGATAGATAGATAGATAGATAGATAGATAGATAGATAGATAGATAGATAGATAGATAGATAGATAGATAGATAGATGATAGATAGATAGATAGATAGATAGATAGATAGATAGATAGATAGATAGATAGATAGATAGATAGATAGATAGATAGATAGATAGATAGATAGATAGATAGATAGATAGATAGATAGATAGATAGATAGATAGATAGATAGATAGATAGATAGAGATAGATAGATAGATAGATAGATAGATAGATAGATAGATAGATAGATAGATAGATAGATAGATAGATAGATAGATAGATAGATAGATAGATAGATAGATAGATAGATAGATAGATAGATAGATAGATAGATAGATAGATAGATAGATAGATAGATAGATAGATAGATAGATAGATAGATAGATAGATAGATAGATAGATAGATAGATAGATAGATAGATAGATAGATAGATAGATAGATAGATAGATAGATAGATAGATAGATAGATAGATAGATAGATAGATAGATAGATAGATAGATAGATAGATAGATAGATAGATAGATAGATAGATAGATAGATAGATAGATAGATAGATAGATAGATAGATAGATAGATAGATAGATAGATAGATAGATAGATAGATAGATAGATAGATAGATAGATAGATAGATAGATAGATAGATAGATAGATAGATAGATAGATAGATAGATAGATAGATAGATAGATAGATAGATAGATAGATAGATAGATAGATAGATAGATAGATAGATAGATAGATAGATAGATAGATAGATAGATAGATAGATAGATAGATAGATAGATAGATAGATAGATAGATAGATAGATAGATAGATAGATAGATAGATAGATAGATAGATAGATAGATAGATAGATAGATAGATAGATAGATAGATAGATAGATAGATAGATAGATAGATAGATAGATAGATAGATAGATAGATAGATAGATAGATAGATAGATAGATAGATAGATAGATAGATAGATAGATAGATAGATAGATAGATAGATAGATAGATAGATAGATAGATAGATAGATAGATAGATAGATAGATAGATAGATAGATAGATAGATAGATAGATAGATAGATAGATAGATAGATAGATAGATAGATAGATAGATAGATAGATAGATAGATAGATAGATAGATAGATAGATAGATAGATAGATAGATAGATAGATAGATAGATAGATAGATAGATAGATAGATAGATAGATAGATAGATAGATAGATAGATAGATAGATAGATAGATAGATAGATAGATAGATAGATAGATAGATAGATAGATAGATAGATAGATAGATAGATAGATAGATAGATAGATAGATAGATAGATAGATAGATAGATAGATAGATAGATAGATAGATAGATAGATAGATAGATAGATAGATAGATAGATAGATAGATAGATAGATAGATAGATAGATAGATAGATAGATAGATAGATAGATAGATAGATAGATAGATAGATAGATAGATAGATAGATAGATAGATAGATAGATAGATAGATAGATAGATAGATAGATAGATAGATAGATAGATAGATAGATAGATAGATAGATAGATAGATAGATAGATAGATAGATAGATAGATAGATAGATAGATAGATAGATAGATAGATAGATAGATAGATAGATAGATAGATAGATAGATAGATAGATAGATAGATAGAAAGACATATAGACAGATAGATAGATAGATAGATAGATAGATAGATAGATAGATAGATAGATAGATAGATAGATAGATAGATAGATAGATAGATAGATAGATAGATAGATAGATAGATAGATAGATAGATAGATAGATAGATAGATAGATAGATAGATAGATAGATAGATAGATAGATAGATAGATAGATAGATAGATAGATATATAGATATATAGTTAGATATATAGTTAGATATATAGATAGATAGATAGATAGATAGATAGATAGATAGATAGATAGATAGATAGATAGATAGATAGATAGATAGATAGATAGATAGATAGATAGATAGATAGATAGTCAGACAGACTGAAAGATATATAGATATATAGATAGATAGATAGATAGATAGATAGATAGATAGATAGATAGATAGATAGATAGATAGATAGATAGATAGATAGATAGATAGATAGAAAGATGGATGGACGGATGGACGGACGGACGGACGGACGGACAGACAGACAGACAGACAGACAGACAGACAGACAGACAGACAGACAGACAGACAGACAGATAGATAGATAGATAGATAGATAGATAGATAGATAGATAGATAGATAGATAGATAGATAGATAGATAGATAGATAGATAGATAGATAGATAGATAGATAGATAGATAGATAGATAGATAGATAGATAGATAGATAGATAGATAGATAGATAGATAGATAGATAGATAGATAGATAGATAGATAGATAGATAGATAGATAGATAGATAGATAGATAGATAGATAGATAGATAGATAGATAGATAATGTTAGTGTTGTAGAGGTCGTACCCGCCTCTATTTAACATCTCCCTCCATGAAGGCATTTTGATAGACATTAACATTTCACAAAATTCATGAAAACAGGGCAGTTACCTGCACCATTTTACCTTGACAAAGAATTTGAGTAGTTCTTCTCTTCACAAAGATTGCGTCCGTTGCAAAGATTTCTTGCGTGCATTGTCTTTTGCAATTGGAGTAAATACATCGTCCTTTTTACAACGAGTGTTTGTTTGTCTCCCTTTATAATTCATTGTACGTATTTCTTCCATTTGCAATGATTGTACGTACCGATTCCCCTACAATTGTTTTCCCGTACTTTTCCATGTATCTTCCTTTTACAATGGCTACATCTTCCGTTAAAAATGATTTTGCGTACCTATTTCCTTCACAGTTAAAAATGATTTTGCGTACCTATTTCCTTCACAGTTGTTATACCCACCTCTACCTTTACAATGGTAGTAAATTCATATTTTCTTTACAATGAATGTAAAAACATTGTCCCCTTACAATGGTTGTGTATATGTCTTGCATTTACAATGGTAGTAAACACTTCATCTCTTTGCCGAAAATGCAAATAATGTATCTTTCCAAAGAATATGCCTCTTCACTTTGCAATAGTAGCATGTACACCTTCCAATCGGAAGAGCTCCAAACAATTTGTTATCTTTGCAATAGCCTATGCATCTCTTATCTTTGCAATTAATATACCTCTTCATTTTTCAGTAGCCCCACAACCTTTTGCAATAGCTCCATACCCATATTCCCTTTACAATAGCTCCATACCCCTCTTTTCTTTGCAATTTTCCCACCTTTTATACTTGCAATAGCTCCATATCCCTTTTCACTTTGCAAAATATCCACCTCTTCCCTTTGCGATGTCTTCACTTTCCTTTTGCAATAGCTCTATACCCATTTTCCCTTTACAATAGCTCAATACCCCTTTTCCCTTTGCAATATCTCCACCTCTTCTTTTTTTGCAATAGCCCCATACCTCTCTTCCCTTTACAATAGCTCAATATCCCTCTTCCCTTTGCAATACCTCCACCTCTTCTTGTTTGCAATAGCCCCATACCTCTCTTCCCTTTACAATAGCTCAATATCCCTCTTCCCTTTGCAATACCTCCACCTCTTCTTGTTTGCAATAGCCCCATACCTCTCTTCCCTTTACAATAGCTCAATATCCCTCTTCCCTTTGCAATATCTCCACCTCTTCTTTTTTGCAATAGCCCCATACCTCTCTTCCCTTTACAATAGCTCAATATCCCTCTTCCCTTTGCAATACCTCCACCTCTTCTTGTTTGCAATAGCCCCATACCTCTCTTCCCTTTACAATAGCTCAATATCCCTCTTCCCTTTGCAATACCTCCACCTCTTCTTGTTTGCAATAGCCCCATACCTCTCTTCCCTTTACAATAGCTCAATATCCCTCTTCCCTTTGCAATACCTCCACCTCTTCTTGTTTGCAATAGCCCCATACCTCTCTTCCCTTTACAATAGCTAAATAACCCTCTTTCCTTTGCCATATCCCCACCTCGTTATATTTCAATAGCCCCATACCTCTCTTCCCTTTACAATAGCTCAATACCCCTCTTCCCTTTGCAATACCTCCACCTCTTCTTTTTTGTAATAGCTCCATACCACCCCCCCCCCCCCTCCCCATTGCAATGGCTTTATACGCCTCTTCGGTTTACAATAGCAAAAGCTACTGGGAGAGAGAAACTTGAAGATACTCGGAGAGAGACTTGAAGCTACTCAGAGATACTTGAAGCTACTGGGAGAGAGAAACGTGAAGCTACTCGGAGAGAGAAACGAAGCTACTCTGAGAGAGAAACTTGAAGCTACTCGGAGATAGAAACTTGAAGCTACTCAGAGAGAGACTTGAAGCTACTGGGAGAGAGAAACGTGAAGCTACTCGGAGAGAGAAACTCGAAGCTACTCGGAGAGAGAAACTTGAAACTGCTGGGAGAGAGAAACGTAAGCTACTCGGAGATATTGCAACTTGAAGCTACTCAGAAAGAAAAACTTGAAGCTTTTCTGAGAGAGAAACTTGCAGCTACTGGGAGAGAGAAACTTGAAGCTACTCGGAGAGAGAAACTTGAAGCTACTGGGAGAGAGAAACTTGAAGCTACTGGGAGAGAGAAACTTGAAAATAATTGTATACGTCTAAAGAATCAAAGACCAGTCCAGTGAAAAAAGATGAATCTGTTTCATGATCGTCTGCATAGACGAAAAACGCCATTTATTATTCAGTTACGCTCGCTCTTTGTCTTCGCTGAAGACATTGTGATCGTAACGCAGGTGTTCTCTATGTTTCTGGTCTGTGGTGGTAACTGAGCTATTTCTTGAATTCGTTGTTATCGACATTTGAACGTTAATGCCGCTGCAGCTCCGATCAATGTATTTCTCATGTTACTTAACAAATATGTAACACATAACAGCATTAAGATTCATTAAAATCTAAAGTTTCAATTATTTTATTAAATATTTTACAAAGCGGTTCCTTTCTCATCGAATCTCTTCTCCGCATGTTTAGAATCAGTCATCAGCCGATATAACAGGCACATTTAGCATCCGTAATGACGCCGGACGCTTCAATGTCCTTTAATTTGCTGTCGACGGAGGGTACATTACAGGGACAGCAGCAGAAACCAACCAAATGATGCAGCTACTTGATGATGAGAGCAAGGAACTGGTACTGGAGATGAATGTTTCGAAGACGAAAGTGTTGCGCAAATAAACCTATCCAAAAGCTCCACAATTCCGACATACAATGTTTGGCATTGGTGAATAATGGGGTAATAAATGCAAACAAGGCAAAACATAGATGGGAAAGTCACGTATTGCGACGAAACAATGGTCGATTGAGCACGGTAACAACAGTCTGGTAATCCCGACGTGTAAAGAGAATCCGCAAGGAACACATTCAAGGTGTAAAGAGAATCCGCAAGGAACACCTCCAAGGTGTAAAGAGAATCCGTGAGGAAAACCTCCTAGGTGTAAAGAGAATCTGTGAGGAAGACCTCCTAGGTGTAAAGAGAATCTGTGAGGAAAACCTCCAAGGTGTAAAGAAAAACCACGAGGAAGACCTCCAAGATGTAAAGAGAAACCACAAGGAAGACCTCCAAGATGTAAAGAGAAACCACGAGGAAGACCTCCAAGGTGTAAAGAGAAACCACGAGGAAGGCCTCCAAGGTGTAAAGAAAAACCGCGAGGAAGACCTGAAATGCGTTGATCAGACTCCCTTGCTGTACACAAAATTATCCGAGACGCCTCTGGAGGAGGGCTTACAATGCACTGGACTTCCGTAGCCCAAAACAGGGTCCGCTGGACACGAAGATGGGACCCACAGCTACGCTGAGGAACGGGTCATCAAGAGCAGGATATATTAAAGAAATTGGGCAACAAGCTAAGAGTATAAAAAGCTGCAAGTCGTGTATTAGAAACTAATGTTAATGGTGAAGTGTTTGGCAATTCTTTATATGAATTGTCAGCATTAAGACACATGAAGCAACATGGTCAATTCTACATTGCTCTGAATTGCTGTCCCTAACGCATACAACGGCGTGTACCCAGTGGGGGCCAAGATGCAGCAGACAGCCGTTATCCGATCATAGCTGGTTGAATGCATCGTGGTCAGCGAGCCAGAGCTCGCCAATACTCCATTCTGTCTCTAGGTGGCGGTCCTTGAAACAGGCTGCATTAGTCACTAGCTTAGTCTGACCAAGGGTTAGCGGTATGCAAACTCGGTACGCAAAGAGGGCTGCTTAAATTCGATGTGTTGGGTCGAAAGCCGCAGATTTCGTCATAATCTACCACAAAGTCTTTTCAAGACGAAGAAGATGAAGAAGAAAAGAAGATCATGAAGAAGAAAAATAAAACACATACAACAATAATATCACCAATAAGTACGCAGCTACAAATGGGAAGACTGCATTAAGAGGCGACCAAGTTGTATCACCCTGCGTAATGAAGGTTTACTGTACGATGGAATTATTCTAACCTTACGCCAGTTCTGATGGCTGCACAGAAACAACACATTTCGATGAATGCACACGATAGAAACATTAGCAAAAAACTGTAATCAGTAAATGTGTTAGCACAAAACGACAATGACAATGAGTCCATTGTGAGGACAACTCAAACATAAATACGAGATCAAGACGTTGAGCAGGGCATGAGCAGTAGCGGTCAGCGATACAAAACTGACTTCTAGCGTTAGGGGCAGCGAACCAGAGCTGCCAAGACCCACCTACACGCACGAAGAGATTCTGGATATCTTGGTGCAACAGGGAGTTTAGCTCAGGTGAAGTGATCGAAGAGTCAAAGTTACCTAGTACTAAAAATGCCTGCTGGAGTCGGATGTGTTGAACCGAAAGGTGAAAATATCGTAGTCAAACTGTAAACACGACACAGCTCATTCCGTTCTCCGAACTACATTCTGCTAGCTGCAAAGCCCTTTTCGGGGTTTGGTAACGGTATTTTAAGAAAGAACGAGGAAGAAGAGGAAGAGACATTTCGGGCCATCTTCTTCATCATGCAGCATGTTCTTTGCATCACTACCGTCTGAAAGAAACTCGGTATCTTGCCAAAGCTCGAGCCTGCTCCAGAGTCATGCCCACGCAATTCTTGACATATTGGTGCCATCGTCTTCTTAGTGTACCTCTGACTCTCCTGCCCGGCGCCATATCTTCCATTACCATTCACTCAAGACGAGTGCGTCTCTTGATGTGGCCAAAGTATTTAAATTTGCTGTTCATGGGGGAATTTCTGAACCAGTTCTCCTCTATTCTGAACCAGTTCTCTTCTATTCTGAACCAGTTCTCCTCTATTCTGAACCAGTTCTCCTCTATTCTGAACCAGTTCTCCTCTTTTCTGAACCAGTTCTCCTCTATGCCAAACTCGTGTCTGGTGTTTGCATTCTGGATTATAAGATGACATTTTCCCTCGCTTCGTCTTCTTCTTCCTTTCTTTTCATCTTCTAATTCTTCATCTTAAGGGGACGGGCTGGTTAAAAAGTATATCCTTATAACTACAAGTTGGATTGCAACTATAATTCAGTTGTATACTATACAAATATCCTCTTTATTCTGCCAAAAAACACGGCACCTTCACTATTCGGTTACAATCCAGTCAACGACCGAATAATTGTAATCAGATTAAAGAAAAAGACTAGAAATTTAACAATAATTCAAGTGTATGCACCAACATCAGCACCAGACGATTGCGAAATGGATGATTTCGATAACACTTTGCAAGAAACGATGGAAAAAGTTGAAAAAAGAGATATCTTGATCATCATTGACGATTTCAATGCGAAAGTCGGAGAGGAAAGAGTCGAAGGTGAGAGAAGTGTTCGAGGACCTTTTGGTTTGGGACACAGAAATGAGCGAGGAGAAAAACTAGTTGAATTCTGCACGGAAAACAACCTCTCCATTGCCAACACCTTCTTCAAACAACATCCACGAAGACTATACACGTGGACCTCCCCTGATGGCAACAGCAGAAACCAAATAGTGCAACAAAGATGGAGATCAAATGTGCTGCCAACAAAACGCTGGTAAGAGCAGACTGCGATACGGACCATGAATTACTGTTTGCAGTTTTCCAAACAAGACTACGTAGGATCAACAAAGGTTGCCAGCCAATACGCTTCGATGTATCAGCAATACCTACTGAATACAACATCAAAGTAGAAAACAAATTTGAGGCGTTGCTTGCGGTACAGGAAGAGATAACATCTGAGGAGTTGACATCGTACGCAAGGGATATTTTGATCTCGACAACGAAAGAAACTATTCCCAAGATGTCGCACAAGACACAGAGCTATATAACAGAGGAAACACAAAAACTCATTGCAGAAAGGCAACAATTAAAACAAATGGGAAGTAAGGGTACCAACACAGCATCTAAAAACTGCGCAAGAAAAGTTAGAAGAGAAATAAGAAAAGATAAAAGAAGATACATAGTAGAAACGTGTAAGGATATAGAAAACCTACAGCAACAAGAAGGAGAGAGCGATGCATTTAAAGCAATAAGAACACTGACAAGGGAGTTCCGTCCGGTTCCACATGTCATAAATGACAAAGAGTAAAACACATTAACAGAAACGAAAGACATATTGAACAGATGGAGAGAGTACTGCAGAACCATGTATGGAGATAGCACAAAGCCCTCAGTTACAATCCTACCAAAGGAAGAGAAAGAACCTGAACCAACATTGGAAGAAGTACGCTCTGCAATTAAAAGTCTGAAAAAGGGAAAGTCCCCAGGATGCGATGATATCCCAGCAGAGCTAATACAAGCAGGAGGGGCGGCATGTGCTCGATTCTATCACAAGCTGTGTTAACAGATATGGCACAGTGCAGAGTGGCCAGAAGCATGGTGAAATCAATTTATTTTCCTCTCCCCAAAAAAGGCAACCTGAAGCTGTGCACGAACTACCGAACTATCGCACTGATCAGCCATGCTAGCAAGATACTCTTGCGAATCCTGTTAAGAAGGATAGAGAAAAGGTTTGAATCTGAAATTCACGTAGTCCAGGCAGGTTTTAGGAAAGACAGAGAGACCCGGGACCACATATTCAATTTAAGGAATGTCTATGAAAAATGTAGAGAGTTTAATGAAGACCTGTACACATGTTTTATTGATTACACTAAGGCCTTCGACGCGGTAAAACATCAAAATATGTGGAGAATCATAGGGGAAATGAAGTTTCCTTTGCACATAGTCCATCTCATTGAAACATTATACCAAGATCAACAAGCCGCTGTCCGAGTATCTGGGCAAATATCGGATTGGTTTGCAGTACAAAAGGGAGTCCGACGTGGATGTATACTCTCACCTTATCTGTATAACATATATGCGGAATGTATAATGAGAAATGTTCGAGAAGACGTGAACATTGAAAGTTTCGACCCATTTACGATTGGGGGGAAGGAGAGGGGGGGGGGGAGTACGAGATTCCAGAGTTACGATACGCAGATGATAAAGTGATACTATCAAGAAGTGCAGAAGGGCTAGAGCAGCTACTTTCAGCTATTAATGGACATAGTAAAGATCAAAACCTGTTCATAAACATAAATAAAACAAAGATAATGAGCATCGACAAAACACAATGTCAACATAAATTTACAGTGGGTGGTGAGGAAATAGATCAGGTCACACATTTTGAATATCTGGGCTCCAGAATTGACCAAAATGGCGACTGCTCGAAAGAAATCAGAAGACTAGCTATGGCAATGCAGAGACTGAACAGCCTGAAGAAATTATGGCAGGGCACCAACAAAATGGTAAAAGTAAAAGTCTTGAGAGCCTGTGTTTTTCCTGTGGCAGCTTATGGCTGTGAATCATGGACGATTACCAAAACTTCTAGACAAAGAATCGAATCCTTCGAGTCAAAATGTTACAGAAAGATGCTCAGAATACCCTGGACAGGGAAATAAAATAAATACAGACATTCGGCAACAGTTGAACATAGAAGAGAACTGGTTTATCAACTCCATTTTGGCTAGAAAATGCAAATACTTTGGTCACATCAAGAGACACAAGGGTCTCGAGAGAACGGTGATGGAAGGTATGGTGCCAGGCAAAAGGGGAAGGGGTAGACCAAGAAGACGATGGCACCAAGATATCCAGGAATGCCTGAGTATGACTGTTGCGGACGCTGGTGTTTTGGCAAGGGAACGAGTTTCTTTCAGACAGACTGTGATGGGAGCGACGTTCTACAAAGGACATGCTACACAATGACTATACATGTATAGCACATACAAATAATGAAAACTTTGATGACATAATATTGCCCGTCGTCATGGAAATGGCGACCATATTGAGTATAATCATATTATTTAAATGAATTGACAATTATTTTTTGTAAGCTAGGAGTGTCAACTTTTGCTAGAGTTTACTTTGGTGCATGTAAACACGATGTGGTTGAACCTTTATGTGACATCTTGAATACATTATGAGTTGTAGAAATTTTAAAAATGCACATAATTTGTTGTTTAATTTTAAGAAATGATCATGAATTTTAAATGTAAATCAACATTTGGAAAAGATTCGCACAATCTGATGCATAATAAAGTTGTTATCTTCTTAGGTATCTGCTGTCTAGTGTTTGCATTCCGGAACATAAGATGACATTTTCCCTTGCTTCTTCTTCTTAATTTTTTTTATTTTTCTTATTCTTCATCTTAATTTAGGGTTGTTCCATCGACAACGATTCATTCGTGTGTTAATGCAAGTGTCAAAATGAAAGGATGTGTTGTTTATAGAGCTTTCTGTCATAGGCAGAAACCATCACGCCACTGAGGAGATGATTAGCATGTGTCAATGGCGGAGACAGCGATGTCTGGAGAGTTGAAAACAGTTCATGGACCAGATCAGACTGATATCGGAAGTGCTCCGTAAAATATGCCGTAAAAGAGACGAAAGGCAAGTAGGAAAAGTTGTTGATTGGCGAGGCGCCTACCTTAGAGAGAAGGATATTAATGTCTGGTCAGGTAAAATATACTGATCAGACATGTTAGTCAGGGTCAAGCAAAATGTACTGGCCAAGATCTCCATCTCACTGCCACATTAGATTTTTTTTAAACGGGCTGTTTTCGGGGCAGCCTAACTATCGAGATGGGGGATTCATGTGATCCCCGTAGTATTAAGCAGCACGCAGATGAAACCAAGCATAGTACAACCGCCTGGAGGACGGTGTGCCACCTTCATCAGCAGGCTCAGGGTGTGAGGAAAGCTACTGCAACCCGCCACTTGACGTTCTTCTCAGGGCGCACAAAAGAGTAGTCTTACTCATTGTGGGCATTCAACAACAGCAACAACAACAACAACAACAGCAACAACAACAACAACAACAACAACAACAACAGCAACAACAACAACAGCAACAACAACAACAACAACAACAACAGCAACAACAACAACAACAACAACCTTAGAGGAAAAACAGCTTCATTCGTCAAGACGTGGGTTAAGAAGTTTACCCAATTGAACACGTTCAAGAAATGATATATTTTGGCCAATCTGTATATTGTGAGCGTCAGTTCAGTAGCTATTCCTGCTTGGTTTAATAACAAACACATTACAACACGCTCACGAGTTCTTCATGTCATGTCTTCAAGATAAATCACAAAATTACAAGATGCTGAAGACCAGAAAAGGTGATGGAAGCTTAAAGAATGATAAAGAACTAAAAGCGAAGGCAACAGCTCTATCATACTTGATACCCCCGGAGAGGGGAGGGGGGGGGGGGGTAATAACGAGGGAGGACAAGAAAGAAGACGACACACAGAAGTTGACTCACCTTCAATGTAGAAGTCTTGAATAAGTTTAACGGATGATAACGATTGCCTTCTTTTATTTGTTTTAATGGGTTTAAAAAAATTATTTTTGTTAGTTTTATTTGATATGATAATTGACAAAAATGACAAGAAACCGTGTATGCAGATACAAATAAAAGATCTACTTGAACAGGTACAGAGATTATTCTATCTAGGTCCTATAATAACGAAAGAATACAGCTATGAAAAAGAAATCAGAAAGAGAATTAGTATGATTAAGATGGTATTCGACAACATGTGACACATACTGACATCAAACAGATAAATCATAATTCGAATATGAGAATTGTCAGGTGTTATATATACTCGCCACTACTTTATGGCGTAGAAACATGAATAACGAATAACGTTGGGAAATAGTATTGAAGGCTTCGAAATGTGAGTGTTTAGAAGATTGGGTTAAATTTCTTGGAAAGAGAATAAAACAGATATGGAGGAATGGAAAAAGTTGGGAGTGAAAAGATAATTATTGATCGAAATCAGGGTTAGATAGTTAATATATGTTAGCCCTATAACAAGACATACATCCTTGTGGAAGACCATACTCGATGGTAGGGTGGAAAACAAGAGGCAGGCAACGATTTAAGTATGTGGATAACATCAGGAGATGGACTGGAAATAGTATGTCACATAGCAGAATTACGGAAAAAGATAGAGCAGACTGGGGATCCAATGCAAGGATCCTTTTATTTTCCTCCATTTTTACAATGTCTGCTACTTTGTCTCTGTTGTACAACTTTATTCGCATTTGAGGCTCAGTTTATGTGTTTTTTGTCAGAGGACTACATGCTGCTGCGCCACTACAGTAGTCACGTAGTGTGCTGGTTATGTTTGTTTATTTCACTTTCAACAGAAAAACAATATATGCTCTACCGTGGATTCGATCCGTTGCCCACCCTGTTAACAGGCACGCAACAAAACCATTCGGCCACACGCTGTTTTCTCAAGACCTATAATTTACACATCGCAATAAAACTGAATGCAGTCCGCGGCAAACGCAAACAATGTATTAAAAATATTGTATACTTTGGAACGATAACATAATTGCATACTATCATGTTTTAATAACTGCTCCATTAATCAATATATCAATCAATCAATCACAATCGAAACACTTTAACTCCCTGCAGAGAGAACAGGTCCTCAAACAAATACTCGCCAACACTTCTAGCCATAACTTAACTAACATATAAGGTTTAGAAGATTATGTAGAGTCTTATAAACCAATTTCGTTCACGTTTTCTTGATCTAAAAACTATCCGTTTCTAATCTATTCTTTAATGCATGTATTGATCTTGTCTCCACTTTTTCCTGTGGCAATGCATTTCCAAGCACTCACCATTATTTCCAACCCCGTCACCTACAAATCGTTTCTGCAGTTTTTAGGTTCGTCTCGATTTCCCTTCTAATTGAGTATTTAAGTCTGCTCCTAATCCTCTTGCCCTGTAGATTACATAATAGTGCCTGCCTTGTAATGTTATCAGCTGGTTTCCTAAATGCATGTCCCATCCATCTCCAACACCTTCTCTTTACGTTTAGTCCCACTGGCGTCTCTCCGGTTCTATCTCACATTCCAAATTACTAGCTATCATATCATGCTAGTATATTTCTTCAGTTAGGTGTAAGCATTCATTGATGAATACTTGGACCTTTTCAGTTGTATTTTGCTTTCTTCCCCATCTCACAAAATCAAACAATTGACCGGACCTGACAATGATGGAGTTGAAGATCTGTATTTTAGTCGCGGACTAAATTTCTTTCGATTTTCACAAATTCTCGAAAGCGATGTTGTTGTTGTTGTTTGTAATGCCCACAATGAGTAGTCACTCTTTTGTGCGCCCTGAAAAGGACGTTAAGTGGTGAGTTGCAATAGCTTTTCTCACATCCTGAGCATGCAGATGAAGGTGGACCGGGGTCCTCCAGGCCGTTGTGCTATGCTTGGCTTCATTTGGATGTCGTTCACTACTACGGGGATCACGTTGAACCTCACCTTGTTAACCAGACTGTTGTCTTCGACAACAGCCCCTTTCCAGAACTACCAACGAGGAGGTCAGATGAAAGTCTTTGCAAGTATTTTTTCCTGACCCAACAGAGTTACAAAGAACTGTCGCGTCAGAGATAGAAAGAGAAAAAAAGGAAAACTAAGACACTCTATGCTCGGACATCTGGTGTAGCTCCCAAGACTAAAGTCAAGTCGAAGTTTCTTACAGTAAATGCAGTCTCTAAAGACTAGTCCAGGAAATCGACGCATCGAAAGTTGGAAACAGCTAACACATGTCCTTGATCGAATTAGGGAGGAACCTGTGCCTGTACATCCTCTCATCCTCTGTACATCCTCTACGAAACATAGAAGTCACTAAATAGACTTCGAAATGGTGTTTCACGATGCAGAAAAAAACCTGAAAAAATGGGGATGCAGGATGATGAAACATGCGAATGTGGAGTAACACAAGCCCAGGACCATCTGATGATATGCCCAAACCTTTCGGAGACTTTTAGCATGGATGACCTTGCTGAGTACCAGTGACAGGGCAATCCACGTGTCTCATTACTGGAAGAATGAAGTGTGACGCAGTCCCTTTAGCAGAGGAAGTAAGTAAGTTCAATCTGATTGCATTTATTGTCATTATTTTTTTTCTGAGGAGGTCGATGTTGTCTTTGGGATTTACGAGGGCCAAATGTTTGTACATTTCTCTCCCAGTATTTTCCATTGCCCATCTATTCAGCCAGGGGTCTTTGTTCGCCGTCTGCAGTAGTTGATCGACAGTCTGAAGTGATGTTGGTGTGTATTGTTGTTTTTGATTTGATCCCTTCCTAGTCTTGTCATTGACAGATGTATTTGAGTGGCTAGGAATCCATTGTATAACTATGCTGACGTCATGGGATGTGAAGTTGGTTGGCATTTAGGGTTGTATGGATAAGTTCAGGTTTACGTTGACAACCATCTTCCAGAACTTCAAGGACAGATGTCAAGATTAATACCATTTTCCACTTCACCCTCAACACATACAACTTGACAGTCACGTGAACAGAATCCAACCAGAGCATGGTTCTGGGTGCCGGCTGTGCACACATCCCTATGATTCTGTTGAAAACACCATTGTGAATGTCCGGCGCTTGCTGGTGGTTATGAAAGAGCTTCTTCTTCCGAGGCCAGACAAATGGAACACTTTGTACGGAACTAAACAATAGCTCACAAACACTTGCAGATACTACTAAATGGCATTCGGCCAAAGGGCAGCGGCCCATATGTTGCTGGATCAATAACCGAATAACCAACCAACCATTGTCATAATCTGTGTTTATTTTCTATGGGCACCATCAAACATGTGAGGCATCATGACCTAGTGGTGAAACGCCCGTTTCACTAATCCCAATGCAAAAGGTTCGAATCCTGACATGTCCACTTTGACAGACACGGTTTTTATTTGTTCGGTACGACCACCTATTCGTGTCTGAAAGTAATGGCAAACTACATATCAAGAAACGTGTAAAGCCAAATAGGTTGGCAGTTCTAACAAGTGGCTTTATGCAAAGGACATGCCACTTACATATTTTTTTTTACTTTCAAACCTAATATGGAAGACACGCAACACCATACGATGTGACAGACAGTCCTAATTTTCTTGTAAACACTGTGAAAGACGCTTTTCTACACGGATTGGTATTACGAATCACAAACGTTGTCGTCATAGACTATAGTTACATTCCTTTCTCTAAAAGCACAACGTTCTATCGTCTGGCAAGACAGAGGGATTCAATGATGGAATCTAATTTCAGTGAGCATTTAATAAGTTTATTTATTTGATTTTGTGTTTGTCTCTGGTTGTGAAACAAAATAGTCCAGTTTTTAGCAAAGTTAAGAGCACCAATTACGCTGTCAAAAGACATTTCATTTCATTTTCGTATGCACACAAATGAATAACGTAATTATGTGGTTTGTTTTAATTTTTATATTTATAATGAATTGTGTTGTATATATAATGAATTGTGTTGTAGTTATATTGTATTGTATTTATATAGTATTGTATTTATATTGTGTGGTATTTATATTGTATTGTATTTATATTGTATTGTATTTATATTGTAATGTATTGTATTTATATTGTAATGTTTTGTATTTATATTGTAGTGTGTTGTATTTATATTGTATTACATTGTTATATGGTATTGTATTGCATTTGTATTGTATTGTATTTATATTGTAGTTATTTAAAAGAAAGTAAAGATCCCGTCAACGTGCCAGTGGAAATATGGTTTCTGGCTCATATTTTTCTTGATCAACGGCACACTACGGGTGATGTGATCAACATCACGCCAGTCGCCTTTACATTCTAAGGATATTCTGGTACCCAATTTTTTTTAAGCTTGGCGGACCCTATGGGATATTTTGTAATCGGTGAAATCCTGCACCAACTTGGGACCAAACTCCAATCGCTGTGCTGGGAGACCAGTGCACTAACCACTGCGCACCATGGGTTCCATATTTAAGTTATGTCGTTATTCATAGACAGAGACTGAACAGCCTGAAGAAATTATGGTAGAGCACCAACAAAATGATAAAAGTAAAAGTCTTGAGATCCTGTGTTTTTCCTGTGGCAGCTTATGGATGAGAATCATGGACGACTACCAAAACTTCTAGACAAAGAATCGAATCCTTCGAGTCAAAATATTACAGAAAGATCCTCAAAATACCCCGGACAGAGAAAAAAACAAATGTAGACATTGGGCAATAGTTGAGCATAGAGGAGAACTGGATTATCAATTTCATTTTGACTAGAAAATGCAAACACTTCGGTCATATCAAGAGACCCAACGGTCTTGAGAGAACGGTGATGGAAGGTATAGTGCCAGGCAAAAGAGAAAGAGTTAGACCAAGAAGAGGATGGCACCAAGATATCACGGAATGCCTGAGTATGGCTGTGACGAAGGCTGGAGTTTTGCCAAGAGAACGAGTTTCTTTCAGACAGACTGTGATGGGAGCGACGTTCTAAAAATGACATGCTACATGATGATGATGAAGATGTTATTCATTTCTAAATTACTCTGCTGGTGGGTTCGAAATAGGATGGACAATAATTTGTATGAACAGCTAAAAAATATGTCCATAATTGCCCTCAAGCGAGAAGACTACTTTTTAAAATGACCAATAATGAAAATTAACATACTACCATCATTCATTAGGAGGGTACAAGTTTTAAATACATCTCGCATGTTCTTAGAATGTACAGCAAGTGTTTATATGGTCAACATCTGGCAGGAAGAATAGAGGAAGACCAAAAGAAACTCTCCGCAGAGCAATCGTCACAGAGATCACCACTGAAGGCTTGAACAACATACATGAACTGAAACAAGTGGAACGTCGTACAGATCAAACTGGAGCGCAATAGCTGCCGCCTCATGCGCCGTGTTTGACACGTAAAGAACATTCAATAATCTAAGTTAATACAGAAAGGTCATCGGTGTTACCAGAAGAAACAGAATACGAAACGACGATATTCGATGTATGGTCGGAACTACGTTTTGTGTAGAATACATTTCCGAGCAGAAAATAAGTTGGTTTGGTTATTTCATCAGAATGCACCCTCATCAACTTCCACTGATGACTTAAAACGCTGGTAGGTCTGGCTACAGGGAACGGGGGCGGCTACGAGGTAGGTGGATAGATGACATTAGAGTTATTGTACAGCGACAAGGGCTCACATTGACCAACGCAACGCACTTAGTGCAGGATAGACGACTTCCAACTCCCCAAGACGCTAAACGACACAATTGGAAAGAAAGCTATGTAACTAATACAGAAACAATATAAAAGCAAATTTACAAACAAGTGAATGCAAGAGTTTCTCATTAAAATTATTTACTGATCATTCTGGAAGTAAGAGGGAAAATGTTTAGAATACGCAAGGTTTCAAACGGCTTCAACAAGGCAACCTTTCGTGTGTTTATACAGAAAAAAGCATAAATATCAATTCGCGACAAATGCATAAAAAGAAATATTGTGGACTCAATAATAAAACTCAGGCCACTAAAGCGGCAATGAAAGTTCTTGAAAACTCTAGATATGAGGCGATAACCAGCCAGTGGGGTCCAGCATTAACACAAACCACCAAGCTTGTGGGACCATGCATTAACACAAGCCACCCAGCTAACTGGAAAATCGACATTACGTCCCTAGCTGTGATAACGCCCATAGACCAAGGTTACAATCGAATACAAGAGCGCTCATTGGCTGAAAGACGTGTTTTGCCTCTTCAAACACCCGACCCTGGCCTGTCATCAGATCTCAGATTAGTGGGCGGGGCTTACGAGACTCCCGTAAACTCCTTTTCTTCTCGTTTCCCACCTCCTGGCTGTCAACTGAGTTGGACAAAAATTCCCTGTCAATCGATAGAACATTAGCATGACAGTAGAGTTCTTTATCCCGTCTCGCACCTCCAACACAACCGATAAAATGACGGAGAAGCGAAACCCATTTGAACTCATTCCATATACAGCGTGTGTTCTTGGTGACCAGTTACGTTACGGATCCTAAACAGTCGGACTTTCGTAACGTAAGCGAATTAATTTTTATTCTACTGCATGTCTTGCAATGCTAGTCTTCGCATTCACACGCATTCACACGACACACGCATTCACACGACACACGCATTCACAAACTTCTCTCAGGCACAACCCATATATATCAAATTATCATTCTCAAGGTGAAATGCTTAAATTGTACAATTGTTCCGACACTTAATGTCTTCTAACATTTTCATTAACTTTTAATGACTGCTAAAGGCTGATTGTTTGCCTGTCAATATGTCGGCCTGATAAACAATTCCAACATAAGCTGTTTTTCATTTCTTGTATGATTCTGTCACACATTACTCCTCTGTGTTTTCTCATTAATTTTATTTTATTTTTGTTGCTTTGCTTTATTGAATACAACTTCATTTTTATGCATTTTAAATTGTTACTTCAATGCCGGCATGCTAATTTGTATACTTCTCGGAAATAAAGTGAGGATCATGTTGCGTCGAAAGTTATACTGTTCATTTGATTTGATATCCGTGTTTCTGATGCTACGTGAATTATATAAAAGTCACGGATATAGATTGGGGCATGCACGTAGCTAGCTACATTAGCTCGCGGATAAAGAGGAAAGAACAGCATTGATAGTTGACTGACCAATTTATTTATTATCGTAAGTACAATACACACATCGTAGGATTCATTCTATTAGAAAATGATATGTGCTCGTGGCATCCTTGAAAAATGGTTATAATGATAATGTTAATGTTGATAATGTCAATTGTTTGGAATGTGAAAACGCTTCACGAAACTGGAAAGGTAGAGCAATTGAGATTTAAGGAGTTAGGATACAACAGGCCGTATCATATTGACAACATTATACTGTGTGTGCTGTTCGTTCATCGTTATCGATGAGGACCGCTTTGTCTAAAAAAATCGAAGATGGTTAAATATGGCAAATCGAGCCCTGAATTGTCTGTTGCACTTAATGCAAGGAAATAGGACACAATCTTCCACCCTGGGGGAGGATTTGTTGCAGGCGATCCATGAGGGTACGAATGTTCCATGCACCAAATATCAAAGGCACTTCTATAGTGCACTTAATGCAAGGAAATAGGACACAATCTTCCACCCTGGGGGAGGATTTGTTGCAGGCGATCCATGAGGGTACGAATGTTCCATGCACCAAATATCAAAGGCAATTCTATAGTGCACTTAATGGTAGACAGTGGTGTCACGAACTTGATATTAAATCAAAGTGACGTGCCCATGAAATGGATTATAGTGAAAATAATTTGCGTTCGTCAGCCTCACTCTCTCGTCCCCAACTACTCTGATTCAGTGGCAGGACATAGTCAGAACGACTGAGAACAGAAGAGGATGCAGATGTTTCTGAGGGTTTTCTCTAGAAGTCTTTCCAGCATTCAGGTATACCACAAGCTAGTGGGACATTAATGGACCCCCTGAGGTCACAAGCTTCTACTTACTTGTAGCATACATACATAATTCGGCCTGAATCCCACAGGAGACAACGGGGCAATTCCAACCAAATTGTGATAATGAGCGCGATCCAAAGACAAAGTTTGAAGCAGTTTTGTCTTTGGAAGAATAATATCAATCATTCTTAACCGAAATATATATGCGGAATACGTTATGAAAATGGGCAAAACCGTCTATATGGTAATATATAGTGTCCTCAAGACATGTGGACGAAACACACAGATGGTGTTGTCTTTATAATGCAAACATTAGCTAGTGCATCACTTAAGACTACATCAAGATTCAAGGCTTAGGCAAGCAACCTTTATTTCTTCTCCTTCTTCATCTGTTTTTTCTTTTTTTTCTTCGGTAAACAAATGATATGTTTCTAGCTCGCCGATGTTCACGAAAGATGCAATACAATGATAATGATGAACATGATGATAGTGATGATGATGTTAAGGACCGTCTCCTCATCGAATGGACCTCCAACATGATGATGATGTTAAGGACCGTCTCCTCATCGAATGGACCTCCAACATCATGATGATGTCAAGTGCCGTCTCCTCATCGAATGGACCTCCAACATGATGATGATGTCAAGTGCCGTCTCCGCATCGAATGGACCTCCAACATGATGATGATGTCAAGTGCCGTCTCCGCATCGAATGGACCTCCAACATGATGATGATGTCAAGTGCCGTCTCCTCATCGAATGGACCTCCAACATGATGATGATGTTAAGGACCGTCTCCTCATCGAATGGACCTCCAACATCATGATGATGTCAAGTGCCGTCTCCTCATCGAATGGACCTCCAACATCATGATGATGTCAAGTGCCGTCTCCTCATCGAATGGACCTCCAACACGATGATGATGTCAAGTGCCTTCTCCGCATCGAATGGACCTTCTACACTCCCTATTTCCCGCCTTGATGGTACACTCCGACAGACTGTTATTAGTCCATCTCATAATATTGCTCTCCTACTTTTAGACTCCATCTTGCCCACCTGCCCTCAACCTTTCCGTCCAGTATTGTTTCCATCCGTGTCTCTTTTTATGCCCAAAATATTTGATGTCTCCAATTGTTACGTCTTTCCGTATTTTCCTTTGCATTCCTAATCTCGCTAGGACTTCTAACTTACATACTCTTCTTTCCCCGAAGTTTGACATTTCGTTTTAAACACCCACTTTTCGAACGCCTCTGTTTTGTCCTTCTTCGCTTTCCTAGTTATTTCACCTTATAGTATTAATGTATATATCTGTTGGGTAGTTAGTTATTTGTCTTTCCACTTATGTGGTTGAGGGCGTGCGGAGCTTATGTTGTCTTCCTTGTTCTAATTTCGTTATGTCGATCAATCTGTGCCACCTGTCGCTGCCTAATCACTCTAATGCCAACTATCCACCTGCTTCATGGCTTCTTACTTGTCCTGTACCCATGATCTACGAGTGTTATAAACTATCAGTGGAAGATTATGAGGGTGCATTTTCGTGAGATGACTAAACCAATGTATTTTGAGGGAGGAAAACTAATGTCTGGTCAGGCAAAATGTACCGATCAGACATGTTATTCAGGGTCAGACATATATACTGACCAAGACCCTCTCCTTGACTTCCCTGCAGTTCTCTCTGGAAACGGGTTGTTTTCATGGCAGTCTGGCTAACAAGGTGAGGGTTCGACGTGATCCCCATAGTAGTCAGCGATAGACAGATACGGCCAAGTATAGCACAACCGCCTGGAGGACCCCGGTCCACCTTTATCAGCAGGCTCGGGATGTGAGGAACGCTACGGCAATCAGCCACTTAACGTCCTTTTTAGGTCGCACAAAAAGAATTATTCTACTCATTGTGTACATTCAACAAAAAAACTACGAAATGTGTTCTGCACACGATGTAGTCCTTTCGTATTCCTGGCAATATCGATAACCTTCCTCAAACATTTTATTTCACACGCTTAAATTCTGCTCTCGTGGGCCCTGGACAGAGGTCATGTTTCACACTAGTAACACAGAGTTGGCATATATATATATATTGTTTATAAGCTGTTGGTTTATTTTTCCAAACTGATTTACGGGTGTTTAAGTAGTGGCAACAGCTGATAAGTTGATGTTTTCTGACACCTTGTCTCGATTTCCCTGTCGAGTCTACCGTCTGCTAAAAATATATTTCAGAAATACTTCAAGTTTCGGCATGTTGACAAGCAATATCATTTGCATTTATGTTGTACGGTCCACGAGTTTTACTAATCCTTATATGATCCTGCTGATATTTACATGTCAGTAGCATGCCCTATGCAGAACGTCGCTTCTCACAATTGACCACCTTTTTGACTGTTATAAGTGTCTTGGCAAGTGTGTAGTACGGTTTATTGCCATTATTTTCCGAACGCGGAAGATCGATCGTGCCGAGATAAAACTCCATGTCAGCCAACAGGGCGAGATTCGATACATTATCCTGAAGACTCTCATTTAAGTATATTTGCTTTTTACATGCATGTCAATTAATTAAGTTCTAATGTCAATCTGCTTGAGTGCTGGTCATCTAGTCATAGAGGTATATGTTCAAACCCGATAAAGTCCTCAGGTTTTTTGTTTTTTTTAGGAGGGGGGGAGCTGTGCGTGGAAAGGGGGTGCATTGAAAACATTCCCACATACGGGGAGACGACGGTCGGGCCAATCGGCCTTTATTCGTTAGTCTTAAATAGCCCACAGAGAACCCCAGGAATAGTACATTTCCAAACAGCACTGATTCAATGTAATTGCATTTCCCAGCATGAACTTGCTTTACTGCAATCAATGACTGGCGCATGCTGTTTCAAGGTAACGTTATGAGCGATCGTATAACATGACAATACATTTAACTATGCATGTTAAAATACAGCTCAGAAGGGTTGTGTATGGGCCTAGTAATCTCATTAGCTGTTTTATGATCAGCCACTGTAACTGGAATTAGTAGTTTGAAACATGTTCTCGTCTATTCGGATGATTTCATGCTGTAATGGTTTCTCTTTTTATATACCTTCACATTGTTAATGTTAAGTGATGTTCAGTTTTCTACAATGCTCATCTCGACGTTTCTTCACATTAGTAGTAATTTACTTTTAGACGTTTTTGCCCATTGCTAGTAATTTCGTTCGGAAGTTTCTTCCCATTGGTAGTAATTTAGTTTAGACGTTTCTTCCCATTGCTAGTAATTTCGTTCGGAAGTTTCTTCCCATTGGTAGTAATATAGTTTGGACATTACTTCACATTGCTAGTAATTTACATTGGACGTTTCTTCACATTGGTAGTAATTTCGTTCGGAAGTTTCTTCCCATTGGTAGTAATATAGTTTGGACATTACTTCACATTGCTAGTAATTTACATTGGACGTTTCTTCACATTGGAAGTAATTTCGTTTGGGCGATTCATCACATTATTAGTAATTTCGATTGTACTGTTCATCACATTGTAAGTAATTTCCCTTAAACTTTTCTTCACATTGCTATAAATTTAGATTATACTTTTTTTCACACTGCCAGTAATTTCGTTTCTAATTTTCTTCACATTGCTTGTAATTTGTATTTATAAATTTCTTCTCATTGCTAGCAAATTTCGTTTGGTAGCCCCTTTTCATTGCTAATAATTTTGTGTGAAATTTTCTCCAAATTTCAACCAATCCCATTTGGCCGTTTTTTTTCACATCGCTAGTAATTTCCACTGGGCGTTTCTTTTCCACTTTGCAAGTAATTTTGGTGGAACGTATTATTACTAATAATTTTATTTGTTATTTTCTTCTCACTGCTGAAAATTCTGGTTCGGACGATCTCCCTATTGCTAATAATCTGGTTTGTGCGTTTTGTTTTCTCTCGTTAATTGTAAATTCATTTTCCACGCATTTTATCATTGCTAGAAATTTCATTTGACATTTTTTTGAATGCATTGCTAATAATTTATTTTACACCACATTTTTTCCATCGTTATTAATTTCGTGTGGCTTTTTTTCCCCCTAATGCCAACAGTTTTGCTTAAACATTCTTTTACCTTCATAATGTCACAGCAATTAGTATTAACGTATTTATATTGTAATTGTCACTAATATAGTTGATACATATCTTGTCAATGCTGTGTTGTGAGTTGGATATTTTCCCATATTATATGCACTCTTTTCCAACGACAAAACCACTTGCTGTGGTCATATTATGTCTATTTTTCTTATGGACAGTAATTTATTATCAAATGATTTTCCTTTTACTAATATCTGTAATTTATTTAATCTGAATGTATTTTCTATCTACTCATTTCGGTAATTTAATATGAACGTATTTTTCAATTAACTAATAATTAGTTTGAACGTATTTTCATATACTAAAATCAGTAATTTAATCAGAATATATTTATGTCTATTAATATCAGTAATTTAGTCTGAATGTATTTTCCATTTATTGATATCAACAATTTCGTATGAATGTATTTTCTGTCTACTATTTTCAGTAATTAAGTCGGAAAGTATTTTCCATATACTAGTATTTACTTTGAATGTATTTTTCAAATACTAATATCAGTAATTTAGTATGAATATATGTATGTCTAATAATATCAGTAATTTAGTCTGAATGCATTTTCCAATTACTGATATCAACAATTTCGTATGGATGTATTTTCTGTCTACTAATTTCAGTTATTTAGTCGAATGAATTGTACATTTACTAATTTCAGTAAATTGGTATGAACGTATTTTCAGTTTACTAATATCAGTAATTAAGTCTGAATGTTTTTATATTTATTAATGTCAGTAATTAGGTCTGAACGTATTTATATCAAATAATTTCAGTGAATTAGTCTGAATGCATTTTCCATTCACTGATATCAGGAATTTAGTCTGAATGTATTTTCCATTTAATTATATCTGTAATTTACTCTGAGTGGTTTTATGTCTATTTATATCATTAATTTATTCTGAATGTATTTCCATTTCCTTATATAAGTAATTTAGTCTGATTGTATTTTCTGCCTTCTAATATCAGAAATTTAGTCTGAATATATTTTCTTTCTATTAATTTCAGTAATTTAGTTTCAGTGTATTTTCTATCCATTTCAGGTAATTTCAGTAATTAATTATGATTGCATTTTCTATCTACTAATATCAGTAATCTAGTCTTGATGTATTTTCTGTTTACAAATATCAGTAATTTATTTTGAAAGAATTTTCTATTTACTAATGTCAATAGTTTAGTCTGAATATATTAACCCATTAATGTTATCAGTAATTTAGTTTGAATGTATTTTCTGTACAGCAATTTAGTCTTCTGATCATGTCACGCCACTGTCATCTGTTAGTCAGTCCGGGGACTGGTGTTAAAATCTCCTCATCGTGTCACGTCAGCTCTCTGTTTGTCAGCCCGGACACTGGTGTTGATGTCTCCTCATTATGCCACGTCAGGTCTCTGTTAGTCAGTCCGGGTACTGGTGTTGAAGTCTTCTGATCATATCACGACACTGTCCTCTGTTAGTCTGAAAACTGGTGTTGAAGTCTCCTGAGCATATCACGCCACTGTCCTCTGATAAGTCAGTCCGGAGACTAATGTTGAAGTCTTCTGATCATATCACGCCACTGTCCTCTGTTAGTCAGTCCGAAGACTGGTGTTGAAGTCTTCTGATCATATCACGCCACTGTTCTCTGATAGTCAGTCCGGAGACTAATGTTGAAGTCTTCTGATCATATCACGCCACTGTTCTCTGTTAGTCAGTCCGGAGACTAATGTTGAAGTCTTCTGATCATATCACGCCACTGTTCTCTGTTAGTCAGTCCGGAGACTAATGTTGAAGTCTTCTGATCATATCACACCACTGTCCTCTGTTAGTCAGCCCGAAGACTGGTGTTGAAGTCTTCTGATCACATCACGCAACTGCCCTCTGTTAGTCAGTCCGGAGACTAATGTTGAAGACTTCTGATCATATCACGCCACTGTTCTCTGTTAGTCAGTCCGGAGACTAATGTTGAAGTCTTCTGATCATATCACGCCCCTGTTCTCTGATAGTCAGTCCGGAGACTAATGTTGAAGTCTTCTGATCATATCACACACTGTTCTCTGTTAGTCAGTCCGAAGACTGGTGTTGAAGTCTTCTGATCATATCACGCCACTGTCCTCTGTTAGTCAGTCCGGAGACTAATGTTGAAGTCTTCTGATCATATCACGCCACTGTCCTCTGTTCCCAGTAGATCTCTTCAGCTCAGTATAAGTCTGCCTCCTTATGTTCTTGCACATCTGTGAGATGTAATTGTTCACTGGACGTCCTTTTCTTCCTGTCCCCTGAATTCTGCCTTCTAGTATTTTCAATAGTAAGCTTCCATGTCTCATGTTATACAAAACCAAATAAAATAATGTATCTCTTTGTATGCTCGTCTTTATATGTCTATGTGACACTTTATAGTCAACCACTTGTTCGCTTGGTCTTTTTTTTCTGTCCATCTCTTTCTTTGCATCCTGCAGTAGTACATCTCAAAAGCTTCTAATATATTTTCATCCTTTCTGTTTAGAGTACATGTTTCAGAACCGTAACATACTACGGCTATATGTAGGGATTATGCTTTTCTAAAGCTAAATATTGATATCATTTTGTTGTTAGGATCTTCAGTATCTCAGGGAATGTTATTTTTGATACTGGGATCCTAGTTCTAATTTTAACCTTTCGACTGGATTCCTCGCAAAATTTTGGCCAAAATATTACAATCTCTGAACTTCTTCTATGATCTGTTCTATGGTGCTAGTATTTTATTGTTAGGCTTTTTTACAAGTTCTTTCTCTTTTGATTTTCTAGCATTAATCCTCATACCTAATGCAATGGCTGTGTCGTTGTTCTTAGTGAGTAGTGTTTATAATGATTTATCTGTTCTTATGATGGTAGAAGACAAGGTAAAACATGGATGGACAGGTCGCATGTTGCGATGAAGCGATGGTCGATGGATACGGCGGCAGCAATTTGATACATCCGAGGTAAGGGATTAAGATACTGATGAGCTGCAGGGGTTAGCGACCCATAGCTGACTCCTAGCGTCAGTGCCAGCGAAGCAGAGCTGCTAAGATCCTTCTATACCTTCACGCGGTGATCCTGGACAACAGGCTGGACAAGTGCAGACTGCCTACGGAGAAGGGATCGAAGACGAAATGCTAACGAGATACTCAAAAAATGCTTGCTGAAGTCGGATGTGTTGGACCAAAAGGTGTAAATATCGCAGTCAAGCTGTAAACTACGCAACAACGCATTCCGTTCTCTGGACTACATTCTGCTACGTACGTCCTTTCAGGGTTTGATAGCGGGAGTTTGAAAACGAACGAAGCCAAGCCAAGCCATACTCCCGAGGTGAACAGAAAGATCCCTAATGCGTTAGTGATGCTCCCTTGCTGCATACAACAACATCTGAGATACCTCTGGAGGAGTTCTTGCACTGGACATACCAGGCCTACGACAAGGTCAGCTGCAGGCGAAGTAGGACAGCAGATACGTGGAGGAACGAACCATGCAGATCTAGAGCAAGATTAAGATCTTATGATAGTTTGAAAATCCGCAAATTTGATAGCACATATTCTTTCTCCATTTAATTTGACCGATATGTGACAATTTATTGTGACATCTTCTTCCATCAGCACCTCCGAAAACAAGAGAAATATACTTGGATATAATATACATTTCTGTCTCACCTCTATCTTGATTGCGACTGAGTTTGTTATTCCCTCACTTGAGTGTTTTATTGCATGTTGGGTTTTCACGCTTTTTCTGCTTTGTTCGTTTTCAAACGCTCGCTACTAAGCACCGAACAAGGCTTTGCAAATAGCAGAATTTAGTTCAGAGAATGGAATGCGTTGTGTCGCTAGTTTACAGCTTGACTGTGATAGTTGAACTTTTCGGTCCGACACATCCGTCTTCGACAGCAGGCATTTGTTTTAATACCGGCTTAGCGTTCCCTCTTCGATCCCATCTCCTAGTAAGCCTGCTCTATTACAGTATCTTATCCTGGATCACCGCGTGGAGGTGTAGAAGGGTCTTGGAAGCTCTGGTTCGCTGGCCCTGACGTTGGCAGTCAGCTATGGGTAGATAGCCGCTGCAGCTCATGCGGTTGTCATACAAGTACATTATTAGCCTGAATTATTGCTCTAACCACCCTCAGCTACTCTAAAATATGAACAAAATGTGTTCTTTCGCATTATGTCAAATGCCTTTTCGTAGTCGACTAGCAGATAAACAGAGCTCTACCCTGCTCTACCAGTCGACTAGCAGATAAACAGAGCTCTACCCTGCTCTACCATTCGATTAGCAGATAAACAGATCTCTACATTGCTCTTTCATTATCTCTGCAAGAAACGCCAGTATTCAAACTGCATCTTTATCTTGTCTATTTATTTGGAACCAAAACTTATTTCTATTTAATAAAGATTGTAACGTTATCAATTCTTCTCTTAATTAAGATTTTTAACAGAATAGATATTGAGTAATGCTGGTTTCTAAAAGTGCAAGTCTGCAAATCATTTGTTAGTAATAAAATGTAAGATAAATGATTCTTTCTGAAGCAACTTAGTTTCTGTAATTAAAGGTAATTAAGAAAGCAGTTTTGCTGTTGCTGTTGTTGTTGTTGTTGTTGTTGTTATTGTTGCTGCTGTTATTGTTTAACGTCTACGATGAGTAAGTTTGCTCTTGTGTGCGCTCTGAAAAGGGCTATAAGTTGTGGGTTGTAGTAGCTTTCCTCACATTCCGAGCGTGCTCATGAAGGTAGACTACGGTCATTTAGGCGGTTGTGCGCCGCTTGATTTCATGTGTGTGTCGGTCACTACGTTGGGAATCACATCCATTAATATCTCGTCAGCCAGACTGCCTTGAAAACAGCCTGTTTCCATGGAACGCTACATGGAAGATTGTGGTCTTGGTCAGTGTATTGAGCCTGACCCTAGCCCGAAGTCCTGGTCAGTATGTTGGGGTCTAGCAAACAAACGTCTCAGTTCCCCATTAAAAAAAACATCCACTTAGTAAGTTTGGATACACATTTATAGCAACAAGTTCCTAACTGCCTAACATGGAACACTAACTGATCGTTTATGTGGCCCTCAATTGTAGGCCAAGTTTTCGCCAGTAACACCCGGATGTTGGAGGTCTGTGAATGGGAGTTTGGAGCCCACGTGATATCAGGGCAAAGTACCAGTTGTTACGGTTCGCGACTTTAGAAATGTTTTTTTTTCAATCGCAAGCCTGCATGTCTGTTATATTTTTTATAGATAACGTTAGTTAGTTATTTTCTGTCCACTTATGCCCTTAAGTGTCGTGAGGAGCTTAAGTCGTCTATCCTGCCCCAAATGTCATCTTCGACAGACTAATTTCCCATCTTGATCTCGCGTTTGTGGCAGCGTCAATATCGGAGACATTGCGTTTTCTTTTTGTTCATCCGTAGTCCAACACCTCGATCCACTTCGTTCAGGGAGTTTTGGGCCTCCTTGTTTGTGTGGTTAATGAACACATTGTCGCCTACAAAACTTGTGTGTATGAGCCTTTCCCCATTTATATGTATGCTTCTGTCTGCCTAACTCAGCGGTTGGAAGTGCCACTCTCAAATCTTTGGAGAAAATGTGTGGCTCTGCCGCACTCCTCTTGCTAGTGGAATATCTATTAGACTGTGGTACAAAGTAGTGTCCTTATTTTCAACTTACGTTTATTTCTTCGATCATCCTCGCGTAATTTTTTTTTTGGCAACGACCTTGTTTCTTAGGGCATTTGTCACTGCATTGATCTCAATACTGTTGAATGTTTTGTCGACCCAAACTATCTGGGAGTCACATTTGATCGGCGCATGACATGGAAAAGTCAGATCGAGAGAAACCGAATGAGAGTCAGAGAAAGAATGGCAATCATGAGGAAACTAGCTGGCACAAGATGGGGAGCAGACGAAAGTATACTAAAGAAACTGTACACTGGAAGAGTGAGACCAGTTCTCGAGTATGGCATTTCGGCATGGACAACAGCAGCAAAGGCGAACTTCGATAAAGTTAACAAACTTCAAAACCAAGCCATGAGAGTTATAACAGGAGGCATGAAGTCAACGCCAATTGTAGAACTTGAAAAAATCACAAAACTGCAATCCATGACCGACAGAAGAGACTGCAGATCCTAGCAGCAAGCAGAAAAAATCAGAAGACTGACTGACCATCCAATGCATCAGAGACTAAACAATTTGGGAAATGGGAAACTAAAGCGGAGAAACTTTGCAGAAATAGCCAAAGCAAAGATGCACGAAGATCCCATAAACGCACTAACAACACCAAAGCCCATCACTACTGTACGAAAACCTACCTGGAGGCAGGATATATTTCCAGAGGTGGTAGAAAATATACCAGGTATTGCAAACAAAAACTGCCAGACTGAAAAAGAAAGGAGAGATACTACCCTAAGCTTTATATCGAAAAACTACCCAAGCATTGACTGGACCCAAGCATACACCGACGGTTCTGTAACAGACACTACACAGAACGGAGGGGCAGGAGCATTCCTGAACCTACCAAATGGCAGAAAAATAACACTGTCATTCGCTACTGGTAAGTACACAAGCAATTTCAGAACGGAGGCAGAGGCACTGAGGGCGGCAGTGGAAGAAATGGTGACACATAAAGAAAATGAAAGCCATATAGTCCTTCTTACAGATGCTCTGGCCGTAGTCAAAGCGCTAAAAAGCCAGAAAAACACTGAGCTTAATGACTTAAGAGCAGCACTCTGTCAACTATGCCAGCAGTCCGCACCAAAAAGGGTAGTGGTACAGTGGGTCCCATCACACTGCAACATCCAAGGGAACGAGGAGGCAGACAGACTGGCAAAAGAAGGTGCAAGACTACCACAAACAGATACTAGTATGACGTACGAAGAGTCAAAACGGCTTATTAAAGCCAGATACATGACCAAATGGGAAACTGAACATACCGGCTACACCAAAAACGATGCCTATTACCAGTTGAACAGAAGAGAGCAGGTCGTTGTCTTCAGACTTCGCACTGGCCACAATAGACTGAGGTACCACCTATTCAACAAATTGAAGATAGGTGGTACCGACAAATGCCCGTGTGGTACCGATAAAATGACCGCTGAGCATCTGCTGCAGAACTGCCCGACATACGAGGATCAGAGAGAGCAGATGTGGCCATCACCAGTGGAACCACAAGACAAGCTCTATGGCAGTGTCGACAGCCTCAGGATGACCTCCGCTTTTTTCGAAAAAATAATGGTTACTGTCTGACTGCGTACGAAGAAGAAGAAGAAGAAGAAGAAGAATGTTTTGTCGTGATCTATAATCTGCTATCAATAGTTCGGTGATGTGACCGCCACTGAAATTGGATGTGTCGGACAGAAAGGTGCAAATATCGAAGTCAAGCTGTAAACTTCAATACAACGCATTCCGTCCTCCGGACAACAGCCTGTTACTTGCAAAGCCTATTTCAGGGTTTGGTAGTGGAAAATTTAGAACACACGAAGACGAATAAATTGTATGTGACCAAAAATATTAATTGTCTCTGATTCTAATTTCGATGACTAATTCTCATTGTGCTCCTAAAATCTCAAAGATGTTTTTACTTATTATATTTTGCTTTCTCGAGACATCACCCATTGCTGTAACCATGTACATTTTACGGCATCAAATTCTTGTCTCCTTTAATTGCATTAGGGAAATTATTAGAATCGAACGATTTTAAGTCTAGCACAACAATACATACGGAGAACAACAACATGAAACATGGAATAGCTACAGTGTATCGTTAATTATTATCTGTTCAAAATAGAGAGATTGACGTGGATCACCAATGTGGAATTATTTTAAATAAGACATGAATGGATCGTGACTGAACCAGACATCGGTGGATCGTGTTAGAACCAGACATCAGTGGATCGTGTCAGAACCATATATCAGTGGAACATGGCAAAACCAGGCATCAGTGGATCGCGGCAGAACCAGCCAAACATCAGTGTATCAGGACAGAATGGTACATCAGAATCTGTCTGATTCTCTCATGATCCACTGATGTCTGACTGTTTCTGTCATGATCCACTGATGTCTGTCTGGTTCTGCCACGATTCACTGATGTATATCTTGTTTTGTCAAGATCCACCGATGTACTGATGTTTGGTCCCGACTGTCGGTTTTTCTGATGTGGTCTCTTCGGGAGATGTTTAGAACTCTTCGCTCCATTTCTCTCTCTCTCGGTAATTCAAACTTTATCTGTGTCTGATTTGCGAAGACTCCAAACATCACACACATTTTCCAGCAATCATCAGATTGATACATAATTAGAGATATAAACTATATGGCAGTCATTTATTGACTGTAGTGCCTTCTCGCTCAATGCAATTCAATTGAAGTGCCGTCTCCAATATGAAGGTTGGATACAATGGATCTCCATCATCATCTATTTCTCGCCTTGGTGGTACAAGCAGACCGAATGTTGCTCTTACATCGTTTGATGTTATTCTCCCATTTAAAATGCTGCCTACCTCGTGCTTGCCAGCCGTCAACCTTATCCACCAGTATGCTTTTTACACGAGTGTCTATAGAGCTTTGTTTTTATGAAACTTGGCTTTTTTTAACTGTTTTGTAAAATATTTAGTCTATAGAACTATGTTTTTGTGAGACTTTGATGTTGATGGAATTGGGTTCCTGGAACTTATCTTTGAATACCATTTTTGTGAAACCTTGTTTTTGTGGAATTTGTTTTTGTAGAACATGTTTTTGCTAAACTGTTTTTGTGAAGCGTTTTCTTGTTCCAACTTATTTTTCTGCAACAGGTTTTTGTGAAACCTTGTTTGTAATGGGTCGTTATATATATAGATATATTATAGGGTATATTTTTTTCAGTTGGTGTAGGTTTTAGGTATTCAGTAAATGTACGGCCCGTCTTATTTATTGCTGTATCTATATGTTTAACCCGTGACATTTCAGGGGGCACAAAATAGTAATCAGACAAATTGTATAGATTTAACAACAACAACATAATTTCAGATGGGGAGGAAGAGTAATGTCTGGTGAGGCAAAAAAGACTGATTAGACATATTAGTCAGAGTCAGGAAAAATATACTGGTCAAGACACTCACCTTTGCTTCCTCACAGCCCTCCATAGAAACGGGCTGTTTTCATTGCAGCCTAGCTAACGAGGTGAGGGATCGACGTGATCCCCGTAGTAGTAAGCTACACGAAAATGAATCCAATCATAGCACAACCGCCTTGATGACCCCGGTCCACCTTCATCAGCCCGCTCGGGATGTGAGAAAAGCTACATTAACCCGTCACTTAACGTCCTTTTCAGGGCGCACCAAAGAATAACTCTACTCAATGTGCGCGTTCAGAAACAGTAACAATAGTAACAAGAACACAGTTTCAAGTGCGAGACTTGGATAGCATCTGTTGAAGAATTGTGCTCCATTGGGAGCTGAATATATTCTGAATTAGGATCGATTGATTGAATAATGATTGATTGATATACTTATCTCTACTTTTGTGATTATCTAATTTAGCGTCCAAATGTGAAGCTTAACAATAATATAGTTACCAATTAATTGTGTGGCTTAATTTTAGCGTTTCGCAAAAATTTCGCATTTCTAACAACGCATTTCGCTTCAAATATTCCTAAATTTTAGTTAGTCACGTGAGAGGGGAGGGGGCGGGGGGGGGGGGGGGGGGGGGGAATTTACATAACCTATATATTGAGGACAGATATGCAGTAATAACGGTTTAGAAAAACTACGGAACAAATATGGGTGTTCTGGCAGGCTGTCCAAGCAGATATTTGTAATGTATGTCAGAGCCGTTATAAATTATAGTGAATCTCTAATTAAGATTATTTTGTCTTTAACGGGGTTTTTGTTTTCCACAATCGTTATTGCAACTGTTATTTTTGCATTTGCCTCAGCTCTAAAGCTATTTCAGAAATCTTCACAGATCATTGAGATTACGCAGAAACATAACTGCAAAGTTAACTTGTGTTTCTGGAACAATGGAGAGAGGCAGAAGGCTCAGCCCAAGACTGAGACTAAAGGAGGTTTGTCGATGACCTATGCCAAGAAAAGATAGTCGAGCATTATTGATGATCATGATAAACATCACGAATCTGTATTAAGAATATACATTTGTCTATTATATCTTCAACTAGAGAACTGAGACGATAGTCCGGCCAGGCACAACATAGTGACCAGGTCATCTGGACCAGGTATGACCCAGACCACTATCTCTCTTCCACTATCTCTTTTTAGCTTCCTGTGACGAATACGTCTTTAAGAAATGCATGACAAGTCATCAATCTTTGATCTAGGTACATGTATTGATTATGCTGTGACGTGAATTCTTTACAGAATGGAGTAGCCATGTATGTGCCTAATAGTCATTAGTAGTCACTTACGATAGGCCTGACAGTGCACAATGTTACAATTGTGTGCTCCCTTTTCAGACCCCGGTAACACCCATGTGAAACATAAGACAATATTTCAAGTTAAAATAAGAAAGTTGATGTGATTATCAGAGAGCGAATGAAGATGAACAAGCAAGAATAGTATATGAACTTCTTTCATATTATATATGTTGTTGTTGTTCCAACAGCGTCCAGGCTCTCGCCCTACGACCTAATGCCAAGTAATTGTGTATGCATATGTTTATCAGTTGTCTCGGGCCATACAAAGTGTTCCATTTATCTGGCTTCGGAGGAAGAAGCATATTTCTACCATTGTTTAGAGCTGAGCACTTAAGGAGATGATGATCAACGGTTTTATTTGGGTGTGTACACAGCTGACACTCAAGACTATGTTGTTTTTTTGGATTCTGTTCTGGTGCTTCTTCAGTCGGATGTTTTGTGTTCTCAGTCGGAAAATGGTGAACTGGTCTTCCCTTGTGAGTTGATTTATTCTGTTATTTGGATTGGGGTTGCCATAAGTCTATAGACCTCACTCGCCGTGTTTCTTGTTCATCCAAGTTTCTTCTTTTTTTTTTGCTGTTCGCATGAACTGTTTTGCTGTTTGTAAAGTTGCTGGTGTGTGAGGCTGTTTTTGTCCTGATCCATTCATGCCTCCATTGTCGTCGCCATGTGAGTGTTAGTGTCCAGGGATCCACTGTCAAACTATTTTTACAATATGGAACGTGATGATGTGGTCAATGTCTAGAGATATTTGGATAAGATCTAGTCTACAATGATCAGCAACTCCAAATGCTTTAAGGACTGGCATCGAATCCGTATATATCGAATTTGCCGCAATACTGAAGGTTAGAATTCGATAAAAATACATACACGTAATGGCTCGATGACCGCACTAAGACAAAAACAAAACGATATCTACGTTTCGGGCAAAATATATTCGTCAGGAACGAAGAACGAACTAAAACCACTAATATATAACAACCAAACACAATGTAAGACGAGCCGTTAATCTGTTTGGTCCATTCAATTTCAAAACTGGCATACTGTGTCGTACACTTTCCTGGCACGTCATGTAATGACGAAGAATTTTTATAGTTCGCTTTATATTGTCTTGTATTTTTTCGGTTGTGATTTGTAAATTGTTTTCGTTCATTGATTGTTCCTGAAGAAAGCATTGCGGTCGTAACGTAGGTATCTTCCTGTTTTATCCTGGAGCGATCATTGAGCCATTACTAATGCGGTTTTATCCTATTGTATATATTTCCTATTTTCGGGTATATTATGAGAAGAGGCGGTTTGGAGCAGGTAGTGACAACGGGAAAGTTAGCAGAAAAGAGAGACAGAGAAAGGCAGAGAGAGAAGATGTATTACAGCATAGGGAATGACACGGGCGACAATCAACAACATAGCTGGTAAACGACACACGAGATAGAAGCGAATGGAGGTCCATGATCGCCAACACCAACCGACATGGCACCTGATGATGATATATTGGCTTCGGCGTTTTTGAGTAGAGGGATAGGGTCGGCTACATACTTATGACCGTATCAAGTCTTCACAACAGTATACTTATGATAAGGAAATCAATGAAGCGAGGCAGAGAATTGGTCACCACACTATACAAACACTGAGACGTGACTCAATAAATTCTCAAACCGCAACAGCAGTGTGGGCTGTGGAACTGCATTTGCCTTTACCATACCGTTCTGAAGCTTAGATTCTGTAAATCTGCAACCCCGGTGGCGTCTTTCTCGTGCCAAGATGAATTGTTCTGGCCCGGTGTTGTCCTTGATGACCTTCTAATCCTGCCACAGTTACCATTTCACAAGTCATCTTCTGCAGACACCCCTTGCTGGGACGTCGCTGTTCCTCACAATATCCATCGACCTTTTGGGCACGGTGCAGCTCTGATGCGGCTTGAAAAGACATGACTCGAGCTTAGTTAGCTTCCTATTCAACCCAGGAGCTGGGATTGAGGACACGAAGTCACACGACAAGGAAATAACAGGGCAGAGAAAGAGAGAAATATGCTCTTCTGGCAATAACGATAGCTCTCAATGTGCGTTTTTTCCCTTCTTTTTTTCTATCCATTAACGCAATGTACTCCGCGTTTTGTGGCAGGGCAAATTAATGGGAGATAGAAAAGTGCTACTAAAGCTGGGGGAATAAATGACGTCTTCTCTCCTTCGGTTTAATAGTCATCGCAAATAGGGCGAATTATTTATGTGTTATTATTTGTGCAGTTTTAATAGCGTGATCGTTGCGACCTTTCGCGCGGTGACAGAAGTGCAGACGAGGACAATTTTGTTCGAAAACGCTTTTTGTAAGGATTGAACCCCGAGAGAATTTGGCCGTACGAGAGTTGTATGAACTGGCAGGTAATGATCCTATTGTTGAAGATTATCCATGCCCGTGTAGGAGGGTTCCTCAGAGCCGATCACGCACTTGAGGAACCCACAAAGACGAACCGTCTCCAAGGATCGCTTTCATCCTCTCTAGAAACCCGCACAACTTGTTTAACTTGATTAACGTCGAGTTACGCTGTTCAGTTTTGACAGTGTCGGCCATACTTCTGTCATGTTTGTAATATTGTATGCCTCGCATGAGTTGAGCTGTGTGGTATCCGGTAATAAATAGGAAATACTAAATGACCCCGTTTCGCGATGTGACATTTGAGAAGTCGATTCGTTCCGTACGAGATGTCAATACGGTGGAGTTTAGCTTGGTGATTCCGTCAAAGAACCTTGGCTCGTGGTTGGTCACGTGATTTGGACAGGCCTGGGAGACTCGAACCAAGCGACCTGCAGGTAGAAAGGGTCTTTACTGTTTGGCACGCGGATTAGTTCTGCACGGGTATTGTATATGGTATGAACAATTGGGTTAAAGGGGGGGGGGGGGGGGATTATTGCTCGATAGAAGTCTGTAAGGGTAGATGGCATTTATGTCAGCACTATACGTTTACATATTGACTGAAAAGGTTGGTGACATAGATGGCATTATACTATACGTTGACATATCAAGGCAAATGTTACCTGATATTCACATATCATATCATACGTTTTTATATTGACTGAAATGGTATCTGATATTCACATATCATATCATACGTGTTTATATTGATTGAAATGGTATCTGATATCCACACATCATAACATACGTTTTTATATTGACTAAAATGGTATCTGATAGTCACATATCATATCATACGTTTTTATATTGATTGAAATGGAATCTGATATTCATCTTCGTATAATATACGCTTTTAGTTCTTAGTGGACCTGTACTTCTACGGCGACGGATGCTCCTATGCAGATCCCAGCTCTGCTATACCCTAGATATAGGTAGGAATAGGACTTCCTGCTTAGCAGACTAGGCTCGAGCAACTTATTACTCTGCTGCGTTGAGACAAGTGCCACGGAGGGTGGTTAATCGATGTGCGAGTTCAACTTAATAAACTCTAACAATAGAGTAAAGTATTACCGTATAGTTCGATTGGTCAGCCTTGGTCTTTGTGTTTGGCAACGAGAAGAATAGCACCACTATCCCTAGAGTGAGCATGTCGTAAAAGGCGACTAAATGTTTTTCGCTTTCTGTTTCTGTAACATGGCATAACACCAGTTATGGATAGGTGGTTTGTTTAGAGCAGCATAGATGGCCCAAAACAGGCTGATGGTCTACTTTGCTCTAGTGTTTGAGTCTTTTAAGGTGAACTCACACATCGGTTAGCCACCCTCCGTAAACGATTGTCCCAACGCAGAGGAGTATTAAGCTGCTCGAGGCTAGCCAGTTAAGCAGGACATCGTTCTCAACGCTACATCCAGATCATACCAGAGCTGGGACATGTACAGTGGCAGATGCGCAGAAGTACAGGTCGACTAAGAACTAAAAAGAAGAACTCAGATAATATATACGATAATAACACTTTTCTCAAATCACCGCCATGCCCTATGCTGTGGGCCGCGACGCCCCTGGTAGTCGCGACGCACAGTTTCAGTAAGTCTGGTGTAAAGCAGCTGTCCACTCGTACCTAAGCCATCCCTTCTGTACTTTCTGAAGTACAGCTTGCGCGTCTGTTACGATGACTGCCCTGGTTATAGAAGTATCAGATATAAATTTCAGTGCTTTAGTCACACTCCCACACATTCACACATACAAACAAATATACATACACGAGCTTACATATATGCATACATACATACATACATACATACACACACACACATACATACATACATACACACACACACACACACACACATACATACATACATACATACATACATACATACATACATACATACATACATACATACATACATACATACATACATACATACATACATACATACATACATACATACATACATACATACATACATACATACATACATACATACATACATACATACATACATACATACATACATACATACATACATACATACATACATACATACATACATACATACATACATACATACATACATACATACATACATACATACATACATACATACATACATACATACATACATTGGAAAAATAAAGAATCAAACCAATATGTTAGTTACCTAAATTAACCAATTCACAGTTACTTAAATCTTTCCATGTTCAATACACAATTCAATATCGTTCTTTTCGGTTCAAGTATTACTGATCAAATTTCTTCTGCATGAATTGATACGAGCTGACAGTTAGTGCAGTTGTAGAGCGCTCTCGTTAAATGGTAAAGGTTCAAATCCATCTACTGGCAGTTCCAGTCGACTCAGCTGAAAATAAGTGCCTGCCTGACGACTAGGCGAGAAAAATGGCAGAGAATAAGGGAACTGACCACACTAGCTCACACAACTGTCTTGTCAACCACTTGTGCCGTGAAGTGTCGGGGGAAGCCATCGTTTTCTGTTCAGGTCAAGGTGCGTCGCTGAAGTAGTCGTTATCCGTTGCCAACTAAGAATTCCCACAACACTTCTTATCAATCTAGTTATCAGTCAGCTACTGTTGCGAAAACACTATCGCTATGTATTATAGGCACACAGGGGTTTTTGGTCAGGTTTCATTCTCATTCGGTGATCGAAACACTAAATATATAAGTATATTTTTGTCGACTCTGCTACAAGTGCCAAACAAGTCCTCTGTCCAGGGCGCGTGAAAGCAGAATGTCAACGTGTGAAATGAAATGTTTCAGGAATGGAATCGGTGTTACCATGAAAGACAGAATACAGAACGACGGCATTCGTAACATGGTCAGCGTTACGTCTGGTGTCGAATACATTTCCATGCAGAAAATACTTTGGTTTGGTTCTCTCATGAGAATGCACCTTCATCAACTTCCCCTGATATTTTACAACGCTGGTAGATCTGGTTACAGGGCAAGGGGACGACCGCGTGGCACGTGGATAGAGGACATTAGAGTGATTGTGCAGTAACACGGGCTGACATTGATCGCACTTGACGTCGGACAGACGACTTAAGCTCCTCACGCGGCTCAAGTAGAAAGAAAACTAACTAGCTACTATATTATCACCTCATCAATATATTCACAGCAGGGTCTTGCTTCAACTATGTTTCGCACCTCTCTTCATTACACATACTGTCTCCGTTGATTATGTCAATGGTTTAATAAAAGTATCCCAACTCATTTCGTTACAAGGATGTGGCTAATTAGCATGAAGTTTCCAACACTTCATCCCCGTCCCCAGTATCTGCTACGCCACTATATTTATCTTTACGTTTAGAAATCGGGTCGATGTTTTGTTGCTAAAATTATATGGTACAACTTCCAGATCTTCATCAATAGATGCCTTCATGACTTCGTATTTTCCTCATCCGTTCTCAAACTTTCACTACTAACCCCTGAACGGGCTTTGCAAATAGCAGAATGTAGTCCGGAATTGTGGGATTCCGTGGCGAAGTGGTTAAGCCGTCGGCCTCGTGATTATGGTGGTGTGGGTACGACTCCTGACTCCGCCGTCTTTTTCACGTGGGCTTGATGTGGAGTCCCATGCATCTCGTAGTCGCCTCCTAGTCGTTTTGTCCTTGACTTACTACTGTGGTCGCGCGACTCGAGACGAGAGAGTGAGGATAAAATGTAGCGCAGTTAATCCTTACTAAATTTAGCGCTAGCAAAGAACGTATGCCATCATCGTCTACGATAGAAGGCGGCCTATGCCTTTGCAGTCCGGGGAACAGAATACGTTTTGTCGGAGTTTACAGCTTGACAGCAATATTTGCACCTTTCGTTCGGATACATCCAACTTCAGCATGGCATTTTTAAGGTTCCGGGTTAGCCTTCCCTCTTCGATCCCTTCTCCTTAGCCAGTCTGCCCTGTTGCAGCCTGCTATCCAGGATCACCACGGGGAGGTGAAGAATGGACTTTGCAGCCCTTGGTCGTTGGCCCTAACGAGAGCGGTCAGCTTTGTTTCGCTACGGCTCATATTCTTCATAGCAATTAGTTAATACCAACATATCGATATTGGAAACTGTTAATGATGAGCCATTATATTGATAGGAATAACAAATTCAGAAACTGCAGGAATTAATGTAATCAAACGAAGGGAGTCAGTGTCATGAAGGGATGAAGCATAAGAAATGTCTGCAGCCAGTGAGTGATACGAGCTTTTGGTATCCACACTCTTCGTCAGTACTTAGCCCTATGATTCCTGACCCTACAGACCAGAACTTAAATAATGTATTGTAGTTTTGTTGTAATGCGTTTAGTATTTTGCTAAGTTCATGTTACATACGGTAGGCAGTTTTGTTGTAATGAGCCGTTCAAGTTTGTCAAATTTACGTAGCTTCTTGCAGGCAGTTTTGTTGTAATGCGTTAAGAATTTTGTCAAATTTATGTAGCATCTCTTAGGTAGTTTTATTGTAATGTGTTTAGCATTTTGTCAAGTTTATGTAGCATGCAATAGACAGTTTTCACACTCATATGAACGATATGTTCAAACATCGATATTGTTTAGTTTACCCAGTTGCAAATGGGTATTTAAATACTGCTAAGAAAGGAAAAGCAACTAGAAAATTAACTGATCTGCGCATTTAACAAAAGCAACCACACTTTCGAAAACCTAGTACAATGAAGTCTCTGGCACTTCATCCCCAACAGCAGTGATACGATACGATACGATACGATACGACCACCTGTGCATGAAGCCATCACCAAATTTATAAGAGAAATTCACATCATAATGCAAGAGCAAAATTTGAAGAAGCAAAAAATGAAGAAGACATTTGTGCTGAAATATCTAATCGTTTTTTTCCTTTGACAAGTTTGCCGGTTTCCATCTTAGGTGACGAAAGCTGAAAGGAAATCTGGCTTTGTCAAACTTGGCGTAAACGTCTTTAAAACTAACCATATGCACTAAATTAATTATATTTTTGTCCTGTTTCTATAAGCCTGTGAGATGCACGGAAAAATGTATTTGACAAAATAGCATTTTAAGCCGTATTGTTGTAAGATACGCCTCCTTTAACCACCAACTGGAAACTTACTGGTTATATTATGCCGAATTAGCCATTAAAAAATCATCGTCACCCAGGCAGAAAAAAAGCGATGCACAGGAAGAAGGCGAGGATTTGCTTCATTTAATGCATTCGAACGTTTTGAGAAGGTCAGCCCGTTGAATTTTGCTGTGTCCTACTTTAAGAACATTAGAGAAAGGTTCCCAAGTCTTACTGTCTCGTGGTCCTGCCCTGCGAGTTTATTTCATTGCTGTTAACCTTATCGTTTTTTCTCATCATCATTATGTAACATGTTACTTGCAGAACGTCGCTCTCATCACAGTCCATCTGAAAGAAACTCGATCTCTTGCTTTAGCCTGCTCCGGAGTCATGCCAAAGCATTCCTTGACATCTTAATGTCATCGCCTTCTTAGTATGCCTCTGCGTCTGCCGTTCTTGCTCGGAACAATATCTTACCGTTTTCTCAAGACCGTTGTGTCTTTTGATGTGGCCAAAGTATTTCAATGTTCTGGTCATGATGGAACATAAGAACCAATTTACCTCTACTCCAACTCTTGCCGAATGTCTGCATTATTCTATTTTTAGGTGCATGGTATTCTGAAGACATTTCTATTACATTTCAACTTGAAGGACTCGATTCTCTTGCTTGAGATTTGCGTAGCTGTACATGTTATGCAGCGGTATGCGAAGATGGGGGTAAGGAGAAGTGTAAGGGATAGTACCTTTTGATAAAGACAGTCGATAATTCCTCTTCTTGTGACATTTTCTTTCCACGACATATCTGTTTTCATCTCGGTTTAATGCGAGTCAGTACACACTATACGCAAACGTCCCAAGACTGCCAATAATGTCCTGATGCCATATATGTCGTGATCGACCTCTTTTCCTTCCTCCAGCAGCCATGTTTGCTCATGATGAGGTCATATTTTACCTAAAGGGAGATGACCTACACTACAACCTGAACTATCTCCGGCCCAATTGTAACGAATATAACATGAAGATCAACACAGACAGGACAGAGGCACGTGCAGAGAAGTTTCCACATCAGTGGCATTAGTATCAAGCCAGTACGGGAGTTCAAATACCTAGGTAATATGTTCACGATTACGGCAGAGTGGACAGAGAAATCGCATATAGAATTCAGAAGGCGTACAATATTCACTATCAAATTGCACCGATTTTCAAACACAAAAGAGTGCTTCTTTCAACTAAGAGGAGGCTGATAAATACACTATTTATTCCTACATTGTGTTTCCAATGGCAATCTTTGTCCTTACTAGCAACCCATAAGAGTAAGATTCAGAGCTCTGATATGCGCTGTGTGAGAAGTGCAGCCGGAAAAACAATCCGTGACCGAATCATCAACACCACGCTGAGGGAGACAGTGGGGACAAACCCAGTTAGTCCTTTTATTGACTCTCTTCAAGTGGTTTGATCAATTAGTCAGAACGTATAGTGACCAGCTTGCATTAAGAGCATATCATTTACAGGTCTCCGGTCCACGAACAAGGGGGAGACCTCGACGTCGATGGATGTCTCTGACACTCTTAGGAAATTACACCTAACGACAGCACAAACCTCCCATTTAGCGATAACAACAAATCTACTCATCACACCTCTCTGTGACACGGTATGGGAAGAGCAGTATGACAAAAGAAGAAGAAGAAAGTATCAATGCCCTCCATTACTACTCTCTTCAAACCGCTATGTTTCTTTACATGACAAAAACATCCTAGCTATCTTGTGTGCTACATCTGTATGACAGTAACATCCTAGCTTTCTTGTGTTTGCTACATCTGGATCACAGTAACATCCTAGCTATCTTGTGTTTGCTACATCTGTATGACAGTAACATCCTAGCTTTCTTGTGTTTGCTACATCTGTATGACAGTAACATCCTAGCTTTCTTGTGTTTGCTACATCTGTATGACAGTAACATCCTAGCTTTCTTGTGTTTGCTACATCTGGATGACAGTAACATCCTAGCTTTCTTGTGTTTGTTACATCTGTATGACAGTAACATCCTAGCTTTCTTGTGTTTGCTACATATGGATGACATCGTCCCTATTAATAGAATGGTAATTTGCCTGTCTGCTCGAAGTGCTTCAAGTTACATTAGCTTACTCTTTTAGTGGTCTATAGTGATTCCATTCTTATGTATTAGGTGTATCTCTGCAACTCGCATCATTCATACTAAATGTTATTTGACTGCTAAATCTGACTTAATTCTTCTGGGTATAGAAAACTAATGCTCGGCCAGGCAAAATATACTGATCATAATAAGTTAATCAGGTTCAAACAAAACATACAGATCAGACTATGTTAGTTATGGTCAGGCAAAATATACTGATCAGACTGTGTTAGATAGGGTCAGGTAAAACATACAGATCAGACTATGTTAGATAGGATCAGGTAAGACATACCGATCAGACTATGTTAGATAGGGTCCGGCAAAAAATACTGATCAAGACAGCCATTTCACTTCCAAGCAGTTCTCCCTAGACAACGCTTGCGTATATGCTGTTTCATGAAGAAGATATATATATATATATATTAGACAAAGAATTGAATCCTTCAATTCAAATTTTACAGAAAAATTCTCAAAGTACCCTGGACAGAGAAAAAAACAAATGTCGACTTTCGGCAAGAGTTGAGCATAGAGGAAAACTGGTTTATCAATTCCATTTTGCTAGAAAATGCAAATACTTTGGTCACATCAAGAGACACAGCGGTCTTGAGAGAATGGTGATGGAAGGTATGGTGCCAGGCAAAAGAGGAAGGGGTAGACCAAGAAGACGATGGCACCAAGATATCCAGGAATGCCTGAGTATGACTGTGGCGGAGGCTGGAGTCTTGGCAAGAGAACGAATTTCTTTCAGACAGATTGTGATGGGAGCGACGTTCTACAAAGGACCGGATGATAAACACCAGACTGATGTGGCATCTGGAAGAAAAACGAATACTAATTCCACAGCAAGCCGGCTTTAGACAGCACAGATCCACTGAGGACCAGATCATCCTCATAGCCCAGGAGATAGAAGATGCCTACCAGGCACAGAAACACACAGTAGCTGTTTGGGTGGATCTGGAAAAGGCATTTGACAAAGTCTGGAAAAATGGACTTAGAGTCAAGCTAAGAAGAAGTGATGTCTGTGGGAAGATGTACAAGTGGATCAACCACTACCTCAAACAAAGAACGGCCAGAGTCCAAGTACAAGGGCAGATGAGCAAAAAGGTGACACTCGAGCAGGGAGTACCCCAAGGGGGAGTACTGTCACCCACACTCTTCCTGGTATATATAAACGATATTACAAAGAATATACCATGAAGAGTCCATAGCTCAATGTTTGCAGACGATCTGGCTATGTGGACCTCTGAAAATAATCTCACCATAGCAAGAAATCGGATGCAGACGGCCCTAACATCGCTGGAAGAGTGGGCGAACTCATGGCTGGTCAAAATAAACGAGGAGAAAACCACATGCACAATATTCTCGCTTTCATTAAAACCCCATAGTACCAAATTAAGTCTCAATGGCAAATTCCTGCAGTCAAACGACAACCCAACCTATCTGGGAGTCACATTTGATCGGCGCATGACATGGAAAAGTCAGATTGAGAGAAACCGAATGAAAGCCAGAGAAAGAATGGCAATCATGAGGAAACTTGCTGGCACAAGCTGGGGAGCAGACGAAGGCATACTAAAGAAACTGTATACTGGAAGAGTGAGACCAGTTCTCGAGTATGGCATTGCGGCATGGACAACAGCAGCGAAGGCGAACTTCGATAAAGTTAACAAACTTCAAAACCAAGCCATGAGAATTATAACAGGTGGCATGAAGTCAACGCCAATTGTAGAACTTGAAAAGATTACAAAACTGCAATCCATGACCGATAGAAGAGACTGCAGAGCCCAGCTGCAGTCAGAGAAACTCCGAAGACTGACCGACCATCCAATGCACCAGAGACTAAACAATTTGGGAAATGGGAAACTAAAGCGGAGAAACTTTGCAGAAATAGCCAAAGCAAAGATGCACGAAGATCCCATAAACGCACTAACAACACCAAAACCCATCACTACTGTACAAAAACCTACCTGGAGGCAGGATATATTTCCAGAGGTGGTAGAAAATATACCAGGTATTGCAAACAAAAACTGCCAGACTGAAAAAGAAAGGAGAGATACTACCCTAAGCTTCATAACGAAAACCTACCCAAGCATGGACTGGACCCATGCATACACCGACGGTTCTGTAACAAACACTACACAGAACGGAGGGGCAGGAGCATTCCTGAACCTACCAAATGGCAGAAAAATAACACTGTCATTCGCTACTGGTAAGTACACAAGCAATTTCAGAGCGGAGGCAGAGGCACTGAGGGCGGCAGTGGAAGAAATGGTGACACACAGTGAAAATGAGAGCCATATAGTCCTGCTGACAGATGCTCTCGCCGTAGTCACAGCGCTAAAAAGCCAGAAAAACACTGAGCTTAATGACTTAAGAGCAGCACTCTGCAAACTGTGCCAGCAGTCCGCACCAAAAAGGGTAGTGGTACAGTGGGTTCCGTCACACTGCAACATCCAAGGCAACGATGAGGCAGACAGACTGGCAAAAGAAGGTGCAAGACTACCACAAACAGATACCAGTATGACGTACGAAGAGTCAAAACGGCTTATCAAAGCCAGATACATGACCAAATGGGAAACCGAACATACTGGTTACACCAAAAACGATGCCTATTACCAGTTGAACCGAAGAGAGCAGGTCGTTGTCTTCAGACTTCGCACTGGCCACAACAGACTGAGGTACCACCTATTCAACAAATTGAAGATAGGGTGTACCGACGAATGCCCGTGCGGTACTGGTAAAATGACCGCTGAACATCTGCTGCAGAACTGCCCGACATACGAGGATCAGAGAGAGCAGATGTGGCCATTACCAGTGGAACTGCAAGACAAGCTCTATGGCAGTGGCGAGAGCCTCAGGATGACCGCCGCTTTTTTCGAAAAAATAATGGTTACTGTCTGACTGCGTACGCAGAAGAAGAAGAAGAAGACGTTTTACAAAGGACATGCTACATGATGATGATGATAATATATATACATATATATATATATGAATCACTAAAGAGTTGTGAATGTTTCATAATGTTTTTAAAATCACAAATATTGTGAATTATTAAAATTGCATTAGATAATTATTAGAAACGTCACAACGCTCATTCATTTTGCGCCATGCTTATTTTTCAACATATCATAACTTATTTATATTGGTTTAGAAAGTTCTGCTGAATCTGTATACAACCAGTATCTTCTACTTCATTTGTTCTAAAAATAAATATGTGCATCCAATCTTTCTTTGAATGCATTAAGTAATGAAATAACCCTGCCAACACCACCACCCTCCACACCCCTCCCCCTCTCCACACCCCCATTATTTCCCGTGGCAATGCATTCTAATCATTCACCATTCTCTGGCTAAATACATATTTTATAAATTGTCGCTGTTCAAACTTTGTCTTTGTAACTGGCTGTACTTTGAAAACTTATTATAATGTATCCTTTAATTTGATTATTTTTTTAAACTTATATTAAATCACCTCGGATTCTTCACTTTTCTTGGACACCGTAGGTCTGTTTTTCTGAAGTTTGCCTCAAAAACTGTAATTCCAGAATCCCACAATCATCTTTCTTCCTTTTCTTTGCATCCTTTCCATGTTTTTATCTACTCTGTGAAAAGGACTCCATACCTGAACACAGTATTCCGATATATTTCTGACAAATGCGTAATGCAGTTTGACTATCACTTTCTTTCTCATATGTTCAATATTTCCTTGACTACAATTTTGAAATCTTCAATTACTTCTTGAACACTTCGTAGTTTGTATAACACGCTATCATAATTCGTTAGTTTTATAGATTTCTCAAATTTCATTTTATATTTCCCCATCTTCAATTCGTCATTGCTCTTTCGTATACATCCTTTTTTCCTAATGAATGTATCGTTTCGTATTGCCTCGCTAGACGTGTACATTTACTACATATATAACTGTTCATGAATTGGTATGTCAGTTTGCGTACATCACCTTTGCCAGTTTGCTTGGGGGGTATGTTATTGTTTTTTTGTGTGTTCGCATTAGTTCTCTATTCCCCAAGGCGGTGTGCGTTGCACTACTGTTGTTATTTTGCGTCTGTCAGCCCAGTGCATCCGACTTCAGCGTGCATTTTATGTAAAAGTCTGCCTCTTCTTGCAATTTTCTAAGGGTTTGCTTCCCCGGGGTAACGGCCGGTTCTGTGATGGGGATCGAACCCAGCACCTTCGGGTCGTGAGCCGTGTCACTTAACTACTAGTCCACGCCTTCCCCGTTTGTTTACTAACCTTTGTCCTGTATTATGGACTATTTATCTTAATGTAACCTACTTCTCATAACATAAAGAACTGACATGCTGTACACAACCCCTACTAGTGGGACCTGTTAATATCTATGAACATTTTTAATGTTAAATGAAACCACAACAGAAAAGTACAAGTTAAGTAGCCATTTTAACATCGAGGTCCAGTTAATATTTCAGTTAATCAAATGTGTACCTCAGCCTCATGTTATTAGAAATCACACATTTAGAAATTGCAAATTTAGAAATCGCACATTTAGAAATCGCACACTTTGAAATCACAAATTTAGAAACCACACATTTATAAATCACACATTTAGAAATCACACATTTAGAAATCGCACATTTAGAAATCGAACATTTAGAAATTACACATTTAGAAATCACACATTTAGAAATCACCCATTTAGAAATCACACATTTAGAAATCACACATTTAGAAATCACACATTTAGAAATCACACATTTAGAAATCACACAATTTCATATAAATCACAATTTAGCTGAAGAAATAGAATTCAGAACATTTTAATTGCGACCATCAAGATATTAATAAAAACAGAACAGAATCACAAAATTGTTTTGAATATTCCATTGTCATAAATGAACATAAAAACACAACTTTTTATAGCGTATTGACACTTCATGTATGTGTTTTTTCAAATTATTTTACCTGCATATGCATTTCTTGAAACATGTTTGATGGACAAAACTGGGGCAAAGGCGCCTTAGAAATGTCTGTTTATCGGATATTTCTGCATTGCTTTAATAATTTTATGAGAAACTATCCACTTCCACCAAATTTTCTTCACTTTCCATGATATTGTGCAGCAAACTAAACACTCTAGAGCAGAGGTGGATATACTATGACCTGCGGGCCAGATTTGGCTCGCCAACCACTTTTTACCGGACCGTCAACCACTTTTTACCGGACCGTCAACCAATTTTGGGATGGCCTCTTATTGTTGATTGAAAATTACTGTATACTCCGCTAAAACAAAAAAAATTACAAAGCAGCACGTACAGGCACCAGAAACTAAATCAAAAAGACCCAAAATGAACGATTACTATCTCCTCACCTCCCACAACACAACTAAATATCTCTCTCTCTCTCTCTCTCTCTCTCTCTCTCTCACACTCATACCAATTCAGCTCTACTAAATGGTATTGACAGAACGGAAATGATAATGTCAAATCTCTGATCGTGCACGTAGACAGGAGAAGACCGTGTCGGTACCTACTTTAAAAATAAGAAACTGAAAGCAATGACATCATTTCTGCGATCGGAAGTCTCTGAGATGAAATGGTGTTGCTTTTTTTTAGCATCTTCATGGGAAAGTGATCGTGGGTGTGGATGGTAGGTACATTTCTATAGGAAGGAGTCGATGTGCCCAGTTGGTCTTGTGAAGTGTGTTACATCTAAATCAGCCAGTAGCACTCTGTGCTTGTAGCTGCTGTGCACGTTTTCATGTATTAGAGTTTACATTTGTAAAAATGTTTTTAACGTAAAGAGTAATTTGTCGCTGCTTTCTGTCCGTGGCTCATTTTGTATCTCTCATGTAGCATGCCCTTTGTAGAACGTCGCTCCCATCACAGTCTGTCTGAAAGAAACTCGTTCCCTTGCCAAAACTCCAGCTTCCGCCACTGTCATACTCAGGCACTCCTGGATATCTTGGTGCCATCGTCTTCTTGGTGTACCCCTTCCTCTTTTGCCTGGCACCATACCTTCCATCACCGTCCTCTCAAGACCGTTGTGCCTCTTGATGTGACCAAAGTATTTGCATTTTCTAGCCAAAATGGAATTGATAAACCAGTTCTCCTCTATGCTCAACTCTTGCCGAATGTCTACATTTGTTCTTTTCTCTGTCCAGGGTATTCTGAGGATCTTTCTGTAACATCATTTTGTATGTAGGACTAAATGTCAAAATGTTATTATTGTTATTATTGCCTGTCCCTCTGGTGTTACCCTTTACCATATTCTGGCCATCGGCAAACCTTAGCTTGACCACCACTGCTGTACAGTCTTAAAACGTGTAGTCATATGATTAGCCATAGTACTATAGCAGCAAGAAAAATATTTAGGCAATCAGAACGCTCTTGATTACCTACCATGCAGAAAGTATACAAGCACAGAAAAAATACATTTATAAACAACCGAATGTCAAATGAATATGATTACGTGATGTCGGATGTCCAATTTTTTGCTTAGATCTCGTGCTAAAAAAGTTTTGTTTAATTTACAATTAATTATTAGCCACCACATCTGAAATAATGTTCGTGGAGATGTACTGGCACAGCGGGATTATAAAATTAACTCAAAGAGCCGTACATGATTAAAAAAGTTAATTATCCTATCAAATTTTTGCGGAACCAATACAGGTCATTCACAGTCTCTTACGGAAAATCAGGAACCACCAGAAGCAAACACGGAAGGTGATTTAACTTTACTTAACCTAATTTAACTAATTTAATTTAACCTAACTCAACTAACTTAACCTAACTTAACTTAACCTAACCTAACTGACTTAACTTGACCTAAATAAACCTAACTTAACTTAACAAAATTAACTTAACTTAACTAACTTAACTTAACCTAAATTAACTAACTTAAGCTAATTTAACTAATTTTATTTAACCTAACTTAACTAACTTAACCTAACGTAACTAACTTAACCCAACTTAACTTAACCTAACTTAACTGACTTAACTTAACCTAAATTAACTTTACTTAACTTAACTAACTTAACCTATCTTAACTAACTGTCCTTAACCTAACTTAGCTAATTTAACTTAACCTAACTTAACTAACTTAACTTAACCTATCTTAACTAACTTAATCTAACTTAACTAACTTAACCTAACTTAACTAATTTAACTTAACCTAACATAACTAACTTAACCTAACTTTACTTCACGTCCTTATACAGGTTTCAAAGACTCTGCAGAGTCTTTATAGCAACCAGATTGTCATGTACTTTTCCTTGCTCTGAAAACTATGCGCATCCAATCTGTTCTTAAATTCATTATGTGTCCTTGCTTACACTACTTCATCTGGCAATGAATTTCATGCATTCATCGCTCACTGAATAAACAAATATATCCTAATATCTAATCTGAACCTCACTTTACTTACTTTGTAGCTTTTTCTTGTAGCTGATTGAATTTTGAAAAAAAATAACTTCTTATAGTCTAATGTATCCGTTCCTTTGACCTTATTTGAACCTTATTAACCTGTATTTTCACCTAGAATTCTTCTCTTTTCTAGACACTGCAGACCGGTTTTTCTTAGTCTTTCCTCATAACTGTAATTCTGGAATCCCACTATCAGCTTTGTCTCTCTTCTTTGTATTCTTTCCAGCAAGTTTATATCTTCTCTATGATAAGGACTCCACACCTGTTCCCAGTGCTTAATCTAGGTCCAACTAATGATTTATACAGTTTGACTATCACTTCCTTGCTCTTATATTTAAAATTTTATTTTATCATACCTAACATTGCATTTGTCTTTTTCACTGCTACCTGGACTTCCTCACTCCCTTTACTTGTATGGTTTGGCTTGGCTTCGTTCGTTCTCAATCTCCCACTACCAAACACTGACAAATTTAAGTAGCAGAATGCAGTCCAGAGAACGGAATGCGTTGTGTTGTAGTTGACAGCTTGATTGCGATATTTTTACCTTTCGGTCCAACACATCCGACTTCCGCAAGCATTTTTTGAGTACCGGGTTAGCATTCCCTCTTCGATCCCTTCTCCTTAGCCATTCTGCCCTGGTTCTGTCTGTTATCCAGGACCACCGCGTGGAGGTGTAGAAGGGTCTTGGCAGCTTTGGTTCGCTGGCCCTGACAGATCACTTTCCTTTTTCTATCCTGCTAGTATTGTTCCCGCCCATACTGCAATTATGTTCCATATTTGATCTACCCATGTGAATGACTACATTAATTTATATTAAACTCCATTTGGCGGCTCAGCGACCATTCTTGAATTGTATCTAAATCCGCCCTCAATATATCCACTTCTGCTGTATACAAGACACAGTTGACGTGTGACAGCGTACGAAAAAGAAGAAGAAAAAGAAGAAGAAGAAGAAGAAGAAGAAGAAGAAGAAGAAGAAGAAGAAGACAAGACATTCCTGCATAGTTTTGTATCATTGACGTAATTTGCAATCATCGATTCGAAACTAATGGCGCCGATGAATACATCGACATTTATGAAAATAATTGGCAAAGTCCACAGTGCATGTTGACCAACTTGGTCTCTTTAACTTCCTTACGATACGGCACCTTATCAAATGATAAACGGCAAGGACGAACGACTCAAACGTTTCTATAAACACCAAAACACCCATAATTTTTTTCAGCACCAATACAATACATCAAAGAAAGAACATCCAAATAGAAAAAAAAAAATACTCTTGCTGTTCCCCTAAAATTAAAAATAAAAAGGCATATACAAGTTTCAACCGAAATTCATCGTTTTAATATTTTTTATTTTTTACCTGGGTAACATAATCTAAGCAGATGGCAAAGGCGACACTGAAATCCAAAACATGTAATAAAGCTAGTCAGATCCTCTATGTAACTATATAAGCGCTTGAGAATGGAAACAAAACGAACGCTATACAACACAATATTCATACCCACATTGGGAGATCGCTGCCAGAATTGGACATTAAAAAACAAAGATTTAAAAAAAACATCGTTACAGCAGAGATGAAATGCCTGCGCAGAATGCTTGGATTAACAAGAATGGATATAATCAGAAACGAAGATATTAGGAAACAAGTAGGTACAACACCAGTGCTACACCTCACGAAGACACATAAATCCAAATGATTCGGCCACGTGACATGTCGAACACCAGATAGAACCTTTAGATAACAATGCTATACAGATACAATTGATACAAAACCAAGAGCCGACCCCGCAAAAGGTGGATAGCAGAAATAACAGAAGCAGTAAAGCTAGTTAGTTTTCTTTCCACTTTTGCCGTTTAGCGGGGTAAGAGCTAAAGTCGTCTATCCTGCGCCAAGTGCATTGCGTCGGTCAATGTGAGCCCTTGTTGTTGCACAATCACTCTAATGTCATATATTCACCTACCTCGCGATCGTCCCCTTACCATGTAGCCAGATCTACCAGCATTGTAATCCATCAGTGGAAGATGATAAGGTTGCATTCTCATGAGATGACCAAACCAACTTATTTTCTGCCTGGAAATGTATTCAACACAAGACGTAGTGCCGACCATACTTCGAATGTCGTCGTTCCACATTCACTTAGCCTTAGTTTTTCAGGGTGGCGCTCGCTGGTCAGACCGGATCATGCTTTATAAATTAACAACAAAATTGTTTTCGCAACATATTGAAATTCTTAATTTCCACAACATTAGTCACAACATTTCAACGGCGTATTTACTAAAACTATAATTAGTTCTTGCTACTGATCAACTGGCACACCTAACATCGGAAATACAGTAAAGCTCACCGTGTAAATGAAACCGGTTGTTTTCAGACTTTGCAGAGTCTTCTAAACACGCATACGTTGAGACGATAAGTTAAGATATACCAATACAAACAATAAATAAAGCATGCTTGTAAACTCTCCGAAACAGACATTATTATTGGATAGGTATATCCATATTACGGTACACTTTTTAATCTTAGTAGACTGCATGGCCTAGGGGTGAATCGTCCGTTTCACAACCCCAACTCACATGGGGTTCTAATCCCGCTGGTGTTGGCAGACATTTGTTTTCTTCTCTCATTCACGTACGGATAGTAATGGCAACCTAGGGTACTCTACACTTTTCAAGAAACGTATAACAGTCAAACACATTGGTGGTTGTAAGAAGGGGCGTTCTGCAAAGGACATGCTACTTACTAGTTAATCGTAACTTTTTCTGATTTTGGAGACCGTTGTTTTCATGTTGTGTGGATGATGAAGAATATTGTCGCCTTTGATTTGATTTAAAATGTTTTTTCCTAAATAAATACTCATAGTTCATGTCTGTGATTGTTTCTGTTTCTTTTTCTTCGCTCATCCTAAGATTAAGGTCCCGGTTTTTCTACCGTTGTTTGTAAGGTTGTTTTTATATCCACACAGCTTTTGTTTCATATCTGTCTCGCGAGTACAGTATTGTTCTCTCTTTTCCTGCGTGAGCGTGCAGCTTTGTTGGATGTGTTCCACGGTCACGATATGCCCACCCACATGGACACTTGTCATTTTCCCAATCCTAATTTTGTTTTAAAGATCACCCTTGAGTCTGTTATGTTCTCAGTCTGAAGATGACTTACTCTTTTCCAGTTAAATTCAGATAACTGACTTCTTTTCAGAATTCAGCGTGTCGATCAGCCCATTATCCCCTGAAATTGGCTTTAATTATGGTCTTGGCCTCAGAATATGTAATGCACAGGTCTGTTTTGGGGGATGCTGCTCCACACTTTGCTAGTCGGACACGTTGCTTCATTGCCTTCAATAGTGCAGTGGGATAGGATCCACTGTATGACCAACCTTACTGACAGCTGTGTCAGGGAGAACATACATTCCTCGGGATCTTATATGTCTGATGTATGAGAGGAGTCATTTATTTTGTAGCCTTATTGATGTCAGAAGAGAACAATAAAACGCCCATGCTAATACTCTTTGAATACACCGTATCTTAGAACTGCGTCTGCTGTTGTTGAGGTGACGTGACCATTTCATTTTTACGGTAACAGTGGTATACACGAAGTCGGTGGGAGGGGTGTTTACATATGGGGGCAGTTGTGGTCAATTATCTCACCTATCATCCTCTCTCTTCTCACTACACACCGACATAAGAGAACAATAACCTTCACTCAATGTAACGCCACAAATTTATTTACTATAAATACCTTCACTAACCCTTACCGCCCCCGTTTTCTTCTCCTTTGATAATATGTTATGACATAATGAAAAGTCTACTTTATGTCAATCATGCACAATAAATTTGTTTTAATGAATTTACGTACATAATGCATATGATGTTGCATTAACTGTTTGTCTAGTTAAATAATCATGAACAATGGTTCTCCTGTTAACTTAACTTAACAGAACTTCACTTAACGTCTTCATACTGGTTTAGAAGACTCAACAGAGTCTGTTTACAACCAGCTTCTTGTAGGGTTGTTAACTGATGTCTGAGTCCGTTTTAATAGACTCAAACACTGGAGCAAAGTAGGCCCGGAGCCTGTTAGGCGCCATCTAAGCTGCTCTTAACAAACCTCCTTACCATGGCCGTGCAATGCCATGTCACACAGTTAGTCGCCTCTTATGACATGCTCTTTGTAGAGCAGTAAGGATATTTGTGTCGTTGTCATACACGACAAATTATTCGGGTTACAGCAAGTTATCCAGGATTACCACGTAGTTGTCTAGAAGGATCATGGATACTCTGGTTCGCTGGACCTGACATTCGTAATCAGCTTTCAGCCGCTGTCCGCCGCAGCTCATGGACTGCTTACCATTCTGATCCCTTGAAATTGATCAACGCCCATCTTCTGGATTAAAACGCTTTAGTCGATGAACCAGCAAAGCCCATAATCCAACTATTTGAAATTATTGTCGGGTCCTTCAGACAGTGGTACCTAAGATGTGCAGCCCAGCTAGCTACACAAACCATCAGTATCTTTCTTCTTTCAGAGACCCCTTTAATACAGGCAATTATCGTGATTGGCTTGACTTGGCTTCGTTCGTTCTCAATCTCCCACTACCAAACACTGAAAGGGCTTAAGTAGCAGAATGTAGTCTAGATAACGGAATGCGTTGTGTCGTAGTTTACAGCTTGACTGCGATATTTGCACTTTTCGGTCCAACGCATCCGACTTCAGCACGCATTTTTTAGTACCGGGTTAGCATTCCCTCTTCGATCACTTCTCTTTAGCCAATCTGCCCTACTGCAGCCTGTTATCCAGGATCATCGCATGGAGGTGTAGAAGGGTTTTGCCAGCATTGGTTCGCTGGTCCTGACGCTAGCAGTCAGCTTTGAGTCGCTCATGCGCTGCTCAGCGTCTTGATCCGAATTATCGTGATTGACACACAACCCGTTCTTTAAAAGATTCAAAAGGGATTCCTGTCATATATGTGGAAAACAGTTGTTGAAGCCTTACACGTCCAGATGTTGACATGGATCTACTGTCCTAGTCATGCTGGGGTTACAAGCAGCGAAAGAACTGACATCTTGGTTTCACAAGCTACTATCGTTTGTGATGGATAGAAGTGACGTTTTGAAATCAATCAATGACCATCAGTTGGATGAGGACACCTAAATCATAGAATCAGGAATCTAAAAACAGTAAATGTTCAACATCAAACGAGGTTAGACCGGTGTAGGGTGCATCAGAGGATCGAGCAGGAGAGTGTACATCCAGCGAGCTACAAGTACCTTGAGCATCAAGACCCTACGCCATTTGTTGAGAGAGACGTATGTGAATGTCCGGAGTAGAGTGACACTGATTCTTAGAAACAGAAAAAAAAGAAAATCATCGTCCTTTTCTGAGAATTACTGATCGCCTATAAGTCTGCTCGGAATTCAATGACGTCAATTCTAATCAGAACAGAAAACGTAACTGGAATATGTTTACTACATTTACTAAAATAACACTTCTTTCTTTCAGATCCACACAGGCAAGCAGAACATTCTGATATAGCAGCAATGACTTTAGTTTCCTGCAAGTTAACAAAAGACGAAGCTGCTTTGAAAACACAGAAAAGCTGCTTTTATAAAGAATTTGTTGTCGCAGGAAGATTGCATGGTGTTTAAGAAAAACTGTGACTTTATTTCAAATGTTTTGCTATTGACCGGTGAAAAGTGATATTGTGGTAATCGATATTTATAGATCAATTGGCTCTATATATTTAAATACTACTTTCAGTCTAAAATGTTTTTAATTTTAAACTGGTAAAAAAAAGATATATATAACTATTGTAGTTAATGTCGTCATACAATACAATGTCGACCAAAGTATCAACAAAGCGATGTAGGGAAATTAAAATGTTAACATGTGTTAGTGAAGTTAAGCAAAGCGATTCAGATGACGATTCTATCGATGTCATATCAAATGGTGATGATACAATTGAAGAGAAAAACGCTGTCGAGGTTTGTCAATGTCCAGTAGAAGGTACGACAGAGCGATTAGAGCTGCCAGGAAAGAAGTTACAAGGCTGCACAAGGAACAAGACTATGCTAGAAAATGAAAGACATGACCGGCAGGCTGTCATTTTAAGTGACGAAGAGATCAGAGAAACTGCCAACGAAAGAGCGCTTAGCTGTTCCCCAAGATCAGTATCGAACGAGAAAGACAAACTATTTAACTACCACAGAAATGACACGCAAGAACTTCTTGACTCTCAAAGAAACAGCATCAGTATGTATACCTTCCATCCACAACAGTACCCCCACAACTCTCAGCACCTTGCCCGACTCGCTGGACTCACTCAAGGTCCACATGATGCATCGACAAGTGTGACTGGCAGTTTGCCCAATTTTTTCAATATTCATCCAGCTATATCACAATTATCGTCGACACCTTTATCTGTATCCCCTTCATCGGCTTCACAGCCAACAGAACTATCACACATCTTAGGACCAGACATATCATCGCACCCTCTAAGCCTTAAATCTGATCTTACTACAGCACCATCGCACGGCAGTACTAACAATGTTAACAATAAACGTAACGAACAATTTGATAAAAGATCGACCAGTCACAATCGCCCGTCATTTCTAATAACGGACATATTAGGGCCTAGACCGTCTGAGACTAGTCTGAGTCGGGACCGTCCACTTTCAGATTTTTCATCCGGCTCTATTTTTGGTAATGGATATTCCCAATTAAGTTCCACTTTCCGACAACAGTTTTCGGTGACATCGTCCGACTTCAGTGAAAAAAGAATTGACAGAAAGAGAAGGGTTGACGATAGTAAAGAAGACGATATTGAAGTTGATATTGATGATGATGAGGATGATGATGATGTAGACGATGAAAGTGGTGCCAATGGCGTGAGCGCTCGCTACGCTAATGGCGACGACGGCACGTACAGCAGCGAGTCTGAGGACGAAGGTAAGACTATATCGTTCGTATTTTTTACATTAGCTGTTCTCTTGTACTTGCTTATTGTTCGCTTTTAACATTAGTTTCTTACAAATTGCTTCTTTCTGGCCATTATTTGTCCATCACAAAGCGATGAAGGCCACAACATCAGACGGTTTGGTCTTAATAATGTGATGTGTGATGTATTTGATTATAGTGAGTAAGAATATGCGCTAGTCATCAACCTCACTCTTATCCCGAGTTACCTTGGATCAGGGGCAAGACTATTAGTCGAGACGACTGAAGGTAACTCAGGAAGCAGGCACTCTGGTCTTACATCCCATGAGACCAGGGTTCGCTTGAAAAGTGCCGGACTCGATCGCCAACCGTTTCCGTTCATCACTGTGAGAGGCGAGTGTCTTAAACCTCTTGATTACAGCAACCCCTATAGGACATCGACAGCCCTCCTCTAGCAAATTCGATCTTGAGCTGCCATTTTTACCGCTTCATATGAGGTCTACGGACCGAGTTCTTTTTCTGTCACTTCTGGTATTTCTTGATCTACGCATCTATCTCTTCTGTTGATATCAGGGTCTGTCTGACAACGTTTAACGGGTGATTTCCATTGTGGGTGTCCTTTCCAACTCCATTTCCTACGTTTGATACGTTACTCCACTGGTTGTTATTGGTTCCTTTCCCAAAAGATCTCTATTCCTGCCAGCAGATACCCATAATAACTACATGTCTGACAAACTTGACATCGAGATTTTAATCCGACCTGTTGGGTTTGTAAAACTTGAGTTTTACCCTTAGGCCACTCTCCTTATAATATGCCTAAAATATTTATAAGAAAATGAAAAAAAATGTTTCATATGCATGGGTATCAGTGACATTTATAATCGAATGTTAGGTGATGACACCGCAATGGATGAATTACCAAATCCCAGAATGCGGAACTTTGATTGTGAGCGAGGTTGACGAAACGGGGTCACAGGAGAGCGCAGAGAAGAAGTGTGTATAGTCAACGAACTAAAAGAACCGTCATTTCTAATGCAGTCCGCTATTTACTGAGATAAACTCTGCACCTATGAGTATGCCCGGAGCGCAGTGAAATCTATTCTTAAGACCAGAACAAACAACATTACTTAGCTAAACATATGTGCTGTTTTGTCAATTACTACTGCTACTAGGTACACTCATTTATTTTAACTTAATTGCAAGCACATCACTACAACTACCAAAAGAGATTTATGCAACACTATTTTTGTTGTATCGAAGTTCAGAGCTTGCGATATGTGCACCTTCCGTTCCGACACATCCGACTAAGCAAAGCATTAGGACCCGAGCAGGCTTTCCCTATTGAATCCCATTTCTCTGTCCAATCTGTCCTGTTAACTTAACTTAACTTAACGTCTTTATACTGGTTTAGAAGACCCTGCAGAGTCTGTATACAACCAGTTTCATTTACATCACCTTGCTCTAAAAGCTATGCGCATCCAATTGTTGCAGCCCGTTATCCACTATCACCACAAAAGAGGTGGCGAAGGATCTTAGCAGCTCTGGGCTGCTGGCCCTGACGCTAGTAGTCAGCTATGGTTCGCTGACCGCTACAACGCACGAATTGCTCAGCATCTTTATCCCTAACAATTTACTTTGCTTCAAGTGATTAAATATTTTCGCCGAAGGTCGGGCTGTTATGATAAATCAGTTAGTGCATCGGATCGTCTTAATAACTGCCTCTAATAATTCGTTCACAGCCGCTCAAAAGGACCGCTAACACCATCCCATGTCATACTGCATACTTCAGTAAACGGGTACACTCGTGACTGATCAAGCCAATGTGATCGCGAAAGTTCTATGACCAAGACGAGTCCTCAGTTGCTTTTGATATTCCCTCTACTCTAGATTTCTTCCGAGCGCGATAGTATAATGTTTCAGAATGTAGTCATGGATAATGAGAATCACTAAAGCCAGCGATACATTTGGCAGACTACACTCAAAAATCTGGCGACGAAATGGCATCAGCCTCCAGACAAAGCTGAAAGTGTACAGAGCAGTGGTGGTCCTTAAGTTGCTAAATGCAAGTGAAAGGTGGACTGTATACAGGCGTCATACAAAGAAACTGAATCACTTTCACACACTTTGTCTCAGGAGGGAGATGAATGTCAAATGGCAAGACATGGTCACTGCTGTTCTTGAGACAGCTGGTATCCCTAGTACTGATACAATTATGAAGCAATCACAGATTCGCTGGTCGGGTCATGTGACTCGCATGCCAAACTTTCGGTTACCAAAAATAATCTTCTGTGGCGAGATGCAATATGACGAACGCTCCCATGCAGGCCAGAAAAAAGCTCTTTAGACCCACTAAAAACGTCTTTAAAAGCTTTCAGCACAAACCTCGAAACATGGGAAGATGCTGCAGAAGACTGTACAACCTGGAGCACAGCTCGCCGCAGAGGAGCAGTTTCATACGAAGCTTCTAAAAAGACTGTAGCAGAACAAGGTAGAGAAACCAGAAAAGCCCGTGAAATATTAGTCTCGCGAAGCGAACTTTCCATGCCCTCACTGCCTGCGAGTATGCAGATCCCAAATCGGACTTGTCAGCCATCTCCGCACCCATCTACAGCTCGGAATTACAGAATACTCGACTGAAAGGACTGGCTAAAATGAAAAAAGGAAAGGTCCTCATCACGCGTTATGGACGAACAACAATAACAGACTTGCTCGTCTATTCGGGACTGCATAAGCAAGCAGGTATCGCTCATTTCAACGCCGTTTGTGACGCACTCTTTCAGATTGTACAATTTCGAGCCAGATTTGTCCATGTGTGTGTTAATGTCTGTTTGAGAGCACTCAAGGGACTCATTCAGATCGTCCTTGTTACGCTTTATGGACGTGACAGTGATCGTCTACTTCACTAAGTTTACTATACAAGAGCCTCTTTGGAAGCCTTTCGCTTGACGTTCAAGCCCATCTTATTTTGGATTTTTGCAAAAATTCACGAATAACTGGCATGTTGGATCTGGATAGTACTTCATTATCTGTGGTATGGTCCTGAAGCAAATATCCAGTATGTGTCTCAGACAATTCATATGGAAGTGATTTAGCCTCCTGTCGTCTCCAGGGTAGTGAGTTCAGCTCTCATATGCGTAGAGCAGAAGGCAGTATTGATTCAGTGTAAACTAGCGATAATGAAAAATGTTGCCACTTTACCACATCATTTAACGTTGATAAATGCTTATAATGTGATTTTTGTTCTTCAATTTGTTAGTCAGTTCATTGATGAAGACTTCATTTGTCCTACCCCATGCCAAAGATATGATGATGATTTAGGAGGATATTCTTCATCTTCTTCTTCTTTTACGTACGCTGTCCTACGCCGACGTAATTTTTCCAAGAAAGCAGCATTCACCGTGAGGCTGTGGGGGTCGTATGAGGATAACGTCTGGTCAGGCAAAAACACACTGATCAGAGAATGTAAGCCACGATCAAGAGAAATATACTGGCCAAGACTCTCACCTGACTTCCTCGTTGGTCGTCCTGGAAACGGGCTGTTGTCGAAGACAACAGTCTGGCTAATAGGGTGAGGTTCGACGTGATCTCCTTAGTAGTGAGCGAGACGCAGATGAAACCAAGAATAGCACAACTGCCTGGAGGTTCCCAGTCCACCTTCATCAGCCCCCTCGATATGGGAAGAAAGCTACTGTAACCCTTCACTTAACGCTCTTTTCAGGCGGCACAAAAGCGTAACCTACTCATTGTGGGCATTCGAAACAACAACTACAACCCGGAGGTTGTCGATACTGACAGAGCTTGTCTAGTGTGGGCACTGGTGATGGCCACTTGAGTGTCTCTAGTGTTGGCACTGGTGATGGCCACTTGAGTATCTCTAGTGTGGGCACTGCTGATGGCCACTTGAGTATCTCTAGTGTGGGCACTGGTGATGGTCACTTGAGTATCTATAGTGTGGGCACTGGTGATAGCCACTTGAGTATCTCTAGTGTGGACACTTGTGATGGCTACCTGAGTATCTCTAGTGTGGGCACTGCTGATGGCCACTTGAGTATCTCTAGTGTGGGCACTGGTGATGGCCACATGCGTATCTCTAGTGTGGGCACTGGTGATGGTCATTTGAGTATCTCTAGTGTGGGCACTGGTGATGGTCACTTGAGTATCTATAGTGTGGGCACTGGTGATAGCCACTTGAGTATCTCTAGTGTGGACACTGGTGATGGCCACTTGAGTATCTCTAGTGTGGGCACTGCTGATGGCCACTTGAGTATCTCTAGTGTGGGCACTGGTGATGGCCACTTGAGTATCTCTAGTGTGGGCACTGGTGATGGCCACTTGAGTATCTCTAGTGTGGGCACTGCTGATGGCCACATTAGCTTGTCTAGTGTGAGCACTGCTGATGGCCACATGAGTATCTCTAGTGTGGGCACTGGTGATGGTCATTTGAGTATCTCTAGTGTGGGCACTTGTGATGGTCACTTGAGTATCTATAGTGTGGGCACTGGTGATAGCCACTTGTGTATCTCTAGTGTGGACACTGGTGATGGCCACTTGAGTATCTCTAGTGTGGGCACTGCTGATGGCCACTTGAGTATCTCTAGTGTGGGCACTTGTGATGGTCACTTGAGTATCTCTAGTGTGGGCACTGGTGATGGCCACTAGAGTATCTCTAATGTGGACACTGGTGATGGCCACTTGAGTATCTCTAGTGTGGGCACTGCTGATGGCCACATTAGCTTGTCTAGTGTGAGCACTGCTGATGGCCACATGAGTATCTCTAGTGTGGGCACTGGTGATGGTCATTTGAGTATCTCTAGTGTGGGCACTGGTGATGGTCACTTGAGTATCTATAGTGTGGGCACTGGTGATAGCCACTTGTGTATCTCTAGTGTGGACACTGGTGATGGCCACTTGAGTATCTCTAGTGTGGGCACTGCTGATGGCCACTTGAGTATCTCTAGTGTGGGCACTTGTGATGGTCACTTGAGTATCTCTAGTGTGGGCACTGGTGATGGCCACTAGAGTATCTCTAATGTGGACACTGGTGATGGCCACTTGAGTATCTCTAGTGTGGGCACTGCTGATTGCCACATTAGCTTGTCTAGTGTGGGCACTGGTGATGGCCACTTGAGTATCTCTAGTGTGGGCACTGGTGATGGTCACTTGAGTATCTATAGTGTGGGCACTGGTGATAGCCACTTGAGTATCTCTAGAGTGGGAACTGCGGATGGCCACTTGAGTATCTCTAGTTTGGGCACTGGTGATGGCCACTTGAGTATCTCTAGTGTGGGCACTGGTGATAGCCACATGAGCTTGTCTAGTGTGGGCACTGGTGGTGGCCACATACGCTTGTCTAGTGTTCGCACTGGTGGTGACCACATGAGCTTGTCTAGTTGCCAGTATGCTCTGTTTCTCATCTGTGCATGTTCAGGCCCTAATCAACCTTTTGTACTCTTCGAAGGCCACACTGGAATTTTGTTTGTGGTAACCCTCCACTTTATTTTGCCAGTCTGTCTGCCTCCTGGTTGCTTGAATGTTACAGTGGGATGTCACACACTGTACAACGACTCTTCTGGGTTTGGACTGCTGGCATAATTGACAGAGCACTGATCTTAGGTCATTCAATCTGCATTTGTCTGGCTCTTGAGCGCTGTAACCACTGACAAGGCATCTATAAAAGATGCTACCTGGTTTTCTTTTCTTTCGGCTGTCAGCATAGAAGGCTCAGTCTCCTTTTTAAGTTTTGTGAATATAATATTTGTTTACACCTGGAAAAAAAGAGTATTTAGAATTGTACTAATTATATAAATTATTAAACCTTTTTTGTTATATTTATGGTCTTGGTTCTGGCATTTTGTCTGTTCGTGTTCATACTGATTCACTGCGAGCTGATGTATGAGGTCTCGAAAAAATTGGGAAACATATCCCAGACCTCTCTCACGTTTTATGTACAAAAATTCACCTATTTGTCAATTCCAAGTTTTAAAAAAACTTAAGAATGTTGTTTATCACGGAAGTGCAGCCACTTTGGTATGCAGTGAAGTTATTTCCGCCGGATTTGAATCGAGATCTTTGATAAAACATACCGAAATATGTGGACATTTGGCTGAAGATAATTACATTTTTCAACTTTACGTTATCATCAACATCAAGTGCCTTGCCGGATGGTGATAATGGATCTCCATTTCCTCTTCTCACGAGTGTCGGTTATGAGTTCCGCCACTGATCGCCTCCCATGCCAGGTCTTCAAGCAATCCATTGTTTTCTCTCTACCCCCTCTTGTCCACTATTCTGCCAGTTGTCACCGTGACATTCCCGAAAAAGTATGACTGCCTTATTCTGATTTGTGCCTTAGGTTGACGTATGACAGCGTACGAAGAAGAAGAAGAAGAAGAAGAAGAAGAAGAAGAAGAAGAAGAAGAAGAAGAAGAAGAAGAAGAAGAGGAGGAGGAGGAAGATTTGTGCCTTAATTTGGTGTTGTGTATTCAAGAACCCCATTTTTCGATTTCTTTGCAATCCATCTTTCAACATTCTTTTTTTTAAACCACATTTCCGATATCTCCAAAGATCCCTGTACGTGCTTACTGATTTTCCATGACTGGCTGCCGAGTGTCGGTACTGGCTCTACGTAGAATCCTAGAACTCTTTCCCAGTGATAGGCTTATATGCTTTTAATTCACAAGATTCCCCGCATACTCTGGAAGACTGATTTTCCCTTGCCTATTCTGTACATTATTTCATATGTGTATCTCCTATCAGAACTAATGTGGGTGCCCAACAATTGAAATGAGTGTATTTGTTTTAGTTTCCCCTTCCCCTTTAAACAGCAATTTGGAGTTTTGTGTTTCTTAGGTACCACCACTACTTCTGATGTTGGCGGGATTTAAACTGAGGCTTTTTTTCCATTTGAAAAAATAACATGTTGATCAGTTGCTATAAATCTGACTGGTTCTGTGCTATATAATGTTAATATTATAAACGTTTTTAGATCTAATGAAGTAACATTTTTCAACGTGGATAATCTTCGATTAGAAGCGATTGCCTTGCTCAAGGTTGTGTAATTTTCAAAATTATTGAAGTGTGAGTAAATCATTTTAGTTTTTTTCTGGAATTGAAAAACGTAACTGCCTACTGTAATCTCTTTCACACAATCTGCATCCCTATTTGTAAAATATATTTATTCACTTCGTCAGTATATAATATGTGGTATGTTAATAAAACCTTACTGGAGATAAATTGGTCTATATGAGTAATATTGTACTGTAATATTAGTTGCTGTAAACAAATTCCAGAGTTAATTATTTCTACATACGAGGGAAAAGGCCTGCACTTTAGTACCAGGTATGAACGAGTCAAGACGCATACCTGGAAATTGGTGAGAACATGTTTTGTTCACTGTGTATTTACCCTGTAAGGCGAACTCGCCTACAATCAATTCCTTACCTTCCTCATGCATTGATCCGTCTGGCGGTTTTGATAATGGGATCAAGGTCTCTAGACGCATTGGCTCTGACAATGTGCACATTTTAATGGCTGCTCTGCGCAAGCAGTTTTTAACTGGCTCTGATTTTTAGCCTCAAATTCGATTAAGACAATCAGTTTCTAAGACAATCAGTTAGCCAATCAATGACGGTCGTTCCTCTTGGTGCATGGACCATTGACAGCATCACGGCAGCATAGACGATCCTGGGGCTAGCTCTTTCTGACTTCTCTTCAGGTGTAAACATTTAATCTTTATCCTAATCACATTATCTTCTCTATGTTTTGGGGGATTTAACACTTTCTCTATCTATTTATCGCTCTCTTTCTCTCTCTCTCTCTCTCTCTCTCTCTCTCTCTCTCTCTCTCTCTCTCTATCTATCTATCTCTTTTCGCTCGAGGATTTCACGTAACAGCTTCTCTGGCAATGTTAGACTATGCCTTCCGATATGCATGTCCTGACTAGCATTATGGTCTTCTCTTTGTTTGTTGTTCCAGTGGATGTTGTTGGCTCCTTTCCCAAATATCGTCATTCCTCCCCCATGCCATTCCACTTTACGACCCTTCTAGGACAGGTCGGTCCTGGTGAAAGATGACAACCTGAACATTTGTGTTTTTTCTTGCTGACCAATACTTCGATCCATACTGAAAGACAGAAAGCGTGTCAGTCTTGCATAGTTTTGGTTTGCTGTTTGTTGTTTTTTTGCTGTTGTTTCCCAAATCCTGTTCCTGATCTCGTTTGCTCTTTTCTTTTTCTTTCTTTTTTTCTTACCTTTTCTTTGTTTTTCTTTTTTTTCTTTTTATTTCTTTTTCTTTTTTTTCCGTTTGCCTTATTTTTATATCTCCCAAAGTGATTGGCATTGCACTATGTTCTCATTTTGAGCTTGTCGGCCCAGTGCATCCTACTTCGGCATCCCTTTTATGTAAGGGTCTGGTTCCTCCTGCATTTTCTAAAGGTTTGCATCCCCGGGGTAACGGCCGTTGCTGTGGTGGGGAGCGAACCCAGCACGTTCGGGTCGGGAGGCGTGTCACTTAACCACTAGTTCACGTCTTTGCACTTCGGGCAGACGTATAGGCGCTCAGTCCCTTAAACAAATGACGAATAGTGCAGATACTGATGGTTCCTGTAGCTTACTGGCTGCTGATATACATTTCATGTACCAAAACACTGAGCTTAATGACTTAAGAGCAGCACTCTGCAAACTGTGCCAGCAGTCCGCACCAAATAGGGTAGTGGTACAGTGGGTCCCATCACACTGCAACATCCAAGGCAACGAGGAGGCAGACAGACTGGCAAAAGAAGGCGCAAGACTACCACAAACAGATACCAGTATGACGTACGAAGAGTCAAAACGGCTTATCAAAGCCAGATACATGACCAAATGGGAAACCGAACATACTGGTTACACCAAAAACGATGCCTATTACCAGTTGAACCGAAGAGAGCAGGTCGTTGTCTTCAGACTTCGCACTGGCCACAATAGACTGAGGTACCACCTATTCAACAAATTGAAGATAGGGTGTACCGACGAATGCCCGTGCGGTACTGGTAAAATGACCGCTGAACATCTGCTGCAGAACTGCCCGACATACGAGGATCAGAGAGAGCAGATGTGGCCATCACCAGTGGAACTGCAAGACAAGCTCTATGGCAGTGGCGACAGCCTCAGGATGACCGCCGCTTTTTCCCAAGATAATGGTTACTGTCTGACTGCGTACGAAGAAGAAGAAGACGATTTCAGGTACCAATTTTTGCTGGACCCGCTTATGATCTCAAAATCCTGTAATCTGTGTTTTGTTGGTTCATCACCTGCTCTGTCTTCCTCCAAAATGCGTTTGTTGATCAATGTCCCAGCTGCATGCGTCCAGAATGTTAGATCTGTCATTTCTGCAAATTAATACATGGCCATGACAGTAGGTTCAGCAGTAGATCATTACTACTGTTGATATGTTCCTGCAGTTGTTATTCTGTTGTTCCAATTAGTGGTTGAACAACACAATAGAGACGTCCATGTAAGTGATCACTGAGGCTGTTTCCCTTACTTATTTTGGCTTTTCTTCATTATCATTTCCCTTTCAGTTCTTTAATCATTTGAATATTGTGATACTTCTAGAGCCATGACATCTGCATATTCCATATATCCTAGTGCAGAATGCAATGTGCATGGAGGGGGGCCTTCTGTTGTATGGCAGATCATCCATTCAACGACAACGCCCTGTCGTAATCCTGTTTTACCCTCGATAGTTTGCTTACCCTGTCCAACATTGCGTGTAAAATTTATTGATAGACATAAAGGGATTGAAACAATGCGATTAAGAATACCATTAACCATTGGCATTCTCAATAGGCTGCCCCAGTGAATGCTGTCAAGGCAGTTTTTCATCAACATGTATACAAAGTTAGGTTATTTTCCGTTCTGTGTATTGTCCTGCAAGAAAAACATAAGATCCATTTGTTCTCTATTCCTTCTCCTTGTTCCTTCATACCTTCCTCTAAACTTAAAACTAGATTTTTAGCTAGCTTTAATCAAATACGTCTATTTTTATTCGTGAAATCTATTTTTAAAACGATTCCATCAGAACTATGTGATTGAGCGTTTTTTTTTTTTTAAAGTTGAATCTATAAATAATTTTGATTGCGAGCTTAGTTAAATGAATGTTTTCGAAATCGCTTTTGTGTAACATATAAATAAATCTTATGCTAGGCTACCTATCGTTCGTTTTCATTGGCGCGAAATCCATAAATAATTTGTATTGACAGATTAGTTTATTTTAATTGTTTCCTAATCTCTTTAGCATAGTAAATATTGTTAGTTTTGTTTAATTTTGAATATCCTGAATGGTCTCTTTGGGCAAAATGGTGGAAATGGTGGATACGTGTGTACTGATAAGAGCTAATCTGGTAATGCCGCAGAGGAGGCGACAAATGGTGTTGCGTAATCCCCTCAACGCACAGAGCTTGACAACTACTGGCAACTCAGTTCTACTAAAAAGTAAACCATTTAGCTTTTAAAACCAAATTATAACATTTAAGACCTACCAAAAAGTAAACCATGTAGCTTCTAGCCACAAAATATAACATCTGAGACCTACCAAAAAGTAAACCATGCAGCTTCTAGCAACAAAATATAACATCTGAGACCTACCAAAAAGTAAACCATGCAGCTTCTAGCCACAAAATATAACATCTGAGACTTACTAGAAAGTAAACCATGCAGCTTCTAGCCACAAAATATAACATCTGAGACTTACTAGAAAGTAAACCATGCAGCTACTAGTAACATAATATGACAGCTGAGAACTACCAAAAAGTAAACCATGCAGCTTCTAGCCACAAAATATAACATCTGCGACTTACTAGAAAGTAAACCATGCAGCTACTAGTAACATAATATGACAGCTGAGAACTACCAAAAAGTAAACCATGCAGCTTCTAGCCACAAAATATAACATCTGAGACTTACTAGAAAGTAAACCATGCAGCTACTAGTAACATAATATGACAGCTGAGAACTACCAAAAAGTAAACCATGCAGCTTCTAGCCACAAAATATAACATCTGAGACTTACTAGAAAGTAAACCATGCAGCTACTAGTAACATAATATGACAGCTGAGAACTACCAAAAAGTAAACCATGCAGCTTCTAGCCACAAAATATAACATCTGAGACTTACTAGAAAGTAAACCATGCAGCTACTAGTAACATAATATGACAGCTGAGAACTACCAAAAAGTAAACCATGCAGCTTCTAGCCACAAAATATAACATCTGAGACTTACTAGAAAGTAAACCATGCAGCTACTATTAACATAATATGACAGCTGAGAACTACCAAAAAGTAAACCATGCAGCTTCTAGCCACAAAATATAACATCTGAGACTTACTAGAAAGTAAACCATGCAGCTACTAGTAACATAATATGACAGCTGAGAACTACCAAAAAGTAAACCATGCAGCTTCTAGCCACAAAATATAACATCTGAGACTTACTAGAAAGTAAACCATGCAGCTAGTAGTAACATAATATGACAGCTGAGAACTACCAAAAAGTAAACAAAGTAGCTGCTAACAAAAACATATAATAACAAAGTCCTACCTTAGAGTAACCCTATATCGTATTAATTGCAACTGCAGTAATCTGCCAACTCCTTTGGTTGGTTCAGATTCAGTCCTTTTCATATCAAAGTGCTTTCCAACGCTGCACAGGAATTCAAGCCTAAACGCTGAACATTTTGGCGTCTGTGTTATGATTAACCAAAAGGACTATGTCTGTGACTGAAAGTAACGTATCGTTTCCAATAAACGGTTTAAAACCCTAACCAAAAAAACTCAGCAAAAATAAACCCTTTTTAATAACTGTGCGAGATAGTTCTCCAATGCTGTCCCATGAATGGAGACACCCTGCGGATAAGGCGTCAACAGACCGTCAAAACGATCTTCTACTAAGATAGGTCCATACAATATCTTTTTTAGGGATTATTGGCTTATGGGCAAAATTGACAGCCAGTACAAAAACAGCCTGCCACGGTCAAAAATATCTGCACAGTTTCGCGGTGGAGAATAATGTAATGCTGGTGGAGGAGCACAAGCTGCCGTTGGCGATGAAGCACGCGACATCATGTTATTGCTTTTCCTTAGTGTGGATCTAGTAGCCATTTACTGCTAGGTTAAATGGAGCGTGTTGTGAACCTGGGATCCTTGTCACGAGACGTCAACTGGTTGATCAATTTTCGCATCGGGCAGAACTATATACGCAGAGTCTCTCTCAGCAAACGGTGAAGGGTGTTGAATATAATGGTTCCTGTAGCTCTCTTGGTGTACACACTGATTCTCAGTCTTTCTCTCACGTAACGCTCATTTGTATAGACACAAATGCTTCTTTTAGCTCGCTGACTGTACACACTTATATTCAGTCTCTCTCTCTCTCACGTAAAGTTCATTTTGTAGACACTAATGCTTCCTTTGACTCGCTGGTTGGGCATACTCGTTCTCAGTATCTCTCTCTATATCAATTTCTCTCTCTCTCGCTTTCTCTCTCTCTAATCCAACTGCAAATAATATGGATTCTAATACTTCCAATAGCTTGGTGGTTGTAGTCCTAATCAGTCTCTCTCTCTCTCTCACCCACGAAAAGCTGATATTTATATTTTTGAATAGGCATTAATGCTTCTTTTAGCTCTCTGGTTGCATACACTAAAGCTCAGTCTCTCTCTCTCTCTCTCTCTCTCTCTCTCTCTCTCTCTCTTAATAAACGGCAAAAGCAATGGATACTAATACTTCATGTAGCTTGCTGGTTGAGTGCGGCAATCTCAGTTAAGCACTTATAGTTATAGAAAACATAATTGCAGATCACTACGCGAGTGGCGGAAGGATAAGATAAGATACATTCTACAAGAATACGACCTATCACAGTGAATATAACATATTAGATTCAAAATAGCAATATCATCTTACCGATTGCGAACATTAACAGAAAATTAACAGTAACAACTAAACAATATGTGTATTCTATATACGGCGTGTAAAAAAGGTTCAAATAATGTAATTAAGTTTGCTTCGGTGTCGGTGGCTCGTTGCATCGATCGACCATGGCTACGTGCTGGAGCTTGCTGCCAGGCTTCTTCCAGAACTGAAAATGAGTCTGCCAACTGGCGATGCTATACGAGGCTTGGCGGATCCTTCCTGAGCTTCCAGCCGGTGTGTGGGTAGTTCATGGAAAAGAGAAATAATTTGTGAAGGAACTGATGAGCCTAAACGTCCTGATCCAGCTTGAAAACATGGTCAAAGATGGACGAGATTTTGTCAGATGATGGGGAGATTTGTCAGCGCGGTGAGCTCATCATTGTGAGCCAGGTTCGTGTCATCGAATTATGAGGATGCGTCGCTGGTTGCGGATTTGAAAAGCGTTAAGTCTCTTTGGTAGAAGGCGCTCGATGGTCTGGGCCCGTCGTGGCATCAGCGTCAAGACCAAACTCAAAGTCTACCGTGCAACCATCATTAAAACGCTACTATACGCTTGCGAAAGCTGGACTGTATACTCTGGACATGCAAGGAGGTTAAACCACTTCCACACAGGTTGCCTGAGGCGAATATTCCACTTCCGATGGCAAGATAGTGTCACTGACATCGAGGTTCTCTCGAGGGCTAACATGCCCAGCAGCCATGCACTGCTAGAGAAAGCACGACTAGGGTGGGCAGGACACCTCGTCCGTATGTCAGACGAGCGGCTCCCAAAGAAGCTTCTCTACGGCGAGCTGAGAGAGGGATGGCGGGAGAAAGGGCGGCCAAAAAAACGTTTTAAAGACGGTCTGGAGGACTCACTGAAAAGTTGCTAGATAGACATAGACACCTGGGAATGTCTTGCGCAAAACAGATCGGACTGGAGAAGCGCAGTCAAATCGGGTGTAGCTGCCGGTGAGGACGACCGTGTTGTGAAAGCCCAGAGCAGACGCGAGACCCGGAAATCGCGAACAGCGGGAACACCATCACCTTCTACAAACCTCGTGTGCCCGTTATGTAGCAGATGTTTTCGTGCCCGCATTGGCCTGTTCAGCCACATGCGCACCCACACCCAACAGGTAAATCTGTGACAAGGATGATGTCAGCGGTCTTCATCGACAAAGATGGACAGATATTATAAGTCTCGTTTAAGCGGTGTTCAGCTCTCGGTGCCATACAGGTGTACGGTGATCAGACATGTCTGGTAGAAGCAAAAAGATTGATTGCAGGGAAAGACATGTTGAAAAAAAGAAATTACACGTAAAATGAATAGAAATGATTGATTTATCTTTACATCATTTATCGATCACAATATCACAATGTAACAGACGATCACTGATTGACATTATCATCGCATCTTCTGCTTATAAATATCTAATTCCATCACAGTACGTCCCATTGCAACCAGCATGTACACTCTTGGTTAGCTGTAAACCACACCAGTGCTCTAAATGCATCGAAATGTCTCGTCATATCATTAATGCTGCTGTCTTCTGCGTTCCTTCTCAGTCTTCCAATACCAAGTTTTTTTAGCCCTGCACAGGACTTTGCAAGTAGTATGATGTAGTTCGGAGAACGCAATGCGTTGTGTCGCTAGTTTATAACTTGACTGCGATATTTGCACCTTTCGGTCCGACACATCCGTCTTCGGCAGGATCATTATTGCTAAATGTATATTGAAGTGATCGAATGTCTCGCTAGCTAATTAGTACTAAGTGTCTATTAAGATAACTAAATAGCACTCTATCCAATTAGTACTAAATATATATTAAGATCATAAAATGCCTATCCATATAATTAGGCTAATATGCTAATTAAAGTAATAAAATATCTTGTTTTCTAATTAGGACTAAATGTTCTTTAAGGTAACCAAAAAACCCACTATCAAATAAGTAAGAAATGCCTATCAAAGTTATTAAATTACTCGTCATTTAATTAATACTAAATGTATATCAAAGATACTCAATTACCTGTAAGCTATTTAGCACAAAATGTCTATCAAAGATACGAAATTACCAGTAATTTATTTAGCAAAAAATGTCTATCAAAGATACGCAATTACCCGTAATCTATTTAGCACAAAATGTCTATCAAAGATACGCAATTACCCGTAATCTATTTAGCACAAACTGTCTATCAAAGATACGCAATTATCCGTAATCTATTTAGCACAACATGTCTATCAAAGATACGCAATTACCCGTAATCTATTTAGCACAAAATGTCTATCAAAGATACGCAATTACCCGTAATCTATTTAGCACAAAATGTCTATCAAAGATACGTAATTACCCGTAATCTATTTAGAAAAAAATGTATATCAAAGATACGCAATTACCCGTTATCTATTTAGCACAAAATGTCTAACAAAGATACGCAATTACTCGTAATCTATTTAGCACAAAATGTCTATCAAAATTACTATATTACCCATCACCTAATTAGTACAAAATGTCTATTAAAGTTACTAAATTACTCGCCATCTAATTAGTACTAAATGTCTATCAAAGTAAACAAATGTTTTTTAAACTTTGTTCGCACAAAGTCTTCATCGCAAATAACAATTTGTAAAAATAGTGTTCAAAGCGTCGCTGATAGGGTGCGGGTGTTGGCGGTAGTAGCAAGTAGCTGATCATCGAGCGGTTGGTAGGACCTGTCGAGGCTCACCCTGAGCTGAGAGATTTGCTCGGTGAGGTCCGTCGTTCGATCGCTCAGCTGTTCGTGTCTCTCAACAAATTCACCACCACGACGACCAAGACGTTTTCGGGCTCAACAAAATAACACCACTGTGGAAGGTGACTAGAAAAGGTTGTGCGTGAGACTAGCAATATCACTAGTTTAAAAACCATCGATACTGCAACTTCATTTAATAAATGGACTGATGATTCCATTAAAGCTGGTCAAGGTGAACCAGCTGTGGCAGTTTAAGTAGTATTGGTTGAACGTGGTGAGGTTGCTAGTCCAAAGCACAATCCTCTTTAGATCTCTTTAACGTCGTGCTTGTAAGTATTCGCTGAATTTATTTTTTATGCAAGCCAATTCCGTGCCGAGGATTGGCCACGGAAACGAATCTACTGAAAAAAACATTTAGGAAGACTTGAAAAACATTTAGGAAGACTTGAAAAACATTTAGGAAGACTTGAAAAACATTTAGGATGACTTGAAAAACATTTAGGAAGACTTGAAAAACATTTAGGAAGAATTGAAAAACATTTAGGAAGAATTGAAAAACATTTAGGAAGACTTGAAAAACATTTAGGAAGAATTGAAAAACATTTAGGAAGACTTGAAAAACATTTAGGAAGAATTGAAAAACATTTAGGAAGACTTGAAAAACATTTAGGAAGACTTGAAAAACATTTAGGAAGAATTGAAAAACATTTAGGAAGAATTGAAAAACATTCTCCTTCAGGAAACGTTATTTAGAGGACTTGACTTTGTGTACAGGTGTAATTTTCTGTAAAACGGGACGGACGAAAAGGATAGGAGGATTAGAAGAAGGAGGAGATGGAGGGGGGAAAGAAGGGTGGGGGTAGATGAGCAGAGAAGGAGGACGTGAAGGAGGGTGATGTGAATGAGGAAGAGGCGAGAGAGGATGAGGGAAAAGAAGGAGTAACACGAAGAGGAGGGGATGAGGACGAGGATAAGGAGGAGGAGGAGAGTGAGGAGAGTGAGGAGAAGGAGGATGGGGAGGAGGAGGAGGAGGAGGAGAAGAAGAGGAATTATAAGATGAGGAGCTGGAGGACAAGAATGAGGAGAAAGGAAAGGGAGGAGAAGGAGGAGGAGGAGGAGCAGAAGGAAGAGAAAGAGGAGAATGAAAATGAGGAGAAGAGGGAGGAGAAGAAAGAGAAAAATGAGGAGGAGGGGAGGAGAAGAATGAAGAAAAAGACAGGAGGAGGAGAAGGAGTGTGAGGAGAAGAGAGAAGAGAAGGAGGAGGAGAGGCATGAGAGGAAGGTGACGGAGAATGAGTAGAAAAAGGAGGAATTGTGGTGCAGGGAGGAGAGTAAGGAGGACTAGGTGGAGAAGAAGTAGGAAGAAAAAGAGAGGTGGAGATGTAATAAAAGGGGGAGCAGGAGGGGTAATAGGACGGAGGAGTACGTCAACTGGGTACTGCACAAGAGACGGCAGAAGAGGTTCCTCAAACCAAATGGGTGTGGTCTGGCCAAACCCCGATACAATTCTATAGAGGATAAACGTATAACGGTTTTACCTACGAGTAGTTGACACAGACCAAAACAGATGTATCGATCCAATCAGAAACAGACCGGGTCTATGATAGACTGAAGGAAAGAGCATGCCACGAACCCGTATGCCTTGCAGAGGGGGACTAGCACTTCAGCGGCTAAGCCAATCGGATACATTAAAGATCTCATGTAATCAATATCTGAACTTGGCCAGCTTGCGAGTGATGGATTTAGCGATCTCACAAAAAGCAGAAAATAAAATCTTTCATAAAAATAATATTTTAAATCGGGGGTTAAGAAAATGGTCAGGGAAGTTTGTCACATTTCGTGCACCGTACAATTGGGATTTTTTTTAATTTAAAATTATTTTTAAATCCGTATTTGCTGGAATTTAAAAAAGAAAACAACAACCGAATCGCATTATTCCTTTAACTCCGGAATCATTTTCCTCGTCTGGACGGAATTATCTTACTTTGGACTTACGGACAACTAGATGTGAACAACTTCACACCTCTTTAACTTTTTAATTTTTTGTAATAGAACCTATCATAATATATCAAATTACATTGAAACTATTGCATAACAAGAAAGAGTTGTTAATAAGACATAATATTGCAGGATTATATGTGTATGAGGCAAAGAGTGAGTAAAGACAACAAAAATGAAAATGAATTTTAGTGAACATTTCTGGAAAACAGATCTAGCAGTAAGAAATAAATTAAAGGAAAATCATTCTAGTTAATTTCTGAATTACCCAAGTAAGTCGCATGTCCTCTTACAGAACGTAGCTTCTTACAACCGCCACCTATTTGGCTGTTATAAGTTTCTTGGCAAGTGAGCAGTACGGTGGGTTGCCATTACTTTCCGTACGTGGAGAAGCATTCGCCCGAGAAAAAAAATCGAGTGTCTGCCAAACTGGACACAAGTGGGAATCAAACCCAAAACTTTGGGATTGTGAAATCCGAGCGAGTTTCACCCCTAGGCCACACAGACTACTGATTTACCCAAACACATACGAAATAAATATTATTTATACAGAGACGTTGGTATCGTTCCACCAGCGAGAGCTGTAGAAAGTAACAATGCCATCATCTCTCCGGAGTTAAAGCTAAGAATACTACTTCTTCTTCCTCGTTGTTCGTTCTCAAACTCGTGCTACCTAAGCCTGAAATGGGCTTTGCAAGTAACAGGATGTTGTGTGGATAACGTAATACTTTGTGTTGATGTTTACACCTTGACTGCGATATTTGCACCTTTTCGTCCGACACATCCGACTTCTGCAGGCATTTTTGGGTACCGGTTTAGCCTTCCCTGGTTGACCACTTCTCCTTAGCTAGCATGGTCTGTTCCAGGCTGTTATTCAGGATAACCGCGTGGAGGTGTAGAAGCGTCTTGGTAACTCTGGGTCGCTGGCCCTGACGCCAAAATCAGCTTTGCGTCTTTGATCACCACTTGTTGTTGTTTGTGTTGTATCCCATCTGGAGGTTAGAATGAAGGATAGGTGTGGGGTGGGGGGAGGGAGCGTGGGAGGGTGGGGTGACTTTATATGATGAAAAAATAATTACATTCTTTTCGGACAGTTGCCGTAAAGCGAGCAGGTTAGATTTTTCCTTAAATTTCCCAGACAAAAAATATGATCATTACAGGGGGCTCAAACCCGTTTCCTTCACTGTAAAGGACTGATCTACCACCCGCTATTCATTCTGTTGAATTTTTTAAATAAAGGTGTAATACATGTACGTCTATGTATGGTCCAGTGGCGGGACGACAAAAGTATATGATGGTGCCCAAACACGGAATGTGCTCCCGCATGAGTTTTGTAATGTGTGGTAAAAGACCTTATTAAGTTAGCTGCCCGTCTCAGGTGATGATAATCACATCTTCATACGGTTTTGTCTTGATGATATAACTTGTGCTATGTTTGGAGTACAGTGAGGAAGAAACTGATTAACTTTGCTCTCTGGTCACGAGCTAGCTTGGAACAGTAACAGGACTTGTTAAGTCGACTGAAGGTAACTCAGGATCCAGGAACTCTGGTCCTACCTGCCCTGAGACCATGAATCGCTTGAAACATGTGAGATTCGATCGCCTACCGTTTCCGTTCATCGGTTTGAGAGGCCAGTGCCTTTCCTCTCGACAACATCACTAACCGTCTGAGCGATGTGTCATGGACATGTCGCTTACCGGACAGAGCCCAATCTTTCCAGTTTAGTCCATTATTATAGGCCCAACATTAACTACTGTGTACATGAACGGTGCAAATGGCGTAGTGGGAATCGACACTGTGGTGGCCATAGTAATGAACTTACTGAGTAGCCTCACATTGCACTGCAGCCTGACAGATCTTGCCCCACCAACTCAAGTACGTCTCGTGATATGAGGAGAGCCACTGTAACCTGCCACCAAAGAAAGTAGCCAAGAGTATCTTACTAAAATGCAATAGAAGTACTATCAACCCAAAAGCAAATGGGTAACCTGGCATACTTTGAGAGAAGAGAGAGTGGCGAAATGATCTGGCACCCCACCTAAAAACAAATATAAGATTTAGCGTGAAGACGTATGCCACACATTATCCCTGACAGCATTGACTGAGATTAAACTCATGTTCATATGTTTTTGAAAGCTAATTGACAGTTAATTTTTGTCTGATTGTCTCTCTATATAATTTTAATAGTTGTGCTGCCCGCCCGTGACTTAATTGTGGAATGAAAGCCAACAACGAATGGACTCGGTCACAGTATTTTAGAGGAAAAATGTGAAATCGAAACACGATCTCGCTGACATTATTGTCAATATGTGACTACCTTCAGTGTGTGTCCTTTTTACTAATTTAGACAATGTCATTCGTATTTTAAGTGTGCGTATATCGAGGAGTCGTACGTCGACCAATACATCGGGAATTCCCTGCATGCTTTTTTTCAAATTGGTTTTCAGCATTTGACTACAAATGTAGAGCCAATTATTTATGAACGTAAATCGTGCCCCCGACCACCCATATAATAGGGCTACGCCACTGCTGCTAATACTAGTCACGTATTTGCAATTCTTTGTCAATGCGCTATTTTCGAACTGAACCTAAATGTGGTTTCAAGTTTGAAAAGTCGAACTAAGTCGAACATCGAATGCTAGAACATTCCTAATACAAAATATGGCTTCTGCAACACATTGTATAAACGGATTATCACCCATACTGATAATTGAACGAAGCTATTATACCTTTGGTTCAATGCACGAGAAGCTTTATAGTTAAAGGGTTCACGATAACCAGCATCGATCTGGCTGTGAAACATGGACATCAGAAGATAGCAGCTATGTCGATTTCAACAGTTGGAAAATATTTTGCTATTAATGTCTAATTCTGTTATTGATCGCTCGACTGCGTCAATAATTACTACTACTATCACCACTACAACCACTACAACCACTACAACCACTACAACCACTACAACCACTACTGCGACAATCTCTATTGTTTCACTCAAAATATATACATCCAGTCTTACTACTACTGTGGGGACGGCATGTGGAAGTGGTTAAGTGGCACGGCTCACAACGCGAAGGTGCTGGCTTCGATTCCCATCACAGTACCGACCGTTACACCGGGAAGCAAAGCCTTAGAAAATGCAGGAGGAAGGAGACCCTAACATAGAAAATGTATGCTGGTGTCGGATGCACTGGACCGAAAACCGAAAAAGACAAACCACAGTGCAACGCCTATTGCCTTCGGGAGTAGAGAAACAAGGCGAACGCCAAAAAAATAAATAGAAAAAATACTACTATTTCTACAACTACTATTACTACTACAACTTCTACTACTATTACTGCTAATACCATTAATTTTACTACTTCTACCACTACTATTTCTACTAAACCTGCTATTAATAATACTGCTGCTATCGCTAATGTTACTTTTACTACTAATGCTACTATTACTACTCATACTACTACTATTTCTATTATTGCCACTAATACTACTATACTACCACTATTCTACAACAACTACTACTATCGCTATTATAATAACCACTATTACTTCAACCAAAATAACTGCATTACTTACTACTACTACGATTTCTACTCCTACTGTAACCTTTACTACAACCATTGCTACAACCCGTACTACAACCCATACCACAATCACTGCTTCAACCACTAGCACAACCTGCATTTCAACAACTACTACAATCGCTACTACAACTTCTACTACAGCCCCAACTTCAACCATTGCTAAAACGGCTGCTACAACCCCTGCTATAACCCATAATGCAATTACTAAACTCCTGCCTTAACCCATTCTACAACCACTATTAAAACAACTGCCACATCCACTACTAAAACCCCAAACTGTAATCCTTACTACAACCCTTACCACAACCCCTATTACGACACCTACTACAACCCTTACTACAAGCTTTACTGCAACTCTTACCACAACCCCTACTACAACCCCTACTACAACCCCTACTACAACCCCTACTACAACCCCTTCTACAACCTTTACTACAACCCCTACTACAACCCATACTGCAACCTTTACTACAACCCCTTCTACAACCTTTACTACAACCCCTACTACAACCCCTTCTACAACCTTTACTACAACCCCTTCTACAACCTTTACTACAAACCCTACTACAACCCATACTGCAACCTTTACTACAACCCCTTCTACAACCTTTACTACAACACCTACTACAACCCCTTCTACAACCTTTACTACAACCCCTTCTACAACCTTTACTACAACCCCTTCTACAACCTTTACTACAACCCCTACTACAACCCCTTCTACAACCTTTACTACAACCCCTTCTACAACCCCTACTGCAACCTCTACTTCAATCCTACTACAACCCCTACTACAACCCCTACTACAACCCCTACTACAACCCCTTCTACAACCTTTACTACAACCCCTACTACAACCGATACTACAACCCCTACTACAACCCCTTCTACAACCTTTACTACAACCCCTACTACAACCCCTTCTACAACCTTTACTACAACCCCTACTACAACCCATACTGCAACCCCCTACTACAACCCTTACTACGACGCCTACTACAACCCCTACTACAACCCGTACTACAATCCCTACTACAGCCATATCTACAACAACAATAAATGCGACAACCATAGCCACAACAACGCGACATAGAACATTCATGTCCTACTGGGGAATGTAGAACCAAGCCGTGGCAAGTGGGCTGGACAACAACTTCCCAAGATTAAAAAAATAGCATTTGCTTCCCCCCCCCCCCCCCCCCCCATTGTGTCAAAGAAGACTCGTTGTTCTTGGGTCCAAGTTTCCCATAAGATGCGGCTCTCTCGCCTATACTGGTGAATGTCTACATTCTAAATTATTGTAGCTAAAACTCAGAACATAAGACCAGAAAGGAAATTAACATACATGATTTGCTCAGTTAGACACGAGGTGGACAAAGACATAAAAGAGACGTTTCAGCCAATCGAATAGTCAATTGGTTTGTTATGCCTTGTATCCTTTCAGGCAGAGCGCTTTTTTTCGCCGCAGTGATTTATCTCTACCCTGTGATGTGAGCACCGTGCGCGATGCAGTGCGTCAGACTGAGCGAGGCGGGGCACACATATCCCAGTAGGCAACATTAGTAATTAAATTATGTAGACACTTTCTGGGAGTCTTTGAATCGCTACGTCTGCCTTGTCGTCCCCAACAACTGCTTGCATGTCCTGAGATCACTGCAAAATGTGTTCAACATTTGAAGTCAATCTGCACCTCCTAGCGGTGATCATGGATAACAGGCTGTAACAGAGCAGCCTGGCTAAGGAGAGGGGATCGAAGAGGGAATGCTAACCCGGTACTCAAAAAATGCTTGCTGAAGTCGGATGTCTTGGACCGAAAGGTGAAAATATCTCAGTCAAGCTGTAAACTACGACACAACGCATTCTCTGGACTACATTCTGCTATTTAGGCCCATGTCAAGGTTTAGTAGCGGGAGATTGAGAACGAACGAAGCCAAGCCAAGCCAATCTTATTTGGGCTCTCTGTGGCACAACGGTGAACATCTACATGGTGAAGGCTCACTACCTTGACATTACCATTGATGGATGTGTCGGTCAGAGAAGTTAGAGTTTAAGTTGAGAGTGGTCTCGAGGTAAGGTGTTCGCTTTGAGTGTCGGGAGTCGAATCCAGATGAAGACCGAGATTTTATTCCATGGATTTTCTGGTAAAAATGTCCCTGATCTCTGAGTAGTGAGATCGGACTGCCGTGTTCAGTGTCGAGCACGTTAAAAATACCTTGTCAGAAATCGAAAATAGTAAGCTTAACGACCGCTGCTCAGACAAAAATGATAGTTAAAAATCTATCCAAATTATCTGTAAGTTCACCCAGGCGTAGTAAGCCGCAGGAAGTTGTATTTACCTATTACACATAGCCGAAGCATTCGGCTATCTGGCAACATACATTAGCATGCCTGTTTGAATATCAGGATTTCAAGTATTCCAAGTCCAGGACCAAGTGAATTGTATAAGTCTTCGTCAGCTTGTGTCGATGCATGATCTCACGAATGTTATATATTAATCTGCCACGCGGCCTCCTACCCGCCCTGTAGCAATGTAGCAAATCTCACGATTTTGTTTATTTGCTGAATCGATTATATGTGAGTCTGCAATTATCAGTTCCCAACCTGTGGAGGTGAGCCTGATAAGTGTGAAATGAGTCGGATTCAGCCAACCTGGTACAGGATAATGAAAGAATACACACCCATTTAGCACAATTTGAGCCAAAGTTACGTTATTCTGGTTTCAAAACGGGCAATTTGTAGGGGCACATATGGCCAGGTCTTCTAGTTAGGTGGTGTTCAACAAAATTATTTTAGACTAACACCAGCCAAAAAGGTGTTGAAATGTAGCTCGCATGTCTCATTTAACTAGTTCGGTCAGAGATTCATGAACTAGGATCCACTACCATTATCTATCAATTATTATTATCGTTTTCATTTTGCTCCCTGCAAAGCATAAATAGCCAATGCAGCTGGCGTGCATAACAAAACGCGAGTGTTAGTTCTTGTATTGACGATTTCTAGAAACACATTGTGAGGTACGAGGTTGCCAATGAGAAGCATAACCCTCTTTAGTATTCTCTGTGCACGTGTACTGTTACAGCGGACACATTCATTCTATTTAGTATTCTCTGTGCACGTGTACTGTTACAGCGGACACATTCATTCTATTTAGTATTCTCTGTGCACGTGTACTGTTACAGCGGACACATTCATTCTATTTCAGAGTTTCAAATTTTTTTGTCTCGATAAATTAATCCTTTTATCTCTGAATGTATTTATCTTTCGATCTTCTAGTATATGCAACTTACCAGTCACTCGAGAGAATCCCACCACAACATTGGGCCGACTATGTACCTTATCAGACAGTTAAACACCATCTTTTTGCGTGGCAGGTGTCAGGTACTTGACTGTATTATGACATAGCTTCTTCCTCCGAAGCCAGACAAATGAAACACTTTATATGAAACTAATCAACAGCTCACAAACACTCACAGATGCCGCTATATGGCACTATCCAACCCACAGGATGCTGAATAAATAACCTACAAATCATTCAACATATATATGATGGAAGCGAAAGGCAGAGAGATGGGGGAGGGGGGGGGGGGGGGGGGAGAGGATTTGAGATTTGTTTTTAAAATGTTTTTTAAATTTTAGTTATCAGTTGTGAATAATTTGTAAATACTCTTTTTCAAACTTTCAAGCCAGTAACACTTTCAATTGTAGTTAATCTGTACAACACTACAAAACCAATCCAGGTAAATAAATGTTTTAATATGATGACGATGACGATGATGATGATGATGGTGATGATGATGATGATGATGATGATGATGATGATGATGATGATGATGGTGATGATGATGATGATGATGGTGATGATGATGATGCTGATGATGATGATGATGATGATGATGATGATAATGCTGATGATGATGAATACCCACAATGATTAAGATTACTCGTGTGCACCCTGAAAAAAACATTCAGTTGTGGGTCTCAGCAACTTTCTTCACATCCGAGAGTACTGATGAAGGTGGTTCGGGGTCCTTCGGGCTGTCGTGCTAATCTTGGATTCGTCTGCGTGTCGCTCACTCTTACGGGGACCACGTCGATCCCTCCACCTCATTAACTAGACTGCCATAGAACAGCCTGTTTCCAGGGAGAACTGCAAGGAAGTCGAGGGGGAGATCTTGGCACATTTTGCCTGACCCCTATTGTCATGTCTGGGCATTATGTTTTCCCTGACCCTGTCTGACATGTCTGGGCATTATGTTTTGCCTGACCTCGACTGACATGTCTGGGCATTATGTTTTGCCTGACCGCGACTGTCATGTCTGGGCATTATGTTTTGCCTGACCGCGACTGTCATGTCTGGGCATTATGTTTTGCCTGATTCCGACTGACTTGTCTGGGCATTATGTTTTACCTGAGGTCACCCTAAACATAAACATGGATCAGGTTGGTACACTGACTGTTGATCGAGATCCCCATCGGATGGCTGTCATGAGAGTGACATGATGAGGATGATATATATATATAGCTCCTTAGTGGTCCTAAGGAGTATTTGTGTATGACAAGGACAATAATATCACTACTGCCTCAGAGAGAGCATGTCGTTAGTGGCGACTAACTGTGTGACATGGCATAACACCGGCCATGGTTAAGTGGTTTGCTAAGAGCAGCAAATATGGCGCCTAACAGGTTGTGCGTCTACTTTTTTATAGGATTTGAGTCTATTAAGATACTCACACACCGGTTAACCACCCTTCACGTTATTTGTCTCACAGCAGCAGAGTAATAAGCTGCTCGAGCCTAGTCCCATAAGCAGAAAATACTCCTTCCGGTTAAATCCAGCTTACAACAGAGCTAGAACCTGCACAAGAGCATCCGCCTCTGTATCAGTACAGATAGACTAAGACTAAGACTAAGACATGTTTACATACACATGTATATATTGGTGAAACATTAAAAAATATTCTAATTTGCTCTTCAGAAGATGTTTGAATGCTAGATGTAATTTTAATATTTTATCCACATTCTACAGAATCGACTGATGGAAGCTCTCCAAAGAAGGTGGGCAGTTCAGGATCGTCTCCTATGCTGATCAAGACCAAGAAGCCCAGAAAAGCCAGAACGGCGTTCACAGACCACCAGCTTTCTGTCTTGGAGAAGACGTTCGAGAGACAGAAGTACCTAAGTGTCCAAGACCGTATGGAACTGGCGGCAAAGTTGAATCTGACAGACACACAAGTCAAGACTTGGTACCAGAACAGACGGTGAGGATACTTCTTTGTTACCACTCGGTCTTCTTGATTCGAGGAACGAACATTTCAATACACATATCTCGTGTTGTTGCTTGTTTTGGTGGACGAATTTTCAATTTTCAGCAACATGCAACACATACTGACACCCAAACAGATAAATCATAATTTGAAAATGAGAATTGTCATGTGTTATGTATACTCGTCACTACTTCATGTCGCAAAAACACGGACACTGAATATCAATTCGGCGAACGGTATTGAAGCCTTCGAAATGTGGGTATATAAAAGGTGTGGTCGTGTTTCTTAGAAAGATAAGAAAACAAATGTGAAGGTATTGAAAATGTTGGACGTGAAAAGAGAATCAATGAACGAAATCAAGGTTAGACAGTTAAGATATGTTAGCCATATAACAAGACCTCCTTGTTGAAAACCATGCTAAAGGGTATGGTGGAAGGCAGTCGTTCAATGGGCAGACAATCTTAAAAGTGGTTGGATAACATCAGTAGATGGACTGGAAAAAACCTCTCGGGCTGCACCATTGCTGCAAGAGATAAAGTACACTAGAGACCTATTGCAGCCGAACTTAGATGCGGAGATGGCACTTGAACTGAACTGAATTTCCTCTTTTATTCCGCAGACACATTATATGCGAACAAAAGTACATGAATTTTCAATCTACAGTTCAGTGTTCTGTTCTGTTTAGAACCAACGTCAGTGCACTCCTGGCTGACCAATAGGTCCTCAGTCGCTCCAAAATAAATGATGAAGAGTGCAGATTCTGAATGGTTCTTATAGCTCGCTGGCTGCACACACTCCTGCCCCGTCCTCTCAGCACCCCCTTCTTGCTGGATCTGTGGATGATTTTAAAATCCAACAATCTATTCGTTGCTCTGTGAATAGCGTAGCACGTGCTAGAAAATGATCGCCACACAACACTGCGATCAATACATTAATTGGAACGAACAAGCCACACGAAAATCGCAGACCATGAGAGCAGCTGCTGATTGGTCGCCATCTTACCAGACGCCAATAGGCACCGGAACAGGAATTATAGTCTATGGCAACCTATGGGATGCATTTAAAATATGCGGGTTGAGGCACTAATAAATGAAATCAAATGTTTCTCATTCTAAACCCGTTGTCGATCCTCGGGGAGCATTAAACGATGTCAATAACTCTGACGTTCACTTTACCATGGTGTCAATTACTTTTAAAGTGGTTAGCTACAGGAGAGCATGCGTTATTTACAAAATTGTGTAGTCATTTTCTTATCTACCATCAATGACTGACGAGAGAGTCAATCGCGATCAAATCATTGTTACCTTCATTTACATTATCATTCTGGGTAAGATGACTAAGTCAGACAAAATATACTGATCAGACATGTTAGTCAGGGTCAGGTAAAATATACTGATTAGACATGTTAGTCAGGGTCAGGCAAAAAATACTGATCATACATGTTAGTCAGGGTCAGGCAAAATATACTGATCAGACATATTAGTTAAGGTCAGGCAAAATATACTGATCAGACGTGTTCGTCAGGGTCATGCTAAATATACTGATCAGACATGTTAGTCAGGGTCAGGCTAAATATACTGTTCAGACATGTTAGTCAGGGTCAGGCAAAATATACTGATCAGGCGTGTTCGTCAGGGTCATGCTAAATATACTGATCAGATATGTTAGTCAGGGTCAGGCTAAATATACTGATCAAACTTTTTAGTCAGGGTCAGGCAAAATATACTGATCAGACATGTTAGTCAGGGTCAGGCAAAATATACTGATCAGACATGTTAGTCAGGGTCAGGTAAAATATACTGACAAGATCCTCACCTCGGTTTCCAAGTAGCTTTTTCTGGAAACGGGCTGTTTTTGTGTCATCCTGGCTAACGAGGTAAGGGATTAACCTGATCTCCGTAGTAATCAGCGTCATGCAGATGAAACCAAGCATAGCACAATCGCCTGGATTACCTCTGTCTACCTTCATCAGCACGCTCGGGATGTGAGAAATCTACTGCAACCCGTCGCTTAACCTCCTTTTCAGGGCGCAGAAAAGATAAGACCTACTCCTTGTCGGTATTCTCAAACGACAAGAACAACCCAAACTAATACTCATAAAATCTACATTTCTCTTTCTTCCCTAGAACCAAATGGAAGAGGCAGACAGCGGTGGGCCTAGAGCTACTGGCTGAGGCTGGCAATTATGCGGCCGTTCAGAGGATGTTGCAGACAAACCCGTACTGGTTCAACTACCACCCCCAGGTGATTTGCCTTCTTAACTGTGTGCCTTTTGTTAATAATAAAGTAGTACATCGTCGTCTATGAAACCATCTATCATCATCGCATGTCATAGTACATTCTTGAGTATGGGAGTGCGCTTGCGACTGATCAGGCCAATACGAGAGAGGGAGATTCTTTAACGTACACTTTCTGAGAATCTCACTATCAGGTTAAAACTCTATTGATGTAAAATGTATGAGTATCTCACTATCGTATTATAGCTCTATTGGTGTAAAAGTTATGAGGATCTCACTATCGTATTATAACTCTATTGATGTAAAAGTTATGAGTATCTCACTATTGTATTATAGCTCTATTGGTGTATACTTTCTAAGAATCTCACTATCATATTATAGTTCTGCTTTTGTATACCTCTAAGTCTCTATAGTGACAAATACAAGTCTATCTAATGAATAATACAAGTTTTTCTAATAACTAATACAAGCCTCTTTAATGACTAATACCAGTCTCTCTAATGACTAATAAAAGTCTCTCCAATGACTAATACAAGTCTCTATAAACTTCATTCTTCCATGACAACAGACATTACATACTTTCTTTATCGATCTCGTAGCTTATTGTTGTTTTGCTCGTTGTCCAAGAAAAAGGCATTTTGATTGCAACCTATGTTTTTATTGTTTTCATCTCATTTTTTTTCTTTTTATTGTATGTGTTTGCCTCACTGGCGGAGGCGCGGCTATTACAATCCAGACCGTAGTCATTTGGACGATATTAAGACGCATAAACCAGTGCTTGGATGTATATGTGCGTCTGTATGTACCTATGCTACGTTTGTGCGCTCTCGGAAGCCAGCCCGAACAAAGTACAATGGAAGTACCTCACCCTGAGAGCGCGTGTGAAAGTTATGCAAGAGTGTGATTGAATGACAGAGTAAAATGAAACATTGTGAGATAAGAAGAGAGAGGAAGGAGAGTCAAAGAGCAGCTCCAACCCAGTACGTTACCTGAACCATATCTACGCATGTCTTTTGGCACTTATTATCATCAGATCTATAAAAACAATCTAGCAATTTTACTGGAAAAGTATGACACTACAAAGTCAGTTCTCACTACCATGGTATCGAGCCAAGAGCATTACATTCAGAATGCAGACTTGTACCAGGTGTGTTCAAAAAGTATCCGATTTCGGGGCAGGAAATTACAATTACTCACCTGGAGGTTAGAAACACTAATTCTCTTCAAAATACTCTCGCGAAACTGATTCCCTTCAAAATACTCTCGCGAAACTCTGATTCCCTTGAAAATACTCTCGCGAAACTCTAATTCCCTTCAATACACTCTCCTTGGAACTGCACACACATCTCCCAGCGCTCACGCTATTTTGTTGAAGCAATTCTGTGGAATAGAGTACAGCTGGGTAGTCGCACTTCGCAAAATATAAGGAGCCTCACGAAGCAGTGAAATGTTGTGTTAGGCCAAGAAAGTCTAAATCAGATGCGAAGAATGGGAGAATACGTTGTCATGGTGGAGCTAACAAGTTTCCAATCTCCAAAGAGTCGAACAAACATCACGAAGGCAATGGATGACTTTCAGGTAGAACTCTTTTAAAATGGTTTGACCTTATGATGCACAGGTTAATGGCGAGGGTTCGACTTCCTCACCGCAGGTCTCCGCATATGGCCCAGAAAGGTATCCCGCCGACTGAGAGCAACCATCGAAACTTCGAAACCATCAAATGTACAACACCACAGAAGTCCAATAAAACAGTCAACTTGACTATATTGTATCACTAGTCATTTCGTGGAGAATGAAAACCCGATGGTTGCTCTCTACACTCAGCACTGAAAGGCTGATTGCCAGCGACAGAGGCAATCTGCAAGCGGAACAAAATTCACGAATGGGCATAACGAATTCCTGTACCTTCCTGCAGAAGGACAACACCCATTCTTTATTTGTTTCCGCGGGAAAAAAAATTACGGTCGGATTCTTTTTGAACACACCTTGCACATCAGATTCTCATATGTAATTACAAAACATCCATAACACTACAATTATATATGACAACAGGGCAAGGGGGCGGCCGCGAAGCAGGCAGATATATGACATTAGATTGATTGTGCAGCCACAAGGGCTAACATTGACCGACGCAACGCACTTTGCGCAGGATAGATGACTTAAGCTCCCCACGTCGCTCAATGGCACAAGTGGAAAGAAGACTAATAATGATAAAACATATTCTTGTAACAAAAAAAAATAAATCGATACGGCTGGAGACTAAATATAGAAATTGCAGACTCACGCTCGCGAAGAAACTGCAAGATATGCTTTTGATAAGAAAAAAAAAAACTAAAAAGTCTAACGGACATATGTCCTCTGATAAAAACAAGAAAACAAATAGCATTTCTTCAGTGGAATTAAGAAGACGGCCCAAAAACTATGAGTGGAAAGGAAGTAATACTGTTCTATATTCTTGTGAAACCCTTATGCGGAAAGTATGTTTGTTTAAATTGAATAAGCTTTTTTTTTTAAAGTACACATTTGTATGTCAAAGTCTGTACTGCCTTTCATATTCATCAACTTTTTTTCAAAATTATTTACTTGATTGCAATACTTTGTTATTCATTCCTTACAGCTTTCTTTAAATGTTCACTCCAATAAATCTATTTTTTCTTTTCTAACTGACGCAGGCAGCAGCCATATTGTCCAATTTAGACTCTCTCTACTTCCGCAATCCGGAGAGCTCCATGGCACAAGCGCACAGACCCCTCCTGCCCCGGATGTTTGTCCACGGACTTCAGCAGCACGTAAGCCAACTTCCGGTGCAGAGTTCGTCTGCCCTATACCCCACAGAAAACAGAGGCTGAAGAGAGTTCTGGCACCACTTTATTGATGGAATAATTCCAAAGGATGAACTTGCCTTCTCTTCGTTGAGAAGTCTATACAATTGCTGTGATTTGAAGCATGCAGAGCATGCGTCACTTGAGAATGAAACTTGTCATATTTTACTAGCTTGCTGCAGATTGATTGTTCAAATACATTTCTTCAAGTGCACTGTGAACTGTGACAAAAGCACTTACGATGATTTTAATTGATCTCTGTGGGCGCTCACCATTCATCTGAACTATTTCTAAGAACTATTATGGAATTCCAGATCCTCAAAAGTATGTGTTTTCCGAATAATGTTTCCACATAACAGGTAAATATGTGTCAATTTGACGTTAGAACTAAGACACAATAACCTACGTTGAAAACAAAAGTGTTTTCGTTAGGAACTAAAGTCAAGACAAATGTGAATATTGAACTAATCTGAGATGGTAACGAAGATGGAGTATGAATTATGTGAATACTGCCCATGTCAACGCACAGACAGTGATCTGCGGTATTAAGAACAGTCCTTAAACGGAATAGATCGAGTGCCAGAAATATTAGAATCTGTATATATTGTACATTTAAGAACACTTTTAGTTGCAAATGTAGCAAGTGATTTTAAACAAGGACCTTCATAGTAAAAATTATACGTTGTTACAGATTGACTAGAGGTAATAATAATATTAAATAGTGCGTGTGTGTAAGAGTGTGTATGTGTTTGTGTAAGTACGAGTTTCAATATGATGTCTCTTTAATTAGGCGTTAAAGGAACGTGATTTGATAATCTTGTCCGAAATCTTTATTATGCACACACACTGTTGACAATTTATTTGCACAAGGGCTTGTGTGCGACAAAAAATAATCCATTTGAAGCAGAATTATTGTCTGTGCTTAAATGTCATTGTGCGTATTTTAGAGGGAATAGTAGTAGTATCCCATTTCAGTCCTGACTGACTATAGGATGATGCAACCTTGGAGTGGTAATTCTCTGAGCTTTTGGTTTCCTTTTTCCATCTAGAGTTGTCGTTTCACTTCTCCGTATAACTTAACATAACTTCTTTATTCTAGTTTAGAAGATTGCAGAATCCGCGTACAACATGTTTCTTCTACTCCAGTTGATCTAAAAATAACTGTGTATCTAATATATTATTAAAAGCATTCACAGCTTGTGTGAGGTGTGGTGACCAGTTCCCTTCCTCGTTGCCTTTCTCAACCGAACCGTGGCAAGGTAGATATTCACAAACGAATCCTTATACAGCTGGGTCGACTGAATCGTGCTGGTAGAGGTTGCTGAACCACATCCCTTTTCGTTGATAAGCGAGTGCTCTACATCTACACTTATCTTCTTTTTCTTATTTTTCGTTCGTTCGTTCGTTCTCAAACTCCCGATACCAAGCACTGAACGTTCTTAAACTCCCGCTTCCAAGTCCTGAACGTTCTCAAACTCCCACAAGGAAGCTTAAACGTTCTCAAACTCCCGTTTCCAAGTCCTGAACGTTCTCAAACTCCCGCTTCCAAGTCCTGAACGTTCTCAAACTCCCGCTTCCAAGTCCTGAACGTTCTCAAACTCCCGCTTCCAAGTCCTGAACGTTCTCAAACTCCCGCTTCCAAGTCCTGAACGTTCTCAAACTCCCGCTTCCAAGTCCTGAACGTTCTCAAACTCCCGCTTCCAAGTCCTGAACGTTCTCAAACTCCCGCTTCCAAGTCCTGAACGTTCTCAAACTCCCGCTTCCAAGTCCTGAACGTTCTCAAACTCTCGCTTCCAAGTCCTGAACGTTCTCAAACTCCCGCTTCCAAGTCCTGAACGTTCTCATACTCCCGCTTCCAAGTCCTGAACGTTCTCAAACTCCCACTAGGAAGCCCTGAACGTTCTCAAACTCCCACTAGGAAGCCCTGAACGTTCTCAAACTCCCACTAGGAAGCCATGAACGTTCTTAAACTCCCACTATCAAGCCCTGAACATTCTTTCTCAAACTCACACTACCAAACCCTGAACGTTCTCAAACTCTCGCTACCAAGCCCTGAAAAAGGATTTGCAAAAAGCAGGATTTTTCCTGAGAATGAAATACGATGTATCGTAGTTTACAGCTTGACTGCGATATTAACACCCTTCAGTTCAACACATTCGGCTTCAGCATTGCATTGTATCGATACCGGATTAGATGTCCCTATTCCGTCTCTTCTCCTTAGCCAGTCTATACCGGGTTAGCCGCGTCTATTCCATCTCTCCTCCTTAGCCAGTCTGTACCGGGTTAGCCGTCCCTATACCATCTCTCCTCCTTAGCCAGTCTGTACCAGGTTAGCCGTCCCTATACCATCTCTTCTCCTTAGCCAGTCTGTACCGATTTAGCCGTCCCTATACCATCTCTCCTCCGTAGCCAGTCTGTACCGGGTTAGCCGTCCCTATACCATCTCTCCTCCTTAGCCAGTCTGTACCGGGTTAGCCGTCCCTATACCATCTCTTCTCCTTAGCCAGTCTGTACCGGGTTAGCCGTCCATATACCATCTCTCCTCCTTAGCCAGTCTGTACCGGGTTAGCCGTCCCTATTCCATTTCTCCTCCTTAGCCAGTCTGTACCGGGTTAGCCGTCCCTATACCATCTCTCCTCCTTAGCCAGTCTACCGGGTTAGCCGTCCCTATACCATCTCTCCTCCTTAGCCAGTCTACCGGGTTAGCCGTCCCTATACCATTCTCTCCTCCTTAGCCAGTCTGTACCGGGTTATCCGTCCCTATACCATCTCTCCTCCTTAGCCAGTCTGTACCGGGTTAGCCGTCCCTATACCATCTCTTCTCCTTAGCCAGTCTGTACCGGGTTAGCCGTCCCTATACCATCTCTCCTCCTTAGCCAGTCTGTACCGGGTTAGCCGTCCCTATACCATCTCTCCTCCTTAGCCAGTCTGTACCGGGTTAGCCGTCCCTATACCATCTCTCCTCCTTAGCCAGTCTGATCAGATGCAGTCTGTTATCCGGGATCACCACTTTGAGTAGGAGAAGACTATTCGCAGACGTGAATTGCTGGCCCGGACGTTAGCGGTCAGCTTTGAGTCGCTGACAGCTATAGCTCTTGCACTGCTCGGTGGCTTGATCCCAGACGCTCCCTTCCATAGTTACTTTATTATTTTCCCCATTTTAAATAAAATTATATTGTCAGATTAAAATATTACATTGAATACAAATGCTGTAAATGAACAAATTAAACCGAAGCTTCCGTTTGCTAGGAAAAAAATCAATTTTGTTCGCTAATTTTCACATAGTTCATAAAATCACAGTGCAGCTCGTCTAACTGCCTCTTAATTAACCAAAGTACACCGGAACCAGTGTTGTTGTTGTTGTTGCTGTTACGGATCCAACAGCATCCATGCTCTCGCCCTTCGGCCCAATGCCATGTAATGGTAAATGCACGTGTTTATCAGCCTAGTGCCATACAAAGTGTTCCATGTATCCGGCCACGATGGAAGAAGCATTTTCCTAATATCGTTGAGAGCTGATCATTCAAAGAGATGATGATCAACGGTTTCATTTGAGTATGTACACAACTGGCACCCAAGAGTATGTTGTGGTTCGACTCTGTTCAGGGGCTTGTTAAGTGGGATATGTTGGGTTCTCAGTTGGAAAATGACGCTCTGACCCTTCCTTGTCAGTTGATTTACAACTCACAACCAGTCAGCGTGGTGTCAATGCTTGTTTCCCATTATAATCAAAATGAAACGTAGCCTACACACATCGCGCTGATTCAGTAACAAACAGCCTTTATTAATTGACCCTATACTTTCTTTCCAGAAATGTACATAATTAAAATATGTTTAAGATACAATAATTGAATGTTTGAAAACCCCCAGCATACATATCTGGTTTCGAAGGCTATGCAACGTGTCTGTACATAATTTAGACGCGGAGACTGCGCAAACAGTTGACTAATCGGGTAATAATAGTTGCGAATCGCAGACGACGTTGATGAAGGCGTCTTATATGTCTTGTCAGATTTATTTTAAGAACAACTAATGTTGACCACTACTGTTTGCAGATACATCATATTTGGGCTACTTCTGTTTTTAGATACACTCTGTGTGGACAACTACTGTTTTTAGATAAAGAGTATATGGACCAGTACTGGAATTAAATACATAATGTATGGTCAACTACTGTTTTTAGATAACTAATGTAAACTACTACTGTTTTCAGATTACTAATATTTGGGCTTCTACTGTTTTTAGATAAACCATATGTGGACAACTACTGTTTTTAGATAAGCCATGTGTGTACAACTACTGTTTTTAGATAAACCATGTGTGGACAACTACTGTTTTTAGATAAATAAAGAGTGTATGGACCAGTACTGGAATTAAATACATAATGTTTTTAGATAACTAATGTAAACCACTATTGTTTTCAGATGACTAATATTTGGGCTTCTACTGTTTTTAAATAAAGAGTGTAGGGATCACTAATGTTATTAAATAAAGAATGTATGATCGACTACTGTTTTTAGATAACTAATTTAGACCACTACTTGGAATACTTGTAATCCTGGTATTCAAACACTCATGTTTAATGTATGTTGACATCATCACTGCCCACAGGCTAATGTCACCTTGTAATGGATCCTTGGACATAAATGGGCTGCTATAGAAAGAGATGGCCGAGAGATTGACAAAAATAGGAGCATCGAAACAACAATTGGATAGACCCTGCAGTAACCATACAGTAAAACGAATTATTAAGAATAATACTTGGAGAATCTGGATAAACAGGTGGGCGACGGGAACAACAGGTCGCTGTGTATTTAGCGAAATGTCACAGCTAAAATGTAACAATGACATAAATAAACTACATAGAATAGATCAAAGTCTCACCTTTATGTTTCGAACAGGGCATACCAGAGTCAATAGGCACTCAACCCACATCAATCCCGAGCACCTGCCCCTGTGCAGGCATTGCTCTCATCCTGATGAAACAGTTCAACATCTACTCATTGAGTGCAAGGAGCTTGCGGACATGAAGAAAAGATTCTTACAAGCACTACCGACAATTGCTAACACCACACTGAACGGAGCAGTGAAACAACAAAAGAACACTTGTATCTATATAAGAATGGCATTGGGCTGTCAAGAGCAGGCTTGCTCAGCAGCTATGGGATAACAACAGCGACAACTATGGATGTTGCCAGGTGGCCGAAGTCTTCGGCTGAGCTTAGTAGGTATTTTAGATTTTCTTGCAACTTACTAGGTCTGGGGGAAGATGCAAGTAATCTGGGTAGATTTTTAACTTGCATTTTTCAATTTTGTCCCGGCAGCGGCCGTTAAGCCTACGCTTTTCAATTTCTAACTACCAAGAGATTTTTAACGTGCTCGACACTGACACGGGAGTCCGATCTCACTACCCAGGGATGAGGAATTTTTACCACAAGATTCACGTGAAAAAATCCAGGTCTCCACCTTGATACGAACCCGCAACCTCCGACATCCGAGGCGGACACCTTACCTCGTGACCACTGTTTTTAGATAACTAATATTTGGGGTACTACAATTTTAAAATAACTAATATTTTGGCTAATAGTGTTTTTAGATAACTAATATTTGGACTGCTACTGTTTTTAAATAACTAATATTTGGGTTACTGCTGTTTTTGTAGATACTCAATATATGGACCACTACTGTCCTTAAATACAAAATGTCTGGCCTACTACAGATTTTAGATAAAGATTGTATGGACCACTACTGTTATTTCAATACGTAATGTATGGACCACTACTGTTTTTAGACAAATTATGTAAGGACCACAATTGTTTTTAGATTAATTATTTATTGAGCACTTCTGTTTTTCGATATATAATTTTTGGACCAATACTGTTTTTAGAAAAAAATTATGTATGAAAGATTACTGTTTTTAGATAAATAATATGTTGTTCACTACTGTTTTCAGTTAACACATGTATAAACTACCACTGATTTAGAGCACACATAAATACATAAGCACAAATAAACTGGTACTGTTTTCAATAAGGAGAGGTACACATTGTATTTGTTGTATTGTGAATCGTACCGTGGTGTGACCGTTACGTGTTTTTTAATGGAAAACTTCAGAGCAGTTCAAATTGATGATGCAGTACCCTAGAGAGATGCAAAATCATTTGGAAAACTAAGATCCTCAATTGGGAACCGGGGAGGATCTAGGCTTTAATCCAAATTGAAGGTTTATGCGACAGTCGCCTACCAACTCTTCGGTATGCCTGTGACACTCGGACAACGCACAGTCGACATGCGAAGAAGCTTGACATCGTCCATCTAGGTTTGCCTGAGGAGACTGCTGAACATAAAAGGGCAAGATAGAATCACAGATGTTCTTTCGCGGGCTAGAAAGACTCGAATCCACATAACTCAGTGCAAAAAGCAGCTTAGATGGACTAGCCTCGTCTGCATGTCAGATGCGCGACTTCCCAAAAAAAATATTATATGACGAGCTTTAGTCAGACAATCAAGCTCACGGTAGTCAAATAAAACGTTACAAAAACACTCTGAAGGCCTCACTGCAGAACTGCGACATTGACCCTGATAATTTGGCGAACATTGCTGCTGATCGCTCTGTCAGTATCTTGAATTGGATCTCTGATCGAGATCCCAATGACGCATTTTTTAAATAAAATCCAAATGAGAGAAGTATGAAATCAAGGAAAAAGTTTTCTTTAAACTGTGCAATTTGCAAACCAGAATCCTGAGCAAAAACTACACAGAAAAACAGCATCAAAGTTTAGGTGAGAAATGGGTTGAGATCAAAGAAAAACTTGCGACAAGGCATAATGTGTCATACCCTGTGTGGAAAGCCCTGAACATTATGAACGGGAGTGTCCAGGTGTAAATTGAATTTTTAAAAAGGGGGATATGTGGAAGACGATGTCTGCGAATGCAGAGTCATCCAAGACAACGAATGTGTATAACTGCCCAAGAATGCAAGAACCACGCACTATGGTGAATCTCATGGCTTCATATTAAAGAGCTTCTAGTACATACGATTTCTGGTCCAATTCCTTGTCAAGATGCCGGGCACGAAAAAGATGTTAGATAAACGAATGTATGGACCAAATCAATTTAATTGAGGCAAAATAGAAGTGTAGGCTATTTTTAAGATATCAAAATCGTCTGTGTGTGTGTCTTATACTTTAGAGTGTGGCATTGCTTGACATGATCACATATATATTTTATATTGTATTCAATATTATGCTAATATGTCAGCATGGTATTTGTTTGGAAGTAAAAAAAATACACATTACCATGTATACATGATGTTTCTTGCAAGTAGAATAGAATCACGTTTATCTGACAATATTAACAGACATGGCAGTAGATGGACAATAGAATATGTACTTTTGAAGTACTAACAATATACAAGGTCTTGTTACAAGCCATATTATCGCCGTAATTTTAAGTAGGCCATCCGGCTGCTGGCGAATGATCATATTAAGTATATCGTAAAAGGCAACCAATGAGCTTTGTGCACGTGGTTAGTAACACGTTTTTATGCCAATCAAATTGTTGCAGATTCTGTTTCCGTAACAGCACGCCAAGACAATGATCCAGGCACTGCAAGGACAACAATTGAAGTGAATATCTTAATTATTCGACCAGAAATACGCTAAATGTTGTTGCATATGCATATTTTTGGGACTGGATTAGCCTTACTTTTTCGATCCTTATTCTCTTGGTCAGGCAAAATGGTTGTAGCCAGTTTCCTAGGCCTCCACTTTGATATCGAATATAATCTTGCACATCAATGGATTGCTATGAACTGCTGACTACTTGTCATTTAGTTTCTTGTGTCTTCTACTCCATTGCAGTGGTACCGTGGATGATCCAATTAGAATATGCAATAATTTATCATGAGGCAAAACGTAATTAGTGGTTCCCCTCTAAGTGACTAGAGTACCATGTGTGTGTGTAGTGAGTAAAGCTGAGCAAGTATTTCCCAGGAGACTACATCAGAAGGGAAATTTTTGCATGTAAACTTTAAGAGAGCATTTGTAATGTTTCTTCTGTCCCTCGACGAGTGTTTGTCTGTCCTAAATTAACTGTGCACCAGTTTCTTAGTTCAGTTTACACTGTCTTCTTGGTGTAGATTGGGCTTTCAAATCAGCGTAATTTAAGCTTTGTTATTAGCATAGTTTATAATTTTGTTGTGTATAGTTTGGGCTTTCTTTTCAGCATAGCTTAGTCTTTCTTATCAGCATAGCCTGGACTTTCTCCCCAGCATGGTTTTGACTTTCTCTTTTTGTGCATCAACAGAGTGAAAAAACAATACTTAAAAATCTTTCCATGAAGCCTGCACCCCAGCACGTCTTGTGCTCCTGCAAAAGTGGTTTTGGTAGCTATTAGTTTCACATGGTGAGGTTGCTATCCCGATATAAAACTTTCTGTTGTCTGCTATTATAATATATTTAGAATTGTTTTTCTTTTCATATTGTGTACGTTTTAAAATTATTGATTTCGCGTTCGCCTTATTTCTCTATTCCCCAAGGTGGCGTGCGTTGCACTGTGGTTTTTATTTTGCGCCTGTCGGCCCAGTGCATTCGACTTCAGCCTGCATTTAATGTAAGAGTCTGCTTCCTCCTGCATTTTCTAAGGTTTTGCTTCCCCAGTGTAACGACCGGTGCTGTGATGAGGATCGAAATCAGGATTTTCGGTTTGTGAGCCATGTCACTTAACCACTAGCCACGCCGTCCCCTATCTTGTGTAATGAGTTTCTAGTTTATGTATGAAAAAAAAAGTTTAGGCTATGACTGGTTAATTATGTCTTTTGTTCAATCAAAAGTGTTTTGTTTCTTCTCCAGTTTCAGCGTCAACAAGTATTGCTTCTCTTTCAACACTTCTAAACCACTTCGATTGTTAATAGAGACTGCCAGTCAATAGGCTTTTTCCGTCTTATTAAACGATAGCATATTGTGCTTTGAAAAGACGGGATGTGACTATAATCAATAACGATGAACAAATACGATTGGTAAGATCAATCCGAGCAGAGAAGCGCCTTTCACAGTATGTGCAAGGAAATCTAGTACTGTTTGCCTCACCGCGTCGTGTGGTCTGTTTTCTCATACGCTGAGTCTTTAGCCTATCAGCAATCAGTATCTTCCTTGTCTGTATTCCATGCTTAATCCTGCCCCTCTATGTAACACGATCCATTGTGTCCTGTTCCCATGACTCCATATCGCTGTCTGTATCATTCATGTCTCGTTTGCATACATCCTTGTACCGAAGTGATGGTCGGCTCCCTAGACCTTTTCCCCAAACAATAGTTTTCCCATAGAGAAGATCTTTGTTATGTTGCCATCCTCCATCCTCCAAGTGTGTCTCAGCTGTTTGAGTCTTCATAGATAGACGGCGGCAGTATCTGTTCTCTCTAATACCCCTGCGTTGATGATCTTGCCCTACCACCCAACTGCAAGTATTCTGAGCCAGTACATCATGTGATAGTTGTTTAGCCGCTTTTTCTGGTGCATGTATGTCGACCACGTTTTACCGTCATAAGAAAAGTACTCACGACAGAGACCTGGTAAACATTAGTTGTTTTTTTAACAGCGAGATTTGTATTCTCTCAGACCCGTTGTGTTAGTATGTTCATTGTTACTGCTGCCTTGCCTATTACTGATATTGATTCCTTGTTCCAGGGACAGCCTGTTATTAACCGGAGGATCCTGAGAAAGTAAATAGCGTGACGTATAATGGAAGTTCTGCTGTAAATGTTTCTTTACCTCTACTTTTACAGTGCAAACATAATGTAGAGCTTATGTGTCTCAATGACGATTGTTTGCAGTTGTGCTTTAAATAAATAACATTATTTGCAATCATACTGATTGTTAAGATGAGTTTGTTGTGTATGATTTGTGTGTGAGTGTCGTACGTTTCAAGAGCAAACTTAAAATGTGGAAGTAGTCCCCATTGAAATCCCTTCGCCGGTGATAGAGTGTTAGTGGCGCCATATGTACAAGGTCTCCGTATTTGTGTGCGGTGGAATGAAAGGTTGTCTTGCAGTGAGTGTCATAAAGTCTGCTCAGCGAAATATACATACAGTCTAATCAAACGAAAACCAAGTCTTTGTTGACTTTAAAAAAGCTTCCGACACGGTCTGGTTGATGCCCCATGGAAAACTATGCTAAAATATAAGATGTGGTGTCGGCTTACCTATATCCTTGAGAAACTCTACTCCCAAACAACCAGTGCAGTCTTCTTTAATGAGATAACTGGAGAATCGTTCCACACGTCAGCCGGTGTACGACAAGGATGTCATCTTTTACCGACTCGTTTCAACGTTTTTATTGAACGTATAAAGTCCAAAGCTCTGGAAGGTACTATCAGAATAGATGGTCATACACTCATCAATCTCGGATTTCTTGTTGCCATTACCGGCCTGGCTGGATATTAGCTAACAATTGCGAGTCTTATCCCACATCTTAACAATGCGGCTCAAATGTTTGGAATAAAAAATGAGTGCAGAGAAGAGTAAAATCATGGTCACCTTCCTATATGACATAACAAGTCAGATTGCAAATCAAATGCGAACCATTGCAAATTGTTTAACATTTTAAATACCTGGTAGCCCTGATGGATGCGGACGGTTCTAAAACTGAGATTCAGGCAAGAACAGTTGCTCTGGTCACACTGAGGCTGCTGTGGAAGAACAAAAGCATGAACCTGAAATCCAAGTTGAGTTTAATATATGCATTTGTCACTTCCGTGTACATTTACGCGTGCGAAACTTGGACTCTGATTGCGGTTTTAGAGAGAAGAATTTGAGCAAAGTAGATGACATGTCTGTTCGTACCTCGGCATTTCGTATCTAGACCCCGTCATGAATAGGGCAGTTGGGGACACCGTTAAGAGAGAGGTCGGCCAATATAAAGACATATTGACTAAGATAAAGACACTCAAACTCACAAGGTGTGGGCATGTCTCAAGATAGTCTAGGTTGACCAAAACGATCCTGCAAGGTACTGTGCCTGGTAAGCGGAAGAGAGGGAGGAAGAAAAAACAGATGTGAACACAACACCAGAGAGTGGATGGGAAGATCCATAGCTAGAACAAATATCCTGGCACAAAACCTAGTGCAGTGGCGGAAACTGGTCCAACAATCTGCAGTACTGGTGTTCAAAAGACCTTTCAGGTTGCATGGCTGATGATGATAATGATGATGATAATGATGATGATAAGGATGATGATATAAGGTATCAATTTACTGCTCGACAGATTGACAGGGTGGTTAGTTTTTAATGGTCTGCTGAGGAAACTATGAATCAGAGGATAATACAATTTTGCAAACTTGACAGTTACTTGACAGTTGGCTGTTTATACCTGAAGTGACGTCCTCATGCGCATCGTACGTATGTTCCCGTGTTGCAGTTTGGTCAGGTTTAATTTGAACACGCCTTATATATATATATATATATATATATATATATATATATATATATATATATATATACTATGTACGTTCCTAAGGTTATGACTCCTATTTTATTATGATGTCTCACAACGTCAGAAGTGGGTGTCAGCAGCATGGCAGGAAAGTTTGGAAGTTCAGGCTAATATTTGTAACATGTTGTTTCCGACCGACAGGTGACAGGACATCAATAATAAAGTATCCCTGGACCAAGAAATCTATATCAGCATATGTAAGACAGCAACACCAATAAGTAACAATAATAATAAGGCAACAACAATAGGTAGGCTAAGAAACAGGGTCTGGAAAAACAAGAAACTCACTGTTAAATTAAAAACCCTTGTTTACCAGGCCTTTCTCCTCAGCAGCATTCTTTATTGCAGTGAGACGTGATCTATTTATACGCATCAGGAGAGGCGGATAAGCAGTTTTCTCGAGAGGTGCCTTCTCAGAATCATAGGAGATGGGTGGTAGGACATGATCACTAACATATAGGGATTGGAGAGAACAGGCATCGTCGCTGTCTTGTCTATGCTTATTCTTCTAAGGTTTCTTCTTCTTCTTCTTCTTCTTCTTCTTCGTACGCTGTCAGACGTCAACTTGAATGTGTTCGAAGACTTCTAAGGTTTCCCAGGCTAGGACACACTCAGAGAATGGAGGATAGTAGAATATCGCATAATCTTTCCTTTGGGGAATTACAATTGGGATAAAGGTCTCGGAGACGGCCTATGCTTCGGTACAAGGATGTGTGTAAGCGGGAAATTAATTATCTGGAATCATGGGAACAGGACGGTTTTGAACACGTTGCATGGAGGGGCAGAATTAAGCCTAGAATACATACATAAGATACTAATTGCATTAAGGCTAAGGACAGTGTTTGAGAAAACTATCCACACCATGCGATGCTGCACGCAGTCCTGATTTTCTTTCCACACACCGTAGAAGGCACTTTTCTGCTCGGGCTGGTCTTAAGAATCACATTCGTTGTCGTTATGAACTGGAGTTATATCCCATTGTTCGCAAAGCAAAACTTACTATCGTCTGATAAGACGGATAGAGCAGATAAGTAATGCACGGTTGAGATTTTGTTTATCGTGTGTCGTTGAAAAGACTTGGTCTACGGTTTTAGTCCCTCCGTGCTCTTTAAGGGGGCAACCGTGGATTCAGTGTGTTTGAGTTGTCCTTGCTTACCAAAAGAAAAATCCGCATTTAATTCAGATGTTGTCATAGCAATAACATGTATCATCATCATGTAGCATGCCCTAGGCAGAAAGTCGCTCTCATCACAGCCAATCGATACGAATCTCAATCAGCTTTCAATTAACCATGTTCATGTTTAGGGTGTCCTTGATGTCTTGTGTCCATCTATACCTTGGTTGGCCTCAGCCTCATCTTCCTGGAACAATGCCTTTCTGAACTGCTTTTTCAAGTCCGCCGTGGCGTCATGTGGCTGAATAACTTCAGTTTCCGAGACAGCGTGGTTTATAAGCCAGTTCTCTTCGACACTTAGATCTCGCGTTATGGCTTTATTTGTTGATTCTTTACTAAAAGTGTTTTAAAGATTATTCTGCAATAAAACTACAAAGAAAAAGAAACATCATGGCCATGTGTCACGTGCTTTGCAGATCGTCGCCCTAGTCACATCCTGTCTGTAGGAATCTCTTTCAGACGCTAGTCTTTACTCATGCGCCGTGATCAAATTCAACGTCCTTGACGTATTGTATCCTTCGTCGTCTTGATTGACCCCTTGCCTTCACATTCATGAACCATGCCCTCCAGAACTGTACATTCTAGTCCGTTATGAAGTTTTACGTGGCATGCACGTGTTTATTTTCAAAAGATTGATTCATTCATTCATTGATCTGCATTCTGTCAGTCTCGAGAGACAATGGACTTTCCGCTAGAGAGAGGTCTAACTCAGTTGTTGTCCTTGCTTTTGCCACGCACGTATGGGGTCTGCATCTTGTCTGATCTCGGTTTCACCTACCTATAGGCCAGCACACAACGCCTGCCCCCAGCCGGGTCTGTCTTTGGCTAGCTCCCTCCCCCCCCCCCCCCCCCAGTTGCAAGTGTTCATATCCACCTATTTCCGGCTTATAAATATTTGTGATTTGTGTAGCATAACACTGCTTACATCTAGTTTTTTTCTACGTTTAGGTCTTGGCGGATGGTTTATTATGTTTCTTATTTCGTTCAAGAAATTTAAAGGATTTTTCTACAGCACTGGGTCTCGATAACTCCGATCCATTTTGCCTAAGAATTAGATAGACACAAAATAAGCAAGAAACAGTTTTACACCAGATTGATAGAAGGATTGGGGTATTATTAACCCAACACACATATCAGTGTATATCGACAGAGCACATTTGGCACCAGATATGAGCTTTCTAGTGCATATGACCTGCACACAAGAGGACAATCTAGGTTTCTTAGGTTTTGGTTTTCCGTTTTCGGAATATCGTAAAACGGATTGTGCGCGATAATGGCTGTTCAGCTGCTAATATAACATCATCATCATCACGTGTCCTGCCGGTTGACATTGACGATCATGAATCTCCATTTTCGCTTTTCACGTGTGCCGTTTATCAGTTCGCAATTGATGCTTTTCAATACCCATGCCTTCAAGCTGTAGAACATGTTATATTTTTGCCTTCATCTGCCCCTCTTTCCATCGTTTCTGTCCGTTGTCACCGTGTGTTCCAATCCTCTACTACTCACGACATGCTCTAGCAAAGGATGCCTGTCTTGTCCTGATTTTGCCATAAGCTGTCTTTGTGTCTGTACCTCCTCAAGGACCCCACCATAAGCTGTCTTTGTGTCTGTACCTCCTCATGGACCCCACCATAAGCTGTCTTTGTGTCTGTGCCTCCTCAAGGACCCCGCCATAAGCTGTCTTTGTGTCTGTGCCTCCTCAAGGACCCCGCCATAAGCTGTCTTTGTGTCTGTACCTCTGTGCCTTCTCATGGACCCCGCCATAAGCTGTCTTTGTGTCTGTACCTCTGTGCCTCCTCATGGACCCCACCATAAGCTGTCTTTGTGTCTGTATCTCTGTGCCTCCTCAAGGACCCCGCTATAAGCTGTCTTTGTGTCTGTGCCTCCTTACAAACCCCGTTATTAACTTACTTTATAGTTCATCGAATCTTCAACATTCTTCGGTAAACCTGCATTTCCGTTGCCTATAATGATCCATGTACTTGCTTGACTTGTGTCTATGACTCGTTGCCGCATGTCAGAGCTGGTTCCACATAGCATTCGACAACTCTCTTCCTGAAATCCAGTGTAGGGTTTTATTGTACAAGATTCCCCTCTTACTCTGGAAGAATGATTGGACTATTGGCTATTCTGTTCTTCATTTCATAAGCGCACATTCCAACAGAATTGATGTGGGTATCCAAATATTGAAATGAGTGTAATTGTTTTATACATCATTGTGGAGATTTGCTCATGAGGCCTTTATCATTTTATCACTCATGTCCGACCCAATTGTATATCGTCTGGGGTCACTGTGGTTGCTTGGGTAGACGTGATCGAGAGGTAAGGAACTCAAAGCAATGAACGGAAACGGCGTGGGTTTGAGCCCCACATGTTTCAAGCGATCCCTGGTCTTAAAGGAGGTGGGACTAGAGTGCCTGCATCCCAGACTGCCTCCAGTTGTCTTTGCTTCAGTCTTGCCCCTAGACAAAGGTAGCTAGAGAGTGAGGTTGATGACCAGCGCAGCTTCCTCACTATAACCCAAATACAGGGCAGTTTCATCATCAAGACAAAACCGTCTGATGATCTCGCCATCATTCCTTGCGATGGAGAACTGACTATATCGTCTTCTTCGTGTTTGTTTTTCTCTCCAATTTGAGTATCAGCCCACCACACCTTTGTGGAACATGCACCAAAGCAGTTTATGCAACTATTTTTTTTTTGTGAACTGCATCAGCCATCAAGCTCAAAAAGTATTACGACCAATTGTTGGTTTGGGGGAAACAGGATACGGCCGTCTGTCAAGTCCTCGACTGATGCACAGTGTGAGTCTTGTGTATGTTTCTGGCTATAGGCTTCTAATTCAAGGCTGTTCAGATCTGAGTTCCCGTCTCTGAAGCGTATACGATTAAGCTAGACCTATTTTTTGTATTACAATTCGCTTTGATATTGATCCCCATTATCATCCATCTCTCTCTCTCTCTCTCTCTTTCTCTCTCTCTCTCTCTCTCTCTCTCTCTTTCTGTCTCTCTCTCTCTCTATCTATCTCTCTAGCAATATCTAACTCATCGTTATCTTTGAAAATGAGTTTAAAAACCGTCGCTTGGCAACGATTTCTAATATCAGCTACGTTTTTCAAATGAGTATTGTGATGTTAAATAGCACTGTGGCTGTGCACTCGCTTATCATGCCAAAGGTACGGGCTCAACTCCCACTACCAGCAACTCCAGTCGACCCAGCTATAATTGGGAACCTAGCTGACGGCTCATCATGTAGCATGTCTTTTATAGAACGTCTTTCCCATCACAGTGTGTCTGAAAGAAACTCGTTCCCTTGCCAAAACTCAGGCATTAGCCATAGTCATACCCAGGCATTCCTGGATACCTTGGTGCCTTCGTCTTCTTTGTCTACCCCTTCCTCTTTTGCCTGGCACCAGACCTTCCATCACCATTCTCTCAAGGCCGTTGTGTCTCTTGATGTGACCAAAGTATTTGCATTTTCTAGCCAAAATGGAATTGATAAACCAGTTCTCCTCTATGCTCAACTCTTGGCGAATATCTGCATTTGTTTTTTTCTTTGTCCATGGTATTCTGAGGATCTTTCTGTAACATTTTAACTCGAAGGATTCGATTCTGTACCTGGAAGTTTGGGTAATCGTCCATGATTCGCAGCCATAGGCTGCCACAGGAAAAACACAGGCTCTCAAGACTTTTACTTTTATCTTTTTGTTAGTGCTCTGCCATCATTTCTTCGGGTGGCTGTTCAGTCTCTGCATGGCCATAGCTACTCTGCTTCTGATTTCTTTCGAGCAGTCGCCATTTTTGTCAATTATGTAGCCCAGATATTCAAAACTGACCGCTAGGGAAGGAAAATGGTAGAGAAGAAATGAACTGGCAACCCCACTTCAAAAACGTTTTGGCTTAGTGCAAAGAATAGTACATTCATGGCATTAGTGTTAGCTATGGGACTACGAGAACATTAGTGTTAGCTATGGGACTACGAGAACATTAGTGTTAGCTATGGGACTACGAGAACATTAGTGTTAGCTATGGGACTACGAGAACATTAGTGTTAGCTATGGGACTACGAGAACATTAGTGTTAGCTATGGGACTACGAGAACATTAGTGTTAGCTATGGGACTACGAGAACATTAGTGTTAGCTATGGGACTACGAGAACATTAGTGTTAGCTATGGGACTACGAGAACATTAGTGTTAGCTATGGGACTACGAGAACATTAGTGTTAGCTATGGGACTACGAGAACATTAGTGTTAGCTATGGGACTACGAGAACATTAGTGTTAGCTATGGGACTACGAGAACATTAGTGTTAGCTATGGGACTACGAGAACATTAATGTTAGCTATGGGACTACGAGAACATTAATGTTAGCTATGGGACTACGAGAACTGAACTTTGTTCATTAGTGTTAGCTATGGGACTACGAGAACTGAACTTTGTTCATTAGTGTTAGCTATGGGACTACGAGAACTGAACTTTGTTCATTAGTGTTAGCTATGGGACTACGAGAACTGAACTTTGTTCATTAGTGTTAGCTATGGGACTACGAGAACTGAACTTTGTTCATTAGTGTTAGCTATGGGACTACGAGAACTGAACTTTTTTTTTTAAAAAGATTATACGGTGGGCTGAAACACAAATCAAACTGACTTATTTAGCTGAAAATCGAATTCTTTGGCTGAAACACAAATCAAACTGACGTATTTAGCTGAAAATCTAATCCTCTTCGAAATATGCCCATTTTGAATAGACACACTCCTTCGAGTTATGCGCCCTCTGGTGGAAGCATTTCTGGAAGTCATTTTTTGGGGGAATCTAAATCAAGCGCTTCGTTGCATTTGCATTTTTCTCGCAAGTGCCCTGAAATATTGCCTCTGTGGCACCTTGAGTTTTGTAAAAAAAAAACATGAACGTCGCATGGCGCTATTTCTTGGGAGTAGATGGAGTGCCGAACCTTTCTTTCTAATGCAGTGCTTCGGCAAAAGAAATCATGAATGAGATGTGATACGTGAGTCGGAGGATCCATTATGAAAATACAAACGGTTTGAGTTGGCAGCAAAGACTTCCGGTAATGACACCCAACTCAACCCGCATTGTATGGCAATTATACATAATTTCTTGTTTTTTGTTGCGATTTGTTGGAATCCATTTGGTCTTTGCCTACGACGAAGACATTATTGTTGAAAGTTGGTTTCATTACGTTTTTGACCTGGTCCGGTCACTGAGCCGCTAAATATTGTTATGGGCTCCTTAGCTTTCCTTTCAGCGTGCATAGATCTTAGTCATAGCCGAGCTGTACTTTTAAGGGAGCTGATGTCCTTGTGTAGGTCCCATCTTTGGTTTGAGATTGATGTAATCGGGAGAAGAATGTCCTGCTTACAAGGCTAGGCTTATTACTCTGTTGCGTTGGGACAAGTGCCGAGGAGGCTGGTTAACCGATGTGCGAATCCATTTTAATGGACTCAAACACTAGAACAAAGTAGACCTGCGGCCTGTTAGGCTGCTCTTAACAAAACACCTAACCATGGCTGGTGTTATGCAATGTCACACAGTTAGTCGCCTCTTACAATATGCTTCCTGTTGGGCAATGGTGATATTCTTGTCCTTGTGATACACAAAGACCCTGCGGACGACTCAGGACCTTGCATAGATTGCAGCCTCAATACTGAATTCTTTTCTGTTGTTCCGTGTTCATGTTTTCTGAGTGCAAAAAAAACAAAACATATCTCTCGACTAGTATCTCTGTCGTCACTTTGTTAGATGAAACAAGCAGCGTTTTGTCGACTATTATTCCTGGACACAAGATTTATGTGAGTACATCTGAAATGTTCTACTTCTCGAGAGTGTCTGTTTCCGACACAAACATTGTTGATTCAAGTTCTGTTTCAGAATAATGCCAAGTGGGCGTTTTCGATGTGGAAATATTACCTGTAACCGCCGTGGCTGGTGGGCGTGGCTAGCGATACAGGCGATAAAAATACAATGTCGACCGAACGAATAAAAAATTAAAGACAATTTTCTAAACAGTGGAAGGTATTCAATTCTTTGAACGTCTATGGTCCCCTAGTGTGTTCATTATAGAGTGGGGGATTTCAAGGGGAAAATATGAAAATAATAAGTAAGTTTGCAGTTTTGGTCGGGGCCCTTAACTGGGATGGGGAGAATAAGTGCATAGACTTCTACTATCATCATGTGTCGTGCATTGTTAACTGCCGCATAAATAGCTGAGTGTGTGTTAGTATGTATATATATATATATATATATATACATATATATATATATATATATATATATATATATATATATATATATATATATATATATATGGGATTTAGTGGTGAAGGGGTTAAGCAGTTGGCCTCCTGATTGAATTGTCAGTCCATCATTCAGGTGATCAGTTCGCTCCGGATTCCGCCATCATTTTCACGGGTGCTTGATGCGGAGTCCCCTGCATCTCGTAGTCGCCCCCTAGTCTTGTCCTTGACTTGCCACTGGGGTCGGGCGGCTCGAGACGATCTATGTACATATATATATTATGTATTGTTATGTAATGCATCTTGGCTTAGAGGAGAAACATTCGTTTGACAATTCAAACGCACTGGGTCAAGCTTGACAGACATTGGTCTTTTTCTCCACGTGAGCGCTTCTCCGTAAGGGCAATCTACCGTACTGCATAGCTGTCAAGAAACGTTCTGTAATGAGCATTTTGCTTAGATTTTATTCACACACATATATATTGTATATACATATAGGTTGTTGTTGTTACGGATCCAGCAGTATCCGGGCTCTCGCCTTTCGGCCCAATGCCCTATAAAATAAAGTGTTCATGTATCTGGCCACGGTGGAAGAAGCGTCTTTTTAAAATCATTGAGCACTCAAAGAGATGATGATCAACGGTTTAATATTGATGTGTATACATCTGGCACTCAGGACTATGTTGTGGTTGGATTCTGTTCATGTGTTTCTTTAATGGGATGTTTTGGGTTTTCAGTCGGAAACTGGTGCTCTGATCCTCTCTTGTGAGTTGATTTACATTGTCATTTAGACCGGGGTTTGCCATATGTCTGTAGACCTCCCATCGCGTGTTTCACTTGGTCCATCTGTTCAGCCAAATTTCTTTGTTCGCTGATCTTATGAGCTGTTTGTGAAGTTGTTGCTGTGTGTGGCTGTTCTTGTCTCTATCCCTTCTTTTGCTAGTCTGTCTGCCTTGTCAATGTCAGGTGGGCTTGATTGTCCAGGGATCCACTACAGAACTATTTTAACAGCACTGGAAGTGAAAATGTAGTCAATGGCGAGAATCATGTGGATAAGGTCAGGTCTACAATGTTAAGCAGCTTCTAATGCTTGAATAGCTGCCATTGAATCTGCAAAAATAGTGTTTTTGGGCCTTTGAAGAAATGGTATCAAAAACGGTCCCCAAATGGTGCAAAGCGGCTTCAAGCGCAGTGATCTCAGCTTCACAGTTGGAGCAAACCTCCCAGCATGCATTAGACAGTTCATCAGAGGATCTGTCCGAGTATTTTATATAAACGCCCTGACCTGCTTTGATGGTGGTTTTAAACGCAGAAACATCATTATATACATGTATCCATTCATCGGGATTAGTATCAATAGTTCTTCGAGGTGCTCGAATGAGAGTACTTGGATCTGAACGTTTGGTTGAATCATCTATTAATTTTGCTTGTACTTCTGGTGTTTTAAGGAATGCTTGTGGAGGTATGTATTTTACTACTTTTTTCAGGCAGGTGTTAATCTGTCTTTGATTTCACTAATACGGTGAAGTACATACTTACTTACCTAATCTGTCTTTGATTTCACTAATATGGTGAAGTACATACTTACTTACCTAATCTGTCTTTGATTTCACTAATATGGTGAAGTACATACTTACTTACCTAATCTCTCTTTGATGTCACTAATACGGTGAAGTACATACTTACTTACCTAATCTGTCTTTGATTTCACTAATACGGTGAAGTACATACTTACTTACCTAATCTGTCTTTGATTTCACTAATACGGTGAAGTACTTACTTACTTACCTAATCTGTCTTTGATTTCACTAATACGGTGAAGTACATACTTACTTACCTAATCTGTCTTTGATTTCACTAATACGGTGAAGTACTTACTTACTTACCTAATCTGTCTTTGATTTCACTAATACGGTGAAGTACTTACTTACTTACCTAATCTGTCTTTGATTTCACTAATACGGTGAAGTACATACTTACTTACCTAATCTGTCTTTGATTTCACTAATACTGTGAAGTACTTACTTACTTACCTAATCTGTCTTTGATTTCACTAATATGGTGAAGTACTTACTTACTTACCTAATCTGTCTTTGATTTCACTAATACGGTGAAGTACTTACTTACTTACCTAATCTGTCTTTGATTTCACAAATACGGTGAAGTACATACTTACTTACCTAGTCTGTCTTAGATTTCACTAATACTGTGAAGTACCTACTTACTTACCTAATCTGTCTTTGATTTCACTAATATGGTGAAGTACTTACTTACTTACCTAATCTGTCTTTGATTTCACTAATACGGTGAAGTACATACTTACTTACCTAATCTGTCTTTGATTTCACTAATACGGTGAAGTACTTACTTACTTATCTAATCTGTCTTTGATTTCACTAATACGGTGAAGTACTTACTTACTTACCTGACTCCAAGATATGTGGGGTGTTCTTCTCTAATCAATTAGTGCTCCTCTAATCTCAAAATTACATTTTGTTTGGCAACTTTGTGGCTCTTGGTGAAGATGATTTAGACTGTCTTTTCACAATTGATCTTTAGTTTCCATATTTGGCAGTAGTCATACAGTCTCCTCAGGTCTCCTTTAGCCTTATTGCCCCACTATCAATGTCTTCATGGCTCAGCCAAATTGCCAGGTCATCAGTATACACAGCTTTTTTAGCTTTGATCTGGTCAGTGATATAGATCAGTAAAAGAGTACAGTTTAGGGTTGAGCCTTGAGGTAATCTTTCTTCTAAAACTTCTTTAGAATAGGTCACATCCTTCACCTCTATCTGGATCGTTCGCTCAGTCAGGAAGTACTTTATCCAATTGTAGAGCTTGCCATGATTTCCCATGTTAAACATCTTTATCAAAAGACCTTTCCTCCAAACACGATCGTAAGCCTGTTGTAGGTCAAAAAAAGAAAAAAAAACCACTGTACGCTTGTTCCTGAAGCCAGCATTTATTCTTTGTGTTAGCCTGAAAAGCTGATCTTCTGTGCAGCTACCAATTTTGAACCTTGTTTGTTCCTGGTCTAAGGTGTTGGATTTCTCTAGGAACCTTCTTCGTACTCTGTCAGACTTCAACTTGAATTTTTCGAAGAAAGCAGCTGTCATCCTGAGGCTGTCGACACTGCCATAGACCTTGTCTAATGTTGCCACTGGTGATGGCCACATGTGCTTTGTCTCGTCCTCGTATGTCGGCAATTTTGCAGCAGATGTTCAGCGGTCATTTTCCCTGTACCACAGGTGCATTCGTCAGTGCCACCTATCATCAGTTTATTAAATAGATGGTACCTCCGTTTGTTGTGGCCTGTGCGGAGTCTGAAGACCCCGACCTGCTCTCTTCTGTTCAACTTCCTATCCTGTTATGTTAGTTTTCCTGCTCTTTTCGCCGATGGGAAGCAACGATTAAAGTGCTCTCCTTTCTATTGGTCTTCAGTAATTGTTCTCTCTCCATCTATCACTGGTTTCGTATTCACTCTCCTGTTTTTCCCCGGACAGACTGTCGAGCAATGACCAGGCTCTATTTCTATTATGCCTGAGATCTAACTTGCAGCATGTCTCATCCAATTTTTCCCTTTTTGACTGTCAGCTTTACTTTTATACACCCCTTATTGTATGGCATCTTTGCTTCTAGTGATGGCATTGTTTCAAGGTTTGTTCTTGCATTCTTTCTATCAGGTATATCACTCTATTTCTCTATTCCAGAATGGTCTATAGGAATATCCGACATCCCCTTGGAATGCAGTGTGATGCTGCTTCCAAGATTGCCTTTGTAATCTCTTCGTTGAGCATTTCAACACTGTTGGTTGTGTTTATAAGGATATGGTCTGATGTTTCTCGAAATCACTACCAGTTCGCTTTTTTAAAGTTCCAGCACGTTTTCTGTTTAAAATATGCTCGTGATTGCGATCTTATGGTTGTGATAAAGGGTTTGTGATCACTTCCAATGTCACGAAGAACTTGCAGGTTGCAGGAGTTTATCAAATCAGATGAACAGATCGTCAAGTCAGGTAGACTAAGAGAGAAGTGGACCCTGTGTAGAAGCGGTAGGGTAGAGTCTGCATTATGCAATACAGACAAGTTGGTTGCAGAGCTCCTCGATAAATGTATGTACTGTTATAGCCAGTGTCCATTGAAGTCACCTGCAAGGAGTGTTTTATGATATTGTAATTTGTGCAGAGCAGGCAGGTTGCAGGTCACAGGGAGGGGGGGGCGAAGTAGGGGGCTGTATATGTTGTGTATAGTGGTTTTTAATCTAATGTATCATATATTGGTTTTCTGTAAGTCTGTAGAATTGGCTGTTATATGTGTGACATATCCCCGAATCTCTTTTCGGATGTAGGTAACTGTGCCACGGCAGTCGGTGCATTCACAGACATAGCTAGTGTATCCTGTCAAGTTCAGGTCAATGTCCTTGTGTAGAGCTTTTATGCAGAAGAGCTACAGGAACCCTGTGGCTGTCCGAAACCTTGGCAAGCCCAAGCTTCTTATTTCTCATGCCACAAATATTTAACTGTAGAACATTAAAGGAAAGCTTGTTATCTTGTGTCTGCACGTGCTTCCTCCTAAGTTGTCTCGTGTTAGTATGTTTATGTTTGTTTCCAGTAGTCCATTTCCCACATATTGCAGTCTGGTCATCCACTGCCAGGCGCGGACCATGATGACCGAGGCGCCATCCTACCTCGTTTGTACATTTTTTAAATTGTGTACTTCCCATATTTTGGCATTGTCGGACTGGTGAGTCTGTAGGTTTTCTTCCCACCCTAGGCAGAAACCAGAAATGTACTGTCCCGAGATTAAGTAATTGAGAGGATGCATTAGCAACGCTCCAATGTACCACAGCCACGGTAGGGTTCACTGGCCTCATTCCCCATTACCAATTGTCTACTGATTAAGCCGAATTCTCCTAAGCTCTAGTCCTACGAGCACATGTTCTAGACAATTTGATCATTTCCTGAGCTACTGTGCCCTTACGATTCGTCACGACTGTAATGGTGCGGCAAATGCAGGTTCTCTTTTCCCTGGTCTGTTCCGCATGGTACTGGTTCCTTCCTAGCCACAGAGAGTGCATGCGTATTGTCCGAAAGGAGGCCCACTTGTACAGATATGTTACTGCTAAGATTTTAAGACTAACATATTCATTATTTACCACATCATCTACTAAGTTATACTGTAGCATATTGTAAGTTCTGACAAGTTCTATTGTAAGGTCTTGTGAGAGGTCATAAGAGCTGGTTCGTGCGGTATCTACATATATATAAATATATAGTTATTGTCCATCTCAAGCGATGATGACCTCAACATCAGACGGTTTGGTCTTAATAATGTGATGTTCGCTGTATTTAGATTACAGTGAGAGTGACCCTACGCAGGTCATCATTTTCACTCTTTTCCCGAGTTACTTTGTATCAGTGGCAAGACTATTCGTTGACACGACTGGAGGTAACTCTGGATGCAGGTACTCTGGGCTTACCTCCCGTGAGACCAGGAGTCACTTGAAACTTGCGGGATTCGATCGCCCACTGTTTACGTTTATCACTGTGAGATCTCGTGCCTTAACCTCTTAACTAAGGCAACCCCTGTATATATTTTTATATTTATAAAACCAAACACCACATCCACCAAGCAACAGCCGAACCAAATAGCCACGTATCCAACCAACTAAGCAGGCAGCCAACCAGCCAACCGACCAACCAATCAGCTAACCAACCAACCAACTAAGCAGCCAACCAAGCCTCCAACCAGCCACGGATCCAGCAACCAACCAACTAACCATGTAACTAAACACTCATGCATTTAACAAACAAACAAGCAGCCAACAAAACAACCGACCAACATACCAACCGTTCAACCGACCAACCAACCAACTAAGCTACCATGCAGCCAAATAATCAACCAACTACGTAACCATGCAACCAAGCAGCCAACGGACTAACCAATCAACCAACCAAGCAAGCAAACTACCAAGCCACAAACCAACAAACCAATCAACCAAGCTGCCAAGTCCTCAATCAGACAACCAACTAACCAGCAAACCAACAAGCCAGCCAGTAAGACAGCCACCCAGCCAACTAGCCAATCAACCAGCCAACCGACCAAGCAACAAAACAACCACGCAACCAACTAACCAACCAACTATTTGGCAAACCATTACATTTACCTTTATCCATTTACAACCTGGAGCCTGCGGATAACTTAAGACGACAGCGCTCCTAGTGTGCCGCTCCCTGACAAGGAATCAGACGGGGTTTGCCTCTATTTCAAAATAGTGAATCTAAAATTAGCCAAACCTGACCGTGTTTTATGAGCAAACAAGTTATGTTGACCATGATCGTGTTTTTATTACAAATATGCACCTGTTATTCAATCTTGCCGCCTGATTCAAAACAGTTGACACAGAAGTATGTTAGTCAAGGTCTGCAGTCTGAGTGGATTACTCCTTGATGCAGATTATACAGATGTGCTATATATCAAGACAAATTTGTTATTTATAATTTAGGATCAATGAATCATTCATATATGGCTTGGCTTGGCTTCGTTCGTTCTCAATCTCCCACTACCAAACACTGAAAGGGCTTAAGTAGCAGAATGTAATTCAGAGAACGGAATGCATTGTGTCGTAGTTTACAGCTTAATTGCGATATTTGCACATTTCGGTCGAACATCCGACTTCAGGAAGCATTTTTTGAGTACCGGGTTAAAATTCCCTCTTCGATCCCTTCTCCTTAGCCAGTCTGCCCTGCTGCAGCCTGTTATCCAGGATCACCGCGTGGAGGTGTAGAAGGGTCTTGGCAGCTTTGGTTCGCTGGCCCTGACGCTAGCAGTCAGCTATGGGTCGCTGACTACTGCAGCTCATGCGCTGCTCAGCATCTTGATCCCATTCATATATTATTACTGATTTGCCATTTATAGTCTTAGTCTTAGTCGACCCATACTTCTACAAGAGCTAACGCCCCTGTGCAGGTCTCAGTTCTGATGTGAGCTGGTATGTAATCAAGAGGAGGATTTCCCTGCTTAGTGGGCTAGGCTCGAGAAGCTTATTACTTCACTATGGATGGTGGTTAACTGATGTGCGAGTCCATCTTAATTGACACAAACACTAGAGCAAAGTAGATCCGCAGTCTGTTAGGCGCCATCTATGCCGCTCTAAACAAACCACATAACCATGGCCGGTGTTATGCCATGTCACACAGTTAGTCGCCTCCTTGGACATGCTCTGTGTGGAGCAGTGGTGCTCTTATTGTCCTTGTCATACACATTGACCCAGGAAAACCACTCGGAAAGTGGTTTATAGATTATAATGAATTTATCATTCAAATATTACAACTTATTTGTCATTTATAGATGAGATTCGGTTTATCAATCATATTTTATTATTTATTTGTCATTTATATATTATAATCGAGTTATTAAAAAATTAGGACTGATTTGTCATGTATGGATTAGAATCGATTTATCATTCATGCATTAGGACTGATCTGTCATTCATAAATATAACTGATTGTTCATACGTATGACTGATTTGGCATTGCTATTTTAAGTTGGCTGCCCACCACAAGCAAAGATGGCCACAGCGTCAGACATGTAATATAATATAATAATTCACATTTTGTCAATAGAAAATTGATATATTAGAATCGCTTAATCATTCATATATTAGGACAAATTTACCTTCACAGAAAACATCTAATTTAGCATTCCCTCATATTGCAGGGAATATTCATAGATTGAGACAATTTTTTCATTTCTATATTAGAACTAATTTGTCATTGAATTATTAGGAATAATTTGTTATAAAGATATATATATACGAACACGTCGACCGAGAGAGATGCTCAACACAATCACTCTAACTCTGAGTGATGACCCTACAATCGTTTGTGGTTATGAGAAAGCCTTAACACACAATGATAGATGCCCTCCCACCCCCTCACCCTTTTCCCGCTGTCTTGCCGGTTACTTGTTTAAGGACATGCTTTGGGAGTAAAACTCGCAAACAAATCTGCATCATGTGATATCTCCAGTCGTCTCGACAATGTCTTGCCACTGGCCAAATGTAGCTCAGGACGAGAGAGTTAGGTTGACAAATGGCCCAGTGCGCTTTCCTTTTATCCAAATCACCCATATCACCCATTTCAGCAGACACAGCAAGAGTAAAGATTGTTCACACGGCTGGATAGAGAGAGTGGTCTTCATTACATGTGATTGTCGAACATCAACCGGGACTGCATTCTCGAAAGAAATGTCACTTGATAATATATTTGTATTTTCATACTTAACCGTTTATACCCAAAGGCGCGAATTATGAAATAGATCATCGGCGCCTTAGCACAGTGAGATAACTACTTTTCGAATACATACACTTTTTCCTGAACCTAAAAAAATAGTTGTGTGTGTAAAAATTAAATGTCTTATATATTTTTTTATGCAAATTGAAAATATAATTGTGTAATAAAAGCGATACACTTTCAGAATAATTTTATTGTAAAATGTGATAAATAATTGACATTGAAACACGTAAAACACAGAAAGAAAAATTGCTTTTCATGAAATATGTTGTATTTTCTTACCAATTTTCCCCACATATGTATCATGTTTGAGTTATCGTTTCTAAAAAGTCTGAATGAAATGTTAAATGATATTATTCCTTGCATTGAACAAAAATCAATATGCTTTCTCTACTTTTTTTAAAACACTTAAACAGACGTTCTATAAACCAAAATGTACTTTTCTGAAGCATGATTCAGTCTTTATAGAAACATTTGGAGAGTCTCCTGTTGGTTGGTTGGTTGATTGGTTGGCTATTGATCCAGCGGCCTATGGGATACTGCCCTTCGGCCCAATACCATATAGTGGTATATGCAAGTGTTTGTAAGATGTTGTTTAGTTCCGTACAACGCGTTCCATTTGTCTGGCCTCGGAGGAAGAAGCTCTTTCCTAGCACTGGCAAGCGCCGGACATTAAAAAAGATGATTTTCAATAGTTTCACAGGGATGTGTGCACGTTCGGCACTCTGGGTTATATTCTGGTTGGATTCTGTTCAAGTGGCTGTTAAGTTGTATGTGTTGAGTACGAAGTCAGAAAATGCTGTTCTGGTTTCTTCTTTTCATGAGGTTGATATGTTGTCTTTGGGATTTGGGATGACCATCGGTTTGTACATTTCCCTTCCAGTATTTCCCATTGCCCATCTGTTCATCCAATCCTCTTTGTTCGCAGTCTTCAGAAGTTGTCTGTAACGATGTTGGTGTGTACTGTTGTTCTTGACATGCTCCCTTCTTAGCCAGTCTGTCTGCCTTGCCAGGTGTATTTGATCCGTTGTATATGAGCCTCCGGTATGTAATGTAATTCCAGACTCGATGGTTAGAGACAGGTGCGCTTAAAATAAGTCTTGACTAAAATCACAATCTTTTATGAGTTCATCGAGTAGATGCACAGATGTAGTTTTTCTGCTGGAGTAAATTCCAACAGACTGGCAAAACGCCATAATATTACCGGTTTGGAAAAAAGATTAACAACAAAATGGATTATGACAAATACAGAAATATCTCGCTCTTAAGTCAAACATGTAAAATATGTGCAAAAATCTTAGAACCAATCATTAAGACCAATGTAAAATCCCGATTAAGCAATGCACACATTGGATTCAGAAAGAGGTTTAAGATGCTGAGCAGCTCATGAGTTGTAGTGGTCAGCGAAAGTTAACCAAAAATGTATTGGGCCGAAAGTTGCAGGTATCACAGCCGCGCTGTAAGCTACTGCACACCATGACAACGTCTTTTTCAGGACGAAAGCCGAAGAAGAAGAGATGTGATCTTCTGCATGTGGGATCAAGATGATGGACAGCGCAAGAGCTGTAGCAGTCAGCGACCCAAAGCTTCAACAGGGCAGACTGGCAAAGAAGAGAGGATTGAAAAGAAAAGGTTAACCCGGTACCTAAAAATGTCATGCTGAAGTCCGATGTGTCTGACCGAAAGATACAAATATCGTAGTCAAGCTGTAAACTGCGACACATCATATTTCGTTCTCCGGACTACATTCTGCTACTTGTAAATCCCTTATCAAGGCTTTGTAGCGGGAGTTTGAGAACAAATAACGAAGAAGAAAATGAAAACAAATAAGAAGAAGAATAAGAAGAAGAGAGACGTAGGGATGTACATATGCTATATATAGTCTAAGACAAGCACATAAAAGAAGTAAACCAGTTGAATGAGAAATGAGAACATCATAATTAGTGTTGGAACAACATCCCCCAAAGAACACACACACAGAAAGTCAAGTTGTTAGACCGTGAAAGCCAGATCGGTTGTCATCATCCCCCAAAGAACACATACATGCACAGAAAGTCAAGTTGTTAGACCGTGAAAGCCAGATCGGTTGTCATCATCCCTCAAAGAACACATACATGCACAGAAAGTAAAGTTGTTAGACCGTGAAAGCCAGATCGGTTGTCATCATCCCCCAAAGAACACATACATGCACAGAAAGTCAAGTTGTTAGACCGTGAAAGCCAGATCGGTTGTCATCATCCCCCAAAGAACACATACATGCACAGAAAGTAAAGTTGTTAGACCGTGAAAGCCAGATCGGTTGTCATCATCCCCCAAAGAACACATACATGCACAGAAAGTCAAGTTGTTAGACCGTGAAAGCCAGATCGGTTGTCATCATCCCCCAAAGAACACATACATGCACAGAAAGTAAAGTTGTTAGACCGTGAAAGCCAGATCGGTTGTCATCATCCCCCAAAGAACACATACATGCACAGACAGTAAAGTTGTTAGACCGTGAAAGCCAGATCGGTTGTCATCATCCCCCAAAGAACACATACATGCACAGACAGTAAAGTTGTTAGACCGTGAAAGCCAGATCGGTTGTCATCATCCCCCAAAGAACACATACATGCACAGACAGTAAAGTTGTTAGACCGTGAAAGCCAGATCGGTTGTCATCATCCCCCAAAGAACACATACATGCACAGACAGTAAAGTTGTTAGACCGTGAAAGCCAGATCGGTTGTCATCATCCCCCAAAGAACACATACATGCACAGACAGTAAAGTTGTTAGACCGTGAAAGCCAGATCGGTTGTCATCATCCCCCAAAGAACACATACATGCACAGACAGTAAAGTTGTTAGACCGTGAAAGCCAGATCGGTTGTCATCATCCCCCAAAGAACACATACATGCACAGACAGTAAAGTTGTTAGACCGTGAAAGCCAGATCGGTTGTCATCATCCCCCAAAGAACACATACATGCACAGACAGTAAAGTTGTTAGACCGTGAAAGCCAGATCGGTTGTCATCATCCCCCAAAGAACACATACATGCATAGAAAGTAAAGTTGTTAGACCGTGAAAGCCAGATCGGTTGTCATTAAAAAAATACAATAGTAGAGGATTCGGGTTCAGAGCAATGGAGAGACCACAAGGTAAATGGATAGACAACATCAAAGTCATCCAATGCCTGCATCCGCTCACACAATCCACATCAACACATCTGGCCCAAGAACAAGATCTCCAGCTACCCATTACACTTCACATCGGTGGAAGGATAAAGTTAGAAAGTATGTAAGCAAATCCTCAGCAGTTTTACATAAGTAAAGTAGTTACATTTGTCAAATTAAACAATGTGATATTTAACAGCGTAATCAGCTGCATTATTGATAACAACCAGTATATTATCATAACATTTTAGTAAATGCAGTGATAGTTGTCAAGATAATCAATTACATAACTGATAACTATATTATCATTTTAGAGGAATCTCGCTCCTGGGGGTTGTCGGCTAACGTTAAGGTTAACGTCCGCATGCTGCTCAGCATGTTAGGACTGCTTGCCGACAGGGTGTATCCAGAAATCCAATTTGGACTTTGAGAAGGTAGAACGACAACGGACATGACTTTCTCCCTTCGCCATATCCAGGAGAAGTGAAGAGAACAGGACCAGCCGTTCTATATCGGGTTTCTAAACCTCCCCAAGGCCTGCGACTGTTAGTAGAAATGGTCTATTCGCACTCTTAGAGAAAATCGGCTGCCCTTAAAACCGAGCCTCATCAGCAGGGTTGTACAATCTGGGGCATGGACTGTCACTCGCGGATCGGCTTTTGCAGTCGCAGCAGACTGTCGAAATACAGGAGACAGAGCTGGACTAAAATTACATGGCGCCACAAGCATAGTCTACATAGACTGAGACGCTAATGGTAATTGACATTATAGTTTAGTGAATGCAGTGATATGTATACATGTAAGAAGCTTCACTATTGATATTTATGACAAAGCGTAGTTTCTGTTAATGGGAGGAGAAATGACTGGTTTTGGACATTGGTCTGTGAGAGACAGGTTGTTAACTCTCCCCAACACATTTCAACATATTCCTTGAGGGTATTATGATTGAGGCACTTGGAGATCATATTAGAACAGTCAGGATAGTGGACAGACCGATTGCCAACCTGTATTTTTCTGATGACATTGACGGGTTGCAGGCACAGAAGCTGAACTCCAGGAATGGGTCAGAAGACTATGAAACAGCTCTTGACTATAGTATGGGGATAAAGGCTGGAAAGACACAATTAATGACCAACAACGCCGAGGACTTCAACAGTTGGATACAAGCTTAAAGTTAATGACCAGGATCTCGAAGTGCTCGACCGTTTAAAAATCTGGGATCCATTGTCAGTGATGACGGATCAAAATATGAGGTGTTGGCCAGAATAGCACAGACAATAGTGCGCTTGCACAGCTTAACAAAATCTGGCAAGATAAACGTTTAGCCATATGCACGAAGATCAGTTTAATGCGTGCGTTGGTACTGTCAATATTCATGTATGCTTGTGCGACATGGACATGCACAGTTGTTCTGTTGCGAAGAATATAGACATTGGAGATTAAATGTCTCTGAAGACTTCTAAACGTCACATGGAAAGACAGAAAATACGAGAAATAATTAAAACAGCAATACGGCCGTTTGAAGACCTCTTGGTAAAAGTCAAAAGACGGAAACTCGCTTGGTGCATCTACATATCGAGATCAAATGGTCTTTAAAATACGATCCTGCACGTAAAGGTGCAGGGCGGGCGACGAAGGGGGCGTCCCTAAAAGGGATGGGATGACAACATGAAAGAAAGGACCAATCTCTGACCATGGGAGGTAAAGGCAACGGCCACTGACAGAAAGGTTGTGGGGAATGTGTTCATGTGTGCCCCAACGACCTCATCGGTTACGGGATGACTTGACTTTATTGATAATTATAACTATAGTTTAGTGTATGTAGTGATTCTTTGATTAGAGACGACGTTTTAGGCATTTCATTGTGCTGCCTCTTGTCTCAGCTGCTCTGATCATTATATTCAGACTATGCTGTTCAAAATCCTCTTTTAGTCCGCATGCGATTAGCTTGTTCAGCTTGCATAACTCGAGGATGTCCTTCTGTTTCAGCTTTGTTTTCGTATGTAGAAGTTGTAGAGTGTCTTTACTTATCCGACTGCCTTTTGCCGCTTTGGGTATTATTGCCGCTGTGATGCACTGTTTCAGCTTTATTCTCATATGTAGAAGTTGTAGGGTGTCTTCACTTATCCGACTGCCTTTTGCCGCTTTGGGTATTATTGCCGCTGTGATGCACTGTTTCAGCTTTATTCTCATATGTAGAAGTTGTAGGGTGTCTTCACTTATCCGACTGCTTTTTGCCGCTCTGGGTATTATTGCCGCTGTGATGCACTGTTTCAGCTTCTTAGTCAGATGTTTCATGTGATAGCTAGGAGACCCCTTGCACCTCCAACCCTCTTGTCAGATGTTCTCTGACAACATAGTGGCATCTAGCATTGTTGGAATCTGGAAACGTCTTTTGTGGGGTAGTCCATGTTTAAGGTTGCGCTAATGGGTCTGGGGCTCACTGTTTATATCTAGTCGATGCAGCACCTACACATTTCTAAGAAACGTGATGTCGTCAGTTAACACAAAGTCTATTTCTGCTTTGGTTTCCCAGTTCGGGAAGTGCCAGGTTCTTCAAATGTCTTCAAATTTTGAGATTTGAGATATGCAGTGATATTTATCAAGATGATGAACTGCATTTGTTGATATTATCATTATAATTAGATCAACGCTGTGGTATTTATCAAATGAGCTACACTTTTGATAGCTCCAAGATATTATAGTTTAATAAATGCAGTGATATTTATCGTGTTATCATTGAAGCTTGTGTCCTACTGCAATAACTCATTTACAACTCCAGTGTAGAACCTAAAACTCAGCATTTACTAGCCATTCGGAATCAGTTTCCAGAACAAACAACGAACAATTAATCGCTTCGTTAGACACGTTCAAATATTTGTCGCACAATAAACATTTTCCGCAACCTTTTCAAGCTCCATATTTTCTACCTAGCTAATGTACTTTTCGAGTTATTTATTTATTGTTCCGTAATAAACGTAACTAAAACTCCCGCCTCTAATATCCAACAAATGACTTTTTGAATTGATTCGTGTATTGTATCAAGTAGCCCGTCAAAACATCCTGCTTTTGAAAGACTGCTAATGGACATTGTTAGAATTACGGCTAGGGGCACGTTAAGGTGGGCTTCGATGTCAAAGCAATAACCAGATTACTGAAAAGCAACGGTTTATCTGCGCAGTTACTAGGAAACTGGATAATGGCACTGCGTTAGCTGCTTTTGCTGGGAATAAGTGGTGCGTTTTAACAGCAATCAAGGATTACAATAGGAAATGTAATATTGATACCTTTCGAGAAATTTAATGAGCTGTTTGTCAGGAAATCAACACAGAAAATCCAGTAATATTTCTATGTGATCCTCTGTGGTCGCGTATATGGTTTTGTGGGAACTGTTACGCATTTTAAGATATTCCAATCACTCTCCGTATATGTTTATGAGTATGTCTCTTGATCTTTGTTTTTGTTTGTGTAATAGGTTTTTTGTAAGTTTTCGTCCATTTGTGTGCTATCATATTTAACACTTGTTTAAATAGCTGGCACACTGCTCCCTGCTACTTTCATGCATTGCTGCTAACTTGAACCGCTCTTTTTACATCTATATATCTATCTATCTATCTATCTATCTATCTATCTATCTATCAATCGATCTACCTATCTATCTATCTATCTATCTATATATATATATCTATCTAATCTATCTATCTATCTATCTATCTATCTTTCTTTCTACCTATCTATCTATCTATTTATCTGTAAATATATATATATATCTATCTATATATCTGTCTATTTGTGTCTCTATCATTTATCTAGCTTTATGTCTATCTATTTATTTATATGTGAATCTATATATCTATACATCTATCTATCTATGTATCTACCTATGTATGTATCTATTTATCTGTCTGTCTATCTATTTACCTATAGGTGTATCTATATATCTATCTATTTAAGTATATGTCTATTTATCTATCTATTAATATATATATTTATCAATCTATTTATCGATCTATTTATCTATCAATCGTTGTATCTACCTATTTGTCTATCTATTTATCTATCTATCGTTGTATCTATCTATTTATCTATCTATTTATCTATCTATCGTTGTATCTACCTATTTATCTATCTATTTATCGTTGTATCTACCTATCTATCGTTGTATCTACCTATCTATCGATCTATCTATCTACCTATCTATCGATCTATCTATCTACCTATCTATCTACCTATCTATCGATCTATCTATCTACCTATCTATCGATCTATCTATCTACCTATATATCGATCTATCTATTTACCTATCTATCGATCTATATATCTACCTATCTATCGATCTATCAGTACACGTATGTCGTTAGACGTCGTGGAGAGGTGTGACTGTTTTTGTTTCATATTTTTTTGGAATGCGAAAATCCGCTGGTGACTCGCCAGGACAATCCCATTATCTGTTACCACTTGCTATGTTGGTAGCTCCTGGAATACACGATCGGGTATTTTTGGGACTGGTGGTGGGAGAGGAATAGGCAGAGCAGGGCAATCCCGCAGCCTGTCGGGTGCCATCTATGCCACTCAGCTAACCACGTAAGCAAAAACTGATCTTATAGTCACACAATCAACTTTTTTTGCGACATATTATATGTGAAGCAAGAACACCTAGAATAGAGTACATTTGTAATTTGAATTTTGCCTGAGCAGCGGCTTTTAAGTCTACTCTTTTCGATTCCTAACTGCAAAAACTATTTTTAATGTGCGCGCAACTACACACTAATGCCTGATATCACTACTCAGAGATCAGAGACATTTTTTTTTTACCGTATGATCCAGGTGAAAATATTCCAGTCTTTACCGTGATTTGAACCGGCGATCCATAGCTCCCGAGGCGAGCACTTTTCCTCGAGACCACTTGATATCCCACCCCCACACCCCCCACCCCTTTACATCATATCTTGTTTTTCGTTATGATTTACTAGTTGATGTCTGTTCTTTTTGTCCCTGGTGAAGACCTTGCAACCGTAACGCAAATTTTGTTTTGTGATTAACTTGGTGCGGTCACTCAGCCGTTACTTATATAGGTTTCTTTCTAAAATATTTTTGGGAGATGCAAGTCGGATACTTCAAGGGAAATGGCATGAGACGAATGTACAATTAAATACATAGACAAACCTTCGGTTTCGACACTTACAAAAATGCATCCAAATATACCGGATACCGCCTCATATTGCCTTTGCAATGTGCGATCGCTAATATCTCACACGCCAATGGCAGAAATGCTATGGGTTACGTTACGTTACTCCCATGTGATTCCAATAATGGATTGCAGACTCCCTAGATGTAAGTTGTTTAGTCTGTGCTCTTGTTTGGCTTAGGTTACCCAAGAATCGCAAAATTAAAACAGCTTTCTGACCAACCACATAGTGTGCACCATGGTATGTGCTCTTGTTTGGCTTAGGTTACCCAAGAATCGCTAACATATAAGAGCTTTCTGACCACACAAATATTATGCACCATGGTATGTGCTCTTGTTTGGCTTAGGTTGCCCAAGAATCGAAAAAATATAATAGCTTTCTGACAACACATATTGTGCACCTTGGTCTTGGTTTTAATTGTTAGGCTTTATGTTTTTTCAAAACACACGTTGTGAGGAGAGCAAATGCAGCGGAAGCTTCGTTAACGCAACTGTCTTGTCTGCCTTGGCTTGGCTTTGTTCATTCTCAATCTCCCGCTACCAAACCCTGACATGGGCCTATGTAGCAGAATGTAGTCCAGAGAACGGAGTGCTTTGTGTCGTAGTTGACAGCTTGACTGCGATATTTGCACCTGTCCAACACATCCGACTTCAGCAAGCATTTGTTTAGAGCCGGGTTAGCATTCCCTCTTCGAACCCTTCTCCTTAGCCAGTATGCTCTGTTGCAGCCTGTTATCCAGGATCACCGCGTGGAGGTGTAGAAGGGTCTTGGCAGCTCTGGTTCGCTGGCCCTGACGCTAGCAGTCAGCTTTGAGTTGCTGACCGCTGCAGCTCACGCGCTGCTCAGCATCTTGATCCCCCAACGCAACTGTCTATTTCAGAGTCTAAAGATAGCCTCTGCTGATTGTTGGTAACAATTGCAGCCTTACTAGCGATATGCAAGTCCTTGATGGTGATCTCTCTGGTCGTTGTTTTGGCATTGACCCTTGCAAGGTTAAACAACCGACAATTCCCCACCTAGTGTGAAGACAGATTCCTTCATTTGCGTAACAAAATGTACGTTTCAGTAACAGAGCAAAGAAGATTCCTAATAGTTTTTTGGACAGTACCAGCAGAGAAAGTTGATAACATTAGATGTTTTTATTTTATTTCTTGGCACAAATGGTGTGAAATTAAAGAGTAATCTACTACACATTTCTGTTTATTGTTTTTAGAATCGGTTAATTAGTTACCGAACTATGGTGTATTTAAGATAACAAGTCTTGCTTGCATGGAAAAATAAAACAGCACGAGTAGCTTCGAAACAACAATATCCAAGATATGTTGCAGATGTATGGATTAAATATTGCAACGGGCGCATACGTGAGATAAGAAAGAATATTGCAGTTTCTTACAACGTCTAACGACACATGTGCCGAGATGAGACGAGATGAGACGAGATGAGAAGATGTTCACCGTCCGTATTGATCATCTGACATACTGTATCACATCTGTAAAACGACAAATGATGTACCACCAGATTTGTCATTCTGCAAGGCGAGCTTACTTCCAGACTAACGGGTTTCAACTATTCTAATCATCTGTTTGTATGAGGTTGAAGAGGACACTAACATCTGGTCAAGAAAAACATGCTGATTGGACGTGATAGTCAGGGTCATGTAGAATGTAATGGGCAAGATCCTCGCCTAACTTCCACGTAGATCTCCCTGGAAACGGGCTGTTTTCATGGTAGCCTGGCTAACGAGGTGAGGGATGGACATGATAGTGAGTAGCAATGTGCGACACGTCAAGTCAAGGATATCACTGCCCTGAGTGGGGATATATTCGCGACGTCTTATTACGAATGGGCCGCCGAAACATGGTGCTGGCGATGTGGAGACCGCGAGTGACACAGAGGCTGATGTGTTGAAGTCAATTACTGTTGCAGTTGCTCTAGCGATGTTCCCGGATTATTTCATCCGAGGACTGCCCATCGGTCCCTAGTCTGACTTCGGAGTCAGAAAGGATGTCAGGATTTTCGGACTTTGGAACTGATGAGAGGACACAGTGTAGTTCAATGCAGAATGTATCCTTGATATGTTCAGGGTTAGTCATTGTTGGGGCAAAGGCGATGAACAGTGTAGCCCTTCTGTCATGTCCCAGTGAGATTTGGGGAGATATTTTCAGACCATTGTTACCATGTGAAGGTATTACAAGGTCGCAAAGATGCCAAATGGGATGAGCTCGATATTAGACAGCGCTTTCATTGCTGTCCCGCCAACGGAAATAAAAACGTGTAGTCCTCCACATCTTATGTGTCTGATCGTCTCAGGTAATCTTGTCTCACTAAGAGTAACCCCATCTACTGTGTCTGATCGTCTCAGGTAATCTTGTCTCACTAAGAGTAACCACATCTACTGTGTATGATCGTCTCATGTAATCTTGTCTCACTAAGAGTAACCCCATCTACTGTGTCTGATCGTCTCAGGTAATCTTGTCTCACTAAGAGTAACCCCATCTACTGTATCTGATCGTCTCAGGTAATCTTGTCTCACTAAGAGTAACCCCATCTACTGTGTATGATCGTCTCAGGTAATCTTGTCAAACTAGGAGTAACCCCATCTACTGTGTCTGATCGTCTCAGGTAATCTTGTCTCAATAATAGTAACCACATCTACTGTGTCTGATCGTCTCAGGTAATTTTGTCTCACTAAGAGTAACCGCATCTACTGTGTAGCGTGATGGATCTTGTGACACTAGTTCCGTCCTCATTTCGGAAATATCTACCTTGACGCTGTGCAGAAATATGTGCTCGCTTCAGCTGCCGAAGGTTAGACCTTTCATTCTATATCAATCGCGAGGTTCATCCGGTATTTCTAATACTGTGATTTGCGCTTAAATAAATGTAAGCGAGGAAGCTCTGCAGTGACGCCAATCTCACTCTTTTGTCCTGATCTACCTTGGCCCAGTGGCAAGACGTAGTTAAACCGACTGGAGAAAGCACAGGATGCATATTTTAGAAGTGGTAGTTAAACTGTAAAGTAAATAGATAGACCTAGATTGGGTACTGTGTTCGGGTGTGGAGTTCTTTTCGAACAGGAGATACAAATACACTGAAAAGGATTCAAAGGAGAACAACAAAATATTGATAGTGGGATTCCAGAACAACATTTGAGAGAAAAGACTAAAATAAACGGCCGGTAGTGTTTAGAAAATAGAAGAACTCGAGGTGATTTTATACAAGTGCTGAAGTTAATCAAGGGAAAACATAAATTAGATTATAACAATTTTTTTTAAAGTGCAGCCGCCTTACAAGAACAGGTGGGCAGAGCTACAAATTAATTAAAAGAAAGGTACACATTAGATACTATGAACTTTTTTTTTTTTCGTCAGAGAATGGTGTATGATTGAAATGCATTGCTACAGGAATTATTGGAACGTGATCAGTTAATGCATTCAAAAATAGACTGAATACAATTATGTTTTTTTACTTTTCGATTTTTAGTTATTATTAGATATATTGAGTAAATTAAGTAACGGAAACTGGTTGTTTTCTAAACCAAAATAAAAAGTTACATTAGTTTAGTTAAATTAAACTACAATTTGAACATATTTGGAGTAGAAGATATAATTAAGCCAGAAATTCTGGAAGTCGATATATTTATTGCAGAAAATGGCAGACTGATATGGCATCATAGACCAGGACGTCTCACCAACTTTCAGAAACACAAAGAGCGGATAATCTACAGCAATTCAACTGTCAACCATGTCTTGTTTAGATAAGGATTAAATTCTCTGCTAGTAGCAGCTCTTCGTTTTCAAAATCCTTTCCAGAACCAGGCCAACGAATTATTTTATCACGGGCAAAAATTTCAGACAAATTACGCAGAACAAAGTCAGTATTAGTATCCCCTTTCAACATTTTAATAATTTTTTTATTCAATATTCGCCACCCCGATGACATTGATCTTAGAAATCGTCAAATCTGGGTTATAGGATATCTTCAGCTCGGTTTATCTAGTACAAAAGCTGTGATGCCATCTCGTCTTCATCCGGGCACGCAAAGGAGACAACTTCATTTGTTAGTCACGTCGTGTCAAGAAACATTACACCAAAGAGCAATCGCCTCTCTTCTTGTTTTCAAAAAACTCCAAAACGGTGTTTAAAACCACGATTTAACCTTAATCCCATGCAATCACCGCTAGACCTAGGTCATACCGATCGTCTTTCTTATCTTTCACTTCAAATATAAGTGCTCGTCTCACCGAGGCGTTTTGCATTATATGTACTTTAAAGTTACCTTCAAATATGAAACTTTAGGGCCAATCATCTTTTTCGTGAGTGGCTACCTTTCGTCAAATACGACCCATCTGATCGCCTATCTAGGGATATATCTGTTCCCAGAGATTATCATCAAAAAGAAAGCTATGCGTCCTGAGTTTGCATTCACTTATTATGTCTTCAGATGTTTTTAAACAGACACTAGGTCAAGCCGTCTTGGTTACTGACGCGGGTGTAAAGATCACAATGTGGGACGTATTACATGTGGCAACTCATTTTACGGACGATAAACTCACTCTGATGAACCAGTAGATAACCTTCACATTACGCGCGAACGTAACAAAAATATGCATGCCTGCTTCACTTTGAGTGTAAACATAACGTTAATACAGAGAGTTGCAGCTCAAGCATGCAAGAAATATTAGGATTTAACAAGGATTGGAAAGTGAAAGGAAACCTTTTTTGTAGTTCGTAAAGGACACGTAACTTATAACCCCGCTTCCACGAATAAATTAACTTCACTAACATATTTCTCGGTTGCATTCTTAGGATCACATCAATCACTCAGAACCCTGTAGGCCTCCACCGGGCATATGTTTTTAGCTAACGCCTGCCAAGTCCACCATCACTACCAAGGTGTTATAATAGATGATACATGTAAGGTGCAGGAGCAAGTCCACCATCACTACCAAGGTGTTACAATAGATCATACATGTAAGGTGCGAGAGCAAGTCCACCATCACTACCAAGGTGTTACAATAGATCATACATGTAAGGTGCGAGAGCAAGTCCACCATCACTACCAAGGTGTTACAATAGATCATACATGTAAGGTGCGAGAGCAAGTCCACCATCACTACCAAGGTGTTACAATAGATCATACATGTAAGGTGCGGGAGCAAGTCCACCATCACTACCAAGGTGTTATAATAGATCATACATGTAAGGTGCGGGAGCAAGTCCAAGTGGCTGTGAAAAAGGCTAATGCAATGATGGGTATGATTAAAAGAAACATTACACATCGCAGCGAGGATGTGATAGTTATACTATATAATTCATAGGTGAGACCTAAATTGGAGTACTGTATAATTGGAGGTGTGCAGTCCTTATCATAGAGTAGATTATAGACTTGATAGAAAAAATACAAAGATGAGCTTTACAAATTATCGTTCGATTACAGAATTATAGTTATAAGGAGCGACTTAGAAAAACGGGGCTGCAGTGTCTAGAACAGAGAAGAATTCGAGGTGACATGTTTATAAATTAAGCAATGGAAAGGATAAATTAGACTATAACAAGTTTTTCAAAGTTCAACCGACTACAAGAACTAGAGGGCATAACTTCAAATTATCTAAATTATATATTAGAAAATATTTTTTTAGTAGTCAGTGAATGCTTGGAATGCATTGCCACAGATGTGGTGGAGGCTGGATCAATTAACGCATTCAACAATAGATTAGATGATCACATTCACTTTAAGTATCGGGGAGTGAAACAAACTGGTTGTATACAGACTGTGTAGAGCCTTGTAAACCAGTATAATGAAGTTAAGTTAAGTTCCACATACAGCATTTGCTACAACTGGCTTGTCTCCCTCGTGATTTCTCTAGCTCTCTTTGTCAAATCCGATTTGGACGGCCACAATGTCTCTTGCCATTAGCGTTCCAGAACATCGACTGTTGCACTATGCCCTCCCGTTTGCGCAAAATATGTCCTTTCCATTGCTAACGACTTCTGTTTATCTCTGGATCTTCTCAGTTTCATCATAATCGTCTATCCACTTTTTTCGCTAGACGTCGTTGGAAGGTTCAATTTTCTGTCGTGTGCCAGCTTTGTCGCCGATATTTCTGTCATTCTGTGTTTCTTCAGTGTCAAACTGCAACCATTTATCCACTTTTGTCATGCTCTGCCTTTGTGTTTTGCAGTCTTGATGTCTGGTATTGTAGATACGAGCAGCTGGGAACGCTGGATACGAACCATTTTGTTATCTGCCTTTCCATATAATGCACCCACTTTCTGTCTGATTACTTCCTTTCGTACTCTATCGCAGCCGTGTGACCCCGACAGCCGTGTGACTCCGACAGCGTTGTGAGCCCGACAGCCTTGTGACCCCGACAGCCGTGTGACCCCGACAGCCGTGTGACTCCGACAGCCTTGTGACCCCGACAGCCGTGTGACTCCGACAGCCTTGTGACCCCGACAGCCTTGTGACTCCGACAGCCGTGTGACTCCGACAGCCGTGTGACTCCGACAGCGTTGTGAGCCCGACAGCCTTGTGACCCCGACAGCCTTGTGACCCCGACAGCCTTGGTACCCCGACAGCCTTGTGACCCCGACAGCCTTGTGACCCCGACAGCCTTGTGACCCCGACAGCTTTGTACGCCCGACAGCCGTGTGACTCCGACAGCCGTGTGACTCCGACAGCGTTGTGAGCCCGACAGCCTTGTGACCCCGACAGCCTTGTGACTCCGACAGCCGTGTGACTCCGACAGCCGTGTGACTCCGACAGCGTTGTGAGCCCGACAGCCTTGTGACCCCGACAGCCTTGTGACCCCGACAGCCTTGGTAGCCCGACAGCTTTGTGACCCCGACAGCCTTGTGACCCCGACAGCCTTGTGACCCCGACAGCTTTGTGCGCCCGACAGCTTTGTGAGCCCGACAGCCTTTTGACCCCGACAGCCTTGTGACCCCGACAGCCTTGTGACCCCGACAGCCTTGTGACCCCGACAGCCTTGGGAGCCAAACAGTCTTGTGACCCCGACAGCCTTGTGACCCCGACAGCCTTGTGACCCCGACAGCCTTGGGAGCCAAATAGCCTTATGACCCCGACAGCCTTGTAATATCGACAGCCTTGTGACTACGACAGCCTTTATCAATCACCTCCTTTCGCATACCATGATTTTTCTTCATTATGCCTTGGTGAGAGTCCATGTCTGACACTGGTTTCAGAGTTGGTACAACAATATTATTTATCAGCTTTCTCTTTATCTTCATTGGAATGTGTTTGTGTTTTAGTAATTGTGACAGCTGATAAGTAACCGCATTAGTTTTCTGTGTTCTTGATTTTACAACTCTATCTAGCCTTCTTGTGTGAATACGTTACCCAAGTATCTGAAATCTCTGACGGCTATCAGAGAACACATTTTTCGCAGCAAGATTCTGATGATGTGGCCATCTTTGCTTACAATGGCCAATTATTATTATTGTTTTGGGAGTACTCCCTGCCACTTTGCCTTGAACTGCCATTTGTTTTTTCGTGGTAAGCCAAGGGTAGGGAAACATTTCAAAACGTATCCTTGTTGTTAAGCACACAAGCCTATACCATCAGACAGCAAGACTTGGGACTAAGAAAAAAACCAAAAGAAATATGGATTACCATTGGGCCAGTGTTACCGTGACCCGAAACGGGAGTAAAGAATACTAACACTGTGACTTGCCCGGAAAATTCAGAGAGCTGACTAAGGAGGATTGGACATTAGGCTGGTTACTCTATCCTGTTTTTGTTGTTTGTCTATCGTTTCCGAAGAAGACCACATTGTCACATGTCAATCCTAGACTGGGTTCGTGATGGCTCAAACCAATCCGACCCCGAAAGCGCCTGTCACACTCAGGGCAGAGAAACACTGTCTGACCTTCAGACGGAGGCAACTCGTCTCTTGCCTTTTGTGTCGCTCGTCTCCGTGCAGCTTTCTTGATTCTTGTCTGCTCCGTATGTGTCGTGTAAGATGTTACTACTTAAGGCAGAGCGATCAGCAGCAATGTTCTATTAATTATCATGGTCAATGTAGCAGTTCTTCGACGAGGCTTTCAGAGTGTATTTGTAACGTTTTATTTGGCCAGCGCGAACTCGCTTGTCTGACTCAAGCTCGCTATATAGTATTTTCTTTGGAAGCCGCTCGTCTGACATGCAGACAACAAGGTCAGTCCATCTTAGTGTTAGTCTTAGTCTTAGTCGACCTGTACTTCTACAGGAACAAATGTCCCTGTGCAGGTCCCATCTCTGATGTGGGCTGGATGTAGCCAGGGAAAGGATTTCCTGTGTAACGGGCTAGGTTCGAGCAGCTTATTACTCTACTATGGAGGGTGGTTAACTGATGTACTAGTATATCTTACTAGACTTAAACACTAGAGCAAAGTAGACCCGCAGCCTGTTAGGCGCCATCTATGCCGCTCTTAACAAACCACCTAACCATGACATGTGCTATGCCATGTGACACAGTTAGTCGCCTCCTACGACATGCTCTCTGTGGGGCAGTGGTGCTATTCATGTCCTTGTCATACACGTAGACCCCAGCAGACCACTAGGGAAGTCGTTCGTCAAGTCCATCTAAGCTGCTATTTGCACTGAGTTATGTGGATGCTTGTCCTGCCAGCCCACGAAATAACTTCTAAATCTGTGATCTTATTTTGCCATTTTATGTTCCGCAGATTCATTAGGCAGCTTAGATGAAAGTTATCCAACCTCTTCGCCTGTCGATTGTAAATAGTTCAAGTTTCACAGGTGTACAGAAGAGTTGGTAGGACGACTGTACACAGTCCAAGTTTCACAGGCGTACAGAAGAGTTGGTAGGACGACTGTACACAGTCCAAGTTTCACAGGTGTACAGAAGAGTTGGTAGGACGACTGTACATAGTCCAAGTTTCACAGGCGTACAGAAGAGTTGGTAGGACGACTGTACACAGTCCAAGTTTTACAGGCGTACAGAAGAGTTGGTCGGACGACTGCCGAATAAACTGTATCCGGTAGAAATATTTGGTGACTGCCGCCTATTTGTTGAAGACCTATACTCTGTGGAAAGCTAAAATCAGTTTTATTGATTGACACGGAAAATTGTACCTCCTCGCACCATCTAACGGCATAAGTGCGTGGATCAGATTAGACGACATTTTAAGTTTAAGTACTCTATTTTACGCTAGCGTCTGACCTCCTGGGACCACTTTGTTCACACGCAAATATGAAATATCATCTTCAATTCTGATATTGAGAAGACGGTTTAAAAAACAGAATGAGAGGAATAGAGCATGCACGAAGAATGAACTCGGCAGAGCAATATTAAATTTAATGAATAAACCCGCTTCTATGGTGGTCATCAATATCAATAAAAGAAGGTCCTCCTAGTTCGTGCCTCTACAAGGGGCCACAACTTCTTTTCTGCTGCAAATCACCGAGGCTGATTAACGAACGAAAGTTAGGAAAACATTTGGCCATTGACAGAAAAGGCCATTTCTCAGGATTGTAACAAAACGCCCCCAGAGAAAAGGGAGCAACGATTTGGGCGAGATTAACCGAAGTTTGCCTGTGTTGACAGAACGTGCCATCTCGTAATGCTACGTAAACAACGCTTTCCAAACTCTAGGATCTAATGAAAAGAAAAGAGAATGAGATTTTCAGAAAACAGAGGACCAGATCTCTTTCTAGACTCGCAAATAGAGTGATAGAAGCATAAGAGGGTAGAAATATTAATCCGCGTTTGTCCAGCGTAAGAGCCATTGATTGGCGGGAATAATCCGGAAGGGCTGGAGAGGTTACGGCCCCTTTATTTCTCGGCACTTCCGTCCGCGAAGATTTTCAGAACCTGGGAGGTTTTTCTTATGTGCCTCAATCATGCGAGGTCCATTTCCGGTAAGGCGATGCCGGAATATTTGCATATAAATATATAGCGATAGTGAAAGGTCATGATAAGTGCCAGGGAGGTGCGAGTGACGGATTACACTAACAGAAAGAAAACAAAGTAGTCAGAGGACGATGGAAAGGGTGGACTGTTTCTTTTACTTAACAGTCAACGTCCCACGAGTGGATCTAAGGATCCTTGAGTGGATCCCAGTGCCTTGTGAATGCATACTAGGGTTCGTGAGTGGAGCTAAAGGCGCCGAGAGTGGGGTTAACGGCTCCGTGAGTGCATACAAGGGCTCCGTGAGTGGATCTAAGGCTCCGTGAGTGGATACTTGGGCTCCGTGAGTGGAGCTAAGGACTCCGTGAGTGGATTTAAGGCTCCGTGAGTGGATACTTGGGCTCCGTGAGTGGATCTAAGGGCTCCGTGAGTGGATCTAAGGCTCCGTGAGTGGATACCTAAGCTCCGTGAGTGGATCTAAAATGGCATTGAGTGGAGCTAAGGGCTCCGTGAGTGGATCTAAGGATCCTGTAAATGGATACTAGGGCTCCATTAGTGAATTCAGTGGATCCCTGTGTCAATGTTCCTGCAGCAAATGATAATTAGAACTTTGATTTAGGGCTCCATAGCTGGATCCAAGGGCTGTATAGGTGGGTCTAACTGCTCTGTGGGGGAATCAAAGCGTTCGGTGAGTGAATCCAAGGGCTCCGTGAGTTTCTCCAAAGGTTTCGTTAGTGTATCCACGGGCATCTTGTTTCGGAAGACATAATATGCCCACTTCGTGCAAACCTGAAATGCAGTATCACTATTCAGATTGCCAATTTCAATGGCATAACTTAATCTCGTAAACAAAGATCCAGATTATCATTACCTGCAAGAACATCGAAGCACGTCTGTGCCTGCCTCCTGCAAGGTATCGCTGCATTTGTGACTGTATGCTCCTATTGGAGCGAACAAAGAATACAAGTACTTGGGCAGTAGTTTTACCCAGGCTGGCGTATTGCTGAATTACTGGATAAAGGATTACTTAATGACCTGTCATCCAGCGGCGGTTACACCGTTGTGGTCTTAGTTTCTCTTCCAACGGTCTCTGTCACTAGACTACCATTGACCAGTGGATAATCAGTCCTACATCTATGGAGTTAGGAATTGTGTTGTAGGATGCAAGGGAGTCAGACCATCACGCGGGTGGTCGTTCCAGTTGTCGCTTTTTGTCTCTGGGGTTCCACATTGCTGTCGCTATGCTCCATCGATCCTTCGTTCTTCCCAGTAAGTATCTGACCCAGCAATGTTCGGTCTCTGATGTGTTATGGCGAATTAGACAGAAAAACGTAGGTTTGCTACCAGAAGATGAACCAAATTGCATATCAGCTATCCAATATTCCCAACATCGAAGACAGACAGTCACAAACAGAGGAACAGAAAAAAACACTTAGTTACAAATTAGATCAACCAAAAATGTCCATCAACACCCTGGACACACTCCTATACGGATGGCTTAATCAAAGAAGCCTTTAGAAACGGGGGAGGAGGCACCACTATAAAACTGAAAAGCAAAGTATATTCATCAGCATTTACCATTGGGAGACGCTGCATCAACTTCAGAGCCGAAGCCAGTGCCCTGAGACAAGCAGCTGAAACCCTAATAGACCATACGAAGCAGGCAGAAAAGCAAGTAGTCATTTTCACAGACGCACTTGCAGTGTTAATGGCACTCAAGAACCAGCACAAAAATTAACTCGGAGCTCTGGCAGACTCGCTCGAACGCATGTCCCAGTACTTAAAAAAAAAGCAGTCCGGTTGATACTAGCAAGCTGCGACATTCCAGGCAACGAGAAAGCAGACAGACCCGCCATAGAGGGAGGAATGCTGCAGCAGAGTGATCCAGAAATCACATAAAATGAGACTAAAGCATTTATCAGGGCAACGTACAGTGCAAAATGGAAAAAAAATATCGCCCTGGCCACATAGAAAACGATGCCTAATATCAACTATCCATGCGAGACCAGACGATCATTCTCCGGCCACGCTCAGGTCTCAACAGACTTAGATGTCATCTGTGCAACAAGTTCAAGATTGGCACTACAGACCTTTGTTCCTGCGGCACAGCCCCCGCGAATATAGAACATATTTTGCAGTCTTGTCCACTGTGTACCGACAAAAGAAGAAGCATTTGGCAAAAGCCAGTGTCCTTCCCCGATACACTGTACGGAAGTGTACAGAGCCTTAAGTCTACTTCTGCCTGCATTAGAGTCATAGAAGTTGAGGCAGGAAGACGAACGAGGAAGAAGAAGATATCAGCTGCCCCCCACTACTGAGACCCACCAACATTAAAATATTTATTAGAAGACAATTGATCAACAGTGTATTATTATTGCCAACACTCTCATATCAGTTTCAAACGTGGACACAAACGAAGATTAAAAAAAGAGTATAGATTATGACCTATACGATGAGAGTCTTGAGTAAAACCCATCAATGGCACTACGAAAAGCAGAATGAGAAATGGCGACCTCCTAAAATGTGTCGGAACAAGAAAGAACATGCACCAAACACAAGGATAGGGAGAAAATCAAGTGACTCGACCACCTGATACGAAAACATATTTTCAGTCTACCCCTGCGTGCCTGTGACGCGCGACGTTCGCAACCAAGCATAACCGAGATCCAGGTGGATAGAAATTGGTGGGTGCCATCCTAAACCGCTATGGAAGGTCGACTACAGCAATAATCCTGGTCACAGGCAGACACCTGAGGCTCACCACGACGGCTCTCGGCACAAATGGATGATACAAAAGAGAGAGAGAGAGAGAGAAATAGAGAGAGAGAGGGGGGATGACAAAGAGTGTCACTGTTGTTGTTGTTTTTATCTCGTAGCTGCTAAGCAAGCCTGCTCTTGGCAGCCCAATGCCATTCTTATATAAATACAGGACTTCTTCAGTTGTTTCACTGCTCCGTACAATGTGTTAGCAATTGTCGGCTGTGCTCGTAAGAATATTTTCCTCATGTCCACAAGCGCCTCTTGATTGTGTCTACCTTCGAGCCAGCGTGACTCTTGCTGACAGTTAGTTACATGCGAAATGCGATGCCTACAAACGGTCACTGACAACACCAGAAGAGACAGAATCACAAATTATAACATTCGGTATAAGGTTGGAACAATTCCCTGCCATAATTATATCGAGCAACAGAGAATGAAACGGTTTTACCAATCTGTGAGAATGCAACCACACCACATTGTTCATGCAAACTTCTGCAGAAGAACATAGTTTGATTCAGGAACCATGTAAGTGTTATCTGCAATGTTCTGTCTCTTCTTCTCATAGAACGAAATGACAACAAAGATTCGTCAAGCAAAATGTATGCATCTGTAATTTGTTCCGTTGCACTTCTCATGTATACATACTTATCTATAGTGCGCACACATAATAAAACACATTAGTTACACACACACACACACACACACATACACACACACACACATATACACACACACACACACTCATACACGCACACACGCGCAGACACACAAATGATGTAAGGTGTTGATCTCAATCCGCGATTTTTTTAACGAGCGATCGATGGCCAAAATCGACTTTGAGATCACAACTCGATGTAACTGATCTGGTTGTGAAGAATCTGTCACAGAAAGAACGGCGTTTTGAAACTTCCTACTCCACCCATACACTTGCTCGAGTAAAAGGCCTGCATCTCTATACTGTGCCTTCATTTGCCGACGAAGTTCTAAAGGTTTCCCCATTTCGTGTCTAAAAAAAAAAAGGATAGCAGTACGCTGCTTTTGTTTTGTGCTTGCCACATGTAGGGCGGCCATATTTTAACGGCAATTATAACTTTATGTCCTTTGTCTGCGCCGTGAGGGCATGATTAGAACACTCTTTGCATTCATAGCTACCATATTAAAAAGCTCCACCATCCACCCACACACACACAAAGCCACGCGCATACACACACATGCACGCACACACACACACATACACACATACACACATACATACGCACATACATAGATTACATATATTACATACACTACATACATTACATACATATATACATACTTACATACATACATACATAAATACATACATACAAATATACATGCATGCATACTTACATACATACATATATACACACACACACACATACATACATACATACATACATACATACATACATACATACATACATACATACATACATACATACATACATACATTACATACATACATACATTGCATGCATACATAAATATATTTGAAGCCAACAAATTCTACAAATAACTTTATTTCACACTTTGTTCAATTATTATTCTCCATGTAGCTATCTGGTCTGTACAGGACCTGTTGTGACGAAAGCCTGCCTGCTCATCTCTCAACTGGTCATCCATGACCTTTTTTAATCTGTCTGGAATGACCCTTCAAAACGTCTCGAGTACCGATAATAGCATTATTCCTCTGTAATTGATACATTGCTGTAAATCTCGCTTCTTTTGCAACTGTATTACACATCCTTCTTTCCAGTCTTCTGGTATTTCTTCCCTCTACCAGACTTTACCGAGTAGCTTGTATAACATAATTGTTGAAGCCTTAATGTTCATTTTGATTACTTCCCCGGAGATATTATTTGTACCGGTCGCTTTGGCTCCTTTCAGAAATCGAATGGCTTTCTTTTACTTCTGCGGTTGGCTTCTCGCAATTTATCTATAGTTCCCAATCCGCTGACTGAATGTCAGGAAAATCTTGTCATCTCGGTCGATTTAAATCCTTTTGCAAAATGTTCAGCCCATTTCTTTGTTTGCTCATTGGTGTTGCTAATCAACAGGATTCCATGTCTGCGTGACGCTTTTTAAAAAAGTGTTAGTAATAATTAACCCATGCTCCACACAAAAGTTTTACAGTTGGTCCCCATTCAAGTGAAACATTTCTCTGGTACCACTATGGGGGTAGCGTGGTCTGGGCTGGACGACCCGCTCGTTAAAGGAACGTGAAGCGTCTGATATACTCTCTTTTCCAGTGTAGAGATCGCCGATGGATTTCTTGTTCGGCTTGCTGGACAAGAATTTCCGTTCCAATAGCCTCTCCTACATTATTGTGTCTCCAGCAGCACATACGTGAGGTGTACCCTGTTTCTTACAGAGCCTGCTGTAGGGCGCATCCGAATACCTGGCGGTATAACTGGGCGGGCAGATTGAGCTCATTAGCCTTGGTGTGCAGCAAATCTAAAAGAAGATAAATTCTGACTAAACCCGGTTCAAGCAGTTTGCCTAGGACAGGAAAAAACTCTGATTTGAAACCCATAAGGTCCAGGGAGTGCTGACTAGTCTTTGAACAATGAGAGTTTCATCTCAAGTAACTTGCTTCTGCGTGCAACGACTCTACTGCCTTGTGGAAACATCAAGAGAACGTAGGACTATGGGAGTAAACCCAGACAGAAAATCGAGAGTGGTAGCATGTAAGGTGGATGGTTTCAAAACTGCAAACTCAATCCGACAGCTCTTGCACCTGAACTGATACCAAATTGTCATGCTTCGCATTCCTGTGGATTTACCCAGTCAGGGCGAGAGGAGATTCCTGCAGTTTGGGCAGCCCAGGGTCTACATATTCAGCAATCTGGTTTGCGCCATGAGAGACTAACTCACAGGGGGCCACGCGCATAGTCTTCAAAGACTGAGACGCCTGTGAAAGGGGTTTCACTATGTGGTTTAAGATGTGATTTATGTATCTTCAATAAAGCCATTTGCATGCTTATATGTGCATGTTAGTCTCTTTGTGATGTGTTACAGGTCTTTCATATTTCCTGTATGTTTATTTCCATGTTTGACACTGATAACAGAGTGTTAGCACGACCAGAATTTACTGTTGATCAGTTGTCTTTTAATGCATCAAGAGCATAGCATATGCAGGTCTCCGGTCCACGAGCAAGGGCAGACCTCGACGTCGATGGAACAAAGGTGTCTGTGACACACTCAAAAAGTTACACCCAACGTCAACACAAGTCCTCCCCTTGCCGACAATAAGAAATCTATACATCCAACCTCTCTGCGACGCCTTATGGCAAGGAAAGGAGGACAAAAGAAGAAGATGAATTTATGTTATTTAGGGCAAGTCAGGAGATTCAGTTTTTATGTCTGGCCAAAAAATCACAGAACTTGCGATAGTTAACTCCACGAGAGCGAATAAATGTCACCGTTGACTCAACTGGTTCAACAGATTCAAATTTTTCTCAGAATGTACCTGCTAGTTAATAATACCATGAATAACCAAAAGCGAAGATTGCGTTGACGGAGGGTTTAGATGCTTGCCTGGACATGGAAGGCAGCTGATCGAATCCCCGGTAAGGCACATGTTGTTTTTCTGCTGTGGGGGAAATAAACAAACACAGCCAGCACATGACGGCTAAGCGGGATATAGTCCTCAGCCTACAAACCCCTCGACTACCCAAGCAATTAGGATAATGTTACAAAACAGAAAGGACAAAAATAACTAAAAGCTTTGAACACCTTGTATTTTCCCTGTAAATGTTTCCAGATAAGCCATTTTCTGTTCCACACATAATCTTTTACCACCATCAGTTGTGTCACATTTTAGCTGATTCCACTTCAGATTGTATTTTGTTCATGTTCTCTCAACTTCTATGAAGATGGTTTCTCCTGCAGTTGTTCCACACACACTATACATAAAATCGCATTCTTCATCTCCTTCAAACTCAGCATTCTCCACAAATGAACAGCATCAAATAAGCAGTATCAGTAACGTCTGTAGACCCACCAAGAGCCAAAGAAAATCGCTCGAGACCAGTAGCCTAATCATTGCTTTGGCTATTGATGCTGCTTCAAATGTCATCCACTTTTCGGCGGTCGAACTTTCCGTTTTAATGCAAACTTTGAAATGTTAAAGAATTTGACAATATAAAATCAATTCTTAGTTTGCGAGCCTAAAAAAAATAATGGTGTGCTGAATTTGGCTTGTGGGTTACAGCTTGCTGATCAGCGGGATAGATGGTATCAATTTGTATTATGTTTTTATTTATTTACTATATTATGTAATGACAATTGGAAATTTTAGATATTCTCCAGAAGACATGCATTACATAGGTGTGCGAATAGTACAATTGCAATAATTTCATATAATTACTGTTTATCACATCTATAGACGTAATATGTAAAACGGTCAATCGTACAAAGAAAAAGAAACAGATATGTAAGAAAGTCAACATTAGTGAAGGAAACAACCTCAGTGAGCAATTAAGTAAACTTCCCTTTGGTCAAGCACTAATAAGTAACCTCAGAAGAACAACTGCAGGAATATATCATCAAACTTAATGAGGTCTAAACGAATTACGGTATGAAAATTAACATTGAAAAAACCGAAGTTATGACGATTGTAAGAAAAGAAACAAATGTATTTATACAAAACCAACAAGTAAAACTACCTGGGTAACATAATCTGAGCAGTTTGCAAATGAAACACTGTAATCCAACACATGTAATAAAGCAAGATACATCATTGACCAAATTTTCCCGATACACGTTACAGTGGATACAAAAAGAACACTATACAACACGATATTTCTACCCGCATTGTGTTTTCAGTGACAAAATTGAACACCGGCAAGCAAAAATAAAAGAAATATTATAACAACAGAGATAAAATGCCTACGAAGAATGATTAGAGCAACAATAATGGATAGAATCAGAAACGAAGATATTTGGAAACAAGTAGGTACAGCACCAGTACTAGACCTCATCAAAAGACAGCAAACCAAACGGTTCCGCCAACTGACACGTCAAATACCAAATAGTATCCCTCGGAAAGCAATGCTATACAGATAAAATGGATACAAAACCAAGGGCCGACTACGCTAAAGAGGGATACCAGAAATAACGGAAGTTGCATGTGTACGAAGCACATACCAGGGCACGGTCAAGAAACCTCTTCATAACCTGACTTTAAAGACGCAAGCATTATGCGTCTCTCAAGCGAGGTCTGGGTAACTCTTAATTTGTCCTCTAGTGAATTTATTAATGTCACCTCTCAGCATAGTAGTACATCACTGGGAGTACAGTGAAACTGAAAAGGGATGTTCGCAGGTCCTGGTCATGGCAACCGTCCATGACTAATAGACGAGAAGGCCGTTTAACCCACGCTACGACGTCTTGTCAGCTTAAGTTCCAGGTTATTCTCCATATTGAGAAGACGCACAAGATAGATTTACTTGTTGATATCCTCTAATTGTTCATCGCAAAGGAAGACTGGGTCACAAGTGACGATGCCATTCATCTCCAGTCCCGATTTCTTGCCCTTTCCATCATCTTCTTCTTCTTCTGCGTACGCAGTCAGACAGTAACCATTATTTTTTCGAAAAAAGCGGCGGTCATCCTGAGGCTCTCGCCACTGCCATAGAGCTTGTCTTGCAGTTCCACTGGTAATGGCCACATCTGCTCTCTCTGATCCTCGTATGTCGGGCAGTTCTGCAGCAGATGTTCAGCGGTCATTTTACCAGTACCGCACGGGCATTCGTCGGTACACCCTATCTTCAATTTGCCCTTTCCATCAAATAGCTGCATCATTTGATTGGCTTCTGCTGCTGACTGTGTGATGATGACTGTGTCGTCGTCAAATCGAAGATGATCGAGTCGTCTACCGTCAATACTGATTGAAAGTTGTCCCAGTTGTATCGGCCAATGACTGATTCCAGACATGCTGAGAAGAGGTTCGATGAGATAGGATCCCCCTTTCTGACCCTCTTTTGAATTTGTACTACAATTGGACGTTGAAAGGGACGAAATGTGGTAGTGTAGTTCGTGTAACTGTTGGCGATAATTCTGATGTAACCAGGATCGACACCTTGTTCCAACAGTGAACGTCAGATAAAAGATGGTTTTATCACATATATCTTTTAATATCTTTACTTACACCCAAACTGATGGTAGTGTATCCACATTAAATACACAGATGGGTCCATAAATCAGTCTTGGGATTCTTGCAGCAAAAATCGTTCAAATGCTGAAGCGGATGCCGAGGTTACAAAATTAGCAGTTGAGATTTTGCACCAACTGTTTGACTTTGGAGAATTTATGTCGATAGACTGGGATTTTTATGGACTCCGAGTCGGTTCTGAAGACGGTGAATCACACCCCACACAACAAAAAGCAGATATTCTAGGTGGGGAGCGTTTTCAACAAATTATCATTTCCCACGGGATTAATGTCACCTCGCAGTAGATTTCTGGACAGCTGGCTACTAGAACACGAGATAGGTGACAGATTGATAAAAACAGAAACCTCCAAAGAACAATTGGATAGACCTTGCAGTAATCTTGTGAGGATGGTTGGAGCTTTCTGTTTACACATGTACGGTCAGTCTGGTTATTTGTTCTGTGGTCTGGTGACACCCATCTTACTTATGTGGAAATACGTTGCCATCAATGACCAGTTGTTTTAAAGCACCGACGTCCAAATGTAACTGCATTTTCATTATAACCTCGGTGATGTTTGTCCTATGTGTCAGTCCAAAGCGCAGTTACGTCGATTCTTGACAGAATAAAACAATTTCAATTTGTTAATGTATTTATCCCGAGCCTTAATTTGAAATCTCTCTATCTTCTTCTTTCTCATATTTTTCTGCATTTGTCTTCTTCTTCCTCCTATTCTTCTTCTCCCTCCTTCTCTTCCTCTGTTTCTTCTTTCTCTCTTCTTCGTCTTTTTCTTTTTTTCTTCTTCTTCTTCTTCGTCACCTTCTTCCCCCTTCTTTGCTTGTTCTTCTTCTTCCTCTTCTTCGTCTTCTTTTTCTTCTTCGTCTTCACTCTAGTTTCTCATCCATTCAACAATTATTTTAGTATGTAGTGTTTCCCCAATCATTATTTATATAATTCACATTTGCTCTGTTTTACAGTAATCCATTTAAGCATAATTCCTACCTGCTTTGTTTATAAACTTTCAGCAATGTTGCTTATCTTTACTCATCCAGCAGATGAGCCAAAAGTCTCTTTCTTTCTCTCTCTCACTCCTTCTCTGTCTCACTCTCTACTTTATGATCTTTGATTCTGTGCAATCTTCAGCAGTCACACGTCTATTATTCTCTTTCTCGTGGTCAATCATTGCAGTGGCAAAGCGATAGAGTTAACCTTTGATTGTAAAGGAAATGAAATTGATCCCAGTTTAAAAATATATTCAGTTGTAAATTGGTACCTTGCTTACTGTCAGCGACATAAATGTGACAAGTAAAAACTGTCCAGCTCACCTGATACAAAAGTGAAGCATATTACAGTCAAAACCTTAACACTTCATCCTCGATGGCAATGACTGCTTACTGGAGTACCGTTAGCTTCTCTCGATATAATTATTTTATCCCATCCTCCTTAATCCCTGCACCAATTAACATTTATAACAGTGTACAACACCTCTCCCTCTCTCTCTCTATCTCTCTTTCTTCCCTCTCTCCTTATCTCTCTCTCTCTCCCTCTCTCTCTCTCTCTACTCAAGTCTTCTTATATCCATGTACTCTCAGTAGTTAGTCCATATCACAAGATAATTCGTGAAAACTAGAATTGATGTGGTCATTTTGAATACTCCAATGTCCACCGTCCACTACAAGTTAAGGGACAACAACAAAAAACAGACGAGCAAAGCTCACGAACAGCACGGCCCGACAAACTACCAACCGTACCGACTTTCGACCCAGCAAACAACAATTGTGATTTTAAAATGTTTGCCAAAGAAAGAATTGTGGGACAATAAGCTTGGTCAACTTGCTATTTCTGTTCGTGGATTAATCATAATATAGAAACACTGCAGTCGGGGATAAAGTGGTAGCGACTTTATTGTAAGACGTCTCAGCTTTTGTAAGATAACGCGAACAGTTTGCTTTCCATGTGTTTTGTTTTACTTATCAGAAAGAGGTAAATTTAGTCCCATGTCAGTCAGTGCCGTCACGGATGAGGTACTACTCGCTTCATTGTTCTAGAAATCAACGTTTCGGAGAATAACTTCCTTTCCCATCTGCCATACCACCCCTATCAGTAAATGAGGTTCCAATTTACATTTGAATTGCGTGGAACATGTCGTAACCGGAGAGCAAATCATGTGCCTTTGCGTGAACAACAACTACTCTAACAACATTTCATCTTGGCCCTCTATATGCATATCTTCTTTCTGATATTTGAGCTACATCAATGTTTCGTAGTACCTAGTGATGTCTACATTGCAACATATTCTTTCTTCTACTTCGCTTGTAGAAAAATAATTGATTTGTGACGGCTAGTGGATAGGAATATTTCACTATTTGCATGTAAGTTCATGATGTTAGTTAAAGATACAAGAAGTTTAGAATACACTTTGCTTACTTAGTTTTACTACATAGAAAGGGACGCAACAAAACAAATTGTACAATTTTAAAAAACAAGAGTTATCCCACCATACAAACTTCGCGTAAGAGGTTCTGGCTTGGGCGTCTCCCCTCTTTATCCAGGTGACAAACCTACAACGAGTGAGCTATTGCCCTACACCAGAACTACATGGACGTGTACATTGGTATCTGTACACTGAAGGCAATAGGTGTTAACTATCTACCCGACCAAATTTCTCACGCTTGTTTTCGTCTTTGTACAAGACAAATGGGGAGGAGCAGCTCGCGACTCCGTCGACGATTGTGTCTGCAAAGTCGTGCTGACACAAGAGCTGAACCTTGGACTTTGATAGGCGTCGAGGTCATGGAACGAACTAGACATGTACGTTTTAAACGAGTTTATTCTTCATTTTTGCAATACAAATAATCTCATGGTTATATTCATTCAAACCCCCTTGCACTCTCGTTTTCATTTCAATGTAACAAAACTGTAATAAAAACATGGTGTTTTTGTTAGGCGGGAGGTTTTTTTTGGTTTTTTTTTAACAAGGATTATACATTATATACAGTTCAAAATGTCATTTGAATATATTACAATATATACACCTTTATATACACACCCCGTCCACACCGATAAACACGCTTATACACACACGCACGCACCCATACAGTCACACGAACCAAACTGTCTAATGATAATTTTATAGTTTGTGTTTCTGTGCAAATATGTTAGTGAATATTTGTGTAGTGTAGATTCTCTGTTGGTATACTGCTTTATTTCTACATGTCCATATTAAGTGTCTGAAATCTGCAAGTAAAGTTAATAGTCTATTCTGCGTGTTTCTATCTGTTTTGGGAAAGGCATTTAGCATGATTGCTCTGTACATGTTTACTTTAATTTTTGTGTGTTTATTTATTGTTTGTCTGAGGTGTTGTTAACGTTTCTGATATGATACTGCATTGATAAAATAGGTGGTCTTCTGTTTCTTGAATGTCTGCATAATTTACATTTGGCATGCTTGTTTTGGACATGTATCCTTTTTTGTACTGAATTGGTGTAATATTGAACAAAAGTCTATACTTTACTTCTACCATGCAGTGTAAGGGTCTTCTTTGTTTTCTCGTGGCTAATAATTTTTTAATATGACACTTCAAAGTCCCGACAAGGACACTGCATGCACCCCCCAAAAAGACAATTCACACACTCCAACATGACTCAACATAAACACAAACAATATACTTCTCGGATCCAAACAGGAGATGTCATGGACCTCAGGATAAGAACCATTGTCCATCAGAATTACTGACGACCCCATTTAAACAGCACACAACAACACGGCCATTGACCTTTCTCCTTGTCTAGCATGCACGACAAGCTTAAACCGGACATTAAGGCTTGACTGACCTGGTCGCTGTTTTCTGTGTTGATCTTTTATTTATATTCCTACCTGCAGTCTGTTGGTTAATATTGTTATGTTATAACTGTCTATCGAAACTGCTCGATAAGTTCACAGGAAGGATATGTAATTGTCTATGAATGATAGTAACACTAGTAACAGAGACGAGATAAGGACCACTGACAAACTGACGTGATGTGGTAAGAAGCGACTGACATTGTGGTTAAACCGTTCAGTTCAGAGTGTATGTGTGTTTCAGTCGCGAGAATAGTGCCCCTGTCAAGATATTCTGTTCTGTCAAACAAGAAACTACGTAAGTTCACTATCAACAAACCTATATGTGGTAAGTACTCTCAGCAAACGGGGAAGAGTATGGCCGTATGGGTACGTGTGCCAGCAGTAGTCCGCTGGTTGTACATACTTTTGTTTCGTCCTGTAAGATGTTCTTTTGGCCTCGCCCCTAGTTTTATGTCGAAAGTAACGACTAACAGTGCTGTCTAATGTGTGTTTCATGGTGGATAACTCAGAATAGTACCACTACCACACCGACATCATGTCGTAGGAAAGGACGAAAAATAGTCTAACACATCTAGGGTAGAACCCACTCTTGTGGGACAGAGATGAGAATAGGAGCCCTGTCGCCGTTATAACTTGAAAAAAAATACAACTAAAAGTGGTGTCTTTTCTTTCCAGGGTATACGACTTTAAGTGTGACAATAGCGAGAAGAAGATCACGGCCACACTGAAAACATGTTGTAATATCGTTTATCAAGCAATATCGTTTAACACCACTAGAGTAGAAGACTCTTCAACTTATGGTTTCTGCATATTCTGAAATTCACAAAGACACATACTAAACAAATATCTGCTGAGAATTGATTAATTTTTGTTAAAAAGGAAACAAAGCTCTGGAAATAATAATTGATATATGATTCATAAATACAAGATAAAATAACACATTTGCCCTATGTCTAAATAGGAAGCAACAGAAGACGATGATTACTACATGAGCAACAGGAGACAATGATGTCTACCTGAACACCCAGTCATGTCTGGTAAGACTTGATAAAATCATTAATTTTAATGTAACAATAAACATACCACTTAAAAAAGATGTGCAGAGACGAAATGACAAAAGTAAATTGTTCTGCATGAGTCAGCTCTGATGGCCTCTCTCATGACATATTAGAATTAACACTATGCTACAGTATAACTTAGTAGATTATGTGCTATATAATAAAGGTTTTATTCGTAAACCTTGCCAGTAACCCATCTGTACAAATGGGTCTCTTATTGAACAATTTGCATGCACCCTCTGTGGTTAGGAAGGAACCAGAACCATGCTGAACAGACATGGGAAAAGAGAACCTGTTTTCGCTGCACCATGACAATCAAGGCCAATCATAAAGGCACAATGGCCCAGAATGTAACGATCCAATTGTCTGCAACTATTGGTTTTAGGTCTGGAGCCTAGGAGAACTCAACCTAACCAGTAGACAATGGTGGCGGGGAATGGGCACAGTGAACCCAACAATGTCTTTCGTAACTTGGAGCGTTGCTAATGCTCCCCGTCAATTACTTAATGTCAGGACAGTACGTTTCTGGCTTCTGCCTGGGGTGGGAAGAAAATCTACAGACTCATCAGCCCGACAATGCCAAAATATGGGAAGTACACAATTTAAAGTTTTACAAACAAGCTCGGGCAATGCCTCAGTCCTCAAGGACCGCGCCTGGAAGTAGGTCACCAGGCTGCAATAGGTGAAAAATGGACTACTGGAAACAAAGATAAACATACCAACACAAGAAAACCTAGGAGGAAGCACGTGCAAAATCAAGATAGCAAGCTTTCATTTAACGTTTTACAGTTGAAAATTTGTGGCCTGAGAAATAAGAAGCTTGAGCATGCCAAGGTTTTGAACAGCCACAGGAACCCTGTGGCTCTCCTGCAAAGAAACTCTACACAAGAGCACTGACCAGAGCTTGACAGGATACACTAGCTATGACTGTGAGTGTACCAACTGTGGTGGCATAGTTACCAATATTTGAAATGACATTCAGGAATATGTCACACATGTAGCAGCCCATCCCACAGGCATACAGAAAATCAATATCTGGCACACTGAATCAAAGTACACTATATACAACTTTTACAGTCCCCCCCCCCCCCCCCCCCCCCCCGACAACTTGCAACCTGCCTGATCGGCATGATGAAACACAATATCACAAAACACACCTTGCAGGTGACTTCAATGGACACTCACCTCATTGAGGTTACACTAACTATAACAGTACAGGAAAATTTATTGAGGAGCTCTGCGATCCAACCAACTTGTCTGTGTTGAAGAATGCAGACTCTACCTCAACCAACTTGTCTATGTTGCAGAATGCAGACTCTACCCCAACCAACTTGTCTATGTTGCAGAATGCAGACTCTACCCCAACCACCTTGTCTGTGTTGCAGAATGCAGACTCTACCCCAACGCTGCTGCACAGGGTCCACCTCTCTCTCAGTCAACCTGACTTGATGAACTGCTCCTCTGATTTGATAGACTTTTGCAACCTGCAAGTTCTTGATGACATTGGAAGTGATCACAGGTCAATCCTCACCACCATAACCAATACCAATAAAGCTACAAACAGAAAACTCGCTGGAACTTTGGTCAAGCTGACTGGAGACTATTCCAAAAATCATCTGACTACCTGCTTGATTATATTGACAGCAGCGGTGTAGAAAGACTCAATAAATGGGGTGACATGAGCTAGTCTGAATGCAGCATCACAAAGAATCCCAAGGGGTAGTAGGAAGTCATTCAAACCATTCTACACTAAAGAAATGCAAGCTGTCATATCTAAAAGAAATGAAGCAAGAACAGCCATCGAGAGAGCACCATCACAAGAATCAAAGATCCTCTACAAGAAATTATGTGCAAAGGTCAAACTCATAGTTTAGAATGCAAAACATAAAAAAAGGTCATCAATATGTGTGAAACTTGACCTAAAGCAAAATGGGAAGAGCGCCTGGTCATTGATGGATAATTTGTCTGGAAACAGGGGGAGAACAAATCCGAAGCCAGTGATAGACGGTAGAGAATAACTGAAGACCAGAAAAAAAGCAGTGCACTTCAACCGGTACTTTGCCTCTGTGAACAGAGCAGGAAAGCTTTCTGAGTTGGACAAAGAATGTCTAGGACACTTGAAAAACGTCATGAGAAAGCCTCCAACTGCTAGTACCTCCATATTTGAAGATGACTTCAGTATGCAAGAATTTCAACAAGGTCTGAAGAAATGAAAACCTAGAAAGTCTCCTGGGCCAGACAGAATATATAATGAAATGATAACTCACCTGGGCTCATTGGGGAAAGAAACAATCCTCAAGTTAATAAACATGACTTGGATAAATGGACAACTGCCCAAAGATTGGAAGAATGCGCATGGTATCCCCATTTTGAAAGGCAACAAACCTCCAGATGAACCAAAAAGCTACCGTCCCATCTCAATAATATCATGTCTTGGAAAATGAGAAAAAAGAATGATAAACGCACAGCTTTACTGGTTCCATGAGAGTTCAGAAACCCCTGCCATGAACAGGCAGGCTTCAGAAAATATAGTTGCACAGAAGACCAGTTTTTCAAGTTAACACAGAAAATTCACTATAGGTTCCAAAATAAGAAACATTCAGTAGCATTCTTCTTCGACTAACAACAGGCCTATGATCGAGTATGGAGTAACGATCTCTTGATGAAGATGACTGACGTCGGGATTAGTGGAAAGCTGTACAACTGGATAAAATATGTCCTCATTGACCGAACAATCCAGACAAAGATGAACAATGCAGTCTCCTATAAAGAAGTTTTAGAGGAAGGCTTGCCACAGGGCTCTGCTTTGAGCTGCACTCTCTTTCTCATTTACATAAATGACCTGGCCAAACACATAAAAGCTGAAAAAGCTATGTATGCTGTTGATTTTGGCAATATGGCAGAGCCATGAAGATGTAGAAAGTACAACACAAAGATTAAATGGAGACCTGAGAAGACTGCAGGAGTGTTGTCAAATGTGGAAACTGAAGATAAACTGTGAAAAGACTGTTTACACTATCATTACCAATAACCACAACGTCGCCAAGAAAAATATCAGTCTGAGATTCGGCAAACAGAAATTGCCCAGAGAGGAAGAGTCTACATATCTTGGAGTCAATCTCAACTGACAGCTCAGTCTCATTAGTGGAGCAATGAGGTCAACGCCCACTGAGGCATGTGAAATTTAGGTGAATTTAAAAACCCTTGAGATACAAAGAGATGTGGCTGCTATGGAAGTTTATGAGAGGAAAAAAGAATGAGCAATGACCACCCCAATAGAAGGCTTTTAGAAAAATGGCAGCGAAAGCAGAGAATAAAACAAAAGTCAGTCCACCACCACGTCAGTATGATTAAAGACAGATATCACGTCCCACACAAAACAAAAGAAATACAAAGAGCAACAAGAAATTTACCACCACATACATGTTTAAAAATACCAGCAATGCAAACAAAACTAACAGATAATACATCAAGAAGTGCTGATCCAGTCAGTCTTATGAGAGCACCACAGAGAACGATTGACACCTACCCAGAAGAATGGATACATGTCTATATTGATGGATCTGTTTTCAAGGTCACCATTAAAGTGGGATATGGAGTCTACATAGAGTATCCAGAACATCTGATGAATTGTTGGATCTCTATCATATGTTCAAATTATGAGACAGAAATAACAGCACTCTGAAGTAGCTCTACACTACTTGAGGACTGTATTTGATGCTTTCCCATTAAAAGCCCAAAGCATTGTAATGTTTACAGGCTCATTATCTGCTCTTCGCTTTAGAAGATGGTGGTCACTGTATGCCTGAACTTCCCTAAATCCCTAGATGCTAACCAACTTCTCACATCCCACGAAGTCAGAATAGTTATACAATGGATCCCTGGTCACTTAAATACACCTGGCAGTGAATAAAACAGACAGACTGGCTAAGAAGGGAGCAAGTCAAGAACAACAATACACACCAACAACACTACAAAAAGTTAAACAACTACTGAAGACTGTGAACAAAATGGACTGGCTGAATGGGGAATGGAGAATACTGGGAGAGAAATCGACAAACATATGGTCATCCCAAAGACAACATCAACCTCCTGAAAAGGAGAGACCAAAGCACCATTTTCCGACTTCGCACTCAACACATACAACTTAACAGCCAATTGAACAGCATCAAATCAGAACATACTCCAGAGTGCTGGCTGTGCACACATCTCTATGAAACTGTTGACCATCATCTTTTTTGAATTTTCTGCCCGTGCAGGTGTTAGGCGAGAGCTTCTTACCCCGAGGCCAGACAAATGGAACACTTTGTACGGAACTAAACAACAGCTTACAAACACTTGCAGATACCACTATATGGCAGGAGCCCACAGGATGCTGGATCAATAACCAACCAAACAACTTTGTAGTGTTCTTTTGTTTCTTCTTCTTCTCCTTCATCTTCGCATTCTTCCGCTTCTTCTTCGGATCCACATAAAATTGAGCTATTATTTTTTTTTGTACGTGTCTTAAATGGAATATTTATATTGTTTTAAGGGCTCATTTCAAACTAAAAAGTGTATTCCATATGAGTAGTTTTCTTGTGTGAATGTTGAACTGAGCAACTGCAATGAGTTGGGGAGCATTCTACCAAAGGATGAGTAAGACAGACTACCATTCACTATATATGACATGCTATCATTGTAGCAGTAATCTTATTCTTGTCTGTCACTCAAAGATTGATTTAGCCTTGATGGTTTAGATTTCACAGTTAGTTCCTTACAGTGTGGCAGTGATCCTTTTCTCTTCTCCATCTAAAAGAAAATTATTCCACTCTAGAGAAGCTGCTTGACTGGATTAAAGCGATGACATGTTGTAGATGTTAATGTAAGAAGTCCTTGTGGCTGTGGTTATGATGTGTGGAATACGTTATACGTTTCTTTAACAGCATTATCTGATTACTGACTACTTTTTTTTACTATTGACGACATTATCTGATTACTGACTACCTTTATTTTATTACGTGACGACATTATCTGATTACTGACTACCTTTTTTTACTACGTGACGACATTATCTGAATACTGACTACCTTTTTTTACTACGTGACGACATTAGCTGATTACTGACTACCTTTTTTTTACTACGTGACGACATAATCTGATTACTGACTACCATTTTATACTACGTGACGACATTATCTGATTACTGACTACCTTTTTTGACTACGTGACGACATTATCTGATTACTGACTACCTTTATTTTACTTCGTAACTAATTGTAAAGTAAGACGTCACAAAAGAAGAATTAACAACACTTTCTTCTCAATGACAGTTTCTGCTTTAGGACCAACAAAAAGATCAAATATTTTCTCAATGAGATCCCTAACACATCATCATCATCAAATGCAATACCTGGGTCTGGATGAGCAATAAGATAAGATTTATCTCAGTAAGATACCTAGCACACTGTTATTATCAACAAAGATAATACCTAAAAAATGACACGTCTTACAATGATATATCTAACACATCATCCCCAACAATTGTATCTAATATACTACTGTAAACAAATATATCATGACAACTTCTATCCTCAAAAGCTGGAGTCCTCCAACATATCTAAGACTGCTAAAGGACTACCGTACGTGAATATATATCCTCTTCCTGATTGTAGATTTAGAATAAAAGTTAACATTTGCCAAATGGACATGACATCTTTAAAAATTGATTCATAATAAAATTCTGACTCTCTTCTATTAACAGAAGGTCATTTCCTGTTGTCCATCTGTCAAAGTTGAGCTGATCTCTTTGAACCATAAAGGCAATGAGGTTGCCAAGTTTTATATCAGACTGCCCCGCTAGTCAATCTTTGACTGATTTCATCAAAATTATTCTAAATATCATCTATATCGTGAATGGACAACACATTTTATCCAGCTGGCTACAGAAGACTTTGTTCACCCTGTTACGGGCCTGACCACTACAAGAATGACAGATCTACATAATAGTTCTAACTCGTAACACAAAATAAATAACAAAGTAACAATAATTGTTTTTACATCTTTGTCTCTTTTTTCATTATTTTGCACTGTGTAAGATACATGTTGCAGCTAACCCCTTACAGATAGCCTGTCCGGTTCAGTCAACATCTCTGCATGGTATGCTGGCTGCCATGTTTCTACAAAGATCTAGAACTCTAGCTTTGACACACATTTTATGTTATCTTCAAACTTATATCGCTACTTTCCTCTGACACATTTCCCCACTACTTTTACTGCCAGTATGTTTTCATCTTATGTCTTTGACTATCGTATTTGATCCTTCTATGCCCTGAGTCCCATTCTCCTACATATCAACACCTCAATAATAAATTATTTTCTCTAACAATTTTGTTCATCGTCCATATTTTCATTTCACTCAGTATGGAGTACATAAATCTCTCCTATTTATAATTTGTGACTTGCATATTTTTTTTAACAGCTTTGGCCTACCCGACTTTTTAGAAAATGTTTCTGTTTCGCATCTTAATTAACTTAAACTTTACATATTTCTACTGGATTATAAGATTGCAGAGTCTGTATATAACCATTTTTAACAATTCACTTAATCTAGAAATAACTATGCGCATCCAATTTATTTTGTAATGTATTAATTTACCCTGGCTCCTCTTTTATTATATTTTCTAGAGAAGCTCATGGCCTGTTCTAGTATTTAATCATTTATTATTATAAATACAGAAGATTTCTTGTCTACTTGTCCAATCCATATTCCTGACTTATATTTGTTTCTTTACTTGAATTGCCTATTTTTGTCATTCCTATTCACTTTCAGATGACAAAACTGTTCTGGTATTGCCTCTATTTAAATTGTGTACTGCATTAGTGTTAAAAAGACATGGCGACAGTACACATCCTTGTCTTTCACCTCCCCGTAAATCGATATATGTTGAGCAAATTTTGCCAGATTGATTCCCCTGCCAGTAGCCTCTCAGCATAGGTTGCTTCTATAATACCTAACATTGCATTTGCATTATTCACTGCTACCTGGACTTGCTCAGTCACTTTACCTGTGATTTATTATAACCCGTAGACCCCTTTCCTTTCCTATCATTCTAATATTGTTCTCGCCCATTTTGTAATTATGTTCCATATTGGATCATGTACGTGGATGACAGGTTTGTCTCTCGACTTTCCTTTCTTGGTTTCCTGTAGGACTTTTCGGTTTATTGGCTCTCTCTGGTCACGTGATCAGTAAATGTGTCTCTGCCAGGACAATTGTTCTCGTTCTCCATGTCATCTCAGCCTTGAACCCAAATCTCTACACTGCGCCTGTTATTTTGGTCCCGTGGAAGCAGTTCATGTATGGAGACTTCAATCCTTGTTTAATTATATTTTCATTATTTAAGCTGATGTAAGTATTACGCCTTAAGCTGATGTAAGTATTACGCCTTAAGCTGATGTAAGTCTATCGCGCCTTAAGCTGATATAAGTAAGTTTTTCACGCCTTAAGCTGCTGAAAGTCTATCACGCCTTAAGCTGATGTAAGTATATCGAGCCTTAAGCTGATATAAGTAAGTTTTTCACGCCTTAAGGTGCTGTAAGTCTATCACGCCTTAAGCTGATGTAAGTCTATCACACCTTAAGCTGATATAAGTAAGTTTTTCACGCCTTAAGCTGCTGTAAGTCTATCACGCCTTAAACTGATATAAATGTATTTTTTTAATTTTCTATTTTAGAAAGATTGTCCGATTATGAAGAGTTATAGATATGCCTTAAAATGTGGACCATTATTGTGGTTTAATAAATTGATATGTTTAAAAGAAGCAGGCCACATGGAGTCCCTGCATTATGACCCTCGGTAATAAGTCCTCCCTTGATGTCATTAAACAAACTTGCGTCCCGACTCGTGCATACAACCGCCTCAAGACCACCTCCCACCAAACACTAAAACCAAGGAACAGATTGTCTGTATAAAGTGTCAGGCTACAATATACTTCCTGATCTAGACTCGTCACACGATGACTGAACTCAAAATTAATAGGTTGTACTGCTGTCGGGGATAAAGTGTTAGGGACATCACTTTACTAGGTCTCAACTATTTCTGATGTTCGATCACATGTACCTTTCCTTAACGCCTCGTCGTCCTATCCATGAGAGTACTTGAGGTATCCATTTACACCTGGGTAAACCGGAGTTTATTCATCAGAGTATTGAAACATGTACGTAAGTTTTGAAAATTATGCGCACAAGTGATCTAACTACCCTGTTACTCTCACACGGGTCCAGCCAGGCTGGACAAGCACAAGTGATCTAACTACCCTGTTACTCTCAGACTCACAGACAATTTGTAACAATGGAGAAAAAACTGGAGCCAGTGACCAACAGACGATTGGTAAAATTGCAAATAGTAAAACCAGTTTCAGATATGGACAATGTTTAACAAGGCAGACATTGAGTCACAGAAAATGTTTAACAAGGCAGACATTGAGTAACAGAAAATGTTTAACAAGGCAGACATTGAGTCACAGACAATGTTTAACAAGGCAGACATTGAGTCACAGACAATGTTTAACAAGGCAGACATTGAGTCACAGACAATGTTTAACAAGGCAGACATTGAGTCACAGAAAATGTTTAACAAGGCAGACATTGAGTAACAGAAAATGTTTAACAAGGCAGACATTGAGTCACAGACAATGTTTAACAAGGCAGACATTGAGTCACAGAAAATGTTTAACAAGGCAGACATTGAGTAACAGAAAATGTTTAACAAGGCAGACATTGAGTCACAGACAATGTTTAACAAGGCAGACATTGAGTCACAGACAATGTTTAACAAGGCAGACATTGAGTCACAGACAATGTTTAACAAGGCAGACATTGAGTCACAGAAAATGTTTAACAAGGCAGACATTGAGTAACAGAAAATGTTTAACAAGGCAGACATTGAGTCACAGACAATGTTTAACAAGGCAGACATTGAGTCACAGACAATGTTTAACAAGGCAGACATTGAGTCACAGAAAATATTTAACAACGCAGACATTGAGTCACAGATAATGTTTAACAAGGCAGACATTGAGTAACAGAAAATGTTTAACAAGGCAGACATTGAGTAACAGAAAATGTTTAACAAGGCAGACATTGAGTCACAGAAAATGTTTAACAAGGCAGACATTGAGTAACAGAAAATGTTTAACAAGGAAGGCAGTGAGTCACAGACAATGTTTAACAGGGGAGACAGTAAGTCTCAGACAATTTTTAACAGGGGAGACAGTAAGTCCCAGACAATGTTTAACAAGGCAGACAGTGAGTCACAGAAAATGTTTAACAAGGCAGGCAGTGAGTCACAGACAATTTTTAACAGGGAAGACAGTAAGTCACAGACAATGTTTAACAAGGCAGACAGTGAGTCACAGACAATGTTTAACAGGGAGACAGTGAGTCACAGACAATATTTAACAGGGAGACAGTGAGTCACAGACAATATTTAACAGGGAGATAGTAAGTCACAGATAATGTTTAACAGGGAGACTGATTCGCTCACTGAATCATTCACTGTTACAAATTATCTTTCTCCCCTGTTACAAATTGTATGTGAGTCACTGAATACACTAATACATATTGTCTGTGACTCACTGCCTCTCCTGCTAAACATTGTCTGTGACTCACTGCCTCCCCAGCTAAACATTGTCTGTGACTCACTGCCTCCCCTGTTAAACATTTTATGTGACTCGCTGCCTCCCCTGTTAAACCTTGTCTGTGACTCACTGTCTCCCCTGTTAAACATTGTTTGTGACTCACTGTCTCACCTGCTAAACATTGTCTGTTACTCACTGCCTTCCCTGTTAAACATTGTCTGTAACTCGCTGTCTCCCCTGTTAAGCATTGTCTGTGAGTCACTGTCTCCCCTGCTAAACATTGTCTGTGACTCACTGCCTCCCCTGTTAAACACTGTCTTTGACTCACTGTCTCCAGTATTACAAATTGTCTGCTGAGTTACAACACAGAGACATCCTTACCTGTAAACTGTCTGTGGAGTTACTGACTCCTTACGTTTAATCTGTATATGAGTCACTGTCTTCTTACTTACAAATAGAATGCAACTCACAACCGCCAAACCAAATAATTGCCTTTGGTCGACTGTCCCATTATGACAAACAATGTTTAAACTCACATGAGTAACATTACATGAGAGATGTTGGCTTGCGGAGACAGCTCGTTTGTGGTTTTTCAGGTCGAGTGTTCCGTGGATTATGTCCCTTACATTAAGCACTTGATATTAGACTCCAGAGTTGTCATGCTATCATGATGATGATCTACCTTTACTCTTCAATCGGAATTCAACAAATTAAAGTGGTAGTTTTAGTAGCAAAAATCTTACATAATGATGTTGCTAGCATCACGCAAAATACTCTTTAGTAGGGTTGGAAGGTTACAGTGATATTTTTTTTTCAACTCGGGTACCAGTCCAGTGAAAGTGAGTAAAGTGAAATCAGAATGGAAAAAATAATGCATAGATGTTTTGTGTGAGATCATGAGTTCCATTGACAGCTAACACGTATTTTCTTCTTCTTGTTTGTTCGTTCTCATTCTCCTGCTACAAATCCCTGAAAAGGTCATTGAAAGTAGCAGGATGTTGTCCTCAGACAGGAACGCAATGTATGGTAGCTTATAGATTTACTGCGACATGCACCTTTCAGTTCGACTTTAGAAGTCATTTTTGTGTACCGTGTTAGCCTTCCCTCTTCGATGCCTTCTCCCTAATTAGTATGTCCTGTTGCAGCCTTTGTTATCTAGAATCACCGTGGGGAGGTGTACAAGAGTCTTGACAGCTTTGGTTCGTGGGCCCTGACGCTAGCAGTCAGATTAGGGTCAATGACCGCTACAGCATATTGGTCCCCATGTTTTGATTACACTCTATAGAAATACGTCATCTAAAAGAGAACACCCGTAAAGAAGAAAATAAATGGACTTCTTAAATAGAAGAATGTGCATCTGTGTAAAGTATAAAATGTTGAAGGGCGAAGTTCAAAACTGAATTGTTTTTCTAACAGTAGCTTTACTAAAAGATTATGTTGTTGTGTTGTTCTTATGCATTGTTGCTTAGCAAGCCTGATCGTGGCAGCCCGATCCAATTCCTAAATAATAATGATTATCAAAATTCATGCGCATCTCAGTCGTTGCAGACCATTCTCGTGTCACCCTCTCAGTGCGCAACCCTGGGCGCTGAATAGGGAGACCCTAAGCTGCCCAAACAGCAGGATCTCCCTCTCGCTGGTGTAATCCAAAGGAATGCAAAGCTTGCCAATTTGGCACCAGCTCCATTGCAAGAGCTGCCGGAATAAGTTTGCGCAATTTTGAAACCATCCGCCTTAGGTGCTACCACTACAAATTTTATGTGTCTGGTTTTACTATCGTAACCCTACCCTAACTCTAGGTTTCCACAAGGCAGTTTAGTCGTTGCCGGCATATGCTGGTTACTTGAGACATTCGATGATACTCTCATCATTCCAATACTAGCCAGCACTCGCTGTGACTTGTCGGTTTAAAATCAGAGTTCCTCCTCTCCAACGCGAACTGCCTGAACAAGCTAAAGAGCTTCCGGCTACCTGGGTTTAGAGCTAAACTTCTCTTAGATAGGCTGCCAACCAAGGCTGATGAGCCTATCTGTCTGCCCAGTTATACGGCCGGTTACACGGTCACGACCCACAGCCGGCCGTGTAAGAAACAGGGGGCCCCTCATATAGGTCCTACTATGGACATAATAATATAGGAAAGGCCATTTGCATGTAAACTCCTGAACGACAAGCCGAACAGTCAATCCAGCGGCGATCTCTACACCTGGAAAGGAGAAGCTATATCAGAAGCTTTACTTTCCTTTCACGAGCGCGACCTCGCTATCCTTCGCTAATTATTATAAAAATAATAATAATAAAATTAATAATAACAGCCGTTCATCGCAAGGGATGATGACAATCTGAGTCAGACATGCTGAATTGCACCTCACCGGTGAGTTTGAAGATGGCGGTATAGTCCAGATTCAACAGATAAAGTAATTCCATATATGTAGAAATCAAGGACAGAGTTGGACATGTGAGTGTCAGTTGATTTGTCATTCATCAAAGAACGATTTCTCTGTTCGTTTTAAGCTCGGCGTTCCTCGTCAATGGAAGCGCCTCTGGTGGTAGTTCTAAGCCATGGTTCGCGGCCTTGTGCGAGGCATTACCATGACTTTGCATCGATATTGAAACGTTTCACAGATAAATGTTGATGGAATCTATGACGTTCTTCCTTTGCCTACCGACCAGACGCAAACATTATTTCAACTCACCATACATTAGTTGTTTAGGAGTGCGGTTGTCTGGCATGCGCATGACGTGGCAGGGCTACCCTTTCTGGATCTTCTGCAAAAGTGTGTACATGCTTGGTATTGTCACATTAAGACGGATCTGGGGGTCTAGTACCCTATCCTTATCCTGCCACTGTGTTTTGAGCAATCTACGGAGGCAGCGGGTAGGGAAGTGGTTTATTTTCCTAGCATTATTGCTGTACACATCTCCCTTCTCACTGGCACAGCGAAAGATGGTGAGCATCCCGGTTCAGTAGATTTTTAGTTTCGTACCAAGGATAAGGCCACTCCGGTCGCACACGCTGCTGCCAAGCCTCCCAAAGGCAGCCCTGGCCTTTAAGATTATATTTCTGACCTCATTCATTAGAAGGTTTCCTGGAAAGACAGCTGCCAAGGTAAGTAAAGCTGTCTACTGATTGGAGGAGCTCGATCTTGACTCTGATATCGCGATCGCGAAATGCGTTACTACGGCATGCTGAAACATTACTTCGGGTTTTTTAATTTATTGTAAAGCCGAAAATGTCACAGGTTGTAGATAACGTGTACATATATGTCTGCATGTCTCTTTCAGTGTTGACAGTGAAGGCACAGCCAACAGCGAAAGGTAAGCTAGAGATGGTTGTGTCCTTCACCTTGGTGTGAGCCTGCAGTCGTCTATGATTGAAGAGTTTTCCGCCAGTCCTGTATTTAATGTCCACTCCGTTTTAGATACAGCACTGAGAAATAACAATGAGTACGTTAGCAAACATTATACTGAAAAGTGTCGTGGCTAGTACAGAGCTCTTCTGACGCTATTTGAGACAGGAAAGAATTGACATATCCACATGACTGCATGACTTAGCACTTGAACATTCACACCCTCGTGGAATTATTTTACCTTCTTGGTGAATATGCTTGGACAGCCGAATTTGCCCATGACCTTCCAAAGTCCATCTGTGTTGACGATATCAGAAACCTTTGCCACGTATAGCCCATGTTGATGCACTTCGCATTTCTTCTGAATTTGCCGAGCCATGAATATCATGTTCACGAACCGTAGATCCCGGAAGAAATGATGCCAAGGGGGCATATAAATTAGTCAAGGACTTAGTAAGGCCTGTACAAAGTCGAAATTCAACGATTCAGGATAAGAGTGGGAAATGTCTCACAGAAGCTCAAGACATTCGTGAGCGCTGGACAGAGTACTGTTCGGAACAATATAAGCATGAAGGCCGAGATGACCCTAGAAATGAAATGTCTCCTGAAGTGAGTCTGATAGAGGAAAATCCAACGATAATGAGGGACGAAGTATATGAAGCCGGGAAAATGCTGAAGAGAGGGAAGGCTGTGGGTGTGGATAATATCCCAGCAGAGCTCCTACAAGTAGGAGGTGAGGTAACAATTGATAAACTGATATACATCTGCAATATAATTTGGCAGACAGGGGAGTGGCCCACCAGCTGGACAAAATCAGTAATTATACCACTGCCTAAATCAGGAAACCTAAATATGTGTCAGAACTATCGAACAATCAGTCTGATAAGTCATCAAAGTAAAGTTCTCTTGAGATTAATACTTACCAGACTAAAACCACAGGCAGAGAATATCATTGCCGAAGAACAAGCGGGCTTTCGAACGGGAAGGAGTACCATCGAGCAGATATTTAATCTTCGTCTACTGAATGAGAAGTACTCAATTAAGAATGCAGAACACCAACAAATACGATGCAGAACACCAACAATTAAGATGCAGAACACCAATAATTAAGATGTAGAAGACCAACAATTAAGATGCAGAACACCAACAAATACGATGTAGAACACCAACAATTAAGATGCAGAACACCAACAATTAAGATGTAGAAGACCAACAATTAAGATGTAGAATACCAATGTATTTATTGGAAACCGCAGTTCAACAGTACCTTTCTGTACACCAAAATACACAACGCAAAAGACAAATCACATTTTAAAAAAGGGACCGAAATGGACACATATTAACAGAACCCCACGAAGTAAAACAAGACTTTTAATGACTGTTTTACGGCATTGTATACTGAAAAGGAAAGTATGCGAAGTGTTGGACAAATTTCAAAACATTTACAAAACAGTTGAGCGAACCAGACAAAGACAGTACAGAAACAAAACAAAACATGACATACAAGAAGGATGATGTCGATGGCCGTCTTCGACAACGACGGACAGTTATCATAATTTATGTCTATGTTTCTGTATGTATGTACGTATGTATGTATTTGTGTGTGTACGTGAACATGTATGTATTTATTTAAGTTTGTCATTATGTATGTATTTAAGTGTGTAATTATATATGTGCATGTATTATGTATTTGTATGTTTTCTTATGTATTTTATTCGACTGAAAAACTATTTTTTTATTTCTAACAACAACAATTCTTGATGTTGGTTAATTGACAACTGGGTTCACATAGATAATACAAAGCAGAAAGAATAGAATCCGAAACCATAACAATAAGGATATTTCATATAATGAATTGTTCAACGGGTCATCCCCGATGACAGCGAATGCTTGTGACTACCGGTATCCTTTCCTTTCAAAGAATAACTAATCTCTCTGACATTGTGACGTCAAGGGCGCCGCTTGAGAAAACTAGTCATTGTTTAAGTACAACCGACCCCAAGAACAAGGGGGCATAGCTACACATTAACTAAAGAGAGATCCAGATTAGATATTAGGAAATATTGTTTTAGTCAGAGAGTGGTGAATGCGTGGAATAAATTGCCACCGGAAGCAATGGAGGAAGGTACAATTAATGCATTTAAAAAAAGATTGGATGCGCATTGCTTTTAGAGCAAGGTAATGTAAATGAAACTGGTTATATACAGACTTTGCAGAGTCTTCTAAGCCAGTATAAAGACGTTAAGTTAAGTTAGTTAAGTTAAGTTTACTGTTGAAATTCAATCAACTCTTTCACAGGGACTGTGTCGTAGTTTGAGATGCGGAATCCTTGCTTCAGAAGGCACAGATAGGCTGTATAAGGCATGTGTGCATGGCCGCTATAGAATCATCAATACGGAAGGTGCACGTGTGGATATGCTATCCAGGTCATTCTGTCATGTAGGGCAAAGAAAGAGCTGACATTCCGGCGTCATAAGGATACATTTCAAACATACTGTATACGATTAGGAGTAACAGTGTCATCTCTACTCATCACAGCGTGTTAGGTGGCGACATCGAAATATATTAATGGGCAAGTTATATGCGGATGTGCGGAGGAGACAGAAGTATGTACAGCCAACGAGCTGCAGGAACCACGAGTGTCTACTCCCTTCACAGTCTACTGTCAACTGTGGGCATTCTTGGAGAGCAGTGACGTCTATTGTTAGAAACTTCTCCTTCTTCTTCTTCTTCGTACGCTGTCAGACGTCAACCTGTATTTTTCGAAAAAAGCAGCGGTCATCCTGAGGCTGTCGACACTGCCATAGAGCGTGTCTAGTGTTGCCACTGGTGATGGCCACATCTGCTTTCTCTGATCCTCGTATGTCGGGCAGTTTTGCAGCAAATGTTCAGCAGTTATTTTCCCGGTACCACACGAGCATTCGTCAGTTCCACCTATCTTCAATTTGTTGAATAGGTGGTACCTCAGTCTATTGTGGCCAGTGCGAAGTCTGAAGACCACGACCTACTCTCTTCTGTTCAACTGGTAATATGCATCGTTTTTTGTGTAGCCAGTATGTTCTGTTTCCCATTTGGTCATGTATCTAGCTCTAATAAGCCTTTTTGAATCTTCGTATGTCACACTAGTATCTGGTTGTGGTAGTCTTGCACCTTCTTTAGCCAGTCTGTCTGCCTCCTCGTTGCCTTGGATGTTACAGTGCGATGGAACCCACTGTATCACTACTCTTTTTGGTGCGGACTGCTGGCATAGTTGACAGAGTACTGCTCTTAAATCATTAAGTTCAGTATTTTTCTGGCTTTTTAGTGCTGTGACTACGGCCAGGGCATCTGTAAGCAGGACTATGTGGCTTTCATTCCTTTTACCTGTCACCATTTCTTCTACTGCCGCCCTCAGTGCCTCTGCCTCCGCTCTGAAATTGCTTGTGTATTTTCCAGTTGCCACTGACCGTGTTATTTTTCTGCCATTTGGTAGGCTCAGGAATACCCCTGCCCCTCCGTTCTGTGTTGTGTTTGTTACAGAACCGTCGGTGTATGCATGAGTTTTTCGTTATGTACCTCAGGGTTGTATCTCTTCTTTCTTTTTCAGTCTGGCTGTTTTTGTTTCCAATACCTGGTATATTTTCTACCACCTCTGGAAATATATGCTGCCTCCAGGTAGGTTTTCTTACAGTAGGGATGGGCTTTGGTGTTGTTAGTGCGTTCATAGGGTCTTCGCTCATCTTTGCTTTGGCTATTTCTGCAAAGTTTCTCCGCTTTAGTTTCCCATTTCCAAAATTGTTTAGTCTCTGATGCATTGGATGGTCAGTCAGTCTTCTGATTTTTTCTGCTTGCTGCTAGGCTCTGCAGTCTCTTCTGTCGGTCATGGATTGCAGTTTTGTGATCTTTTCAAGTTCTACAATTGGCATTGACTTCATGCCTCCTGTTATAACTCTCATGGCTTGGTTTTGAAGTTTGTATTGTTAGGAACAAATCAGAACAAACATTTCAACTCGATTTATCTACATCTGCCTTATTTGCAAATCTCAGCTTGGTCTATCCAGATTTCATTTGCAAATCTGAACTTGATCTATCCAGACCTCATTTGTGAATTTTAACTTGGTTTATCCAGATCTCACATGTAAATCTTAACTCGGGTTGTCGAGATGTTATTGTGAATATAAACTTGGTTTGTCTAAATCTCATTTGCAAATCAAAATTTGATGTATTCCGATATCATTTGTAAATGTAAATCGGATTTATCTCAATCTGATTTGTGAATCTGAACTTGGTTTTTCCAAATCTCATTTGTAAATCCAATCTTTATTTCGCCTTTTTTTTTTATAAAACCAAACTGATTTTATCCATTTCTTATTTGCAAATGTAAACTTGTCATATTCATATCTCATTTGCTAATATAATCTTGTTACATCCAGATGTACGAAGAAGAAGAAGAAGAAGAAGAAGAAGAAGAAGAAGATATTCAGATGTAATTTGCAAATGTAAACTGAGTTTGTTCATATTGGCCTCAATCATGTTTCCATGATCGAAAAAATTTTTTTCTTTACACTCTATTTGCTCGTACGTGCTCGCGCGCCCACACCCCCACACACACAACACACACACACAACTCACACACACACACACACACACACACACACACACACACACACTCAAATACACGAACTCTCGAAGGCTGTCATTGGAATATTCTCTTTTTTTAATGTTTGCTTCCCTTAACCTACTAGACCTGATGAATGTAATTCGTTAGGAATTTCATTAATGTATAGAATTTAATCTGAACAACAGCTAAGTCTTCTCTTACTGATGTTCAACTGTCAAGGATTCATTTACGTGCACATTGTGAACACACTATCTCTGAGCTTTTCGTCAATCTTCAATATGACTAGACGATGGTCTCACATCTATGAGAACAGGGGATTCTTGAAAAAATGAAAAAGTTAGATTTGAAAAGCCATTGCTTGACGCTTGTGTTTATTACACTAGTTTGATCTGAAATATCACGATACGTGAGCCATAGTTGAGTCGTTAATGTATTTTTAATCCACAAAATACAGCAAACAAATCACATTTACCAAAAATACAACAATATACATAACACTTAATAAATATATATATACACGGAGGAGGAGGTTATTTTTTTAGTTTTTTGTTGTTGTTTTGTTGCGTTCGCCCTATTTTTCTAATCCCCAAGGCGGTGTGCGTTGCACTGTGTTTTTATTTTGCACCTGTCGGCCCAGTGCATCCGACTTCAGCTTGTATTTTATGTAAGGGTCTGCTTCCTCCTGCATTTTCTAAGGGTTTGCTTCCCCGGGGTAACGGCCGGTGCTGTGATGGGGATCGAACCCAGCACCTTCGGATTGTGAGCCCTGCCACTTAACCACTATGCCACGCCGTCCCCGGGAGGAGGTTATGAAAATGTTAGACGGTGGAGAACTGATGGGTGTCATGTATCAGAAAGTTCAGAATATATGAAGTTCATCACTAACGGTTGTTTAACTTGGTATATGTAATAGATGGCGCCGTAACTGGCTGCGAGACTACATTTCTCTACTGTTTTGGATCATTATGGATGCCGCCAGACCACGGATTTGCCTGGAATTCACACTAGTCGACGACGTACACTTGTGTTCACGGATACGTGGAGTTGTTTTCCGTCTGGACTTGTTATTTCGTTCTTTTTTTTTTTGATTTCTTTCATCCGTTTATCCTGGTCTGGACGCCGGCTGAATGGCGCTACGCTTAAACTAGTTATACCTGTATCGTTTCTCACGGGTTAGTTCTGCCGGTTCATTTTCACGAATATGGCGTTTGGGAATTTTAGATGCTACTATGATGAACTGAATGCAGCTGGGGAGAGATGCCAGACTCACTCATACGCTGAGTGTTGTCCATACGACCTCTTGTGGTTATCGAAAAGGCACAAAAAACTGCGTTAGATGCCTTCCCATCTTTCTACCCTGCGGGTTACATGTTTACGGAAAGGCTTCGGTGGTAACCCTGAGGCAAAATCTGCATCCTATGATATCTCCAGTCGTCTCGATGAATGTCTTGCCACTGGCAAAAGGTAGCTTAGGCTCTGTGAGTGAGGTTGACAAAAGGCGCAGTGTCTTCCTCACTTTAATCCAAATCTCCGCGCAAGTCACCCATTTCAGCGGACACAGCAGGAGATACGACTGTCCACACGGCTGAACAAAGAGAGTGGTCTTCATCACTTGTGATGGACAAACTAAACTATGTAATAGAGTTCCCAATTGGATAGAAGATTAATGCACAGAAGGCGCAGAGTTTGCAAAATAAGAAGTACTCTGATTGATGTGATGTTATAAGTGGTGTGTCTATTGGGAACAATTTTGTTGTTGATATCTATACATATTTTGGACATCGATATTGTGTCAATAATCTCAGAATTCCTGGATGATACTAAACTATGCAATATGGTCTCACCTGAGTCAGAGGTGGATCTATTGAGATCGCATTGAGAAAATATTCAAAAATGGTTTGAGACACGGAAACCCATTTCTTATATATTATAGTTAGGATTGACATTTTGAAGATTATTAATCGCATGATGTGGTGGGGCAGGGTTAGTCAATGCATTCACAAATAGATTAGTGATTTTAATTATCGCCGAAGTGGATTAAACTGGTTGTATACAGATTCTGAAGATCATTATATACCATCACAGCCAGCCGGTATGAATCTTAGTCTGCAGTCAATGTTCCCGCCTGCTCCATGTTCATGTTTAGAGTTTCCTTGATGTCTCGGTCTGCAGTCAATGTTCCCGCCTGCTCCATGTTCATGTTTAGAGTATCCTTGATATTTTGTATCCACCTTCACCTTGGTCGACCCCTGCGTCGCCTTCCATGTACCATGCCCTCCATGACCGTCCTTTCCAGTCCATCATGACGTTTGGAATATGCATGTTCTCAGGACCTTCAGTTTTAGTTGCATGTTATTATTATGCCATAAATTGTACATGCTGTTTAGCTTCAGCATTGCCGTGGCCAAACGTCTTCTAATGGCTTTTAAGCAATCTCCGTAGTTGGATAACGTAGAGCCAAGGTATTCAAAATGTGTGACATTTCCGATTTCTTCATTATTAATTCAATTCTGAGGTTGCTGTTCTGTTTTGTCAGTGGACATTATCTTAGTTCTCTTAATGTTCAGGAAAATGTTCTGAGCTTCACTGTGCTTCTGAACGGGCGTGAACAGTCGTTCCAGGTCCTTGCGCTGTTTGACATCATGACTGTGTAATCTGCATGTCTTTGTTCTGGAACCTTCTTTCCTCCTATTGTGAATGTTTCAAAATTCCCGTTGCTGTCATCTGCTTTTACCCTTCGCATGACCTTTTCTGCGTAGATGTTAAATAAATAAGGTGAAAGCATGCAGCCTTGTCTGACTCCCTTGTGAATCTCAAACCAATCTGTTATACCTTCATTGGTTCTAACGGAGGCTTGCGGTGCAATGTAGAGTGTTTCTATTATATTTATCAGGTGTTGCAAAACCTATGTCCTTCATCACTTGCCACATTTACTGATGTTGCACACAGTCGAAAGCCTTGGTGTAATCTATGAAGCACGTGCAGAGGTTTACATTGTACTCTCTACACTTCTCGAAGATGTGTCTTAAATTTAAGATGTGATCTCGTGAGCCTCTGTCTTGTCTGAATCCTGCATGTGTTTCGTGTATTTCATACGCAAAGAACCTGACGTGGAAGGCGCTGGGTCACAAAAACAAAGTGTACATGCAATTACTATTCCACAATATACAGAAATAATTCTAACAATTAAAAAATAACACCTTAATATTATTCCTCCAAAAGTGTTCTTTTATAAGCGTCACGTAACATGTTGGGTACTGTGTAAGCTGAGTGGGATTGTGTTTATATTTTTTATGTGGAGTTGTTAGTGCTATAGAATTATTTTTATATTTTTTTATGTGGAGTTGTTAGTGTTATAGAATTATTTTTATATTTTTTTATGTGGAGTTGTTAGTGCTATCGAATTATTTTTATATTTTTTTTATGTGGAATTGTTAGTGCTATAGAATTATTTTTATATTTTTTTATGTGGAGTTGTTAATGCTATAGAATTATTTTTTTTCTAATGAGCTGTGCTTTAACCATTTAAACAATATATGATCTGTGCTGTATTTTCCCAGATTGATCTAATCGATTCAACTTCCGCGTTCATTTTCCATGGAGTTTCTTCCCATTGTGGTAACATTTGATTTCAAAAATCAGAAACCGCTTTTCAGTGTCGCCTCTAATTTGTTAAGTCAGTGTTCCGTCCTTCTTCTTCAGCCTGGATCGACCTTTGTTAGAGTAACATGGCAGTTAGATCACGTGTGCTTGTCCAGTCTGGCTCGACCTGTGTTAGAGTAACAGGACAGATCTCTTGTGCTTCTCCAGTCTGGCTCGACCTGTGTTAGAGTAACATTGTAGTTAGATCACTTGTGCTTGTCCAGTCTGGCTCGACCTATGTTAGAGTAACAGGACAGTTAGATCTCTTGTGCTTCTCCAGTCTGGCTCGACCTATGTTAGAGTAACAGGACAGTTAGATCGCTTGTGCTTCTCCAGTCTGGCTCGACCTGTGTTAGAGTAACAGGACAGATCTCTTGTGCTTCTCCAGTCTGGCTCGACCTGTGTTAGAGTAATAGGACAGTTAGATCTATTGTGCTTCTCCAGTCTGGCTCGACCTGTGTTAGAGTAACAGGAGAGTTAGATCTCTTGTGCTTCTCCAGTATGGCTCGACCTGTGTTAGAGTAACAAGGTAGTTAGATCCCTTGTGCTTGATAGACTTACATCAGCTTAAGGCGTGATAGACTTACATCAGCTTAAATAATGAAAATATCACAAAACAAGGCCTGGAGTTTCCATACATGAACTGCTTCCACGGGACCAAATTAACAGGGGCAGTGTAGAGATTTGGGTTCAAGGCTGAGATGACAGGGAGAACAAGAACGGATGTCCTGGCAGAGACATCTTTACTGATCACGTGACCAGAGAGTGCCAATAAACCGAAAAGTCCTACAGAAAACAAGAAAGGAAAGTCGAGAGACAAACCAGAGACAAATGTTTGGCTACGACGATATTCTATGCCCTACTAACAGCCATGTTTGGGGGTTTGAGACTTCCTTAGGGGTCCTGTTATCAGACATTTATTGAGAGAACCGCCTTGAGGGCCATGGTCGACTTTCACCAGCACGCTCGGGATGTGAGGAGAGCTACAACAACGCGCCACTAAACGTCCTTTTCAGGGCGTATAAAAAGTAATCCTTCGCATTGTGGGCATCCAATAACAACAACTCTGGCTGCTAAATATAGCTGTCGTAGGTCGAGCTGTAGTAAAATGAACAACTATTTCCCATTGACACAATAATATAACTTGATGACCCGCTCCAGTTTATATCAATGTAAACGATCATAAAAAAACATGTTTTCCTTAAAAAAGAGTATGAGGAATACCACTGAAACAATGTTATAGAATAGATACAGAACATGCTGATAAATGTTATTAATTTTAGAGAAGTACGAATGTTTGGAATGACAGAGAAAACTTATTTGGTATTGACTAAAACAGATTTAAAAGAGATGAGAGCTGACAACCGCTTAAAAAACATCAGATTAGATTAACATTAGATGAAAAAAAACAGTTGTTTAAACAATAAAAACTTCTTTAAAAAGCAGAAGAATAGTATAATAACAACATAGAAAGAAGACATTAACAAAAGCTTAACGAAACAAAAGATAGGCTAACAACAGCTTTAGTAAAAAGTATAACATTTAACGAGGTCTGGAGCCTCGATGCTTGAACTTCTCCCACGCGGCCAAAAGAACAGGGATAGTGTAGAGGAGTGGGTCCAAGGCTGAGTTGATTGGTAGTACGAGAACAACTACCCAGGCATAGACATCCTTACTGATCTCGTGACCAGAGAGAGACAATAAACCCATGAATCCCACAGGAAACCAGCAAAGGAAATTAGAGAGGACAACCAGAGACAATTGCTTGGCTACGACGATATTCTGTGCCCGACGTAAAGAGTTTTGGCTCGAGGCTTCCTTGGGAATCCTGTTCTCTGATATTGATTTGAAAATAGCTACTTGTCCAAAGGCAATGATAAGAAATAAGACAAAATTGTGGATTATGAAAACACCAACTGAAAACTCCCAACCGTTTACTCGCTCATTTGTTAAAAGTAAGCCAATACACATAGAGCTTGAAGAGAATATCCCATTAGAGAATTCCTTCCCAAATATGGGCAACACGAACATCAAAGCAAGCACGAAGCCAACTCCCCACGCCAAACCAGTAGCAACAATTGTGGTAGTTCTAGAAAACTTTATTTGGCCATAAGGAAATTTGATCACCAAAAACCTGTCTACAGTGATAAGGAGTATAAAATAGGTAGACGTTTCACTGGACAATGTGGCCAGAAAACCCGCGGATTTACAAACATCGCTTTCTTTCCAAACTTTGTCGTAGAGAACGTACACGCCTCGGTAATAAACATCAGCCCCAGCTATCATGAGTAAGTACAGGCCCATTATCAGGTCAGATATACCCAAATTTAGCACAAACAAACCGTAGGCCAACTTCAAAGTTGATCTTTCCCAAATTAAGCGGTAAACAATAACGGTCAAGTTTCCTAAAATAGCAACAGTCCCAACTAGCCACAGAAGAATACGCTGAACCTCAACCCCTATAAGGTCATAACAAGATGAAATAGCGTCCTCAGAAGCGTGACACGTGTACCCAGGTATGCCATTGCCTCTGACTTGAGGACAGCACATCCCAAAGTTGTCGGCATATAGAGCTGACCTGATTATGAGACCGTTAAACGTGTTTTCATAGAACTCTACAATAGGGGCACCACGTAAATCGAGGGAATCGAGTGAGAAACTAGACGGGAAGGTGTTTGCGTGAAAAATTGATATTTTTGTGTAGCTAAGATTGAGATGCTTTAGACTTACCATTTCTTTGAAACAGTTTTCCTCGAAATACGAAAGACCAGTATGAGACAAGTCTAACGTTTCAAGTAGTTTGAATGACAAATTTGCAAAGATATCAAGATGTTCGTTAAACGATAAATTTAGTGATCGAAGAGTATCCTTGGACATTCTGACTGGGAAGTAGTCATTGTTTATGAAACGAAAGAGGTTGTAACTTAAATCAATGTTGTATGCTCCATTAAATGACTGAAATATCGCGCCACAATGGTCGATCGTGCATTTCATGCTGCAGTTTGACAATTTTATGTCGAACAAGAAAAAAAATATGTAGCTAGAATAAATATTTGATATGTCTATTCCAGACAAATCGATGTATCGGTTAAAGTCATCAATGAAACTGTCTATCTCGAAATTAATCAATACGCTCTTATTCTCTTTGATAAGAGCACCGGCTTCGCAACGGAATCCTTTAGCACACTCCTCGTGACAGTATAGTTCGTCATCTTTATGTGGACAGTCTGCGTGTCCATCACAAACAAGGTCAGGATGAAGACACACTGTACTGTTCCAGCAGACAAAATGTCCGATACAAGAGTGGTTCCCTGTATCTCTCTCCTCCTCTCCAGCCGGACAGTCACTCTTTCCATCCAGAACATAGTGTACAGGGATACAGTACGTGTCGGGACATTTGTAGTAACCCTCCTGGCAAGGGAAGCTCTCACAGTCCTGTAGATGAGACAAGTCTCTACATCCAAGAACTGCTCCGTATCTATCCTTGAAGTAGACACATCTTGGAGCCCACATGGGAGATCCTAGTGCATTGTAACAAGAACTGGCCCTAGGTAACTTTCCTATAGTTTCATCCAGTTGTCCTTCTGGTCCAATACAGTCAAGTATCTCGTCGTTGAGCTGGGATTCAGAAATACATCGATCTCTATTACAAATAAATGCACACGTCTCGCGTGTATATACCTCATTTAAAATGATATACTCATCATTAACCATGATGTCATGCACCGTGCATTCACTACAGTCTACTTGTCCATCATGAAATAAATGAGCAGGCAAACACGTTCCATCACAGCAACGTCTGCCACGACATGTATTGCAGTCATCTTCGTCGCTTCCATCATCGCAGTCCTTAAAGTTATCGCAGATGGCGCGATGATCAATACACTGACCAGAACGACACGTAGGATAGCATTCATTTCTAAAACAAAACCGCTCGTCTCGTCTGTTGCTGCAATGGTCAACTTCGTCACAAACATAGGAGTAAGGGATATAACCTGCGTCATCTCCACAATCAAATAACGGGAATTCCCCATGGTTATCTTTCAGAAATCTTCTGAAAACTTCGTCGTTGACAAAGGCGGAGATTGATATGATCCTTCCTTGGAATTCTCGGAAGTCGCTTCTGCTTGCAGCTTTGTTAAAGCTTTCCTTATTTGGTGGATCTATTCTCATAACTTCCTGGTCCCTGAGATATAGTACCAGCCCCGCCTCACATAAACTCACTTTAGATACTTCTGCACCACAACCCACGTCCGACCACCCCTCCGTTTTGTTTGAACTGTACTCTAGAAACGTTAACCTGTTATCACTAGTAATTGTAAAGCCAGGACTAGCTTCAAAGATGTCGTTATAGAGCCATACCCCACATGCGTGACCGAATCCCCCAGCAGGTTTGCCGGCTAACCAATGATTGAGTACAAGAGGACGAAATCGAGTTGGATTTGAAAGTTCCCACTGAAATCGTTTAGCGACACTCGTTGAGTCACGCCTTAAACCTATATACACCATACTGTCATTACCAAGCGCATCTTGGGGATCGTGAATGAGTTCTCTTTTTTCTTGGAGAAGCCAAAATAATTCAGCTTGCAAAAAATCCAGCTCGTCTTGACTTTCTACTGTAACCAAAGTTGCGCCATTTTGTGCACATTTGTCCGACGCATCAAACCAGTTACTGACCTTGGAACCTACATCTAGTTTATAACAAGACATAAAATGATTGGCTCTCTTAAAATCATGGTGACGCCAGCCAGGGAGACATTGATTACAAAAGACAATGGACACAATATTACTGTCCCACCCAAAGCCCTTGCCAACAAAAATAGTATTTCCCAAAAATAACGGCTCAAACATTGATTTACTGTCGTAAACTAGAACAAAAATTGTCACATTAGAATGTTCTTCTCGTACAACATCTCTAATTCCCAGAATCCCATCACGTGACAAGTTTGGAAAAATCTCACTATTAAAAATCATAATTGCAATATGGGTGGCGTTTTGCCGTCCAACACCAAAGTCAGAAAAAATGGCCGAAGCAATTTTAATATTAGTTTTAATTTCCATATCTACATTCTTGTTGTCGAAATAAATTGACGACAGAAAATCCAATCTGTTGCAAATATTTATCTCGTTTAATTGTATGAAACAAGGGACACTTTCGAATTTCGTGTAGTCATAGAATTTATTGACAATAACTCTTGAATCTGGGTTGTTACCGTGAGTCCAAATATCGATGACTTTTATATCCAATAATCTGTCATGTATAGAGAAGCGTAAATCAAATTCCTTGTCCATGAGTAAGATGTCGAACTGACCTGTGTGGCAGTCCTTTAGCGGGAAGTCACCAGATTCAAGTCCATGTGATTCTGTCAGGATAACAAGTAGGGCAGGGTTAGTAGGAGAAGCATCACAGGTCATCTACAAACATATTTCATGTACTTAATAATAGTACGGACACTTCTTTGGAGTCTTATTCAAGACGTATTGGACGTGTAACGATGACCAAGTCTGAATAAATTATTGCCGTTCAGTATTTAAAATATAACAAGCAGATGTATTTTTTTTAAACACTCTAAAGATATTTGTGAATGAAATATCTATGCAGTCAGTCGGACTTTGTTCTACTAATTATCTATTATATTGTGTTCAATATCCGTGGCACTTAAAGATCATTATAATATTCGACATTTCTAAACGTATATATTTGTCAGCCATCACCTGGAAAACCTCTATCTTCTTGGGCCACAATCACACAGACACACACACACAATGTAGAACATGCATTTTTGGCTGCAGCCTCTTTGAGGATGTCTTTGAATTTAACCAAGAGCATTTCCATATCTTCAGCAGATTCCTCTATCCTTCCCATTGCTGTTGTTATGAGTCCTTGGTATCTCCTCTTAACACGCTTTTCTTAGTCTGTAAGCCTGACTTTTCTTTTTCTCCGTGTGTGTTATTGTGTTTCTTACTTGTTGATGGGTTTTGCCTGGCTTGATAACTTTTTTTCGATTTCTCCATTTTTTTAAACTAGGTAGTGGTCGCTTCCTATCTCTGGTCCTCTGAACAGTCTAGCTCTGTTCGGACCACCAAAAAGAGACCTATCGCTCTCGAGTATGGAGGTCAGAGACTCCAACTGCATAGTAGTTGGAGATTTCAACAGCCACTCGGAGAGATGGGGATACTCTGACACAGACAGCAGAGGTGACGAAGTGGAAGATTGGGAGATAGATGCAAATCTCTCCCTAATCAATAGGCCGGAGGATAGCCCTAGCTTCTATTCAAGAACATGGCATACCACCTCGACTCCAGGTTTGGCCTTCTCCACACAGGACATACACCATAAAATAGACCGCCAGGTGCTAAACCAACTGGCAGGTAGCGACCACAGGCCGATCAGGCTAACCATTGACATGGAAGTAGGCCCACAGGAGACAAAACCGCTCCCACGTTGGAACTACAAACGAGCCGACTGGGACAGATTTGCAATCCTGACAGATGGGCTGTGTGAAACCATCAACACACGAAACACCTAAGCAAGGCAATAATGCAAGCCGCCACTGAAACCATCCCAAGAGGAGCTAGGAAAAACTATAAGCCCTACTGGAATGATGAGTTGCAGAAAGTGGAAAATGCAGTAACAAATGCTAGGAACATGGCAGAGCGAGAAAAATCCATGGAGGCAAACATCGCCCTCAAAGCCGCCGCCTCGAAGTACAAACACACTCTCAAGCAAACAGCAAGAGAAAGCTGGAAAAATAAAACGGAAAGTCTAAACCTGGACAAAGACGGGAACAAGCTATGGAAGCTAGTCAGAGCCATGAACGACGAAACCCCGTCAAATAAACAAATTACTATCAAGCAGGGCGAGAACTTGATCACAGGTAAGAAGGCCGCAAACACCTTTGTCGATCACTATGCCAGAGCAAACCACATCGAGGTCCCTGCAGATAAGCATACAGACATTAGCGAAGAGCTAAAGGGACACGAAAACATGAGTACGGCACCTGAAGAGCACATGATGGCCAAACTAACAATGCGCGAAATGGAAGAGGCTATGAGAACACTAAAGAAAAGGAAATCTCAGGGAAAAGACGGGATAACAAACGAAATGCTGATGGGGCTGGGCCAAACAGCGAAGAGGAAACTGCTATCGGTCCTGAACCAAAGCTGGAAAAGGGAAATTGTACCACAGGCATGGAAAGACGCAATACTGGTACCAGTACCAAAAACAGGAAAGGACAAAACAGATCCAAATGGATACAGGCCCATAAGCCTACTGAGCTGTGTCGGCAAGCTGATGGAACGGATGATAAACACCAGACTGATGTGGCATCTGGAAGAAAAACGAATACTAATTCCACAGCAAGCCGGCTTTAGACAGCACAGATACACTGAGGACCAGGTCATCCTCATAGCCCAGGAGATAGAAGATGCCTACCAGGCACAGAAACACACAGTAGCTGTTTGGGTGGATCTGGAAAAGGCATTTGACAAAGTCTGGAAAGATGGACTTAGAGTCAAGCTAAGAAGAAGTGATGTTTGTGGGAAGATGTACAAGTGGATAAACCACTACCTCAAACAAAGAACGGCCAGAGTCCAAGTACAAGGGCAGATGAGCAAAAAGGTGACACTCGAGCAGGGAGTACCCCAAGGGGGAGTACTGTCACCCTCACTCTTCCACGTATATATAAACGATATTACAAAGAATATACCAAGAAGAGTCCATAGCTCAATGTTTGCAGACGATCTGGCTATGTGGACCTCTGAAAAGAATCTCACCATAGCAAGAAATCGGATGCAGACGGCCCTAACATCGCTGGAAGAGTGAGCGAACTCATGGCTGGTCAAAATAAACGAGGAGAAAACCACATGCACAATATTCTCGCTCTCATTAAAACCCCAAAGTACCAAATTAAGTCTAAATGGCAAATTCTTGCAGCCAAACGGCAACCCAACCTATCTGGGAGTCACATTTGATCGGCGCATGACATGGAAAAGTCAGATTGAGAGAAACCGAATGAAAGCCAGAGAAAGAATGGCAATCATGAGGAAACTTGCTGGCACAAGCTGGGGAGCAGACGAAGGCATACTAAAGAAACTGTACACTGGAAGAGTGAGACCAGTTCTCGAGTATGGCATTGCGGCATGGACAACAGCAGCGAAGGCGAATTTCGATAAAGTTAACAAACTTCAAAACCAAGCCATGAGAATTATAACAGGTGGCATGAAGTCAACGCCAATTGTAGAACTTGAAAAGATTACAAAACTGCAATCCATGACCGATAGAAGAGACTGCAGAGCCCAGCTGCAGTCAGAGAAACTACGAAGACTGACTGACCAGCCAATGCACCAGAGACTAAACAATTTGGGAAATGGGAAACTAAAGCGGAGAAACTTTGCAGAAATAGCCAAAGCAAAGATGCACGAAGATCCCATAAACGCACTAACAACACCAAAACCCATCACTACTGTACGAAAACCTACCTGGAGGCAGGATATATTTCCAGAGGTGGTAGAAAATATACCAGGTATTGCAAACAAAAACTGCCAGACTGAAAAAGAAAGGAGAGATACTACCCTAAGCTTTATATCGGAAAACTACCCAAGCATGGACTGGACCCATGCATACACCGACGGTTCTGTAACAAACACTACACAGAACGGAGGGGCAGAAGCATTCCTGAACCTACCAAATGGCAGAAAAATAACACTGTCATTCGCTACTGGTAAGTACACAAGCAATTTCAGAGCGGAGGCAGAGGCGCTGAGGGCGGCAGTGGAAGAAATGGTGACACACAGTGAAAATGAGAGCCATATAGTCCTGCTGACAGATGCTCTCGCCGTAGTCACAGCGCTAAAAAGCCAGAAAAACACTGAGCTTAATGACTTAAGAGCAGCACTCTGCAAACTGTGCCAGCAGTCCGCACCAAAAAGGGTAGTGGTACAGTGGGTCCCATCACACTGCAACATCAAAGGCAACGAGGAGGCAGACAGACTGGCAAAAGAAGGTGCAAGACTACCACAAACAGATACCAGTATGACGTACGAAGAGTCAAAACGGCTTATCAAAGCCAGATACATGACCAAATGGGAAACCGAACATACAGGTTACACCAAAAACGATGCCTATTACCAGTTGAACCGAAGAGAGCAGGTCGTTGTCTTCAGACTTCGCACTGGCCACAATAGACTGAGGTACCACCTATTCAACAAATTGAAGATAGGGTGTACCGACGAATGCCCGTGCGGTACTGGTAAAATGACCGCTGAACATCTGCTGCAGAACTGCCCGACATACGAGGATCAGAGAGAGCAGATGTGGCCATTACCAGTGGAACTGCAAGACAAGCTATATGGCAGTGGCGACAGCCTCAGGATGACCGCCGCTTTTTTCGAAAAAATAATGGTTACTGTCTGACTGCGTACGCAGAAGAAGAAGAAGAAGAAGAAGAACAGTCTAGCATCCCTCACATACTTTAAATCACTTTTCATCACTATTGAAGTCAATTACTGATCTTTCATGTCTTGCGTTTCGCATTTTGTGTAGGCAAGGATACACTTGTGTGGAAACCATGTATTTGTAATAACAAGGCTTTGTTCCCTACATAATCTCAGTAGTCGTTTCCCATTGTCATTTAAGACATCTTCTCCATATCTGCCGATCCTAACTAGAACAGTCGTTTCCAACTCTTGCGTTGAAATCTCCAAAGAGAAGTATTTCATTTTGGCAATCGTCAACGGTCTGTTGAATAAGCTCATAAAATTCATCTTTTATGTCAATGCTCTTCTTCATCGTACGCAGTCAGACATCAACCTTAATTTTGTCGAAAAAAGCCGACGTCATCCTGAGGCTGTGTCAATGCTCTGATCTTCGTTTGGTGCATACACAGGGACGATATCCATTTTACTATCCTCTTCTTGTTGACTTAGCATCATCAGTCCTTCTGAAATAAACTTCCATCCTTTAATGTGTTTTTTTATTACTGCCCACTATACAGCCCACCCCTGGCCTGGCTCGTTCACTCATGGGAACTCTGCTGTAGTATAACATGCTGCCGTCATGGTCCAGAACGCCCTGTCCCTTTTTCTTTCTTTTCACTAAGTCCCAGGTTTGTCGATTTTGCTCTCTTCATCTCCTCTATTAGTTCATTTTAATTTCCATTTATACTTCTTACATTCCATGTTCCGTAGATCGTGATCTTTATTTCTCGTGTGTTTTTTGTCGCCGTTATGATCAGTCAGGTTTTCTCTATGGTTTGACTTGTAATCGTTTGTTAAGACAAACAGGTGATTAGCCTTTTGTGTCTTTGCGTGGTGGAGGGGTTGCCTTTTTACAGCCTCTATTCCTGCCTATCCGTTTTTGTCCACGGCTGCTTATTTATTTGCAGCTAATATCCAAATTAGGAGGCCTTTCAGCAATCAGACGCTCCTGTGAGGAGGTATGTTCCTACCCCAGGGTGTATAATAAAATGGCCACCGAAACGTCGTTCTGAGTGTCCATCTGTTACCTGGCATGTGCACCATTGGCAAGCCTAGTGGTATTTGAGGAGAGATAATGCACCGTCCACGATGCCCCGAAATAGAGTGCGTTCTCTTATTTCAGCTTTGTGGATTCTATCTATGATCTAGATCCCGAGGACGCGTGTTTCCATCGCTCGTTGGGTAACTCGTAGTTTCTCTGCATGCGCGCTGCATAGATTTCACACTTCACATCCGTAGAGCATGGCTAGTATAATCGCAGAATTTAAATGGTGCACACTTGCCATAGTGTCTTTCAGCTGCAGAAGTATAGGCTTTATGATATTGAAGGTGAGATTTAGAAGTGGGAGGCATTTATTTCCTGACCCAAGTATATGGAGACGCTGACATCTTTGTCATGCTCATTTCCAATTTCCCAGCTTTATCTCGCATTTGCAGCAGTATCGGTTTTTGGAGACATTGTATTTTCTTTTTGTTCATCCGTTGTCCAACACATCTGCCGACCGCATCCAGTTCGTTCAGGGCGTGTTGGGCCTCCTCGGTGGTGTGGCGGATGAGCACAATGTCGTCCGCAAAGCCTAGGCGGGTGAGCCTTTTCCCATCTTTATGTATGCTTCTATCGACCCAACTCAGCTGTTGGAAGATGTCCTCAAGGGCTGATGTGAAAAGCTTTGGAGAAATTGTGTAGTCCTGTCGCACCCCTCTTGCTAGTGGAATATATATTGGACGGTGGTACAGAGTGTCTGTACTACAACCTACGTTTATTTCTTCGCTAATCATCTTGTAATTTTCGGCCACTCACTGGTTTCTAAGGACATATATCACGGCATTGATCTCAATACTGTCGAATACATACACAATAAACAACGGAATAAAGACTTGCCACAGGAGAGAGATGAGTTAATATACTAGACCAGAGAGACGGACTAACAAATGTGTCACAACCGGGCTAGTCTTCCGTCATACAACACTTGCGACTATGGAACATGGCCCGGCACGTTACTTTTTCTATTTATTTTTTGTAATGTATGTTACACGTGTGCAGATAAATACTTATATTGCGATCGTTGTCACCGGCAACCATTCTTTCTTTACAACTCGCTGTCTCAAAGTTTCTACAAATTCCCATCCCCGTGACGTTCTTTAATTGTAACTAATTGTCTACCTGCGACACAAACATTGAAGGCCAATACATGTTTGGTCTATTATATTTAGTTGTTTCTAATGTCATTAGGAAGAAGCGATGGGCGTACGCCGGTAAAGTGTTATGAATGCACATTGATAGACTCCAGTTACAGGCGATTATGTGGAAACCTTACGCAAAAGGCAACGGGGTTTGCTCAGAGAGACACGAGGCAGAGCAATTACCAGGGAAGATGGGGCTAGGGAACATGCAATAATTACAACGATTGGTTGTGGAGGATTTTGAGATATGTCTTTGCCTCTGAAAGACCAGCGAGAGAGAGAGAGACAGAGAGAGACGGAGAGAGAGGGAGAGATTATATGTTTTTAAAAAGCTTTATGTAACAAAATTACATTTCATATATACAAATGCTGATCTTACATCAGATAAAGCAGTAACTTACCTTTGTAGGTAAAGCTAGATGTATTATATTATAGCGGCTCATGTATATGTTAATTGAACTAAAATAAACAAATAATCAGAACAGGCGAGGTTAGATGTTGGAAAAAAAAATACACAGGTCAAGTTAGATGTAATAAAATAACAAATCTGTTCCACGAGTCAAATTAAATGTACTAACATAACAAATCATGAACTCAAGTTAAATGTACTAACATAACAAATCATGAACTCAAGTTAAATGTACTAACATAACAAATCATGAACTCAAGGTATATGTAATAAAATAACAAATCTGTTACACGAGTAAAGTTAAATGAACTAACATAACAATTAAAGAACTCAAGTTAGATTTAATAAAATAACAAATCTGTTACACGAGTCAAATTAAATGTACTAAAAAACACATAATGAACTCACTTTAGATGTAACAAAATAACAACGATTTAAATTACCCAAGTGTACTCACTTAGAAAGCAACAAATTAGCACAGGCAGGAAGAAATCATTAAGTCTCGCCATATTTACATGCTAGTCAGAAAATTAAATGAATACAAAATCTTCATGTACAATCCACAGTTTCAACTTGCAATTTGTGGAAGATTTACCATTATTTAAAATGATAACTATACACTGATGTTTTCAGTAAATGAAGCGAGCTCCGTACAATATCTTGGTTTTATTTAAGTCCCAGATTATATTGACGTTCAGTTTGTGAACTTCGTGTGTGTTAGATTGATTGCATGCAAAATTAATGTCTCGTGAGAGTTACCGTCGACGCAAAGATCAATTTCATGTTGTCATTTAGCAGAAACTTTTTAAGTTTTACAGTCCGCCACAGGCTAGACGACATACAGGGCATGGTTTATTCATAGACGATACCACGACGTTGAAACGACCTCAGACTGATAGAATTATTCACAAGAAATTAATAGTGCCATGTTGTTTGAAAGCAAAATAATTGAATTATACTTTCAACAGTCGGTGATGGCGTTCAACACTCCGCGTGACTGCACCCGAGAATTCAGCCTTAGTTATCAATTCTCAGGGTTCATCCTTATTGGAATGAAGCCGCTTTCCGCCTGCAACCCTCCTCCGCCGGAGGCTACATGATACCTCTCCCAACCTTTATTCTCAGCACAGCATGGGTTACGCTGACTCCTAGGTGGACGCAATCTAGAGGCATCACTGGCGAAACGCAAATAAAAACATTGAGTCAGGCAAGGGCAGACAAGAAAAAAACCTGACACAAACATTGGTCCAACACATACTCCTCGCAGATCACATCCTGAGGCAACGTAGTACTCGGCTCCACTTATGGAGTCTGTAGGGAGTTTAGTCTATAAACTACCCGTGCAACCACATGGCGACGGAGCTACCTCAAATCCCGCTAATGGGGGACGACTGCAGTCCTCGAGCACCCGAACAAATTGTGTCCCACAAACCTTACCCGGCGTCAATGCCCCTCCAGTGGCGTCACCCGACATAAGATGCTCAATGAGGGTCCCTATTTGGAATGTTCTTACAATGAATGGAATTGGCTTCGTGGCGGCCCTTTACCATACGCTAGGCCAACGAATTATTGTCATTGTCGGAATCATGTAGGCCCAAAAAATCTGTCACGGGGCGGAGGATACTGAAGATGCGTGTCTGTTATACTTCGGCGGCCAGAAGGGCAGAAACGGAGTTGCCCTTTTCATGACACCCCCATTCAAAAATAGCAAAACCTCCTGGCTCGCAATCTCTGACAGGCTTCTTCTATCCCGGTTAAAGCCCAGATAGTGTCACGTATCAATAATAGTCGCTTATGCCCCCACGAGCGTAGCCCAACTACAGATAAAAGACTTCTGCAATGATTAATCAAAAGCCTCCGAGGTTGTTCCTCCACACGACGAATTTATCCTAATGGGGAATTTCAAATCTGTCTGCGAAACCAATCAAAGTGGCTACGAATCAGTCCTGGGTCCGTTTGGCTGCTAAACCGCGAATGGTACTGTCACAGGTTCCTGTCATTCTGCGCCGAGTTTAGCCTGGTGATCACTGGTTCCGCCCCATTGATATTCATCGACACACATGGATCTCCAACGGAGCACATCACAAGGGAGGCGCTAGACCACATACTCGTGAGGTAGCTTAACCGTGTGACTTGTTACCGTGTCTATCGCAGCGCCGAGGCAGTTGCTGACACAGACCACCACTTACTGGTGGCGACGTGCTCCATTAGTACACACGCTCCACCAAGAGCATCGATAACACCATGGTACAATGTCCGGCATCTCAAAACAACTGACCACACTTAAGAGAAAAATAATGCGCCTCGTCAGTAACAGAAACGTTAGACACATTAGGCTGGCTCTCCGACGATCCAGAGTCAGCATGGGCAACCATAAAGATCTCTGTATGCGATGCTGCCATGATAATCGTAGGCCCAAGATCCGTAAAGCTACAACCATAGCTCTCTGATAACACTTGCGATATCCTTCTCCAAAAAATCTCCGCAAGACTATGCAACGATTACGTCGCACGCCGGCGGCTAAAAAGCCAGCTCCATGCGGCTGCTATGGGTGACCGGGAGAGCTTCTTCAAGTAAATCGACGACACAGTTGAAATGAGTCTTAGATCCAATGGTCTGAGATCTGCTTACCATTCCACCAGGCTCCTCCGCCACGGAAGAAAGCAGAAAGCGTGTATTAATACCGAGTTTGTCAATCGATCAGCTGGCTCACCATGTTCGACGCACGAAAAAGTAGCGGACAGATGGAAGGAGCACTTTACGCTAGGCCTCAATCATCCTACAGCAACGGCTTACCTTGACCTGGATTTGAAATGTGTGGAAATCTCTTGGACTCGGCGACGTGCATCGACCCATCAACATTGGCAGAAGTTCAAGTAGCCAAATAGAAATCTAACGACTGAAGCGCTGGAGGTCCTTACCATATTCCGCAAGAATTTTTAAAGTACGTCATGGACCCCATAATCTCCACTCCTTACCACCTCTTTCTACAAGTCTAGACAACAGGACACATTCCTGCAGATTAAAGATGGAAACATCCTTACAGGCAAACAAGCCGCTGATTATTTTGCGGACTCTTTTGCAAAAGATAGCAACATTGAAGTAGACAGAGAGAAAGAACAAAGTGTTCGTGAGGAACGACAAAATAGAGAGCGAGATGGTGCCATGTCCGAAGTTATGGAGACACCAATCACATACAAAGAGCTGGAGTTTGCAATATCCAAACTGAAAATGAGAAAGTCGCCAGGAACAGACGGAGTGTCCAATGAGATGATCAAGAACTTGGGAACAGCAGCAAAAACAAAGCTACTTCAGATCTTCAACATTTGTTGGACATCAGGTACAGTCCCACAGACCTGGAGAGAAGCAATCATGATACCACTCTCAAAAACAGGGAAAGACAGTTCCATGGCATCCAGCTATAGACCAATCAGCCTCACAAGCTGCATATGTAAAACAATGGAACGTATTATCAACCTAAGGCTCCAGTGGTATCTTGAGAGCCAAAACCTTCTTGTGCCACAACAGGCAGGTTTTAGGAAATGCAACTCCACTGAAGACCAGGCAACATACCTCTCACAAGAGATCGAGGACGCATTACAGGACAAGAAATTAGTATTAGCAGCATGGATAGACTTAAGGAAAGCTTTTGATAAGGTTTGGAAAGAAGGACTTTTAAAGAAACTGAGAAATAATGGAGTGATGGGTAGGATGTACAGATGGATAAAAGCATACTTACATAACAGAAGAGCCAGAGTCCAACTAGATGGTTTCAAGAGTAAGAAAATTCTACTGCGTCATGGTGTACCTCAGGGAGGAGTTCTTCCCCCTACACTTTTCATAGTCTTCATCAATAACTTGATTGCTGAACTACCACAAGGAACAAAAGTTGCAATGTATGCAGATGACTTGGTAATATGGTGTGTAAATGAGCAAGCAACAGTGGCCACCAGAATGCTGCAAAGAGCTATTGATGCCTTTAGCTCATGGACAAACAGATGGCGTGTAAACATTAACACCGAAAAATGTAGCACTTCGCTCTTCACCCTCTCCCCAAAACAAAAACCTGGAGTTATCAAGATAAATGGAGAACACCTCAAAGAAGATAAACAACCCACCTATCTTGGAGTTACATTTGATGATAGGTTGACATGGAGGGAACACGTCAACAAGGCAGCCAAAAAAGCCAGGAGGAAGTTAGCCATCCTGAGAAAATTAAGTGGAACCAAATGGGGTGCTAGTGGAAAATACTTAACAAAGTTTACCAACAAGGTATACGGCCACATCTGGAATATGGGTCAGCAGCGTGGTGCAAACACTACCCTAAAAAAGGTGGATAAGGTGCAAAATCGGGCACTTAGGGTCATTACAGGAGCAATGAAATCAACACCTATTGTGA